>CM053603.1:13905918-13954017 GCA_028646535.1 Procyon lotor | reverse complement strand
ACCTGCTGACTCACAGCACCACCAGAGCCAAGCATTAGCCTATCTCAGTTTCCCCTTGTGTCACAGGGAAATGGTTTTGTCCTCTCCCCTGGCCTGAGGGGAGCAGATGAAGGGGAAGATGTGAGCTGAGCGCAGGGGACTCAGCTTGGGCCAGGAGTGTCAGGGAGCTGGGAGAACTAAAGAGAAAGGCCCTGGGATGGTGGCAGTCCCTCAAACCACTCAAGCCCCCGCCCTTCTGATGGCTGACAAATAGGAAGGGACTGGCTTTCCCTCCTGATCTGGGGCTAGTGTAATCCCCAGATCAGAGCTTACGTTGGTCATGAGGGACCCTAAGTCTTTCCGTCTCCAAAGGGGCTTGAGGACTGCCCATTGGATAGTCAGCAGGAGAGGAACTAGCCAGGCCCGCCCCCCTGCCTCCCAGCTACATATACCCTGGACGCTCACTGAAGCCATCTGCCAAGGGCTGAGTGCTCCCACCGGCGGTTCCTGAGGGCCCAGGCCTGGCATCAAGGTCACCCAGCATGTGGGTGTTGGGGTCCTCAGTCCTGACGGGAGGAGGAGAGGCCAGTTGAGCTGGGCTGGGCTGCTGTGGGTGGCCTGAGGCAGCATGATGTGGGGTCCCTGGGCCAGACCAGTTGTGGCCAGGAGGGGGAGGGGCTGCTGTTTGTTGATGCTAGGTCTGGGCCCCGGCCAGGGCAAACACGGCCCGGAGGCCTTTCCCCACCACCTGCCGAATCTCCCAGCCCAGCCTGTGGTGGCAGGACAGCTGGCAGCCAGGATGGGACTCAGAGCTGTCGGACGCCTTCTCCCGGGGCCCGGAGGGAATGTCCATCCACGGAACACAGAGGTGGAGGCGCCCGCCTGGAGTGGAGGGCCGGGAGGGAGCTTCATCTCAGCCCTCGGCCCGGCCCCCACCCCTTCTCCCCCATCTCCAGAAGCCAAGACATGGGCCCAAGACACGGCCAGACACGTGAAATAGGACTTTAGGGTCCCAGGATCGCGCAGACTCCTCCCCCCGGGGTCCTGGCAGCCCTTTGCTCTCCTCCTCCCTCTTCAATCATGTCCTCTCAGCCTCCATCTAGGTGGCTTCCTCTCGCCGTGTCAACCTGGCACGTCATCCACACGGTGCCCCCTTCCCTGACAGAGAGGCCCCATCTTCACCTCCAACCCAGTCGTCCCAGAGCCCAGCATCTGTGCCCACTGGCTGCTCAGATACGCTGCAGGGCCCTGCCGCACGCTCAGCTGGCCTCCTTGACATCCTCCCACCTGGCTTCTTGTCCCGGTGGGCCTCCCCCACCCCACCTGGCTGGCCACACGTGTTCCTATTGTTCTCAGAACATGTCAGCCTCTTCCCCTCCCTGACCCTCTGCTTCCCCTGCTCCCCCGCCCCGCCCCCACCTCCTCAGCAGGCTCTTACGTGCCCTTCAACACCCCGGGAGAAGCTCCGAACAGCCCAGCCAGCTCTTCCTGTACTTCACGTGGCCCCTCTTGCCACCCACCCCGCAGCCCGTGTCTCCAAGAGCTCCCGCTGGGTTTTTAGACACGAAAGCCCCTGCCAGGTTGGAGGGTGCGAATCAGGAAAAGCCTGATGGAGAAGCAACCTGTGGGCTTGGCTTTGCCAAGGGGAAGAAAGGCACAAGCCAGGGTGGGGAATAGAAAGGGCATTGGGACAGAGGAAAGAGCCTGGCTACAGGAAAATGCGAGTATGAGTGCGGGGTTAGCACCAGTGGGTGGAAGGCTGTGGACGGGGCCGGACACTTGGCTTGGAGTCCCGTGGGGGGTTTCAAGGCCTCATAGGAGCGGAGGGTTCTCACCTCCATGCCCCAGCGTTGAGGACCCACACCCGGAGCTCCTGACTACACTCTGCCCACTTTATTGTTTGGGGTTTAGTTGGTGTAATCCAGGACTTGGGACCCCGTGAGGGACCCATAGGCAGACAGTCGCATCTAGCCCTCCCCCAGCCTGGGTCCTCAGAGCTGATGACCTCTTGGTGGAGGCCTGCTCCCACAGTTCTGGCATGCCCTCCCTCTCTCCCGAGATCCGGCCCCCAGCTTCTCTGGCCACTGAAGCGGCTTAATGAACCCGGGCCACGTGGGTTATGCTACTGCCTGTGGGGAGGGCCCGAGCCCCCAGCGGCCACCCGACCAGGCCCTGACGTCAGCGGCATTAACCGTCCACCAGGCTTGTCTAATCTCTGCTCAGCGGCCGGGCCAGGTTAGTCCCGCCAGAGCCAGAGCTGAAGGCCGGGAGGGCCCTCGAGGGCACCTTGAGGTTGCAGGTCAGGCAGGGATGGTGGTGATTGGGGTGCCCATGGTAAATGACCCCTACCTACAAGACTAGGGTGTGGCCCCTGTGCTGACTCGGGGCCGGCTCTGATCCTCTGCCCTCAACAGTGACTCAGGCACTGAGCCCCCATTGATTCTGCTCCTTAGGGTGTAATTACACTGGTGCGGTGAGTGGGGCCCAGGAGGCTCCGAGCTGGGAGACTCAGCCCCGCCCCCCACCCCCGCCCGGACCCCAGCGTACCTGTGGCCATAGGCAGGGCTGGGGCTTGCCTCTGAATCCCAGTCCTGAATCCCTGACCCTGGGGTCAGAACTGTGGGTCCTTAGTGAAGATGAGCAGCCCGTCTCAGCCAGGCCCAAGACCACCTGGTGAGGGTCCTGAACCTCTGGCCCAAGCCCCATCCTCTCCTCAGGCCTCTGAGCAGCACCACTGTGGCTGAGTTCCCTAACCTGTGCTCAGTCCTGGGCACCCTCACTCCCTGTCTCCAGCCCACTTCCTGCTCACAGCTCTGACCTCCTCCTTCTGCTGGGACATAGCATGGATTCCCCAGCCCCGCTGCTCTCTTCTCCCATACCCTTTCACACTGGCCCCCAGGAAAAAATGTGTGCCCCTACACACCTGTTTTCATGAAAAATTTTAATGGGTACTGTTTTCCAGAAATAGAGTGGTAAAACATTATTGATGATTTTATTTCCATGAAAGCCAGGAAAATAAGATTATAAATTGTTTCAGATATAGATAAAATAGCTAAGCTTAAAATAATGCTGAATTTGAATATATCTACTTTCAATATTTTTCAACTAATTTAATATTCTATAAAAATTTACCAAAAAAAAATTTACCATTAAAAATACACAAAAACATATATAGGAGTGGACATTTTCCTTCTGCTTCGGCTCTAATATATAGCTCAGCAGAGTTCTCTTGGATATTGTTTTTATTTAAAATTTTGATATTTTGTTCATCATGGGTTTTTTGCAGTGATTTTGTTTGTTTGTTTCTTTCTTTTTCTTTCTTTTTTTTTTTGAGTAGGTCATGGGACTTGAACTCACAACCCTGAGATCAAGAGTCACATGTTCTACAGACTGAGCCAGCCAGACTCCCCTGAAGAAATTTTGAATTTGAAAAGTACTGTATTAATAAATTCTTTATCTTGATTACTGAACTTTTTGGCACCACCTTACATTTTGCACCCCAGGTGAGGGCCTCTTTTGCTTCACCCTAATCCCAGCCCTGCCATTAGGTCCCAGTCCTGCCATTAGATCCTAGCTTTGAGGGCTTCTGAGACCCATCAGCTTCTAGAGGAAACCCAGGCCCTCAGGCTGGCACTCGGGACCCTACCCCATGGCCCCTTTGCCTGCTCTTGCCTGATTGAACTGTGGCCCACAAGCCCGTGTTTCCGGGCCTTATACACCCTACTCTCCCTGACAGAATAAGCTTCTACCTCAGAACTCCCTCTTGATCCAAGATTATCCCCGTGAACGTTTCCCACGGCTCCTTTCTCCTTAAAGCCCTCTCTTGAGAGGCCCGGGTCGGTCGCATGCCCCCAGGAGTGCTCCTGCCAGGCCAGGCCAGGTGCTTCTCCCTGGAAGGTTCCATTTTTCCATTGATGTCCAGCCCAGCACTGGGCACTTAATAAATGCCCGTGACTCGTGACAATGAACGCTTTTCCCTTCCCCACAAGAAAGGACAGCTGGGGCCTGATGTGAAGGTTTATTGCTGAGTCTGCATCTACCTGAGGGGAGTGTGGTCTGCCCTCTGGCCTTGAGGGATGGAAGCCCCTGTCCTCGTCTTAGCATAAATCCTGTCTCACGGGCCTCAGCAAGGACTCGGGGCTTGATCAGGAACTGGGAGCAGGGGTACAGGGACATGGGTCTCTGTCCCTGACAAAATTCGGACATGGCCCTCAGTTTTTCCTGCCGGGGAATGGGCCCTGAATGGAAAGGGTGTGAGAAGTTGCTGGCGGGGACAAGAGGGTTACCTGGGTTTGCTTGTGACCCCACCTGAGGTAGACCCCTCTGGGCCCAACCTGGGCCTCAGTCATGTCCCAGATCCTCTGCCTGGGACTGATCGATGGAGCCGGACTCTGCCCCCAGCCACCCCTCAGGACAGTTTGACCATTGGCCACAGCGGGTGTCAACAGTCCCCTCCCTCAACAGACCATCCCCTTGGCCGACCAGGTGGGTGGGGGTGAGGCAGGACAGGGATCTGGTGGCCAAGGACGGAGGGGCAGATCCTGTGGGGGAAGGGGACGGGGGTTACTCTGAGCCTGCTATGTGGGGAAGGGTCCGGCTCGAACCCCAGGACCCCTGGGTCCTGACACCAGGGGCTCCCAGGCGTGCCCTCTACTCACTAATTCATCCATGCAGGAGCCGCACAGGCCAGAGTGGCTTGGACTTTGGACCCCTGAAGCTACTGAGAGGGACAGTCACTGGCCACTGGGTAGACAGGTGTCAGGCTTGTCACATGGAGGTGGTACGCCTGAAATGGGCTGATGGTAAGCAGTAGGCCTGCTTGGAGGAGGGATCTGGGCCTGCCCCCTGCTCCTCATGAAGCTGGGAGGGAGGGCTGTTTGCTGAACCCAGACCCACCAGGTGAGTCATGGGCCCCCTGGGGAGAGAGACCTGCCGGAGATTGGTCAGTTGGGCACTGCTGAGTCACCGTGAGCTCTAGCTGTCCCAAGTCCTGCCTGTTCCTAGCTGGGCTGGCTGGGGCGGGTCCTGGAGGCCAGTGCCGCCAGGCCGTGAAGGGCAGCGGTGGGGTTGGGGGCACTGGGCTCTGGGAGACGCGGGGTAGGGTTGGGGCCTCAAGGCTAGTGGGGCTCAGGGTTTTGGGTATGTGGCTGGTGGGACCGCAGGCTGGGGCCCAGGAGCTCTGGGGGGGCCGATAGGCTCCTGTAGGCTAGGGCTACAGTGTGTCAGGGACACGCATGAGTTCAAGCACCTGTGAACAGAGAAAAGGAAGCAAGTCAACATCCTTGAGCTCCAAAATAATTGGCCTTAGGCTAAGAGGCACTGTGGGGGTGGGCTTGTAAGCAGTGACACCAGGGGGAAGGGGCAAGGTGAGTGCAGATTAGGTGGGTGCGACTTGGGCCCCTGGAGGGCAGGGTGGTGGTGGCCAGTGGGATGGAGCCTGCCGGGCCAGGGTGGGGCCTGGGAATCGGGGGCTGGCACCCCAAAAGCAGGTCTGGAGAGCTGCGGCAGGACCTGGTGACCAGCAGTAGGGTCTGCTGCAGGGAGGTGGGGTGGAGAGCTGGGGATGGAGTGTGAGGTATTGAGACCAAGGGGCAAGACAGGGGAGCGTCTCAGCTCCCGAGGAGCCTACCTCAAAAGAGGCCGCAGTCTTTGAGGTTCTCCTTGATGATGATGTCTGTGACGGCGTCGAAGACAAACTTGACGTTCTGCGTGTCGGTAGCGCAAGTCATATGGGAGTAGATCTCCTTCACGTCGCGTCGCATGTTGAGCTCGAGGAACTGCACCTTGATGTAGTTGCCCGCGTCCTCGTATGTGTTGGGCCCTGGCGGGGAAAGGGGGTGCTCTCTCTCGGTGTCCATACTCTTGCTCCAGGGCGGGAGAAGCGCAGGCTTGGATGACGGGGTTGGGGCGCCGCCTGGCGGCCAGGCCGCGGGAAGGGGGTTCTCACCGTCATAATCCGGGAAGCAGATGCTGAGATGCGCCTTTTTGATCTTCTCGGAGAAAACGTCCTTCTTGTTGAGGAAGAGCACAATGGACGTGGTGGCGAAGTAGCGGTGGTTGCAGATGCTGTTGAACAGGTGCAGGCTCTCGTGCATGCGGTTCTGAGGAGAACAGAAGTTGTCGGGCCCTCGGTGGGGGGGGGGGCGCGGGCAGCGGCCCCCCTCTACCTCCCTCCCCACCCCCCGCCGTGGCCGCAGCCCACAGGCTCCGGGGCACCCGGGGCCATCCCGCTCAGACAGCCAGCTCCAAGTCCGCCTCCCCCACGCCCCCCTCAGCGTGGCTGCTGGCTGTCTTGTGTCCTCGTTTGGACTGTTCTGGAACGCATGTCCACTCTCAGACGCTCCTGCAGTACGGTCTCCGGCTTTCCCCGGAAACACTCAGGCCCTCCTTGGCACCCACCACTTCGTCGTCCTCCACCAGCACCATGTCGTAGGCGCTCAGCGCCGCGATGAAGATGATGCAGGTCACACCCTCGAAGCAATGGATCCACTTCTTGCGCTCTGAGCGCTGACCGCCCACGTCGAACATCCTGGGGAGCAGTTGGGGCTTGAAGCCGCGCTTGGAACCCCTTGGACGGGCGCACAGGCATCCCCTTGCCTCCTAATGCTGGCTGGGGCGCTCGGGTGGGAGTGATGTGTGGAGGGGCGGGGCCTTTCTGCGGAGGGGGGTATCAGAGGAGGGGCAGGATGGACCGGCCGCAGCCACACCCCGGGAGCGAGGGCAGGGGCGAAGGCTCGGGGTTGTACCGGAAGTGGAGGTCCTTGAAGGAGAACTGCGTCTCAATGATGCCTGTGGTCTTGACACGGGAGCGCAGCACGTCCTGCTCAGTGGGCACGTAGCCCGGAGTGACCAGGCGCTCCAGGTCCGACAGGTAGCTGCGGGAGACCGCGGGGTGTGGGTGGGTGTGGTGGAGGGGCGTGGTAGGACCCCGCCCGCACCCCTCACGCCCTGCCTGCGCTCTCACTAGCCGGCGGAGTCGTTGAGCTGGTACTCAGAGGCGCGATCGAAACAGGCCTGGATACCGGAGTCCTTCCACAGCCGCTGGATGATGTCCGACATCTCCTTGGGCATCGTGCCCTCTTCGATGGTGTCTGCCATGTGCATCAACTTCCGGGCGTCGTCCTGAGGGCAGGGTGGGAGTTGTTGGTGGTGACCGTGGACTTGAACCCAGTCTCGTGCCTCGAGTCCCCGGAGGCCCCGCTCAGCCAGTCTCCCTGCGCACCTGGCGGGCAGAGTCTCCATACTGGATGTTGAGCGTGGTCATGGCACGCACGATGGCGAGGATGGACTGCAGTGTGTTGCCGTAGATGATGGCGATGAACTCGAGGCACTCTTCCAACGAGTACCCATCCTGGTGGATGATCCTGTGGCCAGGATGAGCCGGGTCAGGGCCAAGTGGGCCGGTGGGGAAGGACGGGCCCCCTGCGAATGCCCACCCTCAGGGACCTCAGAGAGGGCAAGGGCACTCACTTCATCTGCTTGACGATGGTGCTCTTCCCGGACTCACCGGCACCTGGAAGGGAAGCCGCCTCAGAGCTGCGCTGGCCGCACCTCCCCACAATCTCTCCGCCCCCCCTGCACCCCCGCAACCGGGCGCAGAAGATGGGAGACCCGCAGACTCAAGGCAAGTACCGGTCAGGCACCCCAGTTCCTCTTGTTTCCCCCACCCCCCACCCCAAAGCAAGGTCCCCACACCCTGGAGGAAATACGTCTGTAAATGCCAGGAGTGAGGTGGGGACTGACGAGGGCAATCAACGACCTCAACCCTATTGGGAAGCCTCCAAGACCCCTGGTATTTCCGTTCTTGGTTGTTCTGAAATCAAAATAAGGAGAACCTGGAGCGCCACATCGTGGAGAGTTCTGGTACTGCATGCAGAGGATTATTTGAGCCGGGTCAACCCCTGCTTTTCAGCGGTTGTAGGAAGGGGAGTGTCTTCCCAAGAGGCTCAGAGGGAATTAGAGCCTTCCAGTGAGGGAGAAGCCAGAGCCGACAGCCCCTCTGAGCCTGCTCTCGCCAGGGCTTTGGGCACAGTTAAGGGGATTTCTGGCTTAGCCTCTGTCTCCCTGAGGTGCTCTGGCTTGGTCCGCATCCAGATGCCTGACTGGGTCCCGGAGAGCCTGGGGTGGGACCTGCACGGCCTCTCAAAGCAGCTCCTTCTTCCATTTGTGGGAGGTAGTGACCCGGAGGCACTGTATCAGTCCCACCTCTCCTCACGTCCCATGGGACCATGGACATGGCTTTATCTATTCTCCCCTGGGCCTTAGTAGCTCTGAAGAGGGACACCCTCTTTAGGTCTGCCAACAAGAAAGCTGCAATCCAAGGGCCGTTGTCTGTGGGTCCGGACGGTCCTAGAGGAGGCCCACTCCCAGGAGGACTGTTACTTTCTTCCAAGGAAGCAGCCCTATTCTAGGGCTCCCGAGCAAGCCGTTTCTGACCCCTGCCCAGCAGGGCTTCTCCAGACAGGAGGGTGCCTGAGTTAGGGACCTCTGGAGAGGGGTTCCATGGGATACGCAGCCTTGGGGAGTCAGAGTATCGCCCATCAGGACCAGGGCTCCCACTCAGTTCCCTGACCTGTCTTAGGGTCATTCTGCTTCCCAAGTCACCCCTGTTTCACAGAGGGGCTACCTGCCTACCCTCCCGCCCCACCCCAGCCTCCAACCTGGCGCCAGTGGCCCCGCCTGGACCCACTCCCATACCCAGAAGCAGCAGTTTCACGGTTCGAGCATCCTTCTCAGCATCTTCTTTGAGCTTCTTTTCCAGCTCCCTTGAGTGCTTCTCCTCAGCGCTGGCCCCAGCCCCCATGGTCCCAGCAGCAGGCGAACAGGGTGGTTAGCTGGTTCTTCTAGATGGAGGGGATCCCCAGAGCCGGGCTCAGGCTGGGCTCAGGTCTCCCAACACTCTTCTGACCCCGGGATGGCAATCGACTGGCTTTCCACAGACCTGTGCAGGCCCGGTGGGGCTGCTTAGCGGGATTTGGGGGCCAGGGGTTCCCAAGAGCCAATGAGAGACAAGGACAGGTGAATCCAGCTCAGCCCCCGGCCCTTCTAATCAGGTTGGCATGGCCCCAATCCCTCAGCTGCTGACTCTGCACCCCTCTCTATGAGCCCCGACCCTTTAGGAGAGACCGCGGAGACGGTCCAGCCCCTGCACTGGAGCAGGGAGACAGGTTCTGCAGGGTCTGGGCTTAGAATGGGGAGAATAGGGCCCTGAGCCCCTGGGTGGGAGCAGGGGGCAGGGCTGGGTAGCAGGGAAGAGAGGGAGAAGCAAGCGTGGAGAACGTGCTCCTGCCTAGCACTGGACTCGGCACTGTTCTCTATTTCATAAGCTCATACGGACCCTGGCGAATGGGTGCCCACATCATCAGACGCATTTTACCGACAAGGAAGGAGAGGCTCAGAGGGTCACACGGAAGGAAGTGGTTGGGAAGGGCTGGGTGACTGGACCAGGCTTCCAAGCTCTGCAGAGAGTCAAGAAGGGAGAACATTGCATTTGCCCCATACCAAGGGCTGGACCTGACCCGGGCCAGGCTTCGACATACCTCCACAACTCCAGCAGACTTGGTGGGAGGCATGCATGTCTACTGTGTATGTGGGGGGGTGTCCACCCTTTGCTGGCATCAACCGAAGCAAGGACATGACATGTTCGTCCACGTGTGCACTTGTATATACACATGTGTGACTGGGGGCACGCGTGTGCCCCTGCACACCAGGCACGTGAGCATGTGTGTGGACACGCTCTGGTTCCCTTTTCCTCATGCACACATGTGCCGATGTCTAATAACGCCGACCGGGTATTTGTGTATGGATGTAAAAATGCACGCACGTGGGGCGCCTGGGTGGCTCAGTGGATTAAAGCCTCTGCCTTCGGCTCAGGTCATGATCTCAGGGTCCTGGGATCGAGCCCC
The DNA here is from genome assembly GCA_028646535.1 of Procyon lotor. Classification (NCBI taxonomy): domain Eukaryota; kingdom Metazoa; phylum Chordata; class Mammalia; order Carnivora; family Procyonidae; genus Procyon; species Procyon lotor. The sequence continues at coordinate 13,944,133 of CM053603.1, read as the reverse complement.
GCATTGGGCTCTCTGCTCAGCAGGAAGCCTGGTTCCCCCTCTCTCTCTGCCTGCCTCTCTGCCTGCTTGTGATCTCTCTGTCAAGTAAATAATTAAAATCTTTAAAAAAAAAATGCACGCACGTGAGTGATGCTTGCGTTAGCGTGCACGAGCCTGTGGTTTTCACCTGTGCATGAGTGCGTGTGCACTTACGCATGTATGCCCTTATGTGGGTACACTTGTGCATGCCTGTGCCTATGTGTACAGGTGTGCCTGTGTGCAACAAAGTCTCTGACGTGCAGAGATGGCCAGGCTCTTCCAGAGACTATTTTGCAGGCCTGTCGTCAGGTGGGGAAAATAAGCCCCAGAGCAGGTGCTCCCAGGGGCACGGAGGAGGGACGTACTCCCTGTCCTTCTCCCAGTCTGTTCCCTGTGGGTGCTCCGAGAGCTGCCTAAGGGCATCTGTAGGGCATGCCTGCCTCAGCTGAGGGGATCTAGGGTCTGCATATAGGCTCAGACGGGACAAGGAGTACTCCCGGGTGGAAGTTGTTCAATTAAGCCTAAAGTTCCCAGGCTCTAGAGATTTCCCCCCTCCAATAGGAAGACCCAAAGCCTGGGCTCTCAAGGCTCCCTCCAGAGCTCCTGAGCCTACTGGCCGGACTCCTCCTGGGACCCTGGCTGCCTTGTAGTACTCAGCTCCGTTGCAGACCCGAGACCACGAGGGGGTGCCAGGGCCTCAGATCCTGAGCACTGGAGACTGTCCCTTAGCCTGTGGGAAATGGACACTGGTGGCTTCACATCTGCCCTGTGGGGTCGGTAGGTGGGGTCTGTAAGGAACAAGATTATCTGTCTCACCTTCAGCTTCTGGGTTCCACCCATCCTCTACCTCCAACATAGTAAGTGGGCCTGGGGTGGGGGTGGCTCTGCAGCCCCTCCGGATTTGGGGTAGCGCAGGAGCCCAGGTCTGTTACACCAAGGCAAACCTGGTTTCTGCCTATTGGGTTTATTTAAAGTGGGGCCATCCACTGTCTCCCAGTCCCCCTCTGGCTCCCCTTGCCAACCTGATATGGCCATAAGCCCTGCTGGACCCACAGGCCTCCTAGCTCTTAGCTTCCCCTGCCAGGGCTTGGCTCATTAAATTTGGACCAGGGCCCCCAGCCCCGCTTTCTCCTGTCTGGCAGCACCCCCCTGCCCTGGCCTTCCCCACCTGTGGACATTTGCTCATGCCAGTCCCTCTGCTGAGAGCTGGCTGGAAGGAAGCAAGAAGGATGGGAATGTAGTCAGTTTTCAGGGTGGGGGGGCAGCCGGACTCAAGGGCTGTAGTTCTGTCTGGCCGATACTGCGTCCTTAGTGCCTGGCTAAAAGCCCACTGCAAAGCCGGGTGAGAAACCAACCAGCAAACCTGCGAGTGAGCGAATGGAAGCTGAGATTGTGAGAGGTGTGGGAATGGTGGTCAGGCCACATAAAGGGGGGCAGGACAGACAGAATCTGGGCGTAGGCTCCACCCCCACCCTCCCTCCCCTGCCAAGGAGAAAAGCCAAAGTCCAGTCCCAGAGCCAGTGTTTATTAGCAAGATGGAACCCAAGGGCTGTGGCCTGGGCAGCCGAGGGCCACCGGGAGCCCCTACCCACCTACCCCCAAAGCCCCCCAGAGCTATTTATACCCACCCTTTGAAGTGGTGGGCAGAAGGGAACCCTGGGGGAGCACCGGGCCTCCACGATGGCCCCTCTCCCCGCAGCCCCGCCTGCACCGCCCCTCTGCTATTCCCCCAGCCCCCAAGTCACAGTGGCCCAGAAAAAGCAAAGAGGAGGTAGAGTTGCCAGGTAGGGAGGGCTGGAAGTGTGCCCCACCCAGGCAGGGCTCCTTTGCTCCTGTCCCCAATAAATAGAGAATAAATACCCGGGAGGGGGTTGGACTTGACGAGTGTCCCCCCCCCGGGCAGGGGCCAGCCTCCCGTGACGGCCCCTTCTTCCCTCCTCGGAGTGCCTCTGAGCCCCCCACCCCAACTCCCCGTCTCCGAAGCAGTCCTCGCCTCCGTCTGCACCGGCCGCACAGCTCGAGAGCCCCCGCTAGTGAAGGTGAGCGGTCCGTGCCCTGTGCAGGTGCGGCGTGCTCCCTCCCCGTGTCCTGTAGGTCCAGGTGGTGGTGGCCGAGCAGGTCGACTCCCCGCTGAGGCTGGGGACTGTGTGGTCCTGGCCTGGCCCTGCCGACTGGCTGGGCCTGGCTGGGTGGGCTCTGTTCTCTGCTGCCTCTGACCAGCATGGGTCTCAGTTTTGGACCTTTTGGACCGTGCTGCCGCCGAGGCAGGCTATGTACAACCCACCAATAAATACTGTCTTTGCAGGGGCCGGGTATGTATAGAATATAGATATTTTATATATATATATATTTATATATATATATATCTTTTATATTAAAAGGGACGAGGCCAAGGCCGGCCCACCGCAGGGCTCAGGCAGCTGCCCTCATGTGTCCGGCGGGTGATGGCGGCGGTTCCGGGGCTTCTTCTGGTCCTGGGGTTCGGGAGGCCTGGGTGCCCCCGGGGCCTCCCTCGGGCTTGGGGGCACGTGGCGCCAGTAGCCCTGGCAGTACTGGTGGATGAGGCCCACTTCGGGCTGGGCCAGCAGCTGTGCCAGCTCCTGGTAAGGGGGCGTGGGGAGGCCGGCGGTGCCCGGGGGCGGCGCGGCACTCGCCGCCGGCGGGAAGAGGGCAGCGTGGACGGCGTCCCGGCCCAGTACGTGCAGCTGCACCCGCGTGACGACGTGCTTGAAGTTGTTCTCGGTGGCAGTGCAGGAGTAGAGGCCACGGTCCCCGGGCTGCAGGGCGCGGAGCAGCAAGCCTTGCTCCGTGCGCAGGAAGCGGTCCTCGGCACGAATCTGCGGGGGCAGGGAGCCGGGGCTCAGGGCTGGTGCGACCTCCCTGCCGCGCAGCCGGCCCCTGGAGCAGACCACCTCTGTGGCCGTTCCGTGGATGGGGCCCCCGTGTGGAATTTCCACGTAGCAAGAAAAGCCCGCAGTAAGTTTCCACACATCTGAACCGGGCATCCATACGCTTTTCCGTTTCAGGAGGAATGATCGGGAGGAGATTCTGTACAATGAGAATTCTGGAGCACAGCATTTCTTTTTAATGTGAATACCCAGCTGAGGTATCCTTACAGAATCTCTGTGTAACGAGGGGTGCCTGGAACGCATTTCCGTAAAATGAGGGCTCCTCTACAGAATTCCCACATCCTGGAGCTCGACCGAATTGATGTTTCCGTGCAGTGAGGTATAGACCTCCAACAGAGCGCATGTTTAGGATTTTCATGTAAAGAGGCTTGCTTATAAGTGGTTTCCATAAAATACGGAAGTCCTAGAGTTTCCATATAAAACTGGATTCACCCAAATAACTTCCATACAGGGAAGGGATCTTGGAAGGGCTTTCTTAGAACGGGGCTGCCCCTGATGGGCTCCTAAAGCACATTCTATTTTTTTTTTTTTTTAAAGATTTTATCTATTTACTTGACAGAGACTACAAGTAGGCAGAGAGGCAGGCAGAGAGAGAAGAGGAAGCAGGCTCCCCGCTGAGCAGAGAGCCCATGCGGGGAAGATCCCAGGACCCTGAGACCATGACCTGAGCCGAAGGCAGAGGCTCCAACCCACTGAGCCACCCAGGTGCCCCTCTAGAGCACCTTCTACCCACACATCCTTTCTACTGCGCGGGGACTCCCGCACCTACGGCGAGGACTACGGGGTGGAGGAAATCACCTCACGGCGCCGGTCACTGGGGTCTCGCTGAAACAGCCACTTCACAGTGGCCTGGGGCGAGCGAGGCTGGCACTCGAGGAAGGCCGCGCTCCCTGCCACGCCGTACTGCACGGACTCCACTGTATTCTTGTTGGCTGTAGGGCAAGAGGGCACGGCATGGAAGCAGCATTGCCTCAGGCAGACTGCAAGCTGGCAGGGGGCAGGGGCTGCGGGGCACACGATGGGGCACCCTCGCTGGAAGAAGGCAGGGCTAGACCATCAGGCATCCACTCCTTCCTCAAGTGGGTGGCTAGGGACAGCCCCTCTCCCAAATCCCAAGCCCCCTTACCCCTCTGGGTCATGTGAGAGTCCTTCCCACGGAGAGGGGTGCTGGGGGAGGGCTCCTGGGAGCAGCTCCATGGGCTACACAGGGCCTGTCGCTATGAACAGTGCCCAGTGGCGAGGCTCGGCACACTCACCGTTGGAGTTGAACCCGCGGCACTGCCTGATGGGGTTCCCGTGCCGGACATCCTGCCGGCGGCTCCGCCTAGAGGAGGATAGCTCCTGATCAAGTATTTTCGAGAAAGATTGCACCCCCCCCCCCAAGGTTCCTATACCCCGAAGACTCCAGCGAGGAGTCTCATCCATTACCCCCAGGGTAATATCACGTTGGTCACCAAACCGCCAGGGCAGGACCCCAGGTCTGGTGTCTCAAATTCTCAAATTCCAAGGGCCTGGGGGGTCCACACCTCTTGGAAGACGCCGTGTAGCGGGAGCAGGCCTGGCCATCCCAGGCACAGTAGGGGTCGCGGGCGAGGCAGCAGTCGGCGCAGGCAGCCCCGTATGCCTGGCAGCGGTGCAGGCTCAGGTGGGTGACCCCCACGGCGGATGCCACGTACAGTTGTTGCTGAGCACAGGGGAAGGGGTGCGTCAGTTTCCTCCCCACAGCCAGCCCTCATCAGGAGCCAACTGGGCTCCTCGTCTTCCCGTTCCATGCCTCAGTTTCCCCACCCCTACGCCGAGGGCACAACCCCAAGGGGGAACAGGCTCCATCCCTACCCCTAGCCCACTTCACCAAAACTCACCCTCTTGGAAGAGATGGTCATGGTCTTAACAGGTGCCGGCTCCTGGAAGAAGACAGGAATTAGCTTGGGGGCAGGGGACCCCTTCCCTGCCCCGATCTGGAGGTCCGAGATAAGGAGCTGGTAGTAAGAGGGCCAGGGTGAGAAGAGCAGGACTGGGTGTCATACCCGTACCCACCTTGAAGACCTCTACCTCCTCCAGCATGAGCTCCTCCATCTCCTGGTCATCCTTGGGCAGCACGATGACCTTCTGCACTGTCCCGCGGTCTGGAACGGGCCGGGCAGGGCCTCAGTGGGGCTGAGGATGCTGGGGAAGGGGCACCAGCCTCAGCCCCTTCCCCCACCAGGCCCCAACCCCCCAAGGGCAGCGGAGCAGGAGCTCTGTTCCAAAGTTGAAGGATTTCCCCCGGATGAAGGGGCCCGGGATAAGGGGGGGTGGTCATGGCCGGGGTTTGCCCCTCTCACCCTAGGCCCTCATTTTGGACACTGCTGAGAATAGGATGCTGGGGATACTCCTGTGCAGGGGGGCTGGGGCTGTGGTGGGCACACGCGTACACGTGAGCACGAGAGCGGGTATGTCAGTATTTGGACCTGCGTGTCCTGCAGGTGCCTGCCACCTATTCCCTTTTTCCTAACCCTACATGAATCCCCGGGTACCCAGGGTCCCTGCTGTCCCCCACCTCCCCCTTGTCTCAGCTATCCTGGCTCCAAAGGATGGTGGTAGCAGAGCTGACCTTGGCGAGGCTGGAGCAACCCCTGGCAGGGTAGGTCCCCCACCCCAGGGATCAGCACCCTCCGCCCAACGGGCCCAGCGTGGGAGGGTCTGGGAGCAGCAGTGGGTACCTGTGCCCAGGAAAAGCACCTCATAGCGCCCGTCAGCTGCATCCACCTGGTCCACGGCGACGGTGGTGAGCTTGTAGGGGGCGCCCGTGCGGACGACCAGGGGCCGCCTCTGCAGAGGGTACACGGCCTGGTACATGAGCGGGTGGCTGCGCATGAAGTTAATCACTTCGTCAGGGTAGTCCTTGGTGGACTTCATGGATGGCGTGAAGGTTCCTCCGGGGCACTGCAGGCACGTGACGAGCGTCAGGCCCAGCGGGGGCCTGCTGACCCCCTCAGCTTCAGGAGGCGCCTCTCCTTTGTCGGTCCCCATCACATCCACCTGCTCTGCTCCTCAGGACCCCCATCCGGGCTTCTCCCCCCTCACCTGACCTCTCTGCAGGCCCTGCTCCAGCCGAGGTCCCAAGGTCCTACGCGGCCAGATTCCGCAGCCACCTCCCTGGCCTCGTGTGCCATGACCTTGTGGTGGCATTAGGTGGAGCTGAACACTCCCTTCCCATGTCCTCACCCCCCCCAGTCTGTCCCTGCACACCCACTTGCCGCTGCTCGAGGGACTGTGGCCCCAAGTTCCCTTAACACTCTGAGGGGGCCGTGCCCTGCCCTGGCGCTTGTCCTTCTGCCTGTCCTGCACCCCCGCCACCCGGCCCCAGCCCATCATTCCAGCCTCCAAGTTCACCTTCGGGGGAAGACTTTCCTGGCCAAGGCTGAGACCAGCTCGCCCATGCCAGCCCTGACCGCATGGAGCCAAAACAGATCACCTGTTCTCCTGCTTTGACTCCGGCAGAGACCACATCACGCCAAGATCAAGGGAGTCGCCTCCTATCACGGAGGTCCCTCGGGCCGGGCCCTGCCAGCCCTCATCTCCCTGGCCACCACCAGCCAGCTACCCCGACACCAGCTTGCCCTGCACCTTTTCCCGGCTCCCAAGCAGCCATACCCGGCCACTATCTTTGTTCGTGGATCCTGGCTGGGTTCTTCACAGCCTGGTGCTGGGCAAATGGTGCTTTGTTTCATTTTGTTTTATTTTTTTGAATATGCTCTATCCCCAACGTGGGGCTCAAACTCATGACCTGGAGATCAACAGTTGCGTGCTCAACCAAATGAGCCAGCCTGGAGCCCATGTTTTGTTTTGTTTTTTAATGTCAGCTTTATTTAAATGGATACATGGGGGGTGGGGCTGCCTCGGTGGCTCAGCCGTTAAGCATCTGCCTTGGGCTCAGATCATGATCCCAAGGTCCTGGGATCAAGCCCCACATCAGGCTCCCTGCTCCGTGGGGAACCTGCTTCTCCCTCTCCTACTCCCCCTGACTGTGTTCCCTCTCTCGCTGTGTTTCTGTCAAATAAATAAATAAAATCTTTTTTTAAAAAAAAATGGATACACGGTAGGTTTTGGTGCATTGTAAGGTCCGCCTCCCCTGTCTAGCTGTGAGCTCGGTGATGGTGGGCCCTGCATCTGTAAAGGGGCTAACCCAGAGCAGGCCTCATAAACAGAAAAGAAAGGGAATGATTGGGGTCCTCACCGTGCCAGGCCGTGGGTAAGGCATCTTCCCCGAGAAGGGCATCCATTGGTAGTTGGGGCCCTCCTTATGGGCAAAGGGCCCGTTGAAGACCATGCGGATGTCAGCCATGGAGTAGACACACACGGCAGAGCCTCGGAACACGGAGCTGTGGGCAGGGCAGGCTGCTGCCATGGGCAGGGCAGACCCTTGGCCCAGGGCCTCTCCCCAGCCTGCCCCTGACCTGGACCCAGGCTGGGGTCCTCCACAAGTCATAGCAGCGCCCCCCCTCCCCCCCCCGCGGGGCCAAGCCCTGCCACCTGCCAGTCCAGGCCCCGTCCTCACCCGGAGGAGGTAAAGACAGCATAAATGACCGGGTTCCTCACATCCTGTGTCTGCTGCACAAACACGTCCTCTGCGGGGAGAGGGAGAAGACACTGGGAGGATGCATTCCCGGAGAGCCCCCGGGTCCTGCCCGTTCCTGCCCAGGGGCCCCATCAGAGGGGCCCTGACCACCCGCGGCTCAGCGCCCACCCCTCCCAGAGCAGCCGGAGGATCCAGCCGGCCTCCTGGTTACTCACGGAGCTCATCAAAGTGAGTCTCGATGCCATCCTCCCCGGGCACGGAGCACACCAGCCGCGCCTTCAGGAACGTGCTCCACTTGTTGACCAAGCAGCAGTGGCCGCCGTCATCATTCTGCGGGCAGGGGGCAGGGTCAGATCGGCGCCCACGCCTGAGCCCCTGCCCCAGCCGGGCTGCTAGAGCCCGCAGCGGTGGCGGAGAGAGGCGGCGGGGGGCGGCGCGGGGGGCCGGCGGGCGCGTACCAGGCAGATGCGCCCAATGCGGGCGTACACCGCGGGGCTCTGCGGCGCCTCGGCCGACCGCTCGCGGAAGAAGAAGTACAGCTTGTCGTCGTTGCGCTCCGCGCTGTCGGGGATGAGCTCAGCGTGGATGAAGGAGGGGTCTGAAGGCGGGCGGGGGTCACCTGGGCGGCCACTCCCCCGACAGGGCCTCCCCTCGCCCCCCAGAACCCCCGGCTGGGTCCAGGCACCCCCCCCACTCTTGCCCCAACGGGACACCTCCCCTGCCCCAGCCCATTCCGGGGCCAGGCCCCCAACGAGGGCCCCCTGAGACTCCCACCCCATCCCAGGCACGGGGCGCAGCCGGGGTCTCGAGGGCCGCCCTCACCGTTCAGCCAGCGAGAGTTGTACTGGTCCGTGCGCATGGCCGTCTGCTTGCCCAGTGTGCGGAAGATGGCAGCGTCGGTGCCCATGAAGTCGATGTACACGCCGGCATAGAGCTCCTCGTCTGTGGGCGGGCAGGCCGGGCAGTGAGGGCGCCGCCCGTGACCTCAGGGGCAGGGTCCTGTCTCCCCCCTCGGACTCCCCAGGGCGTGACCATCGCACCAGCGGGGGGGCTGGTCAGCGCTGAAGGCTGCCGCGGGGAGGAGCGGGGTTAGCAGCCGTCAGCGCTGATTAGTGGTGGGAGCCGATTTTTGTGGTAGAAATGCTCCCACCGTGGCTGCCTTCACACTACTAACTGGGGGTCACCGCAGGTGGAGCTGGGGAGAGCCGTCCACACCGCCCCACAAAAAACACATGTCAATATATTATCTCAAGAACAAAGACAATAATAAAATGTAGTAAAATAATTAGGAAGTGATGAGTTTTGAGTATTTCTATCCTTGTTTTGAAAGTAATTTATTTGTAAATTATAGAACTTTGTGTTGAACAATAGCGGGCTCACAAAATACCTGAACGTTTGCTGAAAATTTAGCGACTGTGCGGGCTCTAACATGCCACTCTGTGTCCTCCTTCTAGAGGTGACCGGGGCAGGCCCTGCCTTCCCCCATCAGACTCCTTGGTCGGGGAGCCACCAACAGGCTTGGATCTTCTCACTCACCAAGAGGGGGAAGATAACGTCTACCCCTTGCCCCGAGGCCTTTCCCGGGCTTGGAAGCAGCACAGTGCCCAGGAGTTGCTCTGAGGGGCAGACTGGGTTGGGCAGCGGGCAAACACACAGACAACAGGGCCCAGGGTCATGGGGGGCTCGCCCAACCTGGGGGTAGGGGCAGCAACTGCTCTGGAAGCCCCAGAAAGGACCCCTCCTCAGAGAACATTGCCTCAACTCTCCTAGTCGCCTGGCCAGACCAGAAGCAAACCCTGCCCCCGCCCAGTCGGCGAGAGGGCCAGGACTCCATCTGTCCTTCCCTGGGGGCCTACCCCCCTAGATAACACCAAAAACATGTATGGAACTATCCCCCTTCTACGGCTCCCAGGACAGACCAAGCTCCTCTTCTCTCTCAGGCAGCCTGGGGAGGGCCTTTGCATGGCCCCTATTTCAGAGTAGGATCTGGGCCCCTTAGCCCCCCCATCCGAGGGGCTAGAGAGACCCTCACACCCCTAGTCTCTGCCGTGAGCTCACACCGGGTTCTGGTCCTTACCCCTCCCCCCCATGTAGGGCCTCATGGGGGGTTTCAGACCCCATGCATGGTCACGGTCTCTGCCCTTGGGGAAGTGTTGGTGCCATGCCCCCTATTCTGGAGGCAGAGGCCACCCACTACGGCTGTAGAACCCGGATGGGGTAGAGGCACTCACTGATGAGGGCTGAGGCTGTGTCCAGCTTGGGGTCGTACGGACACTTGCCCTTCCCTGACTCGAGTCTCTCCGGCTCCAGGTAGAAGATGTAATCCTGCAGGGCAGAGGGGAGCTCAGCATTGTCCAAGCTGGTCCCGCGGCCAGGAAGGTTAAGGGTCATCACGCCCCTGGGGTGACTGCAAGCCCCCTGGAGACACCCTGAAGCCACATCCCTTCACTCCTGAGATATCCTTGGGTTTTAACTCTGTCCAGCCAGGTCTCCCCGGGCAGGGCCACGATGCACATCCCAAGGGAGATGATTCCTTGGTCCAAGGTATCAGAGAACACCTGAGAATCAGGGGCTGAAGCCCCCCCATGCCAACTGGTTCAGGAAGACTCTGGTCAGGGGCCCTGGGGCCACAGAGGCACAACTCTTTAAGCTGTGGCCGCCTGTCCTGGGCCAAGATGGGGCTGCCAACCCTGACCTTTGCTGCCAGGTCCCACCAGGTCCGAGGGCCCTGAGGGTACTGCGTCCCATGACTTTATGTCCTACCTGTGGTCCTCAGGACAGACTACAGAGGCCATGGGCTTTCCTTTGCCCCTCGGCAGAGCCCCCAGTTCCCCATGTCTCTCAGTGAATCAGTGAATCCCAGACACAAGGTTAACAAAGCCCTCCATGCCTCCCAGCCCAGCCCTGAAGATGCCAGCAGAAAGGCTGGTAAGGCACTGGGGCCAGGATGAGCTTGTGGGGAGAAAGGAGGGAAAGGAGAGGCGCAGAGGCAGGGAGGAGGCGGTGGCAAGGGGCAGGGATGGTGATGGGAAGGGGTACATAGGCCCGCTCCAGTTACGCTCGGCACACGCAACTTTCTGCGCACACGGGGCTGCACGCACAGCTCAGCACACAGCACCGTCAGCACACGGACACCGCCACTCACACCCTGCACATGCGCGCGGTCCGAGCCGTCCCACATGTCCGCACTCCCTGCCGCAGACACACACGCTCGCATGACCACCTGTTCCAGCACTCACCGGCAGCCCCGGCTCCCCCAGCCCCCATCTGGCCCAGTCCCGGGTCACAACTGGGGGCAGACAGCTCCGCCCCTTCGGCCCCGGGGAAGCAGGGTCCCCAGCACGTGAGTGTGCGGGACACCCCGTGGAGGCCGAGGGCATGGACAGGGGAGAGCGGTAGGACAGGCCGCAGACGCGTGCCATGTTCGGACCCCGGATGCTGACGAAGGTGTGCATGGGAGGGCACAACATGTGCCCCACGTGCGCTGGTGTAGGCTCATGCCTGTGTGCACACGTGTTCTGAGGGCCGAGGCTGTCTTTGCACCCAGTGGCTTCATGATCTCCTGCCTACAGGGACTCACCGAGGCTGACATGAAGCCAGCTGGGAATGCCTTCGGGGCCTGAGGGCACTGTGGGGGAGGGGGGGCAGCATCGAGGAAGACCCTCAGGAGGCTCACGTGTGGTGGGGGCTCCTGGCTGGCAGGCCAGGCCTGGGGAAGGGGGCAAGTTCAGCTCAGAGGCTGTGCTGTCTATCAGGGGCCTGGAGGGCTGAGTCCCACCTGGCGTGGGGCTGTGGGCGTCGGGCGAAGGGCACCATCCGTGGCTCTGCTGCCTCGGCCTCTGACCACCTGCGTCTGGGTCCAGGGCGTGGCCTGAGAAGACGAGGAACGGGGGTTAGAGCCGGGGGTGGCTGGGGCTGGGGGAGCGGGCTCAGGCTGCCAGCCTCTCACACCACACGCACCAGGAGCACACATGAGCACCCGGGCCCCCAGAGCACACATACGTCCTTGCACGCTCACACATGCACACAGCTGGGCACGCGCCCACACACACATGTCCCTAAGTCCACTCACTCTCACACGTGTCCTGCAAGGTCACACCAGCTCACACACATGCCCACATGGAAATGAGAAAGGCGGAAGCGGGCGGGGCGGGACGGAGCTGGGGAAGGGGCGGTTCTCCCCCAGGGCCCTGTGGCAGAAGGGGACCTGGGCGTCTAGCCTCCTGACGCTGAGGCCCCCGCCAGGCCCTGTGGGTTGGCGGCAGGGGCACGATCCACAGGCACAGCCGGGAGAACTGTGGCATGAACGGAGTGAGCGCTTACTATGTGCCAGGCACAGTGCTAAGAGCTCTGGGAGCAGCCGCTCACCGGGGCCTCCTCACACCGACCTGTGAGAAAGGCAGCTGTTAGCCGCATCTTCAGGTGAGGGACTGAAAGGAGTCACTCACCCAAGGTCGCGGGGCTGGGCAGTGGCAGGCCCGGGGCTCAAGCTCGGCCTCCCCTCAGAGCCCCGGCGTGTGGCCACCGGTGGGGCGGCCCGGGGCCGGGCTGGGCACGGCTCACCTGGGCTCGGCGGCCGCGGTTGACGTAGGTGCACATGGGGTTGTAGGCGCCGGTCCCGCACACGTACAGGTGCGTTCGGTTCCAGGGCTGGATGAGCCTGACGAAGTTCCCGCACTCACCCTGGGGCCAGAGGGAAAGCCAAGGAGGTGCCCAGATGCCTGCCTGGCCCCTCTGCCTCCCCAAGGTCCCCTCCATCCTCCCTGCAGACCCCCCCTCCCCGCACTCACGTTGCCATCCTTGCCTGAGAGCACACACTCCTCAATGCGCTGTGGGGAGGCTGCCCAGTGGATCTGCCGGAGATGGGGGTCAGGGGGGGCGGCCTGCTACACAGGCTTCCAGCCCTAGGGCCCCGTGCCCCGCATCCCTCCGACCCCACACCTGGGCTGGCCCTTACAATGAGGGGCTCACGGTTGATGTCATGCAGGTCCAGGGACAGCACATAGTCCTTGCTGCCCACGTACATGCGGTCGTGGTCCTCGTCTTTGAGCAGGATCCGGTAGTCCGTTGTGTTGAGTAGGAAGTTGAAGAAGTGGGCAGTGCCCGTGGCCTTCAGCTCTGTGGGCGGAGGGCAGGGCAGCAGTTAGGATCCTTGGAGTCCATCCAGACGTGCCCCCTTTGATAGAGGGGGGACCTCCACCGCACGATCATCTTAAACCCCAGCTTCCCTCCCCACCCCGCCCCGGCCCTGGGGCCTACTTAGCTCCCTCTTTAGTCCCTGAGATGCTGGGAGGAGAAAGTGGGACAGGTAGAAGGCCCAGGAAGGGACCACACCCAAAGCTAAAGCCCTGATTCATCAGCAGCCCCGGCCAGTCTCTGGGTCCCAATGAAAGGGCAGTGGGTGCGGGCCAGGGCGCGTGATGGCATCAAAGAGTCTTTGCTCCAGTGGGGGCTAATGCTCCCACGCTCAGGGTGGGGCCTGCTTCCCACGGGGGCCTAAAAGGGTTAATGAGCAGGAGGGTGGGGGGCAGGTGCCTCCAGGACAGCCCGCAGACGCTGGCACGGGGCCGGGATGCCCTGTCCTCACCCCAGCTGCCCACCAGACAGGGCAAAGCTGGCACACAGCGTGGTCCCCGCCTCGTCTGAAGCTGGCTAGCCAGGACACTGGACAGTCCTGTTTGGAGCGATACTGTCCAACAGATCTTGGGCTTTCCCCAGATCCCACTGGGGTGTTGAAGGTGGAATTCTTAGGTCACTTTGGACCAGTCAGGAACAGTCTTTCCCAGGAAAGAAGCTTCCCCCTGGTGCTACAATGTCCAAAGCTGGGGGGCAGGGTCTGGTGGATCCTTAGTTTCCCTTCTGCATGAGTCTGGCGGCCCTGGCCCTTCCACCCCCAGATTGCTGAGGGAAAGTCCTCCTTCCTGGGGATGAAGGACAGGAAGGAACTTGGCCAGTGACAGGCCAATGACAAACACAGACTCCAGAGAACCTGGGAACTTTGCTCTGGGAGTGGGGAGAGCCAAGGGGTCTACTTGGCAAGCCCTTCCTCCCTCCACCTGCAGCTGTCTTTAGCTCAGCAGGAGAGGGAAGATTGTAATGCAGGCAATGAATATTCACTAGGCCAGGGCGGGGGGGACGGGGCTGGGGCTGGCGGCCCACGGAGGAGCACGCACATGTATGCACACGGCTGGCATCAGATGAGGCACTCGTGAAGGCCGCCGTGTAGCTGGGAACCCATTTCCCAGGTGGGGCAGTCAGAAGGGGGGCCTGGAGAGGGAGAACGGCTGAGACCGCACACCCTAAATGCTGCCCGAAGGTAGGACCAGCAGGTGGCCCCATTCCATCAGTCAAGGTTGACCTTGCTCGGGCAGCTGTCTCTGAGCGGCCGGCTGACCCTGACCCTGGCTGTGTGCTCAGCACCCTGGAGCAGAACTGCAGGGGCCGTGCCTGAGAGCAGCCTCGGATGGGAGCTCCAGGATGTGCCAAGGTGGGTGTGGGGAGGGGGGCTGCGAGCCAGGAGACTCCCACAGCAGACCCAGAGCCTACATCTGACGGGCTGGGGGGCAAACAAAGGCCTTGTCCTGCCCGGCCCCGTGTGGCAGAGAGAGAATACAGGTGATGACCTTGGCCAACCGCTGGGACGCAGGGACGCCAAGGGATCAAAGGACCGATCCCTGCCTGGCTACGGCTTCGCCTGCCTGTCCGGCGGTGCCTCTGAAGTCCTGGGCAGGGCAGCCTGGGCACCTGTCCTGCACCTGTTGTTGGGCCACTTGGAGTCCCCCGCCTGGCCACCCAGCCATAGTGACAACAGGAAAGTAAACACTCCCCCCACCCCCAGGGCCAGGAAGCAGCCAGAGAGGAAGTGGGGCTGCCAGCGGAGCCCCCCCAGGCTCAGACAGCCCGCCAGGGGTTATTTATACCCTGGCTGGGGGCATGGCCTTGGGTTGTCCCCTTACCCGTCCTACTGGATTAGGAGGCATTTGGGGGGCAATGGAGGGGAGGGAGGCAGAGGCTCAAGTGGGTACCTTTAGACATAGGCACCTGGGGTAGGGGAAATCTCCAAACATCTAGCTCCAGGGACACAAGCAGTCAGAATCCCTACCCTCCATCCCTGCCCCGCCTTGGGCCTCTGTGATCTGGACCCTCCCCCTCTGCAGGAACCAGTCCCCAAGCCCCAAGGCCAAGTAGCCCTGGAGCTCAGAGCCCCAGCATTCCAGACTCCATCCCCCTTTGTGGGAAAGGCAGGGGAGAGACACTCAGCAGAAGGACATGGGGAGCAGGGGACTAGCCTTGATCGGACATCCCCCCTCCTAAATCTGCACCCCCAGCTCCCTGCTCCCTGGGCATGGAGGGAGCCTCCCACCCACTCATCAAGCACCTGTTATGTGCAAAACTTTGAGCTCACAACATCCAGTTTACAGATGAGGACATCAAGGCACAGAGGAGGGAAGGAACGGGCCCAAGAGCAAGGGGTTAAGATTCTCACCCAGGTCCGTGGCCTTTGGGGCTGAAGGAGAGGCAGGCCCAGGCAAAGCCAGTCCTGGTGGGGGGGACTGCCTACTGGGAGGGCAAGGGCCTGAAGGTGACTCCCCCTCCATCGACAGGGCACATGACTCAGGACCCCCGGGACCCCTGCCAGTGGCCATGGGATATGGCGTCAATGGCTCCATTGTCACAGGACATGATACTTTGGTCACTGTGGAAACTTTGAGGGGGAGTCCCCATGAGGCCATGTGGAGTCGGAAAGGGGTGGGACCAAAGGTCAGGAGTCTTTGGCTCTGGTGAGGGCTTCATGACTCCAGTCGGGGCACTCTGTCCTCATTTTCCTAGCTAGACCATCTCTGAGCCCTCCTAGGCCTGAAGTTCAATGTGATCCTTGAAGGTGAGGGTCCTGCTCTGAACTCAGCCGAGCACTCCTTGGGGACCCCCCCCACCTTCCTTCATGGGCTGTCTCCACCTTGGTGCAGAGCGGAGAATGGAGGGGATTCCAAGTCCTCTCCTACTGCGAGCGGGCTCCCAGGTGTCACTATCCCTTAGAGGACGTCCACCGTCAGTCCCATTCTCGCTGTGCCATTTCCTCGTGCTGGGGTACAGGGCAGAGAGGGTAATGGGGCAGGAAGGGGCTCCCCGTTGACTCAACCCAACCCTCCCCCAACTCGTAGGAGCAGAGCTACATCCTGAATCATCCATCCAAATCTCCCATCCATCCGGCTTGCAGGAAGGGAAACTGAGGTGGAGAAGGATGGCTCTTCCAGGGTCCCAGAGTGAACTGGGTGTAGGGCTCCGGACTTAGTAACCCATGGCTGGAGTGCTCCTCTCACTCCTGCCAGACTGTAGGAAAGAATTAAAACAAGGCACCCCACGACAGCTCTCTACCCCAACTCCAGACAGGGAAGACTGAGGCCCAGGGGAGAGTGGCGCTCACCTCAAGTCACAGGGCAAGGAGTGAAACTGTCCTGTCACCTCCCTCCCCACCCTGGCACAGGGCAAAGGAGCCAGAGGCCTTCATGCATCCAAGAAGCCCGGGTCAGGGCAGGAAGCGGCCGAGCAGTCCTGGGTTTCCTGCTCTGACACCTGTGCTGTCAGCAAGACCAGATGTTCCTGGTCCCCAGCCCCGCTGAGGAGCACAGGCTTGGGCCTAGGGGCGCCCGTGCATCGGGGGGTGGGGGGGTGACACGGGCCTGGCCGGGGCCTGTCCTCTCCTCCGTTCCACATGTCCCAGGCCCAGCCCTGACAGCAGGAGTGTCACCCCGCCCCACCTCCGTGGCAGCACCGAGGAGGGGGCCTGGGGCACAATCAAAGGTTCTGTGGACATCGGAACTCAAGTCTGGATAAGCTTTGACCTTGGGGAGAGAGGATGGTGTGTGTAGTAATGCCTCCTGGGAAGGACTCCCCGCCCCCATACCCTCACCCGGGCCGGGCACACGTTGGGTGGGGCGGCATCCGGGAAGGCTTTTCCCGTCATCGGGAAGGAAGAGCCTTTTCTGGCATCAGACACCTCATTTCCGCAGCCGTTCCCAGCCTCTAGAACTTCCTCATGGCCATCAGACACTCAGGGTCCTGGCCCAGAATGGCCTGGCAAAGGTCCAGAGGCAGGAACATCGTCAGTGCCCAGGGGTTTAGTCCTGGGGGAGGGGTCTCTGTTTCCTCCCCTTGGAGAAGCAGCCGGTGCCTGACTTTAAAGGAGGTACTGAGGGGGTGTGTCTGCGGCCCTCACCCGCAGACCCCAAGTGGGCGGCCCTGACCCCTGCTGCCGCCCCCTGCTGCTCGTCTCTAGGACACCAGCTCTGTGGCCGGTGAGGCAGGGGCTGCTGTCAAAAGGGGGTCTTGGAGCAGAGGTGGGCACCCCGCCCCCTTGGTTACAGCCCCACAAAGCAGCAGGTTCTGACTGACAGTGTCACCTCCCCTAGCTGTGCTTGGGTACTGGGGGATGACAGACGGGTCCCTACACCCCAGCCCTGACCTCTGACCTCACGTACGCTAGTGCAGTCCTAATCCCTGAGCTGAAGAGAGAAGAGGTTGGGGGTGAGAAGTGGGGATGCTGGCCAGGGTCTCCGTCAGTGCTCTGTCCTCCTGCCCTTCTGAGGAAGGAAATGGAGGTGGACAAGGAGGGGGCAGCAGTGGCAGCGGGAGTGACAGGGCCTAGACAGTCCCTACTGGAAGCCCCCAGGGACTCGGGGTGGGGGGCCAGCCCCTTATCACGCCCCCAAAGCTGTGAGGGGCCTCAGAGGAAGGCCTGGGGGCTGGGCTGGCCCCCTGGCTCCTGGCCTAATCCTCTTTTAATGAGCGGCCAGCCGGAAGGCCTCAGCCCCTGGCCACAGCCCTACAACCCTGACAGCCCAGCCAGGCTGAGCTGGGGGCGGGGCAGCCTCTGCAGGCACCTTTCCCCCCGTTCCGCTCAGCGTACCCCCTCACTCACACCCCAGTGCTGGGACCCCAGCACTGGCCAGGCCAACCCATGGCCCCAGCGTCTGCAGGGGTGTACCGGGGAGACATCTGACTTGTGCTCCCCCGGACTCCCTTGGGCATTTACCATTTGTTCAGGGCCGGGTCCCCCACGGAGCCGGGCAGGGGAGGCTGTCACCTCTGATCAGGGGCTTGGTTTCCCAGTCCCTTTTCTATCCCCGAAATGTTCTGGATGGGACCCAGAGTTTTGCCTGAGGCTTAAGCTGCCTCCTCTCTGGGGGGTAGGCTCCTGTTCCTCTGGCCCCAAGCCCCTCAATATCTGTCCCCTCCGATCCCATCCCTGAGCCAGGCCCTCCAGATTGGAGACCCAGAAGATCCCCAGGGGCCATCCACATTCGCCCCCCCTTCCCCCCAGGCAGGTGAGCCAGGTCGGTGCCAACAAAACCAATTACAGCCGCTCTCACCCAATTAGCAACTAATTATGGCCTCGTAGTCCATTCAACATAATTAACATGTAAATGACTCGGCGTGTTTATATTCAATAACCGCTCTGATTGAATTTAATTTAAAAGTCTGAACTGGGGGCCCAGTTACCGTATTCCACCATCTAGAGCACCACTTCCTGGGATTGTCCTCCGGTGTCCTCTGGGGGAGAGGGACACAAGGCCAGGGGTGGGGGGGGAGGGCGGGGGGACAGGTGCTGTGACACTGGCCCAGCCCGGGCTAAGGAGAGTAGGGATGGCTGCGGTCCCTACCTCCCCGACGTGCTATCCCAGTGGTGTGGGAAAGCGGTGAAGTCTGAAGAGCCCCAGTGGGACCCTCAAGTTGGGAAATCCTCTGAAACTAGGGGCCCCTTCTTAAAGGCTACTGTAAACATCCCTGCTGTTCCGTAAACACCAGGCCAGAGCTGAGCTGGAGCCCCCCAGCTGGGCTAAAGCTCCACTGTAGGCTTCCCTCCCGTTTTGTGAGCTGCAGGCCTGGGGGCTGGGGGCTGGGGGTTGGGGCCCCGGGGCCAGCAGGCTCCGCCATGCTGTTCCCACGCCCGTTCCGCCCCAGTGCCCGCCTGCTCCGCCCAGGAGAAGACAGGCTGGGGGCACAGCTCATCCTGACCCAGGAGAAGCCAGGAGGGAAGGGACAGCAGGGTCACACCCTAGCACACGTGCCAGCCACAAACCCACAGTTCTACACCTCTCTCGCACACGGATGTCTGGTGGCTTTCGACCACTGTGTCCCAGCAGGTAGGGGGATCTCCAGCTAGGTCCCTCCAGGGATCCCTGCTCGCCCCCCAGGGCTCCATGGCGCCTGATCATTCTAGGTCTGGCCTCCATGACTCGGGAGGCCGGGAGGTCCCGCGTGGATCCTTCGTGGCCCGCACAGCCACCTATGAGGACACCTTTGGGCCTTCACCAGCCAGGCAAAGCTCAGAGCTCTTGCTCAGTTTGGAAAGGACACAGCGCAGGGGGAGAGCTGACCTAGAGGGGCAGGGCAGCCCCTTGGCACAGGGTGGGAGGCGGTGGTCTGGGCCAGGCAAGCAGCGTGGGGTACGTTCCAGGCAAGGAATGTGCCCCAAGAAGGGTGAAGGGGGTGGGAAGACGGTCAGCCCTGAGGGCAGGGTCGCACTGATCCATTTCTCAGGTGGGGAGACTGGATCCTGCTTCGAGTTCCACAGGCCTCGGGGACACCCCGCCCCGCCTCCCACATTCCAGACCTAGCCCGGAAACCCCTTACTCCTTCCCCCACCACCTCCTCCTCCCTGCGACTGCAAAAGACAACAAACTCTCCATGGCTCATTTACTCCGATAAATCAACCAGACGGACAGGCCAGGACGGGGACTGACAGGCTGGTGGCTGTTGAGACCCTCCCCCGCCCCGTACCCAGCCCCCATCTCTGCTGCCCCCCTCGGACTCCTGGGGTCCCTGCAGGCCTTCACATCGCCCACCCAGAGATTCCCAGGATGTCCCAGACAGTCTTAGTCCCCTCCCCAACGTTCAGATGGGGAAACTGAGGCATCGAACAGCTGTGTATTCAGGGTCGGCCTTGGCTGATGCGGTCGGACAGAGTCGGGAGGCCAAGCAGGACTCAGCCAGTCACCCGTCTAGGAAGACAGCGAGTTCTCCACACGGGCCTGGTGCTGGGGCAGGAGGGTGTCCGGGGGCAGGCAGAGGCCCTGGGCAGAGGCCGCCTGGGGTGCTGCGGGAGCCCACCCCTGGCCCCTGAGTTCTAGCTGCTCCCCTGCCAACTGTAGAATCTAACCCCCAGGGGCCCGCCACGCTGGCTGAGCAGCAAGCACACAGGCAGCGGACTCTGCCCGGGGAGGGAGATGAGAGCATCAGCCCCGAGCCCGAAGTGGAAAGAACCACGGCTCCTGGCTGGGCACAGGACCTCAGAGGAAAGAGCATTTCCGGGTAGGAAGCCACAGAGGGGTCAGGGTGGGGATGGGAGGGGGTGGAGCCAAGGGGGGGTGAGGGGGAAGAAGGAAGGAAGAAGAGTGGGGGAAGGAGGTCTGGAGCTGAGGCCTCATGCCCCCAAAGACTTCCTGATCCCTGGAGGGGCTGCTGCTTTGGGGCTGTCCCTGCCCAGCAAGGACGGGCGGAGATGGAGCAGAGAGCTTGCCAGCAGCCCCAGTGGGAAGGCCACGAGTCGGCCTAGCTGAGGCCTCCCTCCCCCGCGGACAGGCCTCCCGGATCCTAGGACAGCAGCCACCACCCAGCCCCGTTCTTCACTGGGTTAGGACCAGTGGTCAGGGTCTGGAGCCCAGGAGGCCTCCACCCTCTCCCTGAGGCGGCTCAGCAGCCTGGGGTACGCTGCGAGGGGGGCGGGTGGCTGCAGGCCTGCCAAGCTCCGGCACCCACGTGAGCTGAGTTGGATTCCGACCGGAGCCTTCTGGCATCCAGGCCTCTGGCAAAGGCCCTCTTGCTATTTCTAAGAAAAATGCAGCAGGAATCTTCTCTGCTTCTCCAAAACTCCAAGGGCTCCCTTGAGACAGGGCTCAGATTCCCAGGACAGCACCAGGCCGGCCGGGAAACCTTGCTCTCAGCCCCGTGATACAGATGCCCAAGTGAGCAACTCACGTCTGGCAGCCCCCAGTGCAGGCCACCGGGGCCAGGACAGCGCTCCGGGAGGGGTCACCGCGGCTGCTCATGGGGCCCCATCGGGGTGGGCAGCTCATCTCGGCGGGGGGAGCTCCCTCCAAGGCATACCCTCCCCCGTGCCTCTCTGTCACTGGATTTTCCTCACAGTGTGTACTCGGTGCCTCTGTCAAGAGGAACAAAGAGCTTGAAAACCACAAGGAGCAAGTAAGCGCTCCCTCCAGGATCCTGCCCTCCCCGCAGGTGCTGTGCCACACAAACCTCCCCGCTCCTGCTCTTCCCTCCCATGGTCTCCCTTCCCGTGTCTGAGAGGCAGCCTCCTCCAGGAAGCCAGACTGGATGCCCACGGTAGGGGCATCCAATCTCCGCCTGACCACTCTCCCGGCACAGGGTGCAGGGTACCTCCTATAGTCCTTTCCAAACACGGTCACCTTCACCAAAAGTTAGAAATCTAGAGGAAGGGCTGAGGCAGTGTGGGACTCTTTGGGCCTCCCCCAGGACCCACCCTCGCCCCTCTGCCACCCCCAGGATGGCTCGGAGTTCCTGAGACTTCCTTCCTCGGGGCTCGCTGAGGGAACCCTCCCGTAGCACAATGAGCTCAGCCCCGTCCTCATGCCCATTGGACAGACAACACACAAGGGCCCCAGAGAGGTTCACTGCTCAAGATCGACCGTGGCCAGGATGCCGGGAAGGTGGCCTGAGCACTCAGGATGTCGCCCTCACTGGGCCCCAGCCGTCCCCACCTTACACGGGGGCGGGACCAGGTCCTAGAGGGGCTGAGCCACCTGCCCGAGGTCACACGGCTCCCAAGGACAGAACAGAGGTTTGCCTGCCTTCAGGGACAGCCCTTTCAAACACCACCACCACCACCACCACCACCACCTTCGCAATCTCCTGGATTTAAGTCCTGGGGCAGGAGCGGGAGGTCTCCCTGGGAGGAGGGGCCGAGCACCCACAGCTCGGAGGACACCCTCAGGGCCCCCACCTCCTCTGGAGGGATCACAGGGTTGGAGGTGCACATGCTCAGGTGCAGAAGGCCGGGAGCCCACTCTGAGGCCGCTGCCTCCCAAGCCACAGGGTGAAAGACACCTTTATGGGCTGGGATGAGATTTTTATCTTGGCGGTTTCTCTTTAAATTCTTTACGATTACGAAGCAGCGGAGGCTGCCAAGGAACATGATTTACTCCTTGAGCATGCACCAGCTCCTTGCTCAGTGCCAAGGGAAGCTGGAGCCAGGGAGGGAGGGGCGGGCGTCCTGCCAGGGACCAGGGACGGGGCCTGGGCCGCTGAGGCCCAGCTCGCGGCAGGCCCATCGGAGGCTCAGCTGGACCTGGAAGGACCACAGCCGGAGGCCCCCAGCCCCGAGCTGGCTGGCTCAGGCTGGGCCTCAGGCAGGTTCTCGGCAAGAACAGAACCCGCCCCTGTCTCTCCGAGTGCCAACCGCTGGCCAGTTGAGGGGACAGCCAGCCCCCAGGACCTCCCAGCTCCCGAAGTGGCCACTCCCCAGTCCCTTCTCAGGAGTAAGGCAGTTCCCATTTCCTGGAAAACAGAGATCCCAAATGCAGGCCTCTGGGCTCAAGTTCGTGCTTGGGGTCTTCCTACCTTCCTCCTCCTGGCTGGTCTGGAATACTGCCCCCCCCCGGCCCCCCACCCAGTTGGCTAGTTCCAAGTCCCAGTGTAGCTGTCAGAGACACGTCACCTCGACCCAGCTCCCTGGTGCCACCTTTGGCCTCCAAGCTTCCCCCCAGCCTACCTCCCCTTCCTCCTTATTCTGAATCTCCTAGCCAGCTCCCCCCACCCGTGTTGGCTGGCCAGGGAGCCCCTGGGTGGGCAAGGGGGATCCTCACCCCATCCTCACCATGCCGTCAGGCCTGGGGGTGGGGCAAGGCTCCATCGAGGCTAAAGACACCTCCACATCAACCCATATTTACCCACTCTCGATCCCCCTTGGGTGAAGTAAACGGGCCATGACCTCTGCTAACCTCCAATGCCGTCACTTCCTAACAAGGAGGCCTGGCCACTCTGGCTCTCTGATGCTACACGTGGGTGATGTAAGCAGTGGCGCCAGCCTGGGCCATTAACCCCTGAGGCTTGGAGGCTGGGCTGAGCTGGGGGGCGGGGGGCAGTGACCGGCACCTACCCACCCATTCGCCCTCCACCTGCCGAGTGTCCTTCCATATAGAGCAAGCTAGTTATGCCTGGAGTTAGAGAAGAACCAAATCCCAGGGCCACCCTGGACACAGGAGCCCTTTCCTCTCCTGGACCCTGGCTTTCCTTCTCCAAAAGGAGAGAGCTTCCTAGGGGGCTCTGAGCAGTGGAAGACTGGGGTGACGAAGGGCTGCATTTAGAGGAACAGACAGACCCAAGTGTTGTTGCTTCCATAAGAAGAGGCCACAAGAAGCCCACCCGGGGTGACCTCAGCCCTCTCCTTAGAAAATAAGGCTGAGGAGGGGTGCCTGGGTGGCTCAGTCGTTAAGCGGCTGCTTTCAGCTCAGGTCATGATCCTGGAGCCCTGGGATCGAGCCCTGCATTGGGCTCCCTGCTTGGCAGGAAGCCTGCTTCTCCCACTACCATTCCCTTTGCTTGTGTTCCCTCCCTCGCTGTGTTTCTCTCTGTCAAATAAATAAAATCTTAAAAAAAAAAAAAAAAGAAAAGAAGGTTGAGGAGGCGAAGGCCAGCACTGTAGGACCCCGGAACCCTGTCCCGAGCTCATGGGAGAGAGCCGGGCCTGCTTCCCTCAACCCACCCTTCACTCTCTCAGCCCAGGGACGGGCTCAGACATCAGGCGGAGCCAGGCTCCAGCTTCATCCTGCTCCTGAGTGACGGGAAGCCTCACAGGAAACCCAGGGAGAACCCCCCAGGCCTTGGAGAGAGCATCACGTGGTTAGCATCATGGGTACCTACCGTTATTTCTATTACTTTCATCCTTCCCAGCTCTTCCGCCCCATCGCTCTACTCCTGCCTCAGTTTCCCCAGTAGCCCAGCCAGCCCGAGTCATCACAGGACCTCTGTCCCCCACCAAACACCGCTTTGCCCCATGTCCTGGCTGAAGCCAGCCCAGGCGGCAGGCAACCGCTTATTGTGGAGGTGGCTTCCTGGGATAAAGTAAACATTCCCGAAGCCGAACAAAGGAGCTGGCAGGGTACTCACACCTCCCTGCCGCAGAGGGAGGTGGTGCCCCCTGGCTTGGGTCATCTCAGGACGGTTGGCGGGGCAGGGGGGAGCTTCTTCTCCCAGGCCTGGCCGGGGACTATGGGGTAAAGGGAATTCCAGGCCAGGATGGGTGGAGGAGAGGGTCCTACTGCCCAGGCTCTCTGGTCCCCAGCATGAACTCTCAGGGACCACCTCACCTTTCCTGGAAGTCCTCCCCATGTGGCCCTGCACTCCTGCCTGACTTTGGCTGTGCTGCTTCTGGAAGCTCAGGAGATGGGCCATAGGAGCCCCACCCTTTCCCCCACCCCCGCTCCAACCTGGGCTCTTGTTGAACTCTGGGCCCCTGCTCCCTTGCACCTTTTCAGCTCTAGGCCTGGCTGGGGTGCCCAGGCGGATGCATAGGCAGCAAGCCCAAGCCTGGACCAGTTCCTGCCTTTGTTCCTTTAGCAGCCCTGGACAGCGTGGCCCCCCATGCCAGCACCTCCGGCTTGCAGGGTCTAGCCCAACCAGGCCGGAACTGGCATCTCCCAATGGCAGCAGGACCCAGGGGAGGGGACAGGAGGGGCCTAGGCTGAGTCCCCAGGGCCTGGCATGCCAGCTGCTATATCCAGGCAAGGCACGGATGGAGAAACTGAGGCAAAGAGCAAGAGTGACCAGCAGTGCTTCTAAGAACAACCATCTCTGTGCACCTGGGAGAAGTCCCGGCCCTTTCCCAGTCCTTGGCCTGGCTGTGAAATCCCAGTTTCTATGGGTGTCGGTATCCACTCTCACTCCACAAATGCTGGGTGAGGACCTTCTCCTTTTTGAGCCTTATTCTGTGTGCATGACGAGCCCGAGACTGCCCAGCATGGGGGGATGACCGGGCCTGGTGCAGTGTCAGTGCTGGGCTCCCTGTGGTACCGGCCAACCGGTGTCCATTAGCTTTTCAGCCAGTCTGACGGTGAGCACCCCATCTTGGTCGCAGCAGACTCCCTGGTACTAGGCACAGGGCTTGGCGCAGAGTAGGGACTCAAGCATCTGCTAAGTTAAGTGCCATCCAAGCATCCAACTAGGCTGCAGGATCAGCGGGGGACGGGGAAGGCCGTTCAGAGCAGGGAAGCGTGTGTCCGAGGGTCCGGAGGCCTGGGGTGGAGTGGCCCCAGGTGGCCCACGGTCCCACCTCAGGCTGCCACGCCGCCAGCACCGCAGGATGGCTGCCAGCAAGCTGGGCTTTTAGTCACCGCGGGTGCCGGCCTCAGAGCTAAACAAGAAGGAATTGACCTGATCTATGTGGGCGTCAGCAAGGCCAGGACACCCAGGGTCTATTTCTGGCCTCGCCTCTGCCTCCTGCCTGACCTTGGCCCTGCCCTTGTCTGAGCCTCGGTTTCTCTCTCTGGAAAACAGGAACAAAAGTCTTTGGCGCTTCTCTGGAGGTCTGAGAAGGTTTAAAAGGCGCAGACCGAGGACCTCCCTGCGTCTTGTCCCGCCTGCCTCCCCTCACGGGTCTCCAGGGAGATGGCAAAAATAACACCCAGAGCAGACGTCTGGGTTCTAGGGTCCCAGGGGTAGAGACCAGGCCCCATTCCCTTCCCCTGTTGGGAGAGGGGACGCTCTGCTCGCCCTGCCGGCACCCGGGCTGGGAAGGGGGTGGGAGCGGGCCAGGCCCCTTCACGATCTATTAATCTGCTCAGAGGAAATCCACTGGGGAAGGGTGGAGTTATCAGCAGAACAAACTTCTCGCCTTCTCAGGCCTGGGGGCGAGGGGTGCTCTCACAAACATCACACTCCCACCCACTCCTCGGGCCCCACGCTGGACTCCTTCCAGGCCCATCGTCCGAAATTCACTCCCCACTCCCCCATCAACTCACAGGGTGGGATGAGGACAGGGGAGGAGCTCTGCTGGGGACATGGGGACAAGGGGACATGGGAACATGGTGAGGTGGAGGCTGGACCTCGGCCAAACCTGAGGAAGGAAAAGTCAGCCCGGCCTCTCACCCCAATATGTGTGCCCGGAAATCTGGCCAGCCAGGGCTGAGTCAGCCCTGCCCAGGGCAGGCGGCCGGACAAAGTGACCTTGGGCCAGAGGAGGACTCAGCAGTGACCCCCCAGGCCCCTAGCATCCCCTTTCCGCAGGCAGGGGTGGGTCAGGGGGGAGACTCTTCCCCATCATACACACCTGTGGGGAAGTGCTAGTAAGGGAGCCATCTAGACTCCTGAGTGTGTGCCATGTGTGTTCACCCACTGGGGGGCGAGGTACAAAGGTGACGGAGCCAGGGGACCTCTCTCTCACTCTCCGGACCCCAACCCGTCATTAAAGCCTTCCAGTGACTCCCAAAGCAAAGTGCCTGTTGGGGAGCTCAGGAGCTCAGACCCGTCACATAGTATGCGCTGTCCCTGAACTCGCCGGGTGGCCCACGCTCCCCTCACAGCCCACAGCACCCTCCCTGCTTCCTGGGATCCCCCTCCCTCCTGGAGACCCACCCCTTCGCAGAGCAGGGCCTGCCGCTGCTCCAGCTTCCTGTGGCCTCAGCTTCTGCCAGAGCGTCTGACCCTCCACCTCGGGGACCACCCAGGGCAGGACCAACGCAGAACGGTGGCGAGGAAGGGCTCCCACAGACTCGAGCTGGGAAGAAGAGGCATCTCTCCCCAGTTACCTCTCACACAGAGGGAGGCGCTTCGCAGACCTGAGGACCTCCCAGTCTGAGACCCCACATTCTGCCTCAAGAAGGGGCCCAGACTCAGGAGACTTCCCGGAAATGTCCGCGTGGCCCATTCTCTAGCCTTTCCCGGCAAGTTACCGCCGTCCCTCTCCTCTCCACCCACCTACCCAGGGTGACCCATGTGACTGTACCAAGTGTCTCTTTCCGCCCTGCCTCCTCCTGTCGCCTCTGTAGCGGGTCGAGTGTTGTGGACAGAAGATGATGCTGGGGATCAGCGAGGCAGTCTCTTACCTTTGAATGAGAGCCGGACGCGGGGTGTGGCCGGGAGGTGGTCCTGGGTGGGGGTGGCTGGCCAGGCCCCAGTCAGTAGGGAAGCCCAGAGGAGGAGACCAGCGACAGGCATTGTGGGAGGGGCCTAGGGCCCAGGAAGCTGGCGGGGCTGTCTGGACACCTGGGAAGGAGGAATCAATATCAGAATATGAAAGGCAGATGTGGGAGTCCGGCCCTACCAACTCTCCTTGCCCACACCCTCAGCCTGGGGCCATGCATGCCCCAGTGTGCAAACCTTATACACTTTCTGGTCCCTGCCTTTATCTGAGAAGGTGTAGCCAATAGGCCCACAGACCTAGCAACCAGGGCAGCCTAGGGGCACCAGAGCTGATAGGGGCCACTGGAGATTCAAATGCTACCCCGCCCTCCAGCGTCCTGAATTCCATTCGCAGGGTCCTGCTCAAAGAGGCCAGGTGCCAGCTTCTTCCAGTTGCCAGCAGGCTCTCTCCCTTGTGCCCACCCCCAAAGGGGCTGCTCCTTCCCTTGGCCACCTCCAGAAATGGGGTAGGAGATGGCTCCAGTCCTGCCTGCTCTGGCCAAACCTCTCCTCCCAATGCAAGGAAACCTGGACCTGAGTATTGGGGTGGGGGGCATGGGAGAGAGTGGAGGATAAGTGAGACACACAGAGATAGCCTAAAATGGAAGAGACGGCAGCCAGAAAAGGAGAGGCAAAGAATAGCAGGGTCTACTTTTACTGAAATCACAGCAGGAGGGATCCAGGTCAGATGTACGGAAGGACTTCCTGCCAGGAAAAGCTCCAGCTCTGCCTCTGGAAGGCAAAGAGAGGGGAGCGAGGAGAGCCAGCAGGCCTGGACAGGGTCTGAGCTGGCCTCAGTGTCCCCAGCAGAACCCCCAGCAGGTCCAAGTTTCGATAGGATGTTTTTCAAATATTGTCTCCCCAGGCAGGCTGGCTGTTGGGTAAACGCAGCCCAGCACCAGTTGTCGGAACATATTGCTCCCTCCCGGCAAAAACCAGCGCCAATTCCCAGCCCCCCCGGACCCAGATACACTGGGGGTGGGGGCACAGAGAATGACAACGGGAGCCCCGCCCTCCAGATCTGCCCTGTCTACTCCCCTTTTCCACGAGCGCCAGGACCCTAGGCCCATTTCTAGGAGCCTGGAGTGGGGGTGAGAGGCAGCTGGGCTGCTAATCCCAGGCACTAGCTGACACAGGCTGAGGCAGGGCCCGGGCTCCACATCTGTCAGGCCCCACTCAGCAGACCCTGAAGCCCTCCCTGGACCCACATCCCCCCCCTGGAGCCCTAGGGCAAACCACCGGTGGCTCCTCAGACAGGAAGTGCGGCTTCAGGCCTCCTGGTCCATTCCCCAGGTGGTGCCCTCTGTGCGATCACCCTCTCACCTTCCTTCAAGATCCCCCATCACAGATGCTCCCTCCTGGGGAGGCTGGAGGAAGGAGGGGAGAACCAGAGCCAGCCCCTCCCCCAAGCTGCTGGGGCACCAAGTTGGTGCTGGGTGACTCTGAGCCAGGCTCTGGTGAGAGGGGGCGGGTAGGAGTGGGGGTTGTGCAGCCACTGTCACCCTCAGGTGTACCCAGGAGGCCCCCACTCACAGTTGTGGATATATACACGTCCACACTTGCTTGCCCACACACGTCCTCACAAGCATGTGTTTGCTCAAGAACTTGACCTGCTAGTGGGGTGGGGCTCAAGGAAGCTGGGGAACACTGCCCTGGCTTGGGGAGGCAAGCTGCAGTCTGGGTCCCTCGGAGACCTTTGATCCATGTATTAGGGGGCGCAGGATGCCTCACTACCCCCCACGACCTCATTTCCCCTGCATTCATTTTCATGGTAACAAGGTCAGGGTCACCAAGGACAGCTTTAGAGTTCTCCAAGGCAGCCAGGAAGGTGGAGGGCTCTGCCCCAATGGGCCCCTACAGGGACCTCCCAAGATGCTCTGGCCCTTTAAATGAGTGAATGGGGGGATGTTCAAGTCTCCTGGGGCCTCAGACCCAAGTCCAGGACCCCTCTTTGGAAAACATGGGGGATGGAAAAGAGGAGAGAGAGAGAGGGAAGAAGAGAAAGAGAGGGACAGAGAGAGGGAAGGGGAGGACATTTCCACTGTCGTTTCCACTCTGCCAGCCCCTAGATGCATTCCACTTAGCCCAGCCCCAGAGAAGCCCCCAGTCAGGCGAGCCAGGTGGGTGGACAGAGAAGGAACAGCCACCGCCACCTGGGAGCCCACCAGGAGGAGAGTAGAGAAAGAAGGAAAGAAGCCTGGCGGGAGGGAGCAAGGGAGGGAGGCAGGCGGGAGGGAGGAGGAGAGAGGGAGGAGAGAGGGAGGGACGGAGGAGAGACGTTTGAACAAAGAACCGAGGAGCTGGGGCTGGCAAGGGGTGCAGAGAAGGGGCGGCCAGACAAGGGGGTCTGGAGGCACCTGGGGGTAGGGCGGGGGGCCAGGTGGTCGAATCGTCTGGCCTGACCCAGACCTCCCAGGCTTGGGGGGGGGGGGGCGGTGAACAGCCTGCCTCAGAGAAGGGAGGTTAGCTCCTCTGAGCTAGGAACTGCCTAGATGGAGGGAGGCAGGAGCAGGGGCTGCGGGGGAACATGGAGATGAAATTATTAACAGCACCCTAGCCCTGCGGTACCCACCCCCCACCCCCGCAGGCCAGAGCTCCTTTCTGGCTCCTTGGCTTCCCCCTCCCCCAACACCCCATGGACCAGGAAGCAGAGCCACCCCACCATAGCTGGGATTGAAACCCCCCTTTCATGATCAGGGGTTTCCCAGTCAAGGTCACCTGGGCTCAGCTTCATCCTCCCCCTCAAGGTATGCCTACCAGAGCATGGGGGGCACTGAGGCTAGGCAGCTGGCCTTCTCTCCCCACACCCCGCACCCTGCACTCCCGGGCCTGGCTCCTTCAGAACTGAGGGGCAGCAGCAGGGGTAAGCTTGCCCAGTGCCTCAGCCTTCCAGCACACCTTACCCCATGGGTCCCGGCACACTTCCCATGCAGCCTCGGAAAAGGCCCCAGCTCCATCCAACCCCCTGGACCGGGATGAACCTCCCAACCCCTGGATACAGTTTCCCTATCTCTGCAACTAGGACAGAGGCTTCTGGGAGATGATCTGGGTGAATTCAGGAGCACAGGAATCCCCAACCTGGCCCAGCTTCAGGGTGGACACACCAGTGCCTTCAGGTCGCCCCCCTCCCCTGGGGTTCACAGGATGGTGTTCACAACACAGTTATCTCAAGAATTGTAAGTTATTTAAGCAGCCAGGACTCAGCCTTAGCTCCGGCTGACCCTTCCTGCCAGGACTGCCTCATTCCCAGGCCACCCTGACACTCTCTGGTCCCACCTGTTCTAGGTAAGCCCACCAAGCTCCTAGTGTCCCCTGCCCATTTCAACACTGGGGCCCCAGCCTGGGGGACCCAACTCCCAAATGGGGGACTTAAATGCAGGCTCTCCCAGCTCATCTACACCCCACATACAGCCAGGGCCCTAAGCCGAGCAGATTCTCTGCTAGAAAAGCAAACCCAAGCTGGCAGCTGGGGGGGAAGTGGGGGTGTCAAGAGGCTAGCACAGAGTTGGGAGAAAAGCTTCAGGGCTGGAGGTCCTCCTGCTTTGCTGATCTGGGGGACCCTCCATGTGGGGACTGCGGGTATAGCGCTTTCCTTAGAGCAGACATCTGGATGGGGACACTGAGGCAGGGCAGACGCACTTAAGGGGAAGAGCTCTGCCCAGGCGTTAGTGGGAGAGAGCCGAGCCAGAAGGGGCCACCGGACTTCTGATCCAGGAACGTGGGGTGGGGGTGCAGGCGAGCACCCACCCACCCAGAATCTTATGAGAAAAAGTTGCTCTGCACACTGGTGACCCCGCAGGACACATCATCCACACATCCCCCCAGTCGCACCGATGATAAGGGACCGGGCAGCCTGAACAGGTACAGCGCCCACTCAAGTCCTACCGCCCCTTCGTCCCCGGGAAGCCCCCTACCTCTCTGAACCCCGCGCCCCGGACACTTCTGCAGAGTTGCAGTGCCGCAGGTCCCAGAAGGATGGTGGAGTGGCCCGGCCGCCTGCCCGCTCCCTCCCGGTTCCCGCCGCACTCACCTCCTCCGCGGCGGCGGGGCCTGGGCTCCCGGGCGGCGGGGGCGGCGGCGACGGCGGCGGCGGCGGCGGCGGCAGAGCGGCTCCCGGTTGGGCCGGCCGGCGCTAGCAGCCCCCCGGGGCCATGGCCCTGCCCGCGCCCTCTCGCCGCTGTGCCTGAGTCGGGGTCGACGCCGCGGCCCGGGTTTGACGGGTCCCGCGGGCTTCGGGCGCGTCAGCAGCCGAGGCCCCGGGCCCTAGCCCGGGCCATGGGAAGGCTCAGGGGCGCTCGGGGCCGCCTCCCCCCGGGTGGGCTGCGGGCGCCCCCTGGCCGGCGCGCCGAGGGCGCATTCCCCGGCGCGGGGCGCGGGCGACGGCGCGCACTCGGCTTCGGGGCGCTGCGCTCGGCTCGGCCCGGTGGTGCTCGCCTGCTTGCTGGACCGGGGCCGGGCGGCCGCGCTGGACCGGGGCCGGGCGGCCGCGCGGGGCTGCGCCGCTCCTCACGGCGCGCCCTGGCCCTGCGCTGCGCTCGGGGCTCGCCGGACCGCGGCCGTTCGCTCGCTCGCTCGCTCTGGTCTCGCGGCCGCCGGCGGGACGGGGCGCTCGGAGCCGCGCGGGGAGCGCCCGCAATTGGCCGCCCGTGGGCGACATTTGCATAGCGCGGCCCCGCCCCGCCCGCCCCGCCCGGCCCCACCCCCGGGGCGGGACCCGCCCGGCCGCCGCCCCGCCCCCGCTCCACCTGTCCGAGGGCTGGGCTCGGGACTCCTGGGCGGTGGGGCAACCCGCGCCGGGGGAGACTAATCTGCGCCCCGCGCCCCCGCCCCGGCTTCGCGGGCGGCGCCCCCGCCCCGCCCTGGCTTTGTCTCTCCGTGGATACACCGCGCACACCGCGCCTGATGTTTACCCGGGCACTCAACTCCCTGGCGGGAAGGGCGGGCGCGCCGGGGAGCAACGAGCCTGCGCTCACCTGCGCACCCCCTGCCGTGTCACTCCTTCCCACTTGCTGCGGGCCGTGCCGGGCCCCGCGCGTGAGTCCCGCAGCGTAGGACCCGGGACTGCCCGAGCCGCTCAGCAGGTGGCGGTGCAGCCCCTGGGACGGCTGGCACCGCTGGACCTGCTCGCTGCCTCCAGCCCAGGCCAGGTCGCAGCAACCCAGCCTCACCACTCCGTCCAACCACTCCAGGGCTACCTGTGATTCCCCAGCCTCCAGCCCTATTTCAAGCCGGCAGCCCCACGGATCCACTCCTTATAGTTCCACATCCCCAGAGAAGCCAGAGAGGCCAGGCCTCCTCTCCTAAAAGGGACATTTGCTTTCAAATGGCCTCATGATGACCCCAGGGCCCAGCAACTGAGCCAAACGCCTCCCCTGATCCCAGAAGGGACCTGACACCCCAAGGCCATGTCCTCACCAACCAGGACCACAGTCTCAGCCCTGTCCTATGCCCTTTGCTGAGGTCCCAAGGGGCATGGGCCCTCTTTGTCCTCTCCTACCTCTCCCTCCTCCCTTGTCTATTCCCTCCCCTTCCTCCTCTCTCTTATCTTCTTTTCTCCCTCTTTCTCTCTTCTCCTGTCCTCTGCCTTCTCTCTCCTTTCCTTTCTCTCCTGTCTCTTTCTCTGCCTTCCCCTCCTTCTTGCCCTCTTCCTCTCCCCCTATTTGTCCTTCTCTTCTTTCTCTCCCTCTCCTCCTTCTTCCCCCTCCCCCTTCCCTCCCTGGCTCTCTGGAGAAAGCATCCCTCCCTCAGGCCCCATGGGTGGTTGACTGTGGGAGGTTAAGAACCCAGGTGAGGGTTTCCTGCCCCGGATTTCGAGTGCTGGCCCGCAGGCTCCAGGCAGAGACCACCCGAAGCAAGGAAACACCAGCCTGGGGTTATGGTGGCTCCAGAAATGGTGCCGGCACCCCTCTGCTCTGTTAGGTCTCATTTACAACACTGTGATAATCGTCCCTCCTCATCCCTCCTCCTCTGTACCAGGGTCACCGCTGAGGTCAGTACTGAGGTCAGTACTGCTGCGCCACCATCACCAATGCAGCCTACGCCACCATCACCATGGTTTCCAGCACCATCCCTCCCCCGCCTCCCCCTCACCCCCGGGCTCCCTGGTCTTATAGCCTGGCCACCCCTGTCACCATCCCCCGGCATGATCACCATCACGGTCACTGAAGCAGAACTGTTGGGACTTACCAAAGACTCCAGGGTGCTGGCTTGGGAAGAAAAGAGACTCAATGGATGTGTCCATGGAGCTCCACTCAGACACAGAGAATGGACCTAGTGCGCGGAGGCCTTCTGAAGAGGGGGAGGCAGGGAGGGCAGAGACTTACTGCAAGCCCACCTCCCACAATGAAATGCCAGTTCTCTCCTAAACAACGGGAGCAGGCTGAGTGATAGAAATAAAAGCAGTTATTGCAATAGAGAACCTATTGCAATACTCCCTCCCCCACCGTCCAGTGTCCATGCTGGGCTGGCCACTTTGTGGCTACTCATGTTACTATGCATTTAAAATATGCATTCTCGGGAGGAATATAGTTGACCCTCCCACAATTTGCCTTCTGTGTAGGAGCCTAAAGGCGCCTTGAAGCCAACCCTGGAGGCCAGGGTGGGAGGCCCTGTCTGCCAGCAGAGTTTGTGGTTATTTGCTCCCAGGCACTTGGCGTTTCCTCCGAGAAGTAGGTCCTGCTGTCCCCATTGTACAGATGAGGAAGAGGGGACCGAGGGAAGTGGGGTGAGGCCTGTAGGCACTGGGCTGTGGTATTAGGAAAAGGTGGCCTTTTCAGGAGTTGTGGGAAGGCCCCAGGGGAAGGGAAGGGAAGGGCCAGGCCAGGGGGCCCGCGTGGAGCCAAGGGCTTACAACCCAGACAGGCGCTCAGGGCTGGCCGTGAGTGCTGGAGCCTGGCGCGGCACTTACAGAGTTCAATAAATCTTTATTGAATGAATAAGAGAGCAAATCCCTGTGGCACCAGATCCAAGAGGGAACACGAGCCAAGAACCAAGAGGCCAGGAACCAACTCCTGGTCCCACCAGCTGGCTTCTCTGGATGGGCCGCCTCCACCAGACCCTTTCCCTGCCACCCAGAGTCCTTGTGGCTTCCTCTCCAAAAGCTACTCAGCTGCTAGCTCCACCAGAGAGCCACCTAGGATGCCCTCTGGGGTCACCTGAAGTGAGACAGTCAGGCCAGGCTGACCCCCTGGGCCTGCTGGGCCTCCCTCCCCTGCAGGACACTCAGATCCTGGGCCTAATTCTCCTCTAGGCCTCCTATGGCCCATCCTGGTTCCAGTCCAGATGCACAAGGTGAGGGTAGGCACAGAGAGGGTTATAGCGGCCAGATCTGGTTTCTCCTCTGACCCAGCCTCTAGCCTCCCCCTCCTGGAGTAGCCTTGTCTCTTTCAAGATGGGCTCTGAGTACCTATAAGATACTAGGTACTCAGTACCTAGTACCAGTACTCTAAGTACCTATAAGCTCGGGGTCACGTCCTGACTGTAGAGTCTTAGGCTTATGACTCAGCTTCCTAGAGCTTCTGAGATGCTACAAAGCCCAGCAACAGGGGTTACAACTGCGAAGGAATTGGCCCCCTTTGTCCCGGGCCCCACCCCCCAGGTGAGGGTGTTGAATGCGGGCCTCGCAGGCCTGGAGCACCTTGGAGTTCTTCTCCAAAACACTCCCAGGCTTTCCGTCTGGCCCAGCCTTTGTCTCTGCCCGCACACATGCCTGTTTCTTTTCCTTCTGGCTTTTCCAGGCTATGCTGTGGGGGACTGAAGTGCAGCCCTGGGCTCCTGAGGCCTGCCCATCCTCTGTTTGTCTGTCCTACCCGCCTCTGTCCAGCCTCCTTCGAGTGGGGTGAGAAAAGCCTGCTATGCCGGGTAACCTCGAGAGAGGCTCTGCCCTTCTAGCCTCAGCATCTAGAAGGCGAGACTTGGAGGCCTGGGCCACAGAGACCCGCCATGCCCCCAGGATGAAGGTGGTAACTAAACCAACCCCCCCTTCCTCTGGCCCAAGTCTCCGGGGAACCTGTTTCCCGGGCCTAGCAGGCTCAGCAAGCCCTGGCCCGCCCGCCCCAGCGTTGCTGGCTCAGGTTTCCCCACTTTCTGGTTTTCTCATCTCCCCTGCCCGAGGCGCAGCCCTCACCCGCCTCCCGGAACTGGATCCCAGAGAGTGGGGGGAGTGTTGCAAAGGGGGCCCCGGGAGGGGGTGCAGGGCGTTGCTCGGGCAGCACCGGGAGTCGGGCAATGAGGAGTCCCCACAGCCCAGGCTCAGGATGGGGTTCGTCTCAGCCTCCTCCTGCCCCGCCGGCCCCGGGGGCTGGCTCGGAGCCCATCAAAAGCTGGAACAAGCCACCTCCCTGGCTGCTTCCCAAAGCCTCCGCTAGGCCTTTTCTGCTGCTGTCCCCTCGACCAGGAATGTTCTTCCCAGACTTCGGCACCAGTGTCAGCCGAGTTTCCTCTAGCTCCCAGCCCCTGGCCTCCCCCTTTACCCTCAAACACTGTCCCCTTCTGCAAAAGGGGCAAGCCTCCCCTCTGGAAGCCGCCTCCTCCCCCTTTTCCCCTCAGGCAGGAGCTCTACACTATTTCATCTCCTGGTCTTTGCGCAGGCTGCTCCCCTGTACCTGGAATCCCTTTCCTATTTCCTTCTAGACCCTTCAGGCTCTGGGAAGACATTACCTCCCAGGAAGCCAATGCTAATGGCTGAGTCAGGAGTTTCCTTGGGCCGCTGCAGGTCCTGCCCCCCCAGCCAGCCCTTACGAGATGCTGCCTGCGACCCAGGTCTCCTGAGTTCAGAGTGATCAAGAGAGGGGGGACACAGGGCTCTGAGACTCGCACATGTCACCCCACACCCTCATCCAGTGTGTGTGTGTGTGTGTGTGTGTGTGTGTGTGTGTGTGTGTGTGTGGTGAGGGAGGTGGGGGTTGGGTGGGCCCAGGCTCGGCTGGCTGCCAAGTGACCCATGACCGTCGGCCAGCCTGAGCATATCCTGTTTAGACAGAAGCCAGACAGCCATCCCTCACCCACCCGGGCCTGCCCAGCCCCTGCCGGGGAGCCCAAGTCTTAGGCCTGGAGCTCAGTCCTTATCTGGCTCCAGAGAGGCCTCCTCATGAAGAATGGGGATAGGAATTCTGTGCTTCCTCTGCCCTCATAGCAGAGGCCTTTACTCCGGGTGCTGAACCTCCCGGCAGTGATGTGTGGGCCGCCCCAGGCCCTGGGTGGGGTGGGGGTAGGGCGCCTGCCTTAAGACACGGAGTCTGTGTGGGAGAGACCTTGGATCTGGAGCCCACCTGGGAGCAGCCTCCAGCCACTCCTTGGCTTTGCCCAGTTGGGGCAGCTCCGTCTTTCCAGCAGCTCAAGCCAAGAAGCCAGAAAACCAGCTTGGACTCTCGCATCCACATTCAAACCATCAGCAAATCCTCGCAACTTTACCTTAACATGTGCAAAATATCACGTGACCCCTTCCCACCTTCTCTCTGGTCCCCAGCTCTGCAGCCACCGGCCCCGTGGGCAACCTCGTCTCGCTCCTGACAGGCACCCAAGCCCCCTTACTGGGCTCCCAGCGTCCGCTCTAGTCTCCTCCAATCTAGTCAAGCGGGATCCATGGAGACCCTGTTAAAATGGAAGCCAAGGTCAGGTCTGTCTCTTGCCCAAAACTCTCAAAGGCTCCTACTTTGTCGAGAGCCAAGGCCATATCCTTGCAGTGGCAGACCCGCAGCCCTCTTCCCTGCCTCTGACTCAAGGGTCCCTGCTCTGGATCACAGCCTTTTCACCCCTCTGCCCACACCTCTCCAGCCTCAGGGCCTCAGTGACTGTTCCCTTGGCCTGTGTGCCCTTCCAATAGATGCTTCCACGGCCTCCTTTAGGTCTCTGCTCAGATAGTGTCTGATCACCACCACCCTGGAACGGAAGGGGGCTGAGCCCAGGGCCCTCTGATCAGACACCGGGAGCTGCCTTCTACCCTCCTCCTGGGCCCTCTGCTCACACTCCTCTGGAATGGAGGATAGGGCAGAGATGGCGCCCATTTGCTGTTTCCTCCTCTACTTAAGAGCTGAGCTGAGGAGGGCGTGGCCAGGCCGCAGCAGCAGGGACTCAGGGTAGACTCTGTCTTGACTTAAAAGTCAGTGAAGCTGCAGCTGTGAGTCCAACTCCCCCACCCCGGGGAGCCAGTACAGTCCCTTAGGCAGAGCTGTGTCTCAGGGCTGGGGGAGACCTGGGCAGCCCCCAACAAAGCTGATGGTGACGGGCTCTGATCCATGGGGTTTTTGGATGCCTCTCAGGCTCACATCTGCTGCACACACCCCGTCCATGTGTCTGTGTGGCCACAGTCCTGGGGGAGGGGGGCCCAAGGAGGGTCCTGCAGCCAGGCCTGCAAGCTGGGATCTGGACTTACTTAGTTCCAAATGACTGGGGAATGTCCCTTCCGTGACAGTCGCCGCGTGGCCTCCTCTGGTCCCTCACTCCCTGCAGGGAAGTGAGGCCCAGATGAAGGCAGCCCTCTGGAAGGGGGAGGGGCTGGTGGGTAGATACTGGGCACCCCGCCATCCTGGCCCACTTCCCTAAGCCTGGCTTCAGGTTTCCCCTGAGGAAGTGCTGCAATATGAGGTCACCGTCTCTACCTTCAGACCAGAGATCTCAGGCTAGAACACCCCCTCTCGGTCTCCATCCCCCATGAGCCAGGAAACAGAGGACCTTGACCAGCGCGCTCACCTGTTCTGGGCTGCAAGGCCTCCGCGGCACGGCAGTGTCAGGACCGGCCAAGAGGAAATACTCCTTGCAGACAATCTCCCTTCACAGCGCACGGCCTCAGTGCGTTGGACGAAGACTGGGCAGCAGGGAGGGCGAATGTAGGCGGTGGGGAGCTGGGTCTTCCCCGGCCCACCGGCCCCTCGCTAAGTACAGCATCCACAGTGATGAGGTTCGGGGCTCCCGGGTGGGCTTGGCGGGGTGGCAAAGCTGAACCCGTGCTCCCTACCCTGGGATAGGGCGCCTTCCTGATCCCGGAGGGTTTGATTTCCAAACATAGCTGGACAGAGTGGACACCTGGGCCGTACCTGGCCTCTGGACTGCCCGAACGGAGAAAACCGGGGGCTCCACTCTCTTTCCACTCCAGCACTGCCGTAGCACATGGTTTAGTCAACGACCTGCAGCTCCTGGTCCACGCCCAGGAGCTACACACCCTCCAGGTGACCCGCAGGAAAGGTCGCCTAGATCAAGGCCCACACAGCCTCGCTGGAGGCCGTTGCTCTAGGAGATCAGGTGGTGCCCCCGGCAGGCCTGCCCCTCGAGGCTAAGGCTGTCCTGGGTCAGTGTGGAGCGGAGGCTCTGACCCCCTGGAAGTAACGGCCGCATGCTTGGAGGTGAAGGCCGTGGTCTGCTGGCCCGTGCTGGGAAAGCAAGAGGGCAGACTCCCAAGGTGGCCAAACAGGAGAAAAAGAAGACAGGTCGAGCCAAGAGGCAGATGTGGACAATCAACCTTTATCAATGCTGTGCCTACCTTTGGCAAGAAGGGGCCCCTGTGCCAACTCTCTTTTTTTTTTTAATGGTTTTTTTTTTTAAAGATTTTATTTATTTATTTGACAGAGAGAGAGAG
>CM053603.1:13875792-13905418 GCA_028646535.1 Procyon lotor | reverse complement strand
CAGGCGCCCCAGAGACCTTGTCCTTGCCACCCTAAAGGATGGTTTGTGTGTCCATAGCCCAGCTGAGCACCTACTGCGTGCCACCTCTGTCTCAGTCAGGCTCACAGGGAGTCTTTGGGACAGAAGCCACGCCCCCGATCAGCCTAGCCCGGGTTCTGATCCCTGAGGACCTTGGTCAGGGGCCCAGAGGGCAACTGCTCCCCCTTGCCACGGATTTCTGGGCTCCTCACGATCCCCGAGGGGAAACTGAGGCCCACAGCATGCCCATGCCCTTGTCCTCTCCTGAAGTACTCTCTTCCTGTCCTCTAGTCCCGGGTACCCCAACTTCTTCCACCCGCCCCTCACTGTGGTCTTCCCACACCGTCCTTAACCACAGGCTACTTTTCTCTACTCTTTCCTCTGTGCACCCCACTCCTGCCCAGGGGAGAGGAGGTACCTGGAGAGCGGGGTGGTGGGAACCAGGAGGAAACTCCAAGTCCTCCTTGCTAGCCCCCTCCTGCCTCAGGATTTCCTTTCTGGGGGCAGAGCTGGGCTCCTGGGAAGGGTTGGGCTATAGCTACCAGACCTAGTTTGCATCTGATTCCCCCTGGGCCGTGTCCCAGACCACCCATCTCCACTTCCCTCCCTGACAGCGGGCTATCTCAAGTATCCCCCCTGGCCTCTCTGCAGCTGCCTTTCTGAGTACCCCCCAAATCAGTGCCTCCCAGCCGAGGACATCTGTACCCCACCTTGAGAGGGGTCTCGCCGCTTGGGGTGGCCCAAAGATGGGATCTCGGGCAACACCCCAGCACTCCAGGTCAATGCAGAGCCTCAGAAAGCCCCCATTTCCCAGCCAGGGGTCTGGTTGGGCCCAGGCTAGGCTTTGGGGGCCCTCATCCCCTGGGCGGGCTCAAGCAGGGCCAGCTGGGGCCCATTTTCTCGATAACACTGGTGTTTCTTGCTGCAGTTTTAGTCGTCCAGAGTGCGGACCCAGTCTTGGACTGTTGGCTTGCTCAGGTCTTAGGCTCTGTAGCCTTGTAGACACAAGGTGGTCCAGGCTGGGCCCCCATTATCCTGGGGCTTTCAGTTGGGGAAGGGGCCCTGGAGGAGGAGATAGGGGCTGAGCTGTTGGGGGCAGAAGGCATGAGAGCTCCCCCAGCCAGAGTTGGAAGAAATTCTGATTGCCGGGGTACCTGGCTGGCTCAGTCGGGAGAGTGCACACAACTCGGGGTCGTGAGTTCAAACCCACGCTGGGGGTACAGTTTACTTAAAAATAAATAAATAAGAAATTCTTCTCTTCCTCCTCTTCCTCTTCTTCTTCTTTTTAAATAAATACGAAATTCTGATTGCTGAATTCTCCTGAGCACCACCTCTCCTCATCAGCTCCCCTACATCCAGTACTTTCTCACAACGTTGTGGGGGATACCCAGGAGCTCCCAGCACCCCTGGGAGGCACCAGTGCCCACTCTCTCGGTCCCTTGTCGATCAAGGGCACCACCCCACTTCCCCCCAGATGGGACTGCATACCGCATGGGCTCTGGGTTCTAGAGAAATCGCCTGTACCCCTACATTCTCCCCATAGGACTCCAGGGTGATGCTTTCATATCTTCCCATGCCGGGGACCCCTCACTCTCGACCAGGCCAGACCTGAGGCAGAGGCACCACTTGGCAAATGGAGAGAACAGGGCCCTGAAAGTGTCCCATGGAAAGTCAGAAGCAGAAACAACAGAGCCTGGTCTCTCTCCCAGAGGACTCAGAGGAGTCTTCATCTTAGTGTCTGGAAGCCAGGGCCCCACGGCC
Organism: Procyon lotor; assembly: GCA_028646535.1. NCBI lineage: Eukaryota > Metazoa > Chordata > Mammalia > Carnivora > Procyonidae > Procyon > Procyon lotor. The sequence goes on along the minus strand of CM053603.1, from coordinate 13,903,639 downwards.
TGGCCGGGCAGTCCCTGGGCCACTGCAGGGCTCAGCATACCTTGTACCTACGGTGTCGCTCTCAAGCCCTTGCCCAGCCCACTCTTCCGCCAGGAATCTTTTCTGTCTCCCTGGAGAGGTTGTCCTAATCTTTCTAGCCTGGTTCAAACGCTGTCTTCTCAAAAAAGCCTCCCCTGTTTGCCCGGCTGGTCTGCCTTCTGAGCTCTAGGGGAGAACCTCTCGCTCTGCCTACGTCTTGGTCAAATGTTCATTCATTCTGCAGACATCATGTGTGCCCAAGCCTGTGCCAAGTACGAGGCCACAGGGGCTGACATCGCCACACATCTCTCCTGCATTCTGGGCCGTGAACTCCAGAGGGTCTGGTGGGATCTTCCCTGGGCCGAGGGTGCAGAGCTGGTTCTGGGGAAAATGGGCCAGATGGCCGCCGAGCTCCCGCTCACCGGGTGAGGAAGCCATCAAATTCCCGTCCCCTACGGCTGATTCTCTACTCCAGTCTGGCCTGAAATTTCAACAAAATTGTCTCCAATGACTGATAGGCTAGGCTTCTAGGCCTGGGGCTGAGGGGTGGGAGTTACCTCAGGAGACCTTGACGGCACCATGTTGGGGATTCAAGTTCCTGCAAGGCCCAGGCCCCACCCAGACCCTACAGCTTGGAAAGGCCTCAGGAAGGTGGGGGAGATGGGCTCCAGGCAGGGAAGGGCCTGGCATCGAGGGAAGCCTGGGTCCCCCAGAAGTGTGGAAACTGGTGTGCCGCCTGGGCTGTGGCCTTGCTGTATGTGCAGCCCTGAGAGCTTCCGTGTAGGTGGGAACATGGCGGATACGGTCAGGGCCGCCGGGCTCCGATTTCACTGCGCCTCATCTGACTTACCCAAATATCAGGGCCAACAAGTCTGGGGTGTGATATGTGTGCATACACACGCATGCGTGGGAAGATGGCCAGTGTCCCCCGTCCCCCACAAGGACCCCTCAGCTCCAAGCAGGGAGGCATGCTTGTGGCTCTCACTGGCCCACGTGCACTTACTCACCCCTTCTCTGGGACAAGAGAGCAAGTTCCTGCCCCTGCCACCCTGTCCACCCCGCCCAGGTGCTGGGAGTGGGGAACCAGCTACCTAGAGCAGATTGCTGGAAGCAACATCTAATATGTAGGACACACTCTGATTGTGTCACCTTTGTTGTGACTCACTGTGTCTCCCCAATGGGTGAGAGAGAGAGTCGGGGCGTCCCCAGGGGCACGAGGGCTTACCTGAATGGCTCTGCAGGGGAGTGGGGAGGTGTTTGCCTTTTCATTCAGCATAAGGGTCTGCCAGGATGGAGCACCTGTGTCCTGCTCCCCTCACCCCCCGCCGTCCCTGCTTGTCAGGCATCCGGGACCCTCCTGGGGGCCCCCACACTCACCCCTCCACCAGAGGCTTCACCACAAAGGTGGCTTCACCATCCGCAGCCACCCGGAACTCCCAGGCCCCACGCCCGCCTCCCTCTTCACAAACAGGCCTGCCCCGGCTTTGCCAGAACCCCAGCATCCAGCCCACAGCTCCTCCAAACGTTTGCGGAGTTTACGGACCAGGAGCTGCGGGAGTTGGGCAAGGTCAGCGGGGCTCTCCTGGTGGGTGTGTGGAAGGTATCCCGAGGGCTAGGAGGGTGACTCCGGGAAGGCTGTGGGGAGGAGGTGACACAGCCACCGGCCTTCAAAGAACCAATGAGAGGGGCGATGGAGGGGGGCGTCCTGGGATCCAGTCCCAGGTGGGGCTGCAGGCTCAGCGGTGAGCTTGCTTCTCTCTCTCCCTCTGCCCCTCCCCCCACTCATGCTCCTGCACGCACGCATGTGCGCTCCCTCTCTCTCTCTCAAATAAATACATAAAATCTTAAAAAAAAAAAAAAAATAGAACCAATTAGAAATCTCACAACTTGAAGGATGAGGGAAAAACCTGGGCAAGATCCTGGAGGTGTGACCCGCCAGGGTTTGTCCCGGAGGTGTGATAGCGAGCTGTCTGGGAGGGGCCTCCCGGGTCAGAATCTACTAGAGATGGGCGCTCGGCAGCGGTGGGGGGCAGGGGTGCAGCAGTGGCCCCTGAGCTCCATTTTGACCAATGCTTACAAGAGCCAGGAGGGGCTGGGGCTGAGTTCAGCAAAGATGCAGTGGGAGGGGAGAGGTCGGCCCTGGAGCAATCTTGGGGCTGCCCCAGCCAGATGCAGAGGCCGAGTGAGAGGACAGCTGGCCCCAGGGAACTGGCAAACCAGTCAGAAAGGGAAGGAGAGGGACAAGGAAGCAAGGCCATCCTAATGCACGGGGCCGGGGTAGGGGGCTCCCGGAGACCCCTGGCCTGTGGCGCCTTTGCTGCGTCTGAGCCCAGTCTTCTGGCAGAAGATGATTGTGTCATCTTCCCCAAAGGGATAGGTCACCTCCTCTGGAGAACCGACTGCTTTCGTGAGGGTGGGGGCCTTGGGGCATCTAGGAGGGCACAAGGCGTAGGAAGTGTCCCTCGGGCTGGGCTGGGGCCCACCCGCTAACAGGGCGCTGTGGGCTCCTCCTCAGAGACCCTATCCCAGCACCGTTGTCCACAAATGGTGAAACCGAGGCCCAGAAGAAGAGGGTCTTGCCCAGCTTCAGCCCTCCATCATCTCTATAGGCCTTCCCCCGGGGCCCCCAGGAATGAGAAATCCTGGTAAAAAGAGTGGGCCCAGACCCCCAGTGGCCGGGAGGTGCCTGCTGCAGTCTCTGCCCTGCCCTCCAGGGCCCCGAAACCACTCCGTCCTCCTTGCTTTGTCCCCCCTCTCCAAGGGCCCCGGGCTTTGGCTCGGCCAAGCTTACGGGGCGCTGCCTGCTTTTCCCTGTGAAGAACCCCCCACCCTGTCCCTTGGCTTGCTTCCTGTGGGCCGAGGAAGGGCCCAACACGAGCCTCTGACCACCCCCTCCACCGGTCCCACCTGGGGACCCCCAGTCTCCCCGTTGCGGTTCCTCCAAGGGCTTCTCCAGGAAGACTTGCCGAACCAGGTCAGGGAGTTACTGGGAGGGCCGTTTTGAGGGGACAAAACGGGGTTGCGGGGCAGGGCCCCCCAGAAGATGCTCCGCTTCAGTCTCCCCAGGGCTCGTCTGCGTTCTGGGTGTCAGGCCGGGGCCCTGGCCGCCCTGCCCCCACCAGGTGTGGGGCTTCCGGCAGCTGAGAGGCCCCTTTGTCCCTTATCTTCTCTGCCTTGGTGGCTGTATCCAGATAAGCATCCTATTTGGGACTGAAATTCCAGCCTGGCTGCCCCGTCGTCCCCCACCCGGGGGTCTGGGACCTGCCAGCTGCACTTTCCCCAGGACCCACCCAGAGTGTCCAACCCACTTAGAATCCCCCCCCAGCTGCACATTTTCCCCGGGACTCCCTCTCCCATCTGTACACTTGGACCGGCACCCGCGCGGCCAGCGGGGCCGAGCAGACACGTGCCTCCCGAGCGGAGCCCCGGCGCACACACGCACCCCTCTGACCCTCCCCATTTTGTTGACAGTGGGCCACTTCGAGGCCCCTCCCCTCCCCTCGTTTCCACCCCACCTAGCGGGGGGTGGGGAGGGAGGCCGAGCGGCCCCTGACCTACCAGTGGGAACCCAAAGCTGACGAGCTGACCCCTCTGTGATCCCACCGCCCCCCCCACCCCAGGCGACCCCCAGACGCACACATCCCCCAGCTTCCGGGACCACCCCTCTCAGGGACTCTGTCTCCATCTCCTAGCCCAGTTCAGCCTCCTTCTTCCCCATCTCCCCCCTCCCCCCTCATTAAGCCTCCTAAACCCGCCAGCTCCCTGAAGCAGGAAATTGCATTCTGCCAAGATTAAATGGACTTGAACGCCCTGCCTCTGCCCGCGAGGGAGGGGAGCTGAAAGGAGCCAAGTTTGCTTGGGGGGTTGGGGGCGGGCTGGGACACCGAATCCCAGGTTGGGGAGGAGGGATCCAGAAGGGTGGGGTATTTCAGGATGGGGTGGGGGCTTCCTGAGGGGCGGAGGGGAGAGGGCGAGGGGAGAGGGCGGAGACTGTGGGGAGGCAGGGGGCAGGAGGGACGGCCTCCCCCGTCTCCCAGGGCCCGGGAATGAGACACAGGGCGAGGAAGCCACCCTGTGGGGGCGGGGGCATTCTGATTAGGTAGGGGGGAGGGGTGGGGAATAGAAATCGGGGAGAGAGGAGGGGAAGGGGCGGGGGGATGGGCGATTGGGAGGTGAGAGGGGACGCCTGTCAGGTTGAGAGCCGACCTACAGGAAATGGGAAATGAACTTTGGGGGTTGCATGGACTGCTTTTTTGGAGTCCCCAGAGGAAGGGGGTGGCACACTTCACACTCCCCGCTGGCCCAAGGTCTCCTGGCAAGGGCACAGTCGTGTGGATGGGAATCCCTGCGTGCCCTTGGGCCCTTGCCCAGCCCGGGACCCACAGCTGCCCCCCCCCCCCCCGTGCACTATCTGGAAGACCCCACCAGAAGAGGGCAGGACAGTCCCTCCTGCATCCAGGGTCATGCACCCCCGCTGCCAGCCTCACGCAGCCAGCAAAGCAGAAGCTGAAGACTTCTGAGGTGTGCCCAGATCCCTTATCCACAGCAGGCCCCACACCCCACAGTTGGGGGGATTATCGTCAGCCACGCTTTGAGGCCCCCCCAAAGGCTGTTCCTCCTCCCCTGGTCACAGGGCTGCCTGCAAGCCAGAGCTAGGAGCCAGATGTAAGTAGAATGGGGGAGGGGTCACATCGGTCCCTCCTTTTCCCAGGTGGGCAGGGACAGGGACAGCTGTGCTGAGTGTGGACCTCAGAGAGGCAGTTCCTGCCCGGGGCCCAGCCCTCTGATTCTGGGTCAGCCTTTCAGGGCCTGGCAAGTCCATGTGGGCCGAAGCAGCAGGAAGAACAAGGAGTCCAAACTGGCCAGGTATCATCCCTGGGAGCAACCCCCCAACCCGAGGCTGGACTACAGGCAACAATGCTTACTGAGCATCCTTTGTGTGTTAGCGGGTCCTTTGCCCGCGGGGCCGTGGTGGGCACTGGGAAGGACGGGCCGCTCTACTGGCGCGGTGGCCTGGAGTGGAGGGCTATGGGAGGAGCCCTCTGGGAGGGAAGTAAAGGTCATTCCTGTGCCAGGCAGAGAAGCCAGGTCGTCATCTGGGGAGGGCCTGAGAAAGCTCGGCCTGGCTGAACACGGGCAGGCAGCGGGTCAGCCATGGGACTGAGGGCTCGGAGGTCCATGCGGGCATCGGGCAAGCCTGGGGCCACGGGCAGTGGTAGGAACTCGTCTGAGCTCCGGAACTGGGCTGGGTGGGCTGCGTCCCTCCTACCACCCCCGCCCCCTGCTCCCAGGGCTGTTTGTTCAGATGTTGGTGCCCATCTCAGACAAGCTGAGCTGGACAGATGGTTTCCTGGGAGGGAGGGAGGAAGGCTGGCAAAAATAGGCTTCACCTGTGCAGATGTGGTCCAACCCACCCTTGTGGCCACGGGAGGGGACGGGCATGTGCCTGGCGAGGGCGACAGGGGTCACCCTGGCAGGTCCCGTGATGGGGCTGCTGGGAAGGAACATGGCCGAGTCCAGATCAAGCCAAGGCGGCCAGTACCTCCCACAGTCGGCTCCACGGTGTCCCCGGAGCTGGATGTTCCGTGGCCCCTTCCCGGCTGGGTTCTCTGTCTCCGGCCGGATCAGGGAGCCAGCTGCCAGTGAGATCAGAGGGGGCCTGTCCTTCAGGTGACTGACAGGCAGTGCCCCAAAGTCCTGTCATTGCCTTGTCCTGGCTCCATGTCCCCGGGCTATCCGCTGTGGACACGCGATACCCCCCCCCCCCCCCCCCCCCCCCCCCCCCCCCCCCCCCCCGCTCTCCCCTAGGACCTCCCTCCCGTCCCCCCCCTGAGACTTAGCTCAGGGAAGGCCCATCAAGGCGGCTCCAGCCCTGAGGGTTCCGGCCTGGGATGTGACAAGCTTCCCGCTCCGGGCTGCAGACCCGAGACCTGAGGCGGGGCCAGCATAGCTCAGGTACCTCCTCACCTCTCCTCCTCAGATCAGGCACCTCTCCCCCTTGCCTTGGCATCCCACAGCTTCCGGGGCCCTCGTCACAGGCCGAGCCGCTCTGTATCTGCTTCATCCTTGTTGCCGGTGGGACTTGAAGGTCTGGAAGGATGGAGACCATGTCTGTCTCAGTCCCACGTGGTCCCTGGGTCTTGGCAGCACTGGCCACAGGTGCAGTGGATTTCTAAGACTTTACAGCAAAAATCACTCATTGCCTCAAATATAAACAGCCCGCATGACCCTTTCTTTCTCTGCCCCTGGGGTGGGGGGGTCTGGGTGGGGAGGGGTGTGGACACGAGCCAGACCTGTTTTCTGCCTGCCCAGAGCGCAGAATCTTCCTCGGGGAAGGGCCTGGGATGAAGGAAGTAAGTGCCATGCCCTCGGACCCTGGAGAAGCCAAGGATGGGCTGTCAGAGCCTCAGGAGAGGGTGGGCTGTCGGGGTCAGGGGTCAAGGGTGCTTCCTGCAGGGACTTCACGGGTGGCACTGCGGTCAGGCGGGTGAGAGGGGAGGGCTTCCTAGGCTTCCGGTCTCCAGTCTGCTTGTCCAGCTGTGGGGTCGAGCCTCACTGACACCCAGTGCCCCCGACACTGCCAGCTCCCTGGCGGCTCCCTGCCCCGTGGCTGGGTCCCCAAACAGCTGACAAGACAATTTGTTTCCTCCATTCCTTAGCAACCAGCCTCCCATCCCCTCCTACAGACAGACAGCCTCCGCTCCCCACAGACAAACTGGACTCTCCCCTACCCAACCAGGGGGCCCGTGCAAGCACGCTGTCCCGCTGACCGGGCCTGCCCACCCGGTCCTGGCAATCTGAGGAGGTGTCCCCGTCCCAGTGTCCCTGTCCTTCCACGCTGTGCCCTGGGTTAGGAGCCATTGTCTCTTCCGCCATCGTCTGGCTCCCAGGGCTCAGGAGCCGTGGGATTCCAGACAAGCCTCCTGCTCTCTGGACCTTTGGGCTCTCCCAGCTCTAGAGCAGGACACCTCCCCCTCGGCTGGCAGGTGGCCTGCGGGGAACCAGGGCATGCGTTCTGGCTTTGGGCTGGCACATCCCACAGGCTATAAACAGTTGCTGGCATTTCCCCAGCTTGTCTTTTAAATGCCCTCTGGGGAGGCCGGCTTCTGGGCCCTGACTCCTGGTCCCGGAGCCCCAGGGACCCCTCTTCCACTGAGGCAGAGGAATTTGGGGTTTCTCGGTTTTTCGGGGATCAGGCTGGTCCAGGGGTCCCAGCAGAGCAATGTGAGGCCTGCTCCCCGCAGGACGGGTGCTCACGGGGTGTGGGAGATGGGGTGCTGGTCCCAAGAGTCTCCTTGGCACCCAGAATCTAGGCCATCAGGCATCTCAGGATGTTCCCATCCGACTGACACTGCTTCTGCGCCAGCAGAAGGCCCGTGTCAGCCTTGTCTTGCCCTGCGGTGCCCCCCTCTCCCGCACCGTCCTCCGACCCCGGGTGGGCCTCCAGTGCCCTGTGAGTCTGCCAGGGCCAGCAGACCTCCCTGGAGGGTCTGCCCAACTCCGACCGATGCCAAGCCCCCATCAGTGAGGCCCACCCGCCCGCCACCTGCTGCTCCCATGAGCGGCTCTGCTCCCTACGGAAGCACTGCAGTCTCAGGTGCGGGGAGCCAGGAGACCCCTGGCGGAGCCAGAGTCTGGCTCAGAGCCACAGAGTGCTGGCAAGAGAGAAGGGGCCTGTCCTTCCCTGGGCTCCAGAACCCTGGGAAAGTTTGCGGCCATCGAGAAGAGGTAATGGGAGATCTGCAGGGAGAGTTGAGGGTGCCGACCAGCTGAGCCTGGAGAAAGGCTCAGGGACAAGGGTCCCCATGCTCACCTGGGGCTCGGTCTGGACCCCTTCCTCACCAACCTAGCCTGGGGCCTCCCGGGTCTGGGAGCCTTGGAGGAGCAGGGGTTAAAGAAATTTGGGGCAGGCTGGGGGAGGGGGCGGTGGGTGGCCACAACCTTCCTCCATCCTGGCCTCCCCAAGCCCGGGCCCCATCACCTCCTTCCCAGAGGTCTCTGGCTTAACCTCTCCTCCCCCAGCCCTGCTCCCAGCTGGCAGGAGAACAGAGAAGAGGTAACCATGCCTGCCGCGGATGGCCCCGTGCCTTTGTCTGGGCCAGCGGAGACTCCAGGGCTGGTGGGAATAATAACTCATGGAAAGCGTCAAGTATAGACTTTATTGTCCTGCACGTGGGGGGCCACAGACCCAGGTGTTTGGGCGCTCGTGGACCCCGTGAGGGTCTTGTGGGTCCTCAGTGGGAAGGGCAGCAGGAGCCCCTCCCTCGGGTGGAGTGGACTCAGGCTGAGGGTTTTTTTTTTTTAAGATTTTTTCGAGTGCTCGCTTCGGCAGCACATACACTAAAGATTTTTTTGGGGGGCGCCTGGGTGGCTCAGTTGGTTAAGCAACTGTCTTCGGCTCAGGTCACGATCCCAGGGTCCTGGATTCGAGCCCAGCATCGGGCTCCTTGCTCAGCGGGGAGTCTGCTTCTCCCTCTGACCCTCCACCTTCTCATACTCTATCTCATTCTCTATCTCTCCCAAATAAATAACATCTTTAAAAAAAGAAAGAAACGATTGGAGGGTGCGCCTGGGTGGCACAGTTGGTTAAGCGTCTGACTATTGGTTTTGGCTCAGGTCCTGATCGCAAGGTGCTGAGATCAAGCCCCGAATGGGGCTGCAGGCTCTGGGCTCCCTGCTCAGTGCAGTCTGCTTCAGACTCTCCTCTCTCGGCCCCTCCTTCCTGCACTCTCTCTAAAATAAGTAATAAATAAATCTTAAAAAAAAAACCCCAAAAAACAAAGGAGATTGGGATGGGCGATGCTTACTCAAACAAACCTTGTCTCGGGGAGTTTCCTGTCTTGGGTGAAGGAGGAGCGGGAGTGAGCAGGGCCTCATGGAGCCTGGGCCTCAATCTGGGGTTTTTTGCAGCCCCTCAAGGTCAGGCTGCCCATTTGTGCCCCCAGGAAGGGTTGCTGTCCCAAGGGACCAGGAAGCTGGAAGTGACTTCCCTCCTGCCTTGGCACCCTCCTGATGGCCCCGAGGTCCCTGCCTTTGAGAACCAAGCCTGCGGCTGCTGGGCTCATATAGACACTTTGTGTCCATCCCGGGGGGAAGATCCCCCCAAAACTGATGCCATGGGAGAACAAGCCTAGGGAGGTGAGGGGCCCCCCGGCTACAGGGCTCTCCCTAACTTCTTCCTCCTTGAAAACTCTTCTTTCGGGGGCCCACTGATGATAGCATAGGTCTGCCATAGACACAGGTCAAAGTGTTAAAGGGTTGGGACGCCTGGGTGGTTCAGTTGGTTAAGCAGCTGCCTTCGGCTCAGGTCATGATCCCAGGGTCCTGGGATCGAGTCCCACATCGGGCTTCTTGCTCAGCAGGGAGCCTGCTTCACCCTCTGCCTCTGCCTGCCTCTCTGCCTGCTTGTGTTCTCTCTCTCTCTAATACATAAAATATTTTTAAAAAAGTGTTAAAGGGTTACCTGCAGATGGGGTGAAGTCAGGCAGTGCCTGGCGCTTGGAGCCCCATTGTCCCCTAGACCCAGTCTACTCTGCCCGGGGGGCACCCACCTGCCCATCCTGCACTGTCAGCTCCTCTCCTCCTAGCCAGCAGGCAGGTGGGGGCAGGGAGGGGATGTTGGGCCTCGTGAATTTACAATGACCAGACTAATGAGGCAGGTGCCTAGGGAGAACGCAGGGAGGGGGAGGGACAGGTACTGGACGGTATCGGCATCGCCTTCTCGCCATCCTTCTCGGAGGCCCCCTGCCCAAATCTGGTCCCGGGTTCCACTAAGCTAAGCTCCTTAGCACCAGGATACAGCACAAACAACCTGTGTCCCCTATTGTCCCAGGGTCTGGGCCCTGGGGTCCTGAGACCCTCAAAGACACGGGTCCGGGAGGCTCTCTGTTGACTCCCCCTGCTCCGCTGTGAGCACATGGCCGCGTGGGCTGCCCCCTCACCCGGGCCTGCCCAGCTGTACACAGCCCTCTTCTCACCACAGACCTGGGCCTGGAGAGGGAATGGGGAAGAGGCTACCCTATTCTCCAGGGTCTAGTCTGGGTGGAGCAGCCGGGGAGGAATGAGGCCTGAGTCTTTCCACTGGCCCCTCTGACCCTCTACCTCCGGCTTGTGGCTGTAGCACCCACCCCCCCCAACCCAACCTTCTAAGATTCAGGGAAGAAAAAAGAAGAATGAGGTGTCTGAGGATGAGGATTGAGGGGTGGAAATTACCTCAACTGAATTTTAAAAACCCCTGGCTGGTTGCCATGGTAACAGAAAGGTGCATCCCATTGCCATGGCAACAGGCAAACACCGAGGTCTGCTGCTGGGATTGGGGATTTGGGATGTGGCCGGAGGGGGTGGGTGGAGGAGGCTGGAGCTAGAGCAGGTGATCACCCAGTCCCAACATTCCAGGGGCCCGAAGGCCAGGCGTGGGGGCAGAGGAGAACCGATCATTGGGAGAAATCCCCTAGCCCTCACCACCCACCCCTATCTCACAGGTCTCCACCCTAGAAGCCCCGAGTGGGACCCTGAGTCCGCTTAACTGGGCTCCAAACTGGGCAGAGCCTGGGGTTTGCAGACCATCCAAGTCAGCTTCTGACTTCAGGGAGTGACAGGCTGGGAATCACCATTGCAGTCACTGGTCCCAAGAAAGAAAAGCACACAGCCAGGAATCTGCTCTGCCAGGCCAGAACGACCCTGTGTGACACCTGAGGACAGTTACGGACGCCTGGGTGGTTGTCACTGCGCACTCCTGGACTATGACCACCTGCACCTGGAGGATGGCTCTTCAAGGCAGCCATCCTGTCCTCCAAGAGCCGCAGCGACTGGGGAAAGGCAGAAAGTCTCCTGTTCTGTCACCATTGACACTCTCGGGAGCCCAGGACAGCCTGGCAGCCAGAAGCAAAGGTCACATTCAATAGGTCCTGACTTGGGCAGCCCCTGACCCGCCCCCGGGGCTGGCCCTCTCACACCCGCAGGCTCCACGCAAGGGGCTGGACATTCAGGCTCACTGGCCCCAAGGCCGGTCAGCCTATCGCCAGAGGCCATCTCTGGGGATCCCAGTGACTCCAGAAGATGCTTGTTAGGCACACCTGGGAGCTCCTGGAGTCTCAGGCTTTTCCATTAATGCATCAGTGTAGCAAAGGTTCAGTGATGCTGTGGGCTGCCCATGGCCTTGGAGATGTGGCTCTGTGCGCAGGCGTGGCCGTGCGAGCGGCAGCTCAGCAAAGGCTCGGGGGGGAGGTTTGGGGGGGATTTTACCTTTCCAGTCTGCTAGCTTTAAATGAGCTTGTTCCAATCTAGAGTCCCAGACCTTTCCGCAGAGAGCGTGGCCTGGGCATGAGAGTGCTGCGGAGACACGGGAGCCACCAGGGAGGCTAAGCAGCCCCCACCCCACCCCCAGGAAGATCTGGGTGGGTAGAGAATGGAGGGGAAAAGCAGCGCTTGGGCAGGTTAGAGATGTCTCCTGACTCTGGAGAAGCAGGAAAGAACCCCAGGCACTCTGAGGCCTCCTGCCTTCCCTCAGTGGCCTTGGCCTGCTCTTCTGGGAGGCTGGTTAGCAGTGGTGAGAGGACCTCTGGGGGGGAGATCGAGCCCAGGGTGGCCCCCTCAGGGTCCCACCTCCCCACTGGCCCAAGTTGCTCTAGGTTAATAAATTTCGCTTCTGTGGCAATCGCAATTTCGCTCAGCACCAAAAACCTACTGGTGAAGACCCCACGCACCCCAGCCTGGCCAGGCTTGGCTCAGATGGAGCACTGATCACTGGGAGCGAAGGTAGGTCTGAAGTGTGGTCGGAGTTCGGCTGACAGGGTGGGGGGTACACCCAGGCCACGCCTCTCATGCACACCCTTGGGTGCGCGCGGGGACAGATGGCCCAGTGGAGTCGGCCTGGGGGGACTCAGGACCTCCAGCCTCCTGACACTTGCTGAGCCCTCTTCAGAGCAGGGCCCCTCGCGCGGCCTCCAGGCCGAGCCTACATCAGTCTCCGTCCCCCGCACCCCACCCTGGGCCATGCCAAGTAGGGCACAGCCACCACTGCCCCTGGCTGGTATCTGAGGCCTGGAGCACCTGGGGCCACGTGTAAGAGGCCAAGCCAGGAGCTGAGGACCCAGCCTGGGCTAGTCCACCTCGGCCTCTGGCTCCCAGCCAAAGGAGCCTGGCCTTTCCCTCAGGGGGCTCGCCAGGTGACATCCGGGCTCCCAGCACTAATAAGCCAGAAGGACAAAGATCTGGGGCCCGTTAGGCAGGACCCAGACACTGAGAGAGGTGGGGACTCCCCCCTACCCCAGCCTCGTCAGGCTGCCCGTACCCCCTCCCTGCTTCAGCCTCAGCTTCGCCCAGCTTGGCAGACTGAGTAGGCCACCTTGTGGGATTGCTCTCTGCGGGCCAGTTTAGAATCTACGCGTGACCCCGTGGATCACCTGGGCCCCACCCTCTGGGTCAGGAATGCTCAGGGTCTCACTGGCCTCAGCATCACCGACGTTCTCTTTTGAATTTCAGAGTGGCTTTGAATACCTGGACTAAGGATTGACCCTTAAATGTGGCTTCAACCCGACCCTGGTAGACACGGTACCATTCCGTCCAGACCAGAGCAGGAATTCAATGCGTCTTAAGTACAGTTTGTACCCGTGTCCCCTTAGGAGACCTGTTGGGGTTGAGGGGGTGGGAATCGCCCTGGCCAGTGTGGCACCCGGAGGAAGCTTCCTCACTCACCTCTGAATCCTGGGCAAGGTACCGTCCCAGCCCCCCTCACCGGCCTAGGAGGCTGACCCGACCCGTCAGGCTTACCCCTACCCTGAGCTTGGAGGCCCAGCTCTGCCCCCAGAAACTCAAGTTTTGACCCCGCCTTCCCCTCTGGTTCCCAGGACAATGGTTTGGGCTGGGACCTGGCAGATACTGCTTATCTTGTCATAAATATTTATTAGGCTCTAGGGGCCAGAGCCTGCAGCTGGCTAGGAAAGGGGGGGTTGGGGGGGGCAGATGCTTCAGAAGGATCTCAGAGCCCTTTCCTAATGAGGGTACCATGAGGGGAGTATGCCACCTGGGCCTTGGGACCCTTGGGGAGGGGGACAGATGGACAGCGGGACAGAGTCAGGGGGAGCCTGGGGGACTTGGGCGTGCTCCAGCAGCCAGATCTCCCCATGCACCCCAGGAATGTGGGGGAGGAGTCAGAAGAGGCCAAGGCTGGGGAAGACACGGCAAGTTCCTCCCTGGACGGTCCTCTCATGGAGTGTTCTTGGGAATGGTGCTCCCCGCACATCAGCCCCCAGACCGTGCTCTTGCTCTCACAATTCTCCCCACAATCCTCCCAGCGCTGTGCTTCCCGCATCACATCCTTTGAAGCTGTGCTCCCACCAACATCCTCCTGGCAGATGTGTGCTCCCACAGATTCTTCTCCCTGCAGAGCTGTGCTCCCTGAGTACTGCCCATCTCCAAGGAGCTGTGCCCCGCACAAACCTCTCCCCACCATCTCTCCCGACCCCACGCCTACCTCCTGGAACTGAGTCTTTGCAGAGCTGTGACCCCAAAAGGGGTTACTCCTTGCTCTCCATCCTGCAGATCAGTGCTCTCCACACATGCAGGAACCCCCCTGCTCCCATCATGAGCCCCTCTCCTGGCCAAGTGGGACTCTGACCACGGGGGCCCTGGTGAGTGGAGCCGACTCCCCGTCCCAGGGGTCGAGGCTCCGTCCCAGCTTGCCTAAGTGTGGAGCAGCCAGCCAGTCGACCCCCGCCTTCCTCATTGGCATGCTAGTGGGACCCACAGGTGGAATCAAAGCCCTCTGCTCAGAGCCCGAGCCGAGCTGCACAGCGGGGAGCTGGGAGCCTTTGTCTCCCCAGCCCTGGGGGTGTAGGGAGCCCGGGGCAGAGAGGGCACATTCTGGGGCCCAGAGCCTTCTCCTCACTGCCGCCGCGGGCAGGCACAGCTGCAGATAAGGGGGGAAGCCTGAGCCAGTGAGCACCCCCAGTGGATAATGAGGGGCTGTGGGGGAAGGGACAGCCTCAGGCACAGCCTGCGGTGTGGGGGGGGAAAGGCTGCCTCCCAAAGCCCAGAGCGCTCATTAGTGGAAGCCTGGGAGGGGAGGCAGCTAAGTGGGTCAGTCTCCCTCCCCCAGCCCGCCTGACAGGTGTGGGTGGGAGGGAGGATTGCCAGCCTATTGTCCCCCTTAAAGTCGGTCCCTCTCTGAATCCCCCCTCCCCGAAGAAGCCCCAGCCCTTCAAGCCGCCCCCCCTTGGAACCCCCTTTCTCTCTCTGAGACCCCCCCTGTCTGTGGCTTCCTCCCCTTCCTGAAACCCCTCCTGCGCCCCTCCCACCCCCTCCCCCAGGTGCCGGCCCCTCAACCAGCCTCCCCAAGGCATCCTCCAGACTGAGCCACACCTGGGAGAAATTGAAATCTTAGACTCTTCCCCTACCCCCGCCAATGAAGCAGACATCCCTGTCCCGGCCATGAAAGGCAGTAAAGCGCAGCTCCGCTGGGGCCGGCTGCGGGCCGGGCCAGAACAAGCATCCAGACTTGGGGGCGGGAGTCAGGCAGGGCGCACTGTGGGCTCCAGGCCAGGCCTTCTCTGCGCCCCTAGCCTCACAGACCACCGTCTCTGGGGGCCACTCTGAGCTCTCCAGCTCCCTTGTGTCCCCCACCCCCCAGTCCGGGAAGACGATGGTCTTAGCGTATCTATCTCAGGAGTAAGAGGCAAAGAAGGGATGGGGTTGTCAATCACAGAGGGGGAGTCTTCTCCCTGCAGGGTCGGGCAGTTCAAAGAGAAGGTGTCTGCTGCCTGGGTCCACCCTCCCGACGACTCAGGAGAGAGCCCGACCAGGGCGGGATGGACAGTGGAAGCATCGGCTGCCCACCTCCTTAGCCTCCTTGTCCCTCCAGTCTCTTTGGCTGGGCCCCTCCCTGATCAAAGGCCCTCTCGGGCTCCCCATTTCCTGTCAAGGCCACCTTCCTCAGGCTCTGAGAGGGTGTGGAGGGGGAAGGGCAGAATAAGTAAGGTACTCTGCCACCCCTGCTCTTGTGGGGACACAGTCCTGGGAGGAGCTGAGTGACTGTCCCCATTCCCCAAAGCCCCACCCCAGCCTGAGGCCGTGGGGTCACGGCAGCCCCGATGAGTCCTGGTCTGGCTGCACAAGAGTTAATCTCAGGGTGCACCCCCCCACCCCGCCACCACGTGTGCACAAATTCCAGGAACGCTTTCCATTAAGAACGCTTGCTCGCTTGCTCGGAGCAGATTTCATTTACATTAATAAGAACCAGAAAAATCTGGGTGGGGGGGCCACAGCGGCGTGTGGTAGCTGCTCACGTTTTGCATCTGAGTCTGGTAGAGCCCGAGGGGCTCCGGCTGGGGCTCTGAGTTTTAGAGGAGAAGCCCTGCCAAGCTAGCACTGGGGTGCCTAGTCCAAGGCGAGTGGGCAGAATCCATCCAGCCCCAGCCCGAGGAGATCCCTGTCTGAGGGAGGAGGCAGAGCCCAGCAGATGCTAGGGACCCAGAGCCGGGGCAGGGGTGGGGGTAGCAGAGCCAACCCAGCTCTGGGCTCTCCTGGTCTGAGGGGATGACAGAGCCCAGTCTCGGGTGGGCTAGGACACCAACCCATGGGAATGACTAGGTGCAAGGGCAGGAGCCCTGGGTTTCCAAGAGCTGTTTCCATGAGGCTTTGCTGCTACCCATCTCTGAGCCTCAGTGGTTCAGTTTGTTTGGGAAGGTGGCTTCCTCCCCTCCCCAATACATATGGCTGCAGGTATTAGAAGGGAAGGTTCTAAGTCTTGAGCAGATCTATTTCAGGCGCACTGTGCCACCTTCCACGGCCTCCCCTTCTCCTTCAGCTCTCAGCCCTAGACTCTGTTAAGTAAGTTCAAGAGCCTAGTCAGGGTGCAAACCCCCCAAATCCTCCTACTTTGGGAAGAGGGAGCCACAGACAGCACACGCGTGTACAAGGGTGTGCCTGGCCTCCCCTTTCTCAGCCCCCACCTGGTGCCAGGCCAGGCTTCCTTCCTGGGGGAGGGGGAGGGGCGGCTAGGTCTGGGGGAGTCAGTTCTGTGGTCGATAGAACGACAGAGCCCGACTTCCGCCCCCTTGGGCCAGAGCAGCGTGCAAATGCGTGCAGAGGTGAGCTTCCCTGACTGGACCTGGCCTGCCCACGTCCAGGTGGTCAGGAAGAGGTATGTGCGAGCTGGTATGCTTCGCGCGCGCGTGTGGGGCTGTTGGGGTCTGCAGGCATGTGTGTCCTCACGGCGGGGGTGGGGGCCGGGGAAGTGGGCCCGCTGCTGCTGGAGGACGTCCGGGCCTGCGCGTGCATGCGCGCTCCTGCTGAATGCTTGTGAGTACAGGAGGCAGACCCTCGTCCCGGGGAGCTGTGCAGAAAGCAAAAGGGGAGGAAGTCCCCAGCCTGGTGCCCCCAGGATTTGGTCCAGACCTGCCTTCCTCCAGGACCCACAGATGGGCATCCCGGGGCACTCAGTGCTGAACCCAACACCTGCAACAGCAGGCCGGCCTCCCACATCTGCACCACCCCCGCCAAGGCCCGAGCAAGAGGATAGTGGGGGGACACTTAATTACATCCATGAATCATTCTCAAATAGCTCCTGTCCAGCCAGACTCAGGGGTGGTGGTGCCTGCTCAGGGGAGCCCGGCGCTGGAGCCGGGAGCTGGCCTGGGTGCACCAGGCTCTTGGGGGCCTTTCAGTCTGGCGGGGTGAGTGGGGGTCTGGGCCAGGCCTCCCGGCCCCTCCTCCCTCCTCCGCCTACTGTGGCCTCACCTCCCCCACCAGCGTGCAGAATTCACCACTGCTGCTCAGCTGTCTTATCTGGGCCGCTGAGGCCAGGGGGTGGAGCGGAACTGACTCCCCCAGACCCAGCCGCCCCTACCCCTCATTATCTTGCCCCTGCAGCCTCCTCCCGCCCCTTGCAGCACCACGGACCTTTCCTGCTCCTCTTCCCAGCATCCTCTAGGCCTTGCTTTGTCTGCAGTTGTCTTTTTTCTCTGCCTCTCCCAGTCTGTCTCTCTCTCTCCCCAGGGCATTCTGATGGGGGTGTGTGCGCGCGCGCACGGGTGCGTCCCAAGGCCCAGCTCGCTCCACCCCCAGCTCCTCAGCTGAAGCTGGAGCTAGTCTTGCCTAAACCTGAGCCTGCCCTTGTGCCTGCGGCTAAGGTCTCCCCCTTCTCCACTGAGTTCCTTCTGGTCAGGGGCCAGCTAGACAGGAGCCCCTAGATTGGAACGCACGCTCAGCACTCTCCGGCTTGGTAACCTGCAGCAACTGTTCTGCTTTGAGCCCGTTTCCTCTTTAAACCAGATGAAGGCAGTGCAAGGACTAGGCCCGATAGGAGGGCCCTGCCTCTGGTTTGTCTCTGGGTGGAAAGCTCCCCCGGCCTTCCATCTTTGGGAAGCAGGGTGAGGGGTCTGTGGGCATCCCCTGCCTCCAGCTGAGAGCCCTGGGTGAGCCCCCCCCACCTCCCCTGACTGCGGAGCCTGGCTGTGCATCCACCGTGGGCTCTGCCAAGAGAGTATTTCTGTGAGTCGATAATCAGGCCGGTGGGTGAAGGGAGTGTGAGAGGCAGAAATGCATTTTATCGACCACAGAAATTACCTGCTTTGGAAAGAAATGCTGAGACCGAAGCACTCATTGTGCCTGGGGCCAGCCTGGCCCATGCCCCACAGAGGGCAACAATTCCCCCTCCAGAGGGGGATCTGGGGGTGGGGGGTGGTTGGTAGGGTTCTGTCAGAAACCTGCAGGGTCTGACAACTTGTTGCTCGCCAGGCTCCACACACAGCAAGGCTGGAGTTCCAGTCAGGTGTCCCTGAATCTCAGAGGCCTGGAAGAGGCCCTGGGACCCTCCAGCCCCTCAGAACTTGCAGAGAACCCCCCCCACCCCCGCAAACCAGCCTGGCCCCAGAGACGATGCCGTGCTGCCACCTGGTGGCCACCAGCAGCAGTCCCCGGGGCGATCTCCTCCTCACACCCCACCTGTCCCTGAGGACACTCATCCCTGGGGAATCAGGTTGACTAGTGGCTGGGCTCTGGGTGCCCTTGAGACCCCCCCAGCCAGACCGCATGCCTGGGGAGCTTAGCTCAGGCCTGGCTGCTCATCTGGGTTTTGAAACTCGTTTGATGCTTGGCCACGACAGCTGCTCCTGGATGGCCCTCAAAGCCTGAACATTGCAGTTGTCCCAGCCAAGGGCAGGCTGGACTTGGGATCCCTGGAGGATCCCTCCAGTTCAGCCAGAGTCCCTTCCAAATTTGGCATTTGGGTTTCCGATTAGGACATTTGTGCTGCCCTCACAGTACCCCGAGGCATGGGGAGGACCAGTAGCTCTGTGGCCTGGGCAGGGCGGGGCAAGGCAGGACACAGCACACTCATCACTGGGCTTGGGGTTGGAACAGCCCACGAGGGGCTGGGAGGGGGGATGCCTGGGCCCTTGGGGCTTCAGCCTCCCGTTGTTGGGGATGAGAGCCATCCAGTACCCAGAACTCGCAAATTTGGCCTTGCATGAGAGACCAGAGCCAATGGTACAGCCTGTGAAACTTCAAGAGATGGGCTCATGGGTTCGATGCAAGGCGAAGGCTGTGGTCACCTGGGTTGGTATACTGACGACAGGCGTGGCTGTGCAGCAGCCTAGAAGTGGGAGACGGGGCCTCCAGCTTCTCTGAGGGGCTGCACACAAACTTATTTACAGGGAAGCCCACGTCCGGCTCAGAGATGTTACGGTCCCGAGCAGTCTTACGGGACAGATCCAAGTGCCCTTCCCGGCGTGGGGCAGCCCATATGGGGCTCAAGAACGTTGATGGGGGCTGGCTCCCTGCCAGTGCTCAGCTGTGCCTCCCTCCCCGGCCCCCAGAGGCTTCCAGTCAGCTTTTGATGAGCTGGGTGCCAAGTACTTAAGAGCTTCCCAAGTCTTGGGATATATGTCTTTACCTGGAAGAACCTTCCAGGCTTGCTGTCAGATGCATTTAACTAGGTTCCTTGTGACTGCTGCGCAAGCGCAAAGAACAGCAGCATGTCTGAGACCCAGGATGGCTCCGGAGGCCAGGCTGGTCTCCTTTCCCCAGGGCTGACTATGGAAGGCAGGAATCTGTCAGCCGGACCCTTACTTGTGAGGCTCCCGAGTTTACCCCACAGAAGCCCAGGTGTGGGGTCCTATGAGCACTCACCTTGCAAGTGCCTCCTGAGTACTTTCCACCCTTTGAGAAGGGCCAGGCCTGCCTGAAAATAAAACGTAACCACCCAAAAACACTGTGGCATTCCAGCTTTGAGAAAAAGCTCCCTCCCTGACTATATGCGAACGCGGGGCCCAAGCACTCAGTTCAGACTGACGCCACGGACCCCCGATCACCTCAGGCCCCAGAGCAGCCTCAGAGACACTTCTTGCCCTCGCCAAGGTGACAAGGATGGGATGACCCCACTTGCGACGCCCCCGAGCAGCTTTTTAGCAGCGGCGGAGAGAGGACGGGGAGCGGGTGGAGTGCCTCAGGGGGCGCTGGGGCCCGCAGGGCCCGCACTTCAGCAGCGCAGCGGCCCGACGCCGCGTGCTGGAACAGTCCGTGGAAACTGGAGCCACACAAGTGCTCACGCTCTTTGCTCTTTAGAAAATGGAAGTGGAAAAGCTGACTCAGTTATGACTGAGTTTCCATGAAGAATTTTAAAACATGTTAACACACTCTTGAACTTAAAAATCTGAACATGACTGGAGTAAGAAAAATAGCATAAAATACTACTTATAAATAACTTTTAACACACTTATCTCACCACCAGGCTTGACTAGCTCAGATGTGCTCTGCACACCTGGTCACCTGAGAATAAAGAGACACAGACACTCATTTTTCAAGGTATTTCTTTTGTAAAGGAGCCAGATTTGGCAACTAGACTGAAAATCTTCCAAAATTCTGTACAAATGTGTAATATACAAATATACACAAGGCTTTTGCCAAGAAAAGACAGCACAACAAATGACAGAGGCGGCTTTGGTGTCACAAACCACCTAGGGCATCTCGACACCCCCCAGGAGTGCGAGGGGCTGACAGACCATGACATGGGCTACACACGTAAAACACACTACATTACACTATGTACACTGAAGTATAAAAGACCCACTGCCCTCTCGGCCAGCTCACAAGCCCTCTGGCAGGAAGGAAAGCCATTTGCCAGACAGCCCATATAAGAACTCCTGTAAGTGGGAGAACCTTGTAGAATGGAGTGGTTCGCCCTAAAAACTATTAACAGCACAAGGCATGCCCTTAAAGAGACAGGTGCTAAGAGTGAATTCAGGAGATGGCCCACTCCCTGTGCTCCGAGGAGCTCCTTGTCACCTTTCCCCCCCCTCCCTCTTTCTCTGAGCCTCACTCCATCTCAGTGAACCGAGCAAACATGGCCTTCCGGACAGCATCTTTGTAGGAATCAGCACCCGACAGTCCGTATGCGCTGCCTTTGGCTCCCAGGCCAGCTCCTTTTAGCCGGACTTGAGCCTAGGGGAACAAAATTCCTGTCAGCAGTTGGCAGACAGTGTGTGGACTCACCCTCCAACACCTGCTCGTCCAGGTGACTCCCAACCAAACAGGAGCACCCACCAAGGACGGAGGGAGGAAGCTTTGGGAGACCCAGTAGGTTTTAGGACTGAAGGAATAAAATGGACTAAGGAGGACAGGCAGAGAGAGACGCATCTCTCAACCCCGTCCCCCGTGCCTGCTCAGCAAGCTTCTGTGCCTAGCGAGGGCCCCAAAGCACTCCATGGAAGCTGAGAAAGGCCTGGTAATTCTGGGCACAGACGCGAGCAGGACAGCCCAATGTCAGCAGAACTCGCTTGCACGAGACAAACGTGTTCCGTCTGTAACAGTCTGACTGAGGCTGTGTGGCCAGGTCAGAGAGGGATCGATCAGTGGTGGTGTCTGGTCTAGAAGCCCAGTGTGAGGGGACCTCTAGCTCCAGCTACAACTGAGATTGTATCTCAATCTGAGCTCTGACCAACTAAAGGATTTATTATGGATACACATCCTACTAAATCATAATTTATTTTATACATGACCAAGATCACTTAGAAATTAAAGCACAGTACACCTTTTAAGAAATCCAATCTAAGTTATGTGGATCTGAGTCAGTGTTCAGAGACTATCGCTAACAAAGGACACAGATAGCGCTCAGAAAAAGACGGCTCTTACCCAAAGATACCAAAAGAACAGAAAAATCAAGTAGGGTGCGATCCCCGTTCCTCCCAACTGCCACAGTGAAGGGACAGCGGAGTGTGTGTGTGTGTGTGTGTGTGACCTAAGGGGAGGCTGCAGGGAGCAAGACTCCCCCGGGGTGGTGGTGCAGCCCCGAGACCGCCCTTTGTGATGTAAACCGTCCCCCGGGCCCCAGGCAAATGGTACTTCCAGTCCTCTCCTCAGTAGGATGAGCCTGCAAACCACTGAAGCCCACTCTTACTGCTTACCTCGATGGGGGCTGTGATGCCTTGACACTTTCGTCCCAAACCCGAGCCTTCCCGCCAACCCATGGCCTGCAGCATCTTGTTGCCAATGTTACTGTGGTCAATGCCGTCTTTGGTGGGCTGCTCGTAATTCCTGCCAGTGGCAAACACACAGTTACTTAAAACAGCCAGAGCCCCCGCTAATGAAGTGGGAAAGGTGCACAACACATACACAGTGCCAGCATCAAACTGCTTCTTGCGCTTGGGCTCCGGAGGTTCTGGAATGCCGTACTTCTCCCGTCTTTCTGCGGCTCGATCTCGGTATTTCATCTACGTGGGAGAACAAACGATGCCAGAGACATTCAGACTTGACTCCGCCAGAGCCTACCACACTCGGACTTCATGATTACCACCCTCAAGGACATTCCTCTTTTGGAGTTTGGCCTCTTAAGATGGTCTGAAATACCAAACACCCTTGTTTCCCTCACTGCACTTAGTCCGACTGACTGTGTGTGGGGCCTGGGGCAGAGCTACATCTGCACCAAGGAGTTTTACTTAATTAGCCACCATTTGTCCAGCCCTTGGACAGGCCTGCTGGGGCGTCGGTGTAGCTCAGAGAAGGAGGGCAGCGCTGCCGTTCCTCTCCCCACGTGGGACAGGCCTATCTCCAGGGACAGACGGCACCAAGGAGGCTTCCAGAGGCCTGCTCATTAGTCCCTGGGGAGCTGGCACCATAAACAGTGGAAAAGAACAGGAAAGCTGAAGCCCTAACTACAGACAGCGTGAACTACAAAATTATTGTGGGCTGAGAAATTTCAAGTAACTCTGCCCACTGGTTCATTTCTAACCCATGGGCCTCTATTTCTATTTTATTATTTTTAAAGATTTTATTTATTTGACAGAGAGAGAGATCACAAGTAGGCAGAGAGGCAGGCAGAGAGAGAGGGGGAAGCAGGCTCCCTGCTGAGCAGAGAGCCCGATGCGGGGCTCGATCCTAGGACCCTGAGATCACGACCCGAGCCGAAGACAGAGGCTTTAATCCACTGAGCCACCCAGGCGCCCCTCTATTTGTATTTTAAACCCGGCTGGCCCTCAACCTGCCTCATGAATTATCAAATGCCTCTCCGTTATTGGCCTCACTTTTGCTGCCTTCACCCCAAACCCAGCCCTGGCCACTGCTTCCTTCCGAATCAGCTGTAGCTGTTTTATGCCCTCATGGCTCCTGGGCCTAATGTGAAGCCTCTCTCATCACAGGCCAAACAAGATCATGTTCTTCATACTAAAACTGTGTACAGTGGACGGTGTAGCTCACCAGCAAGTACTTGGCATTCAGGACCTGTGAGCAGAGCTCACAATGCACACAGAGCCCCCAGGTATAGGCTACATGAGCCACCACGGCCGGGTGACAAGTACGTGACAAATCCTACCTTGCCCCTAGGACCTGGAACTATGTGCGACAAATAAAAGCTAAAGGGAGATATGAGACACTCCTCCCAGGGGCACAGTGACGCTCATTCACCTCTCTCTCCCTCAGCTCCAAGGCCTCCAGCTCCTGCTCGCTCAGCCGGGATCGTCGGTAGATATCCATGTTTTGCTGTACAAGAGATATGACAGATGTAGTAAGAATCCAGACCACCCTGATCTGAAATGTCTATCTCTATCAATATCAGAGTAATATTTATTCTAAGAGTCGAAGCCCATTCAGTACACCACGGCGTGAAAACCAGAGCCTGGTGTGCACAGAGCTGCCACACCCGTCGCCACTCTGCTCTGGAACGGACCATAGGAAGAAAAGCCCCTTGAAAGGCGATCAGTCCAGGCAGGGATCCGCTGAACCTTCAGCAGTCAGGGCACCCGCGTCGCCTCCCTGCCTCCCCTCCCTGCCTCTGATCGGCTCGGAGAAGCACGGCCACCTTGTGAAGGTCTGAGAGCTGCTGGTGCCTGACCAGGGCGTCTCTGTTGGGGAACTGGCGCCGGCAGAGCAGGCAGGCCATCTTCTTCCAGTCGGCCAGCTTCTCTTCCTCACTCTCAAGTCTCTCCACCAGCTCCTCTTCGTTGTCACTGTCACCACTGTAAGCAGCAACCAGACCCCTCTGGGGACAAGAGGGTGGGTCATTGGACACACACAGTAAAGAGGAGCCAGGACTACGTATCTAGATAAAGTAACATGGAACTCCAGCAGTGCGAGAGCTCCCACTGCCCCGAGCTGTGCTTCCACAGCGAAATGCATCTCATTCAACTGGGCCAACAGTCAGGTCCTCAAGAGCGGGGCCTGCCAGCCTCCTGGTACCAAGCCTCCCGGGACCCAGGAAAAGTTCCTGGATGGCTGTTTCCAAACTACTCGCCATGAATGAAAACCCCCAATAGAACAGAGTAATGGCCCACACAGATCAGTATCTAGCAAGTAACACATGTTTTATTGTCTTAATTTTCTCTTTCCAGATCGTTAAAATCCTCTATTTACAAATGCAATGAAACTCAAACTGAGCTTAAGAATTTAGGTTTCATTCACCGCTCCAGCTCAAAGCTCTAACCTAGAAAACGAAGCTCTGGACACGGATTCTATGCGCAGGAGCTGCTCTAAATACCCACTGACAGTGACCATATTCAGTTTTAAGGAGGAATCACAGCCAAGATGAAGCCAAGATTCCCAGTGAGACACAAAGCACAACCAGGGCCTTAACACACCGGTGGTCCTCCCTTACCTTGAGAGGATTCTCCTCGTCTCCATTCCGCACCAGTTCTGGGATGAGCTGCTGCCTTTCAGCTAAGGCTCCCTGGGAAACAGAGAGTAAGTCGTAAGCCTCGAGTTTTATCTCAGTTCCCACCACAAAGTGCGGCCATTCCTGCTACTGTTACCTTTTTCTCAAACAGAGCAAAGCCGGCATCTGCTGCAGCAGACTCTCTCCTTTCTTCTTCCCTCAAGGAATTTACAGGTTGAAAGCTGTTTTTAAAATTTTCTTTCTGCTTGTTTAAACTCTTCGCCCAGCGTTCCATGTCTTTGGCGATCTAATGCCGAACGACCACGAGAAAACGATACGGGACTTTAGAGAACAGTGTCCGGCGCCGCAGTAAACAGCCAGTGAGTCTCACCTCAATCACACGCTCTGCAACAAACGCCCTGTGCCCTTACTTCCACACACAGATATCTTCATAGGACCAAAGTCATTAACAAATATTACTCGAAAGTCTGTGAATATTCTAGGATGTTCTTCCCTCTAAGTATATATACAGGCAATTGACAACATATGTAATATTAACAAATTACAAAATGCTCTGTGAACTTAATGTAATTAAGACACGTGGCCCCGTTTTTAAAAAATCCAAATAAAGCCGACACAGATGCCACAACTCAAAAAACCAAACCAAACAAAAAAACAATCACCCAGAGAGAACTGAGTCCCCTGGCTGGGTCCCAGGGTCATGGTCTCTCACCTGCTGGGCTGTTTTGCTCTTGGGTTTCTCCTTCTTTTCCTTCCCCTCTTTTGCAGGAGGCAGACCTGTCTGCTGGTGGGAGCTGGAGTCTGCGGCTGGCACATACGTCTCCTTTTCTCCATCCCAGTAAAGGTACTGCTGAGTCAAGGAATTGTAGTAGTACTAGAAACAAAGCACAGTCAATGCAGATGTTCTGCTCTGTCAAACCATTAAAGGAATATTTTGTTAAAAAGGTATGTCAAGATTATTTTGTCAAGGGCACTTGGGTGGCTCAGTGGGTTAAAGCCTCTGCCTTCGGCTCAGGTCATGATCTCAGGGTCCTGGGATTGAGCCCCGCATCGGGCTCTCTGTTCAGCAAGGAGCCTGCTTCTTCCTCTCTCTCTGACTACTTGTGATCTCTCTCTCTGTCAAATAAATAAAATCTTCAAACAAACAAATAAAAAGCCCTAAATACAAACACAAAACATGTTACAGAGCAGTACTATTTCTGTGGTGGTGTGGTAAGGATGAAGAACCAGCCAGTGAAGAGGTGTGAAACTTCTTGGGCAAAAGCAGAATATGGTTTCCAAAGAGAGTTGGGAGGGCACCTGAAGAGCCACGTGTCTGACTCCTCTCCACAGACAGGCCACTGATACAAACCAAGTGGCCAGAACAGGTGGTTCAGATTTATTTTTTAAGACTTATTATTTGAGAGAGAGAGAGAGCGAGAAAGAGCGAGCAGGCTCCTGGCCGAGCAGGGAGCCCGATGCAGGACTTGATCTCGGGACTCCAGGATCATGACTGAGCCGAAGGCAGTTGCTTAACCAACTGAGCCACCCAGGCACCCCTAGATTTCTTAAAAATCTTTTTTTTTTTAATTATTATTTTTAGTAATCTCTACACCCTCAGCATGGGGCTTGAACTCACAACCCTGAGATCAAGAGTCCATGCCCTACTGACTGGGCCAGCCAGGTAGGTGCCCCTTATACAGGAGGAGCTTTTAATCACACATCCTCCATGACAACCAGTTAATAGCTCATCATTGGGTTCAACCATCCCAAGCCCTTTGGACACCCAGGCAACCAACACAGGGTTGTTAAGAGCCAGCTCAGGAGCCTGAAAGGTGGTAAGTGCAGGAATGGAATCTGACGTATGTGGGTAGAACTGTGATGGTGGATAGGTAGCCCCTCTCTCTCCTCTTCTTCATTCCCTAGTGATTCAGCTCCACCTCCTCAGTAGGGACCCACGGGAGATGGTCTGTTACGTCTCTTCTGGGGGAGGTGGCACAGGTCAGACAGGAGTCACGACGGCTATGGCCACTAGGAACTGCTTGGGTAAGCCTTCACAAACAAGAGGGGCAGAACCATGCAAGGCTGGCTTGCTCAGGTGGGTCCCTCTCTGCTTCACACCTCACTCTCAGAAACCACAAGCTCTCAATGCCAAGTTCCTGTTAAAAGCACTTATTTTACTATTCTATATATATAGCTTCTGGTCATAAGTAATTATTTATGGAGTGTTAAAGCTGCCTTTCGTCTTTAAAATAATATACCACTACCCAAAATAAAACATCACCCCAGAGATCTGCTAATTTCTACCCTCATGAATATGTCAGGATGCTAAGTAAAAGAGGCTGGACACAAGAGGTCACATGTTATCTGACTCTATTTACATGAAATGCTCAGAAGAGGCAAATCTGTAGAGACAGAAAGTGAACAGTGGTTGCTAGGGTAAGGAGGGACTAAGGAGTGACTGCTAATGGTACAGGGTTTCTTTCTAGGGTGATGAAATGTTTTGGATTGCAAACAAACAAACAAACAAACAAATAGCAAGGGGTGCCTGGCTGGCTCAGTTGGTAGAGCATGATCTTGATCTCAGGGTTCTAAGATCAAGCCCCAGGTTGGGTGTAGAATTTACTTAAAAAATAAAATCTAGGAGTGTCTGGGTGGTGTAGTTAGTTAAGCCTCCAACTCTTAGTTTCGGCTCAGGTCTGATCTTGGGGTCGTGGGATTGAGCCCTGTGTCCAACTCCATGCTCACTGGGGAGTCTGCTTGGGTTTCTCTCTTCCTTTCCTTTTGCCCCTCTGCCCTGTGCGTGTGCATGCTTGCACATGTACTCTTTTACTGAAATAAATAAATCTTTTTTTTTTTTTTTAAAGATTTTTATTTATTTATTTGGCAGAGAAAGAGCGAGATCACAAGTAGGCAGAGAGGCAGGCAGAGAGAGAGGGGGAGGCAGGCTCCCCTCTGAGCAGAGAGCCCGATGCGGGAGCGATCCCAGGACCCTGAGATCATGACCCCAGCCGAAGGAGAGACTTTAATCCACTGAGCCACCCAGGCACCCCTGAAATAAATAAATCTTAAAAAAAATATCTTGGGGTGCCTGGGTGGCTCAGTGGGTTAAAGCCTCTGCCTTCGACTCAGGTCATGATCTCAGGGTCCTGGGATCGAGCCCCATATAGGGCTCTCTGCTCGGCGGGGAGCCCGCTTCCTCCTCTCTCTCTGCCTGCCCCTCTGGCTATTTGTAATCTCTGTCAAATAAATAAAATCTTAAAAAAAAAATCTTAGGGGGCGCCTGGGTGGCTCAGTCGTTAAGTGTCTGCCTTCGGCCCAGGTCAGATCCCGGGGGCCTGGGATCGATCCCCGCATCGGGCTCTCTGCTCTGCGGGAAGCCTGCTTCTCCCGATACCACTCCCTCTGCTTGTGTTCCCTCTCTTGCTGTGTTTCTCTCTGTCAAATAAAATCTTAAAAAAAAAAAAAAATCTTAAAGAGGTGCCTAGGTTGCTCAGTTGGTTAGGCATCTGACTTTTGATCTCAACTCAGGTCTTGATTTCGGAGTCATGACTTCAAGCCCTGTGTTGGGCTCCACATTTGGTGTGGAGTCTACTTAAAAACACACACACACACACACACACACACACACACCCCCCCCCCCCACAAGCAAGCAAGCAAACAGTGAATTTTACCTTACCTCAATTAAAAAAATACACAGGAAGAGAAATCACATTTTCACACTTCTACCTAGGTCTTGTACCAGAAGTC
>CM053603.1:13841649-13875692 GCA_028646535.1 Procyon lotor | reverse complement strand
AAAAACACACACACACACACACACACACACACACACACCCCCCCCCCCCCCACAAGCAAGCAAGCAAACAGTGAATTTTACCTTACCTCAATTAAAAAAATACACAGGAAGAGAAATCACATTTTCACACTTCTATCTAGGTCTTGTACCAGAAGTCAGACTAGAGGTTACTGAAGAGGGCTGGTACTGACCAGCCAGGGGCATGAAGGAACTTTTAGCGTGCCAGGAATGTTCGCTCATCTCAGTGCTGATATACATATGAACGTGCATACATGTAAACATTCAAACAAATGTATACTTTAGCTTTGTATATTTTTCTGTATGTTCATCATACATTTTTAACCTTTATATTAAAAATTAAGATCCTAAAATAGAAATTACACCTTGGTGGTTCTGAAGAACTTAAAACTAATCTAGGCCACTTGCTCCTCTGCAGGAGAACTTCACATCATGCCTCATAAACGGACTGAGAGAAACGAAGACATTTCTAGTGAAACTGGGGAGGAAAACGTGCACTTACCTGTGAGTTGGGGTCATAGTATAGCCCTGTCGTCGGATCGTAGTAATATCCTGAAGATTCGTCATATTGGTAAGTGGATGTGTCAGGCACTGCTGCAAAAACAAAAGCAGGACACAGTCACTCCAGGTCAGAAACGAGCTTTCCTCAACCTCTAATAAGCCAATGAGATGCGGCAGGCCTTAATGGTTGTCTTCTCTCATATCCCCAAGTGTCCCTCTGATACCCACAAAGGGAGAGGAACTCTTACTAGACACAGACAACAACTAGGACCTTCCAACTGTCAAGAGCCCCATGAGGTTTGGCTTACCATATTTGGTACCAGGAACTACACCAGTGGGGGAAGCGGCTGGGGCCTGTGTACTTGTGCTAGTGCTAGGCTGTGCTTCCTCAGTCTGGAAAGAACAGCAGCTTCAATATAATTTCAACTGTAAAGCCTCTTAAGAGAACTAAATCACTGCAATCATCCAGGTGGAAGGGCTCCCCTGACAGACACACTGCAGCAATGATCTAAGGCAATCCTTGAATAAAACACATGCTGACAACTTCCTTCCTAAAGGTCAAGTCGAAGCATGCAGAAAGCATACATCCTGCTTGGAATCTTATGATTTAAATACATACCCCAAATTATTTTATTACCTACTACTACCAGACAGAGAGAAGTAAGGCTGGAATGTCTGTGTACTATTCGATCCCGGCTCATACAACAGGAAAGGGTAATACTTGGACAGCAAACCCAAATTTCCCCCACAGTCACCAATTCTGTATTTAGGACGACAGGATTACCGGAGAGCTGGGTGGATTGGAGGTCTGATTGTACAGCTGGGGACTCTGGGACACTACGGCTGCTGAGGTGGTGGTCACTGCTGTGCCTGATGATAAACACAAGGGTTAGCAAGGGCCAGGGCACTGAAATCCAAGTCTCACATCTTTATTTGTAATGCCCAAACTAGCCTTCCGTCTTTGTCAGTTCTTCCTTCTTGGTTTTGTTTTCAAAGATTTATTGCTTTTTGGAGGGAGAGCGCGGTGGGGAGGGGCGGAGGGAGAGGGAGAAAGAGTTTCAAGCAGACACTCAGCTGAGCGCGGAGCCCGAAGCAGGGCTTGATCTCATGAGACTAAGATCATAACCTGAGCCAAAACCAAGAGTCAGTCACTTAACTTGACTGTGTCACTCAGGCGCCCCATGTATGAGCTAGTTCTTAATAACCTAATTCTACTAAACACCCGGAACCTATAACATACATCGTTTTTATAATCCTACTAGAATGCTACACACAAAGTTAAATATTCTGCATGATGGTAAGAAGGAAGAGAAGAATCCATAACGATCTGGGGTTCAGAAAAGATTTAACTATAAGGCTTTAATAATTCTAGAACAAAAACTAAAGCAAAGGCTTCTTACAATGACCCCTCTGGTTGATGTCTGGGCACCGGACTCTAGGGCCATACCCTCTGCTCACATGAACCTATGTGGGCACCCACGATTCCAAATACCACAGCCAAGGGAAATACAAAGTTGAATTCTAAGAATGAACACTCGTCACAACATGGTCTCTAAGAGGCTGTTATCCATTCCTGATCTTGCCCAGAACCTTCGGCACGCGGTGACAGCCCTGAACGTGCACCCTCTGCCCCCGCCCTGTAGGGAAATGGACATGCCCTATCTCCTTAACCACAGCTGCTTAAACAAAAGCTAAAACAGAGATGAAGTTTACTACCTGATGCAGATGATGCATCAGATTCCAATCCTCCAGCTTGTTGCTGATAAAACTGTTGGTAATCCTGTGAGTACTGAAGAAAAGTCCACTGTTAAAGCTGCTATTCTCAGACATGCTCTGGAGAGCAGACACTGGACGCTGGTCAACTACCTACCTGAGCATACTGGGCATAGCCGTCTTGGCCTGGCTGCAAGTAACTGTAGTCAACAGCACCTCCTTCGCCGCTCTGAGACTACAAAATGTCGAAAGAGGACACATAGGCGAGGTTAGTGGACATCAAGGAAGGAAGCCAGGAAGCGCTCCCTAAAACTGCCCTTGGAGAACTCCTAAGACACCAGAGGAAAGATCACTTCTGTGACTTTGGGCACCACCACACTACTTTGAAAAAAAAAAAATCCTCCACCTTACCTGGGTGGATGACCACTGAGCAGCAGCAATGGCCGTACTAGCCACAGAGAAGGCGCTGACCCGGTTCCCATCTGGCAGCACCAAGTCTCTGAAACCACAAAAATCCAAGTATGTGCTCCCAATCTGTCCCCCCACACTGCCGGGGAAGCAGTTCACTCAAGCCTTTGGTGGGAGCTCTCGAGTGCCAGAAAGGCCTCCTTTCAGAGCAGGAAGGGGTCTCCACAGGCAAATTCCTTAATGGGAAAACGTCTCTGTAGCATCACCGCTGTACTCTCTATGCTGCCATCTAGTAAGGTGTCTGCGGGAAGAGTAATGATACTACGAACAGGAGACGTACATCTCTAGACTGAAGCGCACTCTATACAGAGCTGTTAGCAGGCTGTTCTGGAAAGGATTAGTTCCAGATGGGTTTGCACTATCCTGAAGCTGTTTGCACAGCACATATTCTCAAACCATCTGCCATGTGTGCCTCTTGTCCTGCTCTGAAGTTTTCTGGCAAATGTTTTTTCAGGACAGAAGGGCATACCCTGTAAGAGAAGACAGACAACTGTCTCCCTCCTGACCTCGGCAACCAGGGAAGATCGTGTCTCAGGGTCGAGAACACTGGCTCAGGGTTCAGTCAGCAAAGCATCCCTGGGGAAATATGCAAGTACAGCAGTTTGAAATAAGGACAATAAAGCCACTCACTTTCTGGCACTTTTTGCAAAATCAACCCCAATAGTTTTGCCGTCAATTTTCAAAGGCGGATGGAGACTCTGCAATATCTGAAGCAGCTGGGAGGCATCCTGAGGAGAATGTCAAGAAAGACAATTTTGTCAAGTATTTAAAAATCCCTCCCTACCACCTACCCCATTCAAACAAATGCAGGTTTCTATTAAAAGACAAAACAAAACAACAACCCCACACGACAACTATTTTTTGTGCATATGAAACCTTGAAGAAATAAAAAGAAGAGCCCTCTTTCCTCCAGCACATGAAGGTATCCCATATTATTAAAGAAGTAAATGCTAAACCAATATAAAAGCAAGAAGGAAAAATTAAGCCGTGGCTCAAATTTCACTTCTGCCAATTATATACAGATATACGCATTATTTTCACCACTTATTATATGTAGCCTTGAACTCTGCGCTCCTTACACATAGTATTACAATTAGATGAACCACATTTGCCTCTTAAAGTCCAGTTTCTTTTAAAAGGAAAGGTTCAGTGAGCACCTCACCATTGCAGAAGACAGCTGCACAAACGCGAAGCCTCTGTTCTGCTGGGTCTGTTTGTCTTTTATGAGGCGAATGTTATTGACAGCTAACGACGCGTAGGGCGACAGTGCTGTCATGATGGAATCCACCACAGTGTGCGGGGCTATGTTTCGAAGTATGATTGCTGGGGGTGAAAGAGACAAATGACACGGATGTGCATTCCCACCACCAGTGCCTTCCAAGGCCGGCTCAGGGACAAACATAAATCCATTTGGGGAGATTCCTAGTATATTTTGCACTTTGGACATGGAGAAGACTCTAAAAAACCAGTATTTTATGGAACAAACCGAAACCATCGCTGTTCATTAAAAAAGGGTAAGAGAACAAAAACTTCCAACTGCGGTCAACTTCTATCACCACAAAGGCTGAGAGGGCACAGTGGGACTTACTATCACAGTAGTAATCCACAGACTGAACAGATTCCGTGGTTCCAGGGGGCACTTCCTGTTCTGAGTCTACAAGGGAAGGAGACAGGGAGACTCAGTAACTGAAGACAAACAAAAAATTAACCAGTGTATTTTTAGTAAAGAAATACACTCAATCCCCAAGTTTTAATTATAAGTAAATGTAGCAGTCATTTTTTAAAAAACCATCTGTGGCTATAATAAAACACGAGTAGTTTCAACGTGATAAATGTGGAATGCAGAAACTGGGCCAGTGGAGGACTGACATTACCTCAGTACTAAAGAAAAGCAGACGCAGAATGCAAATCAGGTGAGTAGGCTTAATTTTGGAAAATAAAAGAACTCTCTTCACCCACAATCATCAGAAGCATCTACCCAATGTAAAGTAAGAAAGCGTAAGGAAAATATATTAATGACTTGTTGAAATGCCCTATAATCTATACTTTTCTTCAAGTTTAGACATTTCAGTCAGGTTTTTAATGCTTATTCCAAAGAGCTGAGTTTAGGCTTACCAAACTTGTCCGCTCCACATCGGAAGCATTTAAGTCTTTTCCTGAAATTGTTAAGGCAGCACTGGAAGGAAAAAAGTTTTCTCTGTAATTATTTCTCATAACAGGCCAGGCTTACTAATAATGAAGTGCGTTAGAGCAATAGGGCCATGGACAAGTCCTAGTAAGCAAATAAAAAAGCAGACTGTGTTATCATGTAACCAAGACAAAGGGGCATTCACCTAAAAATTAAAAATTTAAAAATGTTTCACTGTGAAATCTTCCAAGGAAAACAAATTTTGACAGATTTTGAAGTAGAATTCTATTTTTATCAAGTTGAGGGAAAGCTTTAGTTCACCCAGAAATCATTCTACAGCACACCCTATAGTGGCAAAATTCTTTTTCTTATATCAGAAAAGCACTCACTATATGGACCACTCTGTATACACAAACACAATGTAAACAGAGTACTGTCTAGAGCCCTACTGGACACGGGCCACACGCAGAACAAAGAATCCAAGTACTTTCACAATGCCAATGGCAACACCCAAGTTCAAAATGGTACACTGGTGGGGAACCAGGGTGGCTCCGCTGGTTAAGTGTCTGATTCTCAGTTTCCATTAAAGTCATTTTCTCAGGGTTGTGGGATCAAGCCCTGTGTCTGACTCCCCAGTCAGTGGGGAGGCTGCTTGAGATTCTGCCATACCCGCCCACTTACCACTTGCACACATGCTCTCTCAAATCAATCGATCTTTTTTTTGAATGTATATTCTTGGTGTTTTTTTATTTATTTTTTTAAGATTTCATTTATTTATTTGACAGCAAGCACAAGCAGGGAGACCAGCAGAATGGGAGGGAGAATCAGGGAGCCCGATGTGGGCCTTGATCCCAGGACCCCGGGATCATGACCTGAGCCAAAGGCAGAGGCCCAAATGACTGAGCCACTGAGGCGCCCTTAAAGATCGATCTTTAGGGGCACCCAGGTGGCTCAGTAGGTTAAAGCCTCTGCCTTCGGCTCAGGTCATGATCTCAGGGTCCTGGGATCGAGCCCCGCATTGGGCTCTCTGCTCAGCAGGAAACCTGTCTCCTTCCCCCCTCCCGCCGCCTCTCTGCCTGCTTGTGACTGTGATCTCTGTCAAGTATATAAATAAAATCTTTAAAAAAAAAAAAGATCTTTACCGCCCCCCCCCCAAGAGGTGCATTGATGACAGGACCATAATGTTCTTACTTCTTTTAATTTCCATTATTTTTTACAGTAAGCTCTATGTTCAACATGGGGCTTGAACTCCTAACCCTGAGATCAGGAGTTGCATGCTCTATCGACTCAGCCAGCCAGGTGCCTGGACAGGACTAACTACAACAGGTCTTTCGTAACTTAAGCAGGGTCAGAAGAACTTAGTTAATGTAATTAAGAGACTATGCCACAAGTTGAGACCTCTAGAAATAAAAAAAGAGTAAAGTGGAACAAACCCAAAATCCTAACTGAAATACTGAGCTTAGAACCTGGATCTTTTTTTTTTTAAAGATTTTATTTATTTATTTGACAGAGAGGAGAGAGATCACAAGTAGGCAGAGAGGCAGGCAGAGAAAGAAGGGGAAGCAGGTTCCCCGCTGAGCAGGGAACCTGATGCGGGGCTGATGATCTGATTAGATCACGACCTGAGCTGAAGGCAGAGGCTTTAACCCACTGAGCTACCCAGGCGCCCCGAACCTGGATCTTAATAAATAAAATTACCAGGGACTCTAGTACCTACACAGAAGGACCCAAAGAAAGTCACAAAGCATGAAAATACCCCTATGATAAAAGTTGATGATTGTATACTTTCTAGTTTCCTTGTTCAGATAGACAAAAAAACCCCAACAAAACCCGAAGGAGTTTTGTCTATTTGGTAAGAATACACGCTTACCTTGTTACAAAGCCAATCTTCAAACTTAGGTCTGGGGTTGCTATAATGCATCGCAATGTGCTTTCCTTGAATCACCAACTTTTTCTGTAAAAAAAGAAGTAATTAGTTATTCCCATTGTGAGGAACATGTGTCCATTTTCCCAGGGCAGAGCACACTTCGGAAAAATCAGTGCTCTGGAATTAAATGGACAACATACGGGGAGGACCAACCACCGCCACCTATACTCTGCCCATCCAATCCTTCAGATAGGCAGTAAGAGAATGGGATGCGGAGTAAAGGTAAACGGAGTCAGGGAGTGCTGAGAAAGCTGCCAAACTCTAACCGCTGACATGCACCAGGCCGTGTCTCCAGCAGAGACAGAAGTCCTAACATTCAGCATTGCCAGGCTGCCTGAGAGTGACAGTCTATTTCAAAAAGCAGAAGACACAACTCTCCCAGTTCTGAGATTGCCTCCTACTTTATTAGCCTCAGCATGGTGTCCTTGGGCTTCGCTTCACTTTTCCCCCAGTCCCCCGTCCTTATGCAAAGCAAAACCTTTTCTATTTTTCCCTTTCCCCAAACTCCTGCGTCAGGATGTGTCCTCTGGGGGACGAGGGGAGGGGAGCTCAGTTTTAAAGGGAATCTGGTTACAACTCTTTCTTTGGAGGGCCTATTCTGAATGCCATCGACTCTAAAGTAGCTAAATGAGATTTCTTCCTGCCAACTGAAACCATGTTATGTCCTAGGTGACAGATGTGTTTTTCCCTGAAATACATGGTACTCTCTTCAAGACGAGTAACCAGGAGCCAATGAAGTTTCTTCAGGGGGGTCAGAAGAGTTCGTAAATGTATTCACCACCTCACCCTTCAAGTCAACCATGTGACTAAAAGGGATGTAACTTTTTAAAAAAAGGTCAAAACTCCGAGCTCAATCAGTCTAGCCAAGAGTATGCCCAGTACCTGCCCCCAAAGAGCCTTCATTTAACAGGAACGCCTTTGCTTTTGCTTTTTATGGGGCGGCAAAGGAGGGAGGGAGTGGGGTGTTCTGACACTATCAGAACAGATTTGAGGAGGAGGTTAGATATCCAGATTTTTAAAAGGAGTCTAACCCCTCTAAATATACATACTGTTGAGCAATTTGGTTCTTGCAAATCCTGGAAGTTAAGACATGCTGTGAATGTTGTCTCTGCAATAGCTAAAGGCAAGACTGCATGTCTGGCCAAGAGGGAAAGAGCTGAAGGGCCATCCACTCACTGTGTTGTACAGAAACAAAAATGAAGCTGGGAGATACATCAAAAGATCATCCCAGTAGGAGGGGTGTGTGCTGGGGGAGACTCCACACTATCACTGAGTCCCTAATCCTATTGGCCTTTTATTTCTGGAGTGAATTTGAACTGTAATGAAATATTACATATGAACTTAGCTTTGTATACATTAAAATTGTGGAGATTTTTAAATGTCTTGTGGGTTTTAATTTCCTTGGAGTTTTAAACTCCCAGGCAAGCCATTCTGATAGTCACTGCATCAAAAGATGCTGTCACGTCAAGAAAGCAGACTCACATGAAGCCTGCGTGTAGGTTCTGAATTTACTAGGATGGTGTCCAAGGTACGAAATGAATGAAGTTCTACTTCTGTAAGATCAGGCTGTCACCTCTGGGTTCAGCAAATGAGAGGCTTAAAAATCTAACGGATCATTCAATCAAAATGATACCCTCATTAGTGAGTCGTTATAAATAGCAATATATTACCAAAGAATAGAACTTATTTATGGGTGATAAATCATAAAGTGCTGCAGGAAAGCAACATAAGGAGTTAAGCAAACTTCCCAGAACGCACTTGGTTAAGGCATTTAATATTGTGCTTTGGAGTTCTGGCAGAAAATGTTATTTTAGTGCCAAGTACTGAACGTTAACTTGACAAACTGTAGAACACGTCAGTTAATACTACATCAAAGAACCATCAGTGAGTTGCTCTGAATGGAATATAAAAGGCATTCTCAGGGAGATTAGAATGTTAATGCTACTTTAACTAGATTAGACAGCAGCAGGATACCAGCTCCCAGGCTAATCTCATCAGACTTATTATTCACAAGTTCCACGAGGTCCTTTAATAGTCCTCGAAGACCCACAGGAGCAGTTATGCCTCCTAGAGGCTTGTGGTCTCCAAGCAGAAATAAGGAATACCTTCAAAATATCTGTAGCAAACTTCTACTGTGTTCTCTCTCTCTTTTTTTCTACTGCGTTCTCTTTACTGTCAAATCGAGAGTTGGATATTTTAAGATTACTCTCAACCAACAGAATGAATAGGAACACAATCAGTAGTGGAAGAGGGAATGTCAAGATGTTCCGGTAATCACCAGACAGGTATTCAGTGATTAACAAAGCCCTGCCAGCCAGCCATGTTTAAAGGCAGTGCATATTCTACAATGCAGTCCTTGCTGCTGTATCTATCCTAATAATATCAATTTTAATATATACAAAGCTTTTCTTTTTAAAAAAAATCACTCCTTTGGAACAAACCACTCCTTTAACCTTTTTTGTTTTGTTTTTAAATTGTACAGACTTGTTCCATTTTCATGAATATCTAGACTTGGTGAGTGAAGCAACCTGATTGGCTTCCATCCAGCTGGTAGCATCTTGCAAGTGATAAAACTCCACGAAGGCGAAACCACGGCTTACACCTAGAGACAGCATTCAGATATAGACGGGATACTCGTGTTAGTCAGTTCCTTTATAACAGGTGAATCTCTCTCCCACTGCTTCAACACTGCGTGACAAAGCCAATTGGGAAGCAGCTTTACAAATGTGACTTGACTGGGGATCTTCTTGATACTTTGCCATGGCAAGGAACCAAGCCGCCTGAACTAAGTGCCACTCGATTTGATTCCACGTTTAAAAAGTAACCATGCAACCGACTACGAACAGTCAAACAAGGAGTTTATAAATCACTACTTACCGAAGGAAAAAAAAGCCCCTAAAAACAAAGTTTTTAAAAAGGTCCTCAGGTGCTCTCTAATATCGTTTTCAAAGAGTCACATTCCTTAGCCATGGCAAACCTTTCATTCTGAATTCATGTGCTTGAAGATTGGGGGAATCAGGATGGTCTTTAGGGGCTGAAGTGGGAATGGGGAAGAGAGCCAGAACAGCCGGAACTAAGCAAGCTCTCACCTGTTTTCCTCTTCATCAACCTCACGTCCGCGGGCTGAGGGCCTTCGAAGGACTCCATCATTTCTCGAATCTGCAGAGTTTTACACATTCATAGTTAAAGCTTCAGCCATAAACTATTCCGCACCAAAGAAAGTGCAAGGACCAGGAACTGCATCAAATGCTTAATCAGCCAAGTTTTTAACTTCTATCACCAAAATGTAATCATTCTAAAAACAGAATAAAAAAAAAACAACCAGAACACTTCTCATAGAAATGAATGTATTGTAACAGCCTCGAAGGCATTCTTTATATGCATGCTGCCTGAGAATTTCTTTCAAGTACAAAACTTATGTTATGATAAACAGTCTTGCAGAGGTGCCTGGTGGCTCAGTTGGTTAAACATCTGACTTGATTTCAGCTCA
The DNA here is from genome assembly GCA_028646535.1 of Procyon lotor. Classification (NCBI taxonomy): domain Eukaryota; kingdom Metazoa; phylum Chordata; class Mammalia; order Carnivora; family Procyonidae; genus Procyon; species Procyon lotor. The sequence goes on along the minus strand of CM053603.1, from coordinate 13,865,447 downwards.
GATCCTGATCTCAAGGTAGTAACATTGAGCCCTGTGTTGGGCTCTGCCCTTGGCAGGAAGTCTGGGATTCTGTCTGTCTTCTGTCCCTCCCTGCTGGGTGCACTCTCTCTCTCTCTCTCTAAAATAAACAAATCTCGGGGTGCCTGGGTGGCTTAGTTGGTTAAGCATCTACCTCTGGCTCACATTATGATCTCGGGGTCCTGGGATGGAGTCCTACACATCAGGCTCCCTGCTCAGTGCAGAGTCTGCTTCTTCCTCTCCCTCTGTAATCTCCCCCGCCCCCCTGCAGCTTGTGTGTGCTCTCAAATAAAATCTTTAAAATAAATAAGAATTTTTTAAAAAAGATTTTATTTATTTGACAGAGAGAGACACAGTGAGAGAGGGAACACGAGTAGGGGGAGTGGGAGAGGGAGAAGCCGAGAACCCTTGCCAAGCAGGGAGCCCGATGCAGGGCTCGAACCCAGGACCCTGGGATCATGACCTGAGCTGAAGGCAGATGCTTAGAGACTGAGCCACCCAGGCACCCCTAAAATAAATAAATCTTAAAAAAAGTCTTGCCCATGGCAAGCCTCTCTCAGTCTCACCTCACTGTCCTTTGTCCTAAAGGACCAGAAAGAAAATGAGATTTAGAAGAGGCAGAGGATGTGGCATTGTCCTCTGAAGTACATGATCAAGAATCAACAGCCAAAAAACCAGGAACTCTCTCTGCACAATTATCTTAAGAAATAATTTTCTTACATTTACACCAGTGCTGAAGTTTAACAAAGCTCATAACACTCCTAGGCTCCTGATAAGTCAAAATAAACATCAACTGAGCCTAGAAGAATGAATCTGAGCTTGTTATTTTTTAAGATTTTATTTATTTGAGAGAGAGAGGGAGAGAGTGGGAGAGTGAGAGGGAGAAGCAGACTCCCTGCTGAGCAGATTGCCTGATGAGGGGCTTAATCCCAGGGCCATGAGATCATGACCTGAGTCAAAGGCATCTATGCTTAACAGACTGAGCTACCCAGGTTACCCAGACTGAGCTACCCAGCCCCTGGTAGGTTTGTTATTGATGTTAGTGCAAAAGGCAACCAAGTACACTAGTCTCTTAATCACGCCAGGCAGAAATACTCCCAGAAAAAAAGAAAAAACAGCCGAATTTGTAAAATAAATTCTAGTAGTCCCCAACTTTCCATAATTACAAGCAAAGGTTACATTATTAAATAGATCCTCATTATTTGTGGATTCCGTATTTGCGAATCTGCCCACTCACTAAAATTTGTGACTCCCAATCAATACTTGTGGTGCTTCCAAGTTATTTGTGGACATACGCAGAGGAGGGAAAGATTTGAGTCCCTTGATGCACACGTCCGACGCTAAGGCGATGCCTTGCCTTGTTTCAGTTTCCATAATGTAAAAAAGTGCCCTTTTCACAGTTTATTTAGTGCCAAGTTTTTCACAATTTCATACTTTTTGTTAGTGATTTCACTATTATTTTTAAGTAAGCTCTCTGTCCAGCATGGGGCCTGGACTCATGGCCCTGAGATCAAGAGTTGATTGCTCTACTGACTGAGCCAGCCAGGCACCCCCATGGTTTCTCTATTTAAAATGGCTCTCCGGGGCACCTGGGTGGCTCAGTGGGTTAAAGCCTCTGCCTTCAGTTCAGGTCATGATCTCAGGGTCCTGGGATCAGGCCCCGCATCGGGCTCTCTGCTTGGCAGGGAGCCTGCTTCCCTTTCTCTCTGCCTGCCTCTCTGCTTACTTGCGATTTCTCTGTGTCAAATAAAATCTTTAAAAAATAATAAAATAAAATGGTTCTCCAAGTGTAGTGCTGACATTCTATCTAGTGTTCCTAAGCTGTGATGTCCCTCAGAAGAAAATACATACTGTTGGATAAGCTTAATTCAGGCATGCGTTTTAGTGTTGCTGGATGTGAGTTCAAGGTTAATGAATCAACAATATACACTAAATAAGTATCTCTAAACCAAAATGCACCTAAAACAAGGTTATGTATTGATCTGTTGATGAAAATGGTTGTGACCAGAGACTCACAAGAAGGTAACTCTGTATTTTCCCTAGGAGTGATGTTCACTGTTCAGTATTCTTTTTGCAGTGACTTTACAGACCATAACCACCACCAATAAAAAGAATTGACTGTCTATTTTTTCCACAGAGTAGGAGAAGTTCTACGCTGAGCCAGACCCCATCATGTGACTCAGGTCCATGCTTAGTAACATAGTAACTGAAAAGTTAGTCATCAGAGTAACTAAAGACAGTCACTATAAAAGTAGTGTAACAGTAACACATAGAGTAACATAGTAACTAAAGATAGTTACTCTAAAAGTTCACACATCAGTGGGAGGGCTAAACTAAAAAAAAAAACCAAACAATGAATATGATAAACTAAAGTTCAGGATATTAAATACTATATAATTTTAAAATGGCTTAAAGACCTCAACAAGTGAATTTGCTTAGAATACTGCACAATTTGGGAAACTAGGAAATTCTGCTTTGAAAACCAGCCTTCTTATGGTAGGCACTTTTATTTTCCTGAAGAAGCCTGAAATCCAAAAGCATTAAATCTTGTTTCACTGCCAGCAGGGAGGCCCCCAAGAGTCAGAGAGGGCACTGCTTCCCCACGCCATACACTTCCTCTGCAGACTCCCAGGGCCATAGGCCAGCAGACCCCTCAAGGGAACAACCTGTTTAACAAGCAAACTTTCCTGGATTGACTTCTCCTATAGGAAATCCTGCATCTCCTATTCCACATGCCCACTGCTGCCCCTACCTGAGCTTCTGCCTTCCCTGTCCTCCCACTACCATTCTTTCCCTCCAACATTCTAACCTGTACAATTCTTTTGCTACCAGACAAAGCCATAAGTAACTTCTTGTATACTTATCTGGGCTTTGACTAATTCTAGCACCTGGCCTCAACAGCACATTCCCACCTGCCTCTCTCCTGCCAAAAGCTTTTAAATTCAACTGAATGAACCTAGTTGACAGGTTTACATTCAGTATCCTTCTATTCTCAAATTTGCTTGTGTGATCCCAGTGCCTAAAGGGCCAGTCTACCACACCTTTCCCCCAGTTCTCCACCAGACCCAAACATTTATATCCCTTAAGAATCAGCTCAACTAAGATCTCCCTGGAACCTGTCTTTACCCTCCACTAGTAAAAAAGTAAAAACTTCCCTGAAAGAAGCTTCCAGAGAAAGTCCTTTTTTTTTTTTTTTAAAAGTAATCTCTATTCCCAACGGGGGGTTTGAACTTACAACCCCAAGATCAAGAGTCGCATGCTCTACCAACTGAGCCAGTTAGGCAAACCCCCTCTTTTGCCCCAGAGACATTCTGCAGAGCCTCTTTCAGTACCAATTTGCCTAGTAGATCAGGAAAGGCCTCACATGATGAGGGCTTTAAGCAGAAAAAGGCACACTGCTAGAATGACAAACATGTCCAAAGCGGCTACAGGGAGGCAAGTGATGGATGTGGCTGGAAGAAATAGGGCCAGAGAAGAGATTGCCACTGGAAATCAGGTAATGCCCAGTATACCAAACCCCTAGCTGGCCAGTCTGAGGCATGGGGAGCCTAGGAATGGCCTCCTTTTTGACAGGCTTCTCAGGTTTCAGATGGATAGTATATACATTTCATCAAAGGGTAGCTAGATCATGAAGAAAATGTTTTTACTGATGCATCTTCACCAAGTAAGTAATCAGTTCAATAAAAATGTACTGACTATTTTCTATGGGCTATTGAAGGAACAAAATCTGCTCCCTTTAAGTTAAGGAATTTCTGAAAAATCCACTCTGTGTTGAACTTCAAAACCTAAATATAAGTGGTAATTTAGCTCTGAACTATACTGAAAAGAACTCTCATCCTAAATACAGAAATATATTTCACTGGCTGAGATGTTAATTTGAGATAAAACAACAGAGAGAAAATGGTAGAAGCCCCAAATCTGCTGTGCCCACTGGACTGCTCCTTACAACTGCTGTTTCCCCTTACATCGCTCTCCGTGATGGTGATGGGAAGGCCGCGCAGCATGATGGTCTTACTCTCCCTCTCATCACTGATGTCATGTCTGTAGTCATGCTCGCCATAGTCACCATCTGAATGGTAGCCGTCTTCAGATCGGTCACTATTCCTTCTTTCACGTTCTCTCTGGTTTACAATAAACAAAATAACAATTAAAATAACACTGGGTTTAGACCCTTTGATCCAGGTCCTCTACTCCTAGGAATTTATCTTTAGGAATGACAGAGAGGGTATGGGAACTCCATGACGATGTTCACTGTACTGTTTCTAAACCATGGAGTGGGGAAGAAGGGCCATAACCATTTAGTTCTAGAAGAATGGTTAATAACTCACTATACAGTATACTACCACACAATACATGTTATAATAATAAGATTATATACACACGGAAAAAGTAAATAACCCTGCAAAATTATATGGGCAGCACAATTACTTCTAAACAAAGCTATGTTTACATATAAAAAGGAATGAGAAAAAACTGCTGACTGAAACTACAACTTTTAGAAGCAGCAGCACAGGGTTGGTATATAATTATGCTCCAATTGCCTCATCTTTAAAATGGGAAGACACTTACCATAAGGGATTAAGTTCATGTAAGTCAGTTGCTCAAAAGAGTGCGTGGTGTATGATGAGCCCTATATAAACTGTGGCCAATATTTCCATTACCATAGGCTCAGTTTGTCTTTGAGGATTAGGGTCACCTCAACAGATTTCAAAATAATAGAGAGCTTGAATACAATACTCAAGAGGAGAGTTCTACACTTGATATACTTATTAATTTCCAGAATCTTAGAGGCTTTATGCATGCAATTTATAATCTTACCTACACCATACCAATTGCTGACCACTCACCTCTGGGCTGTCATAGTCTCGGTAGTCGTCATATCTGTCACCCCTCCGATCATCACTAGATCTTTTGTAATCTGAGTCCCTCCGCCTGCTTCTGGATTCACGCTCATCCCGGTCATCCCTGTCTATGATGGAACCGTACCTTCCACTACGCTCTGTTCTACTCACTCTGCCAGGGAAAAAATTTTCATTTACTCTAAAGGAAATCACACTTTATACCTTTAGAAAACACGGATGAAAACCTCTCTCCCACCCCACCTACACCCAGTGTATAAGATATCCAAATAGTTTAACATATCCCATAAAATTTATCACCAAACTCCAGTTTATAAACACTAGGAAAATGTCTACATCCCTGAAAGCAAAGATAATTTTCAGGAAATCATGCTAATTCTGATAATATGACTATCACATGTTTGGGTTTAATATTTTTTCTAAAAAAAATCAGGCTGTCCAAGTTCACCCCATGTATTCCAAAGCCTGTAGTCTACACGCATCACCCCTTTTATCCCTGATTCAGATCTTAGTGATCAAAAATAGGAAGAGAAAAAAAAAAAAAAAGGAAGAGAGCAATTTTTAGCATTTCACCCAATTTCAAAGGAGAGTGTGTTCTGACTCATCTACTCTCAAGGGTATCACACTACTGGGAAATGGACCAAATAACCTGGATGAGTTAAATTAATTTTTTTCTTCATCAGGCAGTTAAACAAGTTCATTTGTTAGACATAACCAGCACAAGCAGAGAATAGCATCTCCTAAAACATCTGGTTTATTTTTGGTTACTGGATAGCACTGGCCTCACAGGAAAGTCTAGTAACAAGAAGCTTAAACCCATCTGACTACAGATATAGTTCTTCCATAAATTGTTTACCAGGTTCATAAAACTACTGTGTTTAAGGACAAGGCAGGAAAGGCTTAGAAGGGCCTCATTTAGAGTATACAAATTTATCACAAAGACACCAATGAAACAAGTAGTCTAGGACTACTTCATAATGTGAAATGAGGATGAGAAACCCTAAAAGGGTAAACATTAATTTAATAAGTTATTTGGAACCACAGACTGGAACACAGCCTTAAAATAATGACATCGTATGACACGAATATCTCCTGAGTCTGGGCCATCAATATGATCACTAGGATGGGACTCAATATTAAGTAGGAAGGTGGCTGAAAAAGGTCATGTATGTAAATCAAACAGTCTGAGTAGAAGGATCCATAGATGACATGTCAGCCAAATGCTCTCATCCTCATTCTCCACAAATTCTTTAGTAACTTTTCAGTTATTTTTCATGTAATCCACAGTCCGCCCAAAGCTTCTATAAATCTGGAGACTCTTGCCACAGAAGGGACAACAAGAACCGGCATTCACTGATGGCTTGCTATAGTCAGCTATTGTGTAAAGTGGCAGACTTGTATATCTCCTGGCTTCTGCATACGCTGTTTTCCACACTGGGAACCCTCAGTGATTCCCTCAGTGACTCCCTCCTCCACTCCCTCCGTTTGCCTAATTCTTACTTACCTTAGAGAATATTTTCTCCAGGAAGCTTTCCTAGATGTTTCCAAGAAGACACATGCTTCCTATGTGTTCTAACTGCACCCTCGACTTCTCTTACATAGCACAGTTCACACAATACTTCACTTCTCTCATTGAACTGTATGCTTGTAAGAGCAAGGCTCATGAAGGCACTAACAGCAATGCCTGGCACAAAATAGACACTCAAATACTTGTTTGATAAACAATTTCTAAAAACTGTTCAGTCCTCAATGAAATGTTGAGATCAAAGACATATATATAGTAACTTACCGTTTGTCTGAACCCATTGTCCTACTGAAGATGTAGCACACTGTTCCAAAACGTTCAAATTTTGTTTTTTTCTAGGAAAACAAGAGAGATTGGCTGAAAATTTGAGAGATCACTTAAGTCAATCTTTCTATAAGTTAGGACCCTACTGAGGTTGGAATTTTATCAAACTATTAATAGTGATTATCCAAGGTGGGAGCAGGGAGGTGGGGGAAGGGAATCAACTGTCAACATGAAAATCATCTGTTAAAACGAGCATAGCAGGAAGATGAGGCATACTTTAAAATATCAGATTCCCTATTCAATAACAAATTCATAAAACGATGCAAGCAGAAGATTCCTTCCCTTCTCCTACTTTAGGATTACAAAGCAAAAAATGGCAAAGATGCAATCAGCTCCCTGTGTTCTAATCAAAGCAACTCCACTGGGGTAGTTGGCAGTTAAAACATTAATCAAAGCGTCTTTATTAACAAGAGCAACATAAAAGTCAAAATCTTCTGATGAAAAGTTTACATCTTTTAGAAGCCGGGATGCTGCGCTGATTGAAATCTACTCTATTTATAACGCAACGGCTGATCCCAAGCTATTTCAATGAGACAAGAGCAAAGCTCCAAACGACTTAATTCTTCAGTAACAATAACCACCACTAACCCTTGAGACTGCCAGCTGGGCCCTGCAGCGCCCCGGCGGTGATAAAACAACACACAGCTAGACCGCGTTCAATTCGTGCGAGGTCTTAGAAACTACTTTCAGCCGTCCCTGGCGCCAGTTCCAGGGGAGGCGCTCAACGAACATTTGCTGAATTAATAAACGGAAGAGAACCACCTGAGAGAAATAAGGCCCTGGGCAAAATCTCTAATGCCGCCCCTCGTCGCCCCGGCAGTGCCTGGACCCACCTCCGTGGGGTGTTGCGGCCGAGATGGCGGCACCACAGCCAGCGCGACCGACTCCGGCGTCCGGCTTTCCCTTTCTGCCTGCACACGCCCCTCCCGACCCTCAAGAGGCTCCCTGGCCTGCAGATCAGCCTTCACTGAACAACCTCCCGGAGAGGGCTGATGCAGCTGCGGGGCGATGGCGGCAAGAAACTGCCGGTCGCCCCTGAGGAGTACCCGAGGGAAAGGCGACGGCTCCACGTTCAGTTGGGCTGGGCAGTCGGAGACGCGTCCTGGCAGAGGAACAGTCAAGAGCCCGAAAAGAAGCGGGCCTCGGGTGGGGCGGGAGGACGCCCTCTGAAAGCTGACAGCGCAGGCGGCGAGGAGGGGCGCGGCCCTCCAATGCCTCGGGTAGCTACTCGAGATGCGGCTGAGGCTGATCGGCCGCCGCCCGCGGCTGTCAGGGAGGCTGCACAAGACCTGCCTCAAAAGCAAGAACTGTGGGTTGTTACGGGCGGCTGCCGCACTTACCCCCACGAGAGACCAAAGTGGCAGAAGTAGCGGTTTTGTGCCCCAGAATATCCAACAGGGTACGGCCGCCTCACAAAATGGCGCCTCGGTCGACGGCCGTCTCCTACCCACAGTACCTCGCGCCTGTCCCCTCCCCCACACCACCCGCCTCCCGAGGAAGCATCCAATCCGCGATGGTGTCTGGCTGCGCGAGGACTCCTGGGAAGTGTGGTCGCTAAGGCATCCTGTCACTCACTATGCTCTGTGTTAATTTCCTGCGTATTTCTTTTTTTTTTTTTTCCAAAACCAAGGGCGAAGTTGCCAGTCTGCCATTTGCAGACTCCGATTAGAGCTCTTATCTTTATTGGTAATTCTTTGACTTTGCTACAAAGGCTTTAGAGAGCACAGTTTGCTTTCACTGATACAATGTAGAATATCACGTTTAATCTGGTTTTAAGAGAAGTTACTTTAGTTGACTGATTATTGTTATTATTGGGCCCTAGATTGTTGGGCTAGATCCTTTACAAATATCTATTTTCATTTTCGTAATCTATGAGCTGGCTATTAAACTTGCAGGTGAGGAAAATAAGGTTTAAGGAAATTAAGAGAATATTTATTTGACAGAGAGATCACAAGTAGGCAGAGAGGCAGGCAGAGAGAGAGGGGGAAGCAGGCTCCCTGCTGAGCAGAGAGCCCGATGCGGGGCTCGATCCCAGGACCCTGAGATCATGACCTGAGCCGAAGGCAGAGGCTTTAACCCACTGAGCCACCCAGGCGCACCGAGAATATTTCTTTAATATATATCATGTTTTATTTATTTATTTGCTATTTATTTATTTAAAGTAACCTCTATACCCAACATGGGGCTGGAACTCACAGTCCTAAGATCAAGAGTGGTATGCTCTACTGAGCCAGCCAGTCGCCTCCAAATTAAGAGAATTCTTGAAGAAAGATTTTCAGAGTGTCATTTCTAAAGCAAAGGCTCAGGAGTAATTTTTCTAGGGTTAATTTAACAGTACTCAGGACATCTATTAGCATCTCAAAGTTGCAGCCAAAACTCAACCTTATCTCCTTCACAGCCTTCCTCAGCTCAGAAATGGTGACTCCCTATTCCAGTTACTCAGGACAAAAACCCTGGAGTCATAGAGGACTTTTTTCCTTGCACCCAGTCTGTCAGTAAATTCCTGTTGACTCTATCTTCAAAATATATCTAGGGTCTGACCACTTCTAGCTGCCTCAATTGCTGTTCATGTAGTCAAAGCTATCATTACTGTCCTTGTTTGAGAGACAGTAGGTCAGAGTTCATAGTAGTGGAACTGGGATTTGAATTAATAAACTTGATTTCAGAGTCCATGCCCTCAACTACTAGAATGTAAACTCTAGAAGGGCAGGTATTTGTGTCTCTTTAGTTCACTACTATATGCCTGGCACACAGTATGTTACAATAGAAACTTGTTGAGTAAACAAATGAATCCACTAACAAAGAAAGCTAAATTTGGGGGTAGAAAAAGGGAAGGATTCTTGGGTAATTAAAAGAGCTATTCTGGAGTGGGACTGGTCAGTGAGATGGTGGTACTTGCAGTGCCTCTGGTTAGCATAATTTGTCCTTTGGCATTATTTATAGAAATATTTTTAGTGGAACTGGTTTTTCAGGTCACATATACAGACATGAAAAATTAGACCATGATAAGGCAGAGGAAGCTATCAGTTATTGAATACCTCACCATACTCTTCTCTTTCTAAGAGATCTTTCAAGAATAATGGAAGGATGTCAATGAGTAGATTCCAAACCAGAAGCTTCAAATATACTGGAAAATCTTTTTCTTGGAAAAGCATCCATTTAAACATGTTCTAACTATGGGCATTCTACATTAAAGTCATTAAGTGATGGACACTGTAAGTTCTTTGGATAATTAAAAAACCTAAAAATATAAGGAAAGATAGAAATTTCTGATTTTGGAAAAATGGGTAATTTCCTTTCCCTCTTCCTCTTTCCTATCTATCTATCTATCCACCTATCCATCCATCCACCCATCTCATTCAGGCTGCTATAAAGAAATATCACAGGGGCGCCTGGGTGGGTCAGTCATTAGGTATCTGCCTTTGGCTCTGGTTGTGATCCTAGGATACTGGGATCAAGCCCCATATCAGTCTCCCAGCTTGGGTGGGAAGCCTGCTTCTCCCTCTTCCACTCCCCCTGCTTGTGAAGTTCCCTCTCTCACTGGGTCTCTTCCCTGTCAAATAACTAAATAAAATCTTAAAAAAAAAAAAAAAAAGAAAAGAAAAAGAAAAAGAAATACCACAGACTGAGTAGCTTATAAATAACAAAAAATTATTTCTCACAGTTCTGGAGGCTGGGAAGTCCAAGATCAAGGTACCAGCATGGTCAGGTCAAGGCCCTCTTCCAGGCCGCAGACTTCTTATTGTATCCTCACATGGTAGAAGAGTCTAGGGAGCTCTGTAGGATCTCTTTTACAAGAGCACTAATCCCATTAATGATGATTCCATCTTCATTAACTTAAATCATTCCCCAAAGTCCTCATCTACTAATACCATTACCTTTGAGAATTAGGATTTCAATGAACTTATGGGGAGACATTCAGATCATAGCACTATCTACACACACACTCACACACATATACTTCTATTTTTTTCATATGTGTGTATGTATTTACATATAGTGTCCAATTTTTGGGGAGGAGATGTATGTAAAACTTCCATAATCAGAAAAAAGCAAAGGTATGCGACCAACAGAAGGCTCCCAAGTATATTTTCTTGGGGCGCTGGGGTGGCTTAGTTCGTTAGGTGTCCAACTCTCAATTTCGGCTCAGGTCACGATCTTGGGGTTGTGGGATCAAGCCCCATGTCGGGCTCCACACTCAATGCAGAGTCTGATTGTCCCTCTCCCTCCCCCTGCTTGCTCTCACTCACTCTTAAATAAATAAATAAAGGGCACCTGGGTGGCTCAGTCAGTTAGGCAACTGCCTTTGGCTCAGGTCATGATCCCGGGGTCCTGGGATCAAGCCCTGTATCTGGCTCCCTGCTCAGTGGAGAGCCTACTTCTCCCTTTCCCTCTGCCTGATGGTCTGCCTACTTGTGCTACCTCTCTGTCAAATAATTAAAATCTTTGGGGCGCCTGGGTGGCTCAGTGGGTTAAAGCCTCTGCCTTAGGCTCAGGTCATGATCTCAGGGTCCTGGGATCAAGCCCCGCATTGGTCTCTCTGCTTAGCAGGGAGCCTGCTTCCTCCTCTCTCTCTGCCTACTTGTGATTTCTCTCTCTCTGTCAAATAAATAAAATCTTTTTTTATTAAATATTTTATTTATATATTTTGACAGATATCACAAGCAGGCTCCCCGCTGAGCAGAGAGCCTGATGTGGGGCTTGATCTCAGGACCCTGAGATCATGACCTGAGCCAAAGGCAGAGGCTCAACCCCCTGAGCCACCCAGGCACCCCCTAAAAATAAATAAAGTCTTAAAAAAATTTTATTCTGAAATAATCTCCACACCCAACATGTGGTTCAGACTCACATCCCCAAGATCAAAAGTCGCATGCTCCACCAATTGAGCCAGCCAGGCACCCCTGTTTTTTGTTTTGAGTAAAGTCATGTATGTTCAATATTGGGAAAAGTCCTTTAAGACTGCTTTTCCTAATGTTTTGAAGTTAAAAAAGAAAGTTCTCTTAATGAAATGACCTTTTTTTTTATATGCAATCAAAATTTAATTCAACAAGTATTTTCTATAGACCTATGAACAAGGCATTATTCACTCATTTATAGGGTACTTATTGTGTTAGGCCTTAAGGATATAGTAGTAAAGAAAATTACCCAAGATCTCTACCCTTATATAACTGGCATTCTGTTCAAAGCCTCAGGGAACTGCCCAGGGATATGGTACGGTGACACATTTTTCACGTCCATTCCTACTTTCATCAATACCCAAAGTATTGCCTTAAAAATGTATGGACCACTTAAGACCATATTTCCAACTGCAAAATTTCCATTTAAGTGGCAAAAAAAAAAAAAAAAAAGCTGGGAAACAAAACTAGGCAAACTAGCTTGAAGTCTTGAGCTTAAATACTTTCTTCAGGGTCTCTCTCATCACATCAGCAATTGCTCAACATCGTCTTCCTCAGTGATTAAGTCCCATGGGCACAGAGACCAACACTGATCTTGCTATAAGCCCTTGTGAAAAGTAGAGTAGGCTCTCAAAACATTCATAGAACGACCACTTAGTAACTCAATGATGCTTTTGCTGGGGAGTCAATGAACTGGTGTTAACTAAGTGGCCCACAAAAGAGTCTTCAGTAGTGGAGAATTTTATGTGTTCCACAGTTTAGGCCCAAATGGATAACACAAAGTTAGAAGGAAAACCTGATCTGGCCAGTTTAGGACAAACTTGGACCAGCTTTCGAGAAGTATTTTGATGTACTCAAAAAAAGAGAGAGGCATCAGAGAGGTACCTGCAGGCCATCAGACCAGAAAGGCTCTTGGACTGCATCTAATGGCCCATCCTCTGTAATGCTGCATGTAGCAAGGCCCAGAACCTGGGGCTCTTAATCCCTAAACCAGTGTGCTCTTAATTTTGTTTTCCCTTTGGGAGGAGTAGAAAGACTTAATAAAGAAAAAGGGATTTTATCTGGAGACAAGATGGGAAACAATTTAACTTCACATATATCATTCCTGTTTCTAGAAATGTTTTCTTCTTGGTATATACCTACCTCCCCTTATTATCTCCCACCCCTCACTGCCCATCCTCTCCAAAATACTAATACCTCCATACTATTTTTACAGTGCTGTCCTCAGTTCTGCTTTATACAACCAGATAACACCCTTAGACCCATGGGTCAATTCTGGCCTGCAGCCTGTTTTTGTAAATAAAGTTTTATTGGAACTCAGCCACAATCACTTGTGTATGTATTGCCTGTGGCTGGGCTCTCACTACAATAACAGGGTCGAATAATTTCAAGAGGGATCATCTGACCTGGGAAGTCTAAAATATTGATTCTGGCCCTTGATGGGTAAGTTTATTTTTTATTTTAAGATTTTAAGTTTATTTATTTGACAGAGAGAGAGAGAGAGAGAGAGGGAGAGAGAGCATAAGCAGGGGGAGTGGGAGAGGGAGAAGCAGGCTCCCCATTGAGTAGGGAGCCCAATGAGGGGCTTGATCCCAGGACCCTGGGAAGGCAGACACTTAACCAACTGAGCCACCCAGGTGTCCCACCTTGTTGGGTAAGTTTACAAACTCCCACCTTATACCACCAACATACTCTTCTTTTTTTAAAGATTTTATTTATTTGACAGAGACAAACACAGCGAAAGAAGGAACACAAGCAGAGGGAATGGTAGTGGGAGAAGCAGGCTTCCTGCTGAACAGGGAGCCCGATGCGGGGCTCGATCCCAGGACCCTGGGATCATGACCTGGGCCAAAAGGCAGACGCTTAACGACTGAGCCACCTAGGCGCCCCACCAATATACTCTTCTAAACCTGCAGTTCTCTTCCTAAAAAACATTCCTCCGGAGACACCTGAAAAGTGTATTCTTGGGGCGCCTGGGTGGCTCAGTGGGTTAAGGCCTCTGCCTTTGGCTCAGGTCATGATCTCGGGGTCCTGGGATCAAGCCCTGCTTGATCAGACTCTGCTAAGCAGGGAGCGTGCCTCTCCCTCTCTCTCCGCCTGCCTGTGATCTCTCTGTCAAATAAATAAATAAATAAAATCTAAAAAAAAAAAAAAAGTGCAATTCTTAGTACTGTAATATGTTATCTGGAGGAATTATTTTTTGACATTTAAAAAATGTATTTATTTGAGAGCGAGTGAGTGAGCGAGTGCAAGCTGGGGACAAGGAGAGAGAGAATCCACAAAGCAGACTCTCCACTGATTGCAGAGCCTGATGCAGGGCCTGACCCTGGGACCCTGAGATAATGACCTGAGCTAAAAACAAGAGTTGGCCACTTGACTGATTGAGCCACACAGGCACCCCACTTTTAAAGTTTTAATAGGTTCATTGGATATCATCCTTTTAACTGCAAAGAATTAAAAACAATCCTCTCTTTTGAAGCAAATTCTGTGAAATGGTATGAGTGATGGTAGAAAATTAAGGAAGATTTGAAAGAGGGTGTCCAAAGACACCTTTCTGAAGAATCTCAGCCAAGGAGGGAAGGAAAACCTGGGGTAGCAGCTGGAGGGGAATAATAATTCTTACTATGCCAACTCATTGTGGTGATCATAACATGTGATCCACTGAGCGCCCAGCAGGCACCTAGAAAAGGAGCCATCACACCGCCCCCCACCCCAACAATGGGGAAGTCAGAAGAGGACTTCAAAGGTCTAATCAGTAGTAAACCAACATATGGAAATATGTTCAGTCTCAGCAGTTATCAAAGAAATAGAAGCAAGCAATAATGAGATGCAGTTTTCATTAATTAATCAGGAAAATAATTTAAAAATCTGACAGTACTCACACAAGCTAGAGCTAAAAGGTCACCGCAACACATCCACTCACACTGACAGCAGGTGGTGTCTCAGGGCTCATGGTAGCACTTGCTGCCATTTCAGCATCACCTCAAATGGGCTGCACCAAGGCGCTCTCTCCCTCCTACCATAAGCCCACCCTCACCCATCTATGGGAGAAAAATATAACCACCAAAAAAAATCACATTGAAAAAAAGTTTATTTAAAAAAGTTCTAGCAGCAAGAACAGTAACAAAACAAAAGGAGAGACGGACAAACAAAACAAGAAGGAGGTGTGTCCTATAGGGACTTGTCTCCATTCTTTAATCTAGTTCTTTATACCGAGCAAACATGACTCTTCGCACAGCATCTCGGTAAGTCTCGTTGGACTGTCTCTTGCTGGTTCTTCCTGGAGCCCCCACACTGGGCCCCCTCATCCGGCCTTCAGTCTGTAACACAAAGACAAACAATGAAGTGGGCTCTATCAATTAATAAGCCTCAGGGCTGGCCTTTGATTACAAGCATTTCTAGACTAGTAAGGATCAGGATTTGGGGGAATTTTTTTATGTTTAATTAATAAACAAAACCCAATATGAATAAGGAGGATGGCGATGCCATGACTTCAGGATATAGGATTTAATAACAAACATATGAGAAGCCAGTCTCCTCTAGTTGGCATTCAGAGGGGGACCAAGCCAACACAAAATAGGCAACGTTCCTTCTTAAAACCTTTGGTCTCTTCACTTCCTGAAATAAGTGAGGCAGAGCCCTTCATGAGAACTAGGACTAACCTCACCCTCCTTATATTTTAGCCGTTTCAGTTCCTCTGATGATGATGCCTCTCAGAGATGCTTTTGTACCTTTTACTGCAGGTTCCCTGGTTCTTGTCACCAAATGATGCATCAGTTTCAAATTGCCTGATTCCCATATTGCCCCACTTTTACTCCACATAAGAGTAAGATGAGCCCCATTTCTACTTCTTTCTCCTTTTCCTGCTGCCAGGCAAAATTACAAAGGGCCCAGAATGCCTAGCTATCATCCAGTAATCAAGACTGATTGAAAGAGAAAAAGTTAAGTACATTCCAGGTTCACCCCACCCCCAAAAGATGGAAACCATTTCACCTCCTCTGCTGAAGCCAATCCGGGATGGCCATACCCGAGGCCCGCCCCCTTCTTCCAGCCAGCGGTCTGCTGGACACAGCCTCCTTTGTTGCTACTGTCGATTCCTTCTTTACCAACAGGTTTTCGATCACTGCGAAAGGAGCAGATGTACTTACATACCATGACTTTCAAAGTGACCCTAATAAAAACCTCTGTCCTCTTGATTCACATTTGCTTCCTCTTAAGTATATTAAGGAATATTTCTGAGTACCTGCTATCCATGCAACAGGCTTTTGTCCTGGGGATACAGAGATGCCCAAGACCCACCCCTATTTACAGGGAAGGACATGAGAAGGATAAATGTCTATAGATGCTTCTAACTCAGCCATGGACGTGGCATCAGGAGACATCTCCTATGGAAATATATCAGAGAAGACAAATTCTGAAGGAGCATCACCAAAAATGGTAAGAGGGCACATCCAAACTGACAAAAAGCATGGGAGGAAAGGAGGCCACAAATGAGAAGTGAAAGAATACAATTTGTCTAGGAGAGGAATGGTAGAAACTGACAAAGGCTTCTTGGGCTAGAACAAGGCTGATTTGTCCTAGGCTGTCCTAGGGCTAGGACAAGGCTGACAAGGCTGAAAAGCCTTGAAACATCATGCTAAATCATGACTCTGGACTTCATCCTTCAGGCCAAAAAAACCCCTGGACTCCAGGCCACCTTCTAATATGCAAGGTATGCCTTCACAAAAAGGCAAGTTTTAAGAGATTTCTGTTCACAAAGATGGTTTTGGTGCCAGGGTAGAGAGTACACTAGAGGTTGAAGAAAAGAGACTGAGAGTGAAGAGTCCAATTTGGAGGTGAGCTAGAAAGGGGGAAAAAGCTTAATTAGGGATGTGGCCAGTAATGATACAGGCGATAGAGGAGGAAGACTGGGTCAGACCAGGTAGGCCATGATGCAGTGATGTCACTACTCTGAAAGAAGAACACACGGCAGGTTTAGCAGGACTGGACCCGAGTACGATATGGACTATAATACAGAGTAATTGTTTAGAGTGAGGATCCTAAGAGGTCTCCAAAAGGACATTCCCAGGAGGTAAATGGAAAAAGTGATTTTGCACTCAGAAAACCACACTGCCTTGGAGCGGAGTCATAGGGACCTGTTAGCTTGTTAGTGATGGTTGTAGCTTTGGGTCTAGGTCAAAAGAGTGGAACAGCAAGAATTAAAGAGCACTGAGGGCCGAGTCCTGGAGAATATCTGGAATTTTGTAGAAAACTAAGAGAAGCACGGGAGAAGACTAAGAAGGAAGGGAACCAGTAGAATGTGGTGTGATGGGTGTCAAGAATACAGAAGGGTGTCTTTCTGCACTTAGCCCAACTCACTCAGGACTAAGGTGTCCTTCCTCCTGAATGACTCCTTTACCTTTGGCTTAACCCAGTATATTTCAAATTGCAGAGAATGACCTAGTAGGATGTTACATTGTTTAAGTGGTCCTTCCTTAGCACTTCTTAAGAATGCAAACAGGGCACCTGGCTCAGTCGGTTGAGTGTCCAGCTCTTGTTTGGCTCAAGTCATGATCTCAGGGTCGGGGGATAAAGCCCCATGTCAGGCTCCATGATCAGCAGGGAGTCTGCTTGAGATTCTCTCTCTCTCCCTCTGCCTCTCCCCCTACTCACCAGTGTGCACTCTCACTCTTTCTCTTTCAAAATAAATAAATTTGTAAAAAATTACTCATCCTTAAGAAAAAAAGAAGAATCCAAATAGAAAAAGCTAGAATAAAAATACCAGAGTTTATCGTACACAGTAAAGAAGTATTTTTCATGAAGATTTCTTTTTCAGGTACTTACACACACATGATTATTGGGCCATGATTAAAAAATAATCTCTTACTGTGGGCATTGAGCAAGTAAGTTGGAATGCCAGAGTCCCAGACCCCATCAACTCTCCTTTGGGGCCTTTTTCCATCAGTGATCTCCCCCATCCCCACTGGCCCAAGTTACCCTGGCTACTAGCTGTCCTTTTTCTTACCAACATATAGACCTGTTCAATTCTCATCAGATCAGCACCCTCCTTAAAATAATTTCATAACCTCCTGCTGCCCTAAGACAAAGTCTTAGCATAGTATTCAAGGAGTATGAACTTCCTGAGCTGGCCTCCATCAGGCTACTTACAATTTCTCAAATGCATTATATGACTTCTCTCTCTCTCATACATGGCATGTGCCATTTCCTCCAACTGAAATGCCCTCCCCCTCTCCAATGGAATCCTGTCTGCTTTGTGAGACACAGCATCACCTGAACCTTTCTTATTCTGTGTTCAGACAGTCAAGGATAATATATGTCTTGTCCACCTGAGTATTCCTTGCAGTACCTAGACACGATGGGTCATCAACAAATTCTATCAAACTCTGCTGGGTGCACGACTCTGAACTATCTGACTGGAAAGCACAGGAATCTAGAGATCATACAGGTCTATCAGCCGCCAACCACTCATTCAGCACCTACATGTGAAGATGGAGGTTCCCTAGAGAAAAAGCCCGAGAGAGTGACACTATTAGGTCCAGAGGAGGTACAGAATTACTGATGAGGAGAGAGTTTCCAACCATGGCCACTCCAGCCCGGGATTTGAGCAGCTAAGCAGCCAGCCAAACTTCCACATAAACACAAATATTCCCTGAGCGAAGCTGGGTCAGAGGTTGGAGTGAACCTCATGCTCAAGGAGTTCAGAAAGACCCTGATCTTGCTGACTTCAGTTATACCTGTGAGAGAAAAAAGTGGCACAGCTGGAGAAGAAGATGGTTTCACCATTAGGCCTTGAGGCTTAGGCTGAATGAAAAGTTCCTGGCTTACCTGTCAGTTTCTCTGGAGTATTTAATTCGTTTCCTTTCTGGAGAGTCAAAAGATTGGAGCTTTTCCTTGCGATCACTTCCTCTTTCTTTAAACCTTCCCTGTTGGTAAGGGGAATAAAAGATCTGAGATTTCCATTTAAGGGAGTTGAGTAGTGGGGAAGCTTCACTTTATTCCTTATAGTCCTTCTAAAGTGAAGGGGGTTCAACTGTTAACTCCTGGAATCTCTTGCTCCTTCACATATTCTTCTTGAGAAAGCAATGGTTTCTCTGACTGGTAAATTTGAGAAGAATGAGCTGGTATGCTTGTCCTACAGCTATGTTTACCTCTTCTGAGGAGGAGGTGGTCTCCAGTAAGCCTCCGCAGGAGGATTCCTACCCATCACATGAGACCCCACCCAGGCAGCGAAGCTGTGGCTATGTAAAGGAGTCTGCCTAATTACGTGATCTAGATAGCAAGTCCATTTGGCTCTACACTAAACTACTTCCTCTAACTTAGCCTCTGATAGTAAAAGATGGTATTTCAGCAGCCCTACCCAACACTCCTTCATTGATTTTAAAAGCTGGGCAGGAAAGAAAAATGCTATTTGCTTGACCTGTTTGGAGGCCTTAAACTACCACCCCCTTAAAAAAATATATATCAATTTTATTAAGGCAGAACTTATAAACAATGAAGTGTACCCATTATAAGGTAGTTGGATGAGTTTTGATAAATGTACACGCCATCTTCATTCCCTGTCTTCAGCACGGACTATAAACTCCACACCAGAAAGTAAAAAGAGCTGGGGGTCAACGGAGTTAACAAGTCATCAAAACTTACCTCCTGTTCTCTCCTTTCCAGATAGGCTAGCTCCTGTTCAGATTGTTTTATCTTCCGATGGATTTCCAGGTTTTGCTGAGAAGACAGAAAGTTCTATGAGTAAAGGTCTAGAAAAAGTGCTCCTAGAAAATGCCTCTAAGCCTTTCCCAATAGCTGCTTTAGGACTGTGGTTCTTTCACTGACCAACGCTCCTGAGTGATCACTGTACCCTGCAATCAACAATTCCTAACTGGACTGGCTTTAGGCTCACCAATGGGAACCCAAGTTGTAATGCTGGCTTGTCACATAGATTAGTTACAGGGTGTGGCACAAGAGAGACCTTCATTCTACTTCTTTCCAACTGTAGAAAACTGGGGCACCTGGGTGGCTCAGTCAGTTAAGTGTCTGACTATTGATTTCAGCTCAGATCATCTTAGGGTCGTGAGATCAAGCCCCGAGTCAGGCTCTGTGCTCAAAAGGGAGTCTGCTTGAGATTCTTTCCCTTTCCCCGTCCTGCCCCCACACCTCACCCTGCACTGTCTCTCAAAAAAATAAAACTTAAAAAAAAAAAAAAAAAAAATGCAGGGGACCTGGGTGGCTCAGTGGGTTAGGGCCTCTGCCTTTGGCTAGGGTCATGATCTCGGGGTCCTGGGATCGAGCCCCACATCGGGCTCTCTGTCGGCGGGGAGCCTGCTTCCCCCTCTCTCTGCCTACTTGTGATCTTTCTCTCTCTGTCAAATAAACAAATAAAATCTTAAAAAAAATGCAGAAAACACAAAAGTGGTTTATAGGTCTTTATCTAAAGTAAAAATCATGAGAGAGGGGAATCTGAGTGAGAGAGGGGAATCTGAGCACACTGTTGAAGAAAACTTAATGCAAACATGCTCTTCCTACCACCACCACTCACCATCCTTAGACACTATCCACTCTCTCAAGCCCCCAGAAAAACATGAAAAGGAGAACCTAAGGTCGTCCTAAAAGAACAAAAAGACTGCTTTGAGAGTCCCATATTCCTTAAGGGTCCCACACTTCTCAAGCATGGCACTACTACACAATACCCTCAAGCATACATAAGAAACTCAAGGGCGGGGGGGCGGGGGGAGCTGGGTGGCTCAGTCGTTAAGCTTCTGCCTTCAGCTCAGGTCTTGAACCCAGGGTCCTGGGATGGAGCCCCACATTGGGCTCCCTGCTAGGCAGGAAGCCTGCCTCTCCCTTTCTCACTCCCTCTGCTTGTGTTCCTGCTCTCTCTGTCAAATAAATAAATAAAATTAAATAAAAAAAAAAAAAGAAGAAGAAGAAGAAGAAGCTTAAGGGGTCCAGAACAGTATGGACAGGGGATTCTTTACACTGGATTACACTGCAAGAAAAGAAAAAAAAGTGCTGTAGTCCACTTTCCACTCTCCCAGGGTCAGTTCAATTCGTGGATTCACCAGATTTCTGGCTCCTCTTTCCTGATATTAGCCATTTATTAGCATTTTCATCAGACAGCTGAAATCTATTATTATTTAATTTTAGATATCCTGTTACTTTTTAAATTTTTTTTTAAAGTACACTCTATACCCAATGTGGGGCTTGAACTCACAACCCCAAGATCAAGAGTCACATGCTCTACCAACTGGGCCAGCCAAGTGCCCCCAAAGAGCTGAAATTTGAATGTGACAGTGTCATGACTCAGAATTCCAGGTCAGAGGGACCTGGGAGGTAATCTGTTACAGGGAATGTCAGGAACTTCTCAGACTTCTAGAAACTTTGCAGAGCCTCCACAGAGGCAGCCGCAGAAGAGGCGTGCCTATTACTAAAAGCAAAGCTTCTCAGCTTTTAGCTACATAAGACTTTGGATTTTATATTGAAGGAAAAGTCTAAATCCGATTTCCTCACCGGCTCTAGCAACATCTGCTAGAGAAGGAGTGTGAAATAAATCACCCTATACTGAGAACACGAGTCTATCTAGGGGTTTTACTTGTCCAGGATCTGGCTCTTTGGGCAGTAGTACATCTGAGCGGAACGACTGCAGAGGAGGCCAGTGCATGTCATGTTAACACTCCAACAACACATGCTGTGCCACGGCTTACAGCAGTGACTCATCACACGAAGAGATGGCAGAATGTGACCCACCTTTGGGAAAACTGCACAGTATCAGAACTAGACAGAACCAGAGGAAGCCAAATATCACAGAAGAGAAGAGGCTCATCTGAGGTCCAATTGTTAGGTTAATGGAAGAGCTATGATGAGAAACTCAGCAAATAAGTCTCCTACTTGATGACGCCCTCCTCTCTGTTCAGCACAGCCACCGGGTCTGGTGCCCTGGCCCCAGCCCTGATGCTTGCCTTGGGTCTGCACACCATGGCTAGTGAAGGTGGGTGCAGCCTTAATGCAAAGCAACTCATGACAAAAGGTGAAGGAACAATTCATTTTGAAATTGGACTGTAATACACGATGGTAAGTGTCCAAAGTTTGAAAGGTCAGGGCTGGGGCGCCTGGGTGGCTCAGGTCATGATCCCGGGGTCCTGGGATCGAGCCCCGCATCGGGCTCCCTGCTCCGCAGGAAGCCTGCCTCTCTTGCTACCATTCCCTCTGCTTGTGTTCCCTCTCTCGCTGTGTTTCTCTCTGTCAAATAAATAAAATCTTTAAAAAAAAAGAAAGAAAGGTCAGGGCTGCTTCCCCATACCTTGTGCAGGTCTGAGAGCTGCTGGTGTTTGATCAGAACTTCTTTGTTGGGAAACTGCCTTCTGCAGAGCAGACAAGCCAGTTTATTCCAGTCAGTGAGTTTATCTTCTTCGTTCTCCTTCTTGGTCAGCTCCTCCCTCTGTGGGGTCTGTGCTGTGCGGGGCTGTGGAGGAGGGGTCTGTTCCTCCTCCTCTTCCTCCTCATAGTCACTGTCTCCTCCATATTCACCCAGGAGGCCGATGAGTGGGTTTACCACCTTAGGCTGAAGGGAGAAGGCCAGAGATTAACACCAACCTCAATCTATATTGTGGGGCCTGTTTTCTGGATATCCCGATATGGGTATCTCATTTCTTCTCGTTTAGTTTGAATAACGAACTGGGCTTAAAATGATGATTAATGACCACACTGCTCATTTCCCCCATGGAAGCAACGTGGTTCAAGCTTGACTTTTCTCCTGGATTGCTCAGATAAACTGAAGATTCCCTCGGAAGTGACTCTAGCAACACAACAGTGAAGGGAAAGAAAGGAAGGGAGAACTGATATAGATGCAGGGAGAGCTAAGAGGTCACAAGTCACAAAGAGGAAGAGATAGCAGCACCCTTCAGGTTACTGTAATCCACGGATAAAAGGAAAGGTAAACTTTATTAAGGCTATAGTAACCCCTATAGCAAAAGGGATTTAGGAGGTGGATTAAAAGCAAATGAAGAATAAGCTATCAGGTAGACATTCAGCTCCTGAGGGAGGCAAAGGCATGGTTAGGACTGATGCTACAATGAATTGAACTAGTAATGTGACGTGGGAAGACTATCAGTAATTTATAGGGACTATGAAATAATGATACATGGTCACTGGCTTGTGAGCAATCAAAGTAAAAAATAAAGCATGATCACTATTGCTACATATTTACATTTAATCAGAATCACCTGTGATTAGAGGAGACCATCATGTTAATGCCAAAAAAAATGGGTATCAATCTTAGCATCATTCACTTTGGCCAGACACGTAAACTGTAAAAACGACCACGCATGCACTCCACACCTGGGCTTCGTACACAGCACCAAAAGGCAGGAAAAATCAGGGCCAGGAAAATGGGTCTCTTAGAAGAGAAGGATCAACAAGACCCAGATTATAACTTAAAAAGGGCCAGACATTTCCTTGTCTGATGGGAATGGTGCACGGTTCAAAGAAAGAATATAGAAAGTTGCCTTGATTCTCCAGTTACATCCCTATTAGCAGAGAGAAACATTTATCTCATGCTCATACTCAAGAAAAGTCCTTGTTTGTGAGGTAGAGCGAACAAAAGGACCAACACTGAAGTGAACATTGGCCTCTGAACTTCCCTTCCCATTCAGGACCAGCCCCAGCCCCAGCTCCAGCCCGAGCCCTGGGCCTTGGCTTAGCCTTACTGGTGGAGGACTCTCTTCCTTCTTCACAGTGGGAGGCAGGGGCTTCTTAAAGACGTCCTCTGGGGGGGCTGTCCCCTCACTGGCATTTTCCTGAAACTGAATAAACCCATCATTCTTACATGATACTCTTAAAAGCTGGGTTAAGAACACTGCTGAGGGGCGCCTGGGTGGCTCAGTTGGTTAGGCGACTGCCTTCGGCTCGGGTCATGATCCCAGGGTCCTGGGATCGAGCCCCACATCGGGTTCCCTGCTCGGAGGAGAGCCTGCTTCTCTCTCTCCCTCTGCCTCCGCTCTGCTTACTTGTGCCCTCTATCTCTCTGTCAAATAAATAAATAAAAATCTTTAATTAAAAAAAAAAAAAAAACAAAAAAACTGCTGAAATTAATCAGATTTTCCAAAACCCCGAATTTGTGAAGTATCTGTAAAGCTGCTCTAATCATTTCAAAATAAAAAGCCTCTGAAAACATAACATTCAGTATATACA
>CM053603.1:13823942-13841149 GCA_028646535.1 Procyon lotor | reverse complement strand
CATTTAGTGCTCTGAATATATCATGCTAGTCCTTTCTGGCCTGCCAGGTCTCTGTGGATAGGTCTGCTGCCAGTCTAACATTTCTGCCTTTGTATGTTACAGACTTCTTGTCCCGAGATGCTTTCAGGATTTTCTCTTTGTCACTAAGACTTGTAAGTTGTACTATTAGATGATGGGGTGTAGACCTATTTTTATTGATTTTGAGGGAGGTTCTTTGTGGCTCCTGGATTTTGATGCTTGTTCCCTTCGCCAGATTAGGGAAATTCTCCGCTATAATTTTCTCCAGTGTACCTTCCGCCCCTGTCTCTCTCTGTTATTCTTCTGGGGTCCCAATTATTCTAATATTGTTGCGTATTATGGTATCACTTATCTCTCAGATTCTCCCCTCATGGTCCAGTAGTTGTTTGTCTCTCTTTTTCTCAGCTTCTTTATTCTCTCTCATTTGGTCTTCTATATCACTAATTCTTTCCTCTGCCTCATTTATCCTAGAAATGAGAGTCTCCATTTTTTATTGTACTTCATTAATAGCTTTTTTTATTTCAACTTGGTTAGATTTTAGCTCTTTTATTTCTCCAGAAAGGGATTCTCTAATATCTTCCATGCTTTTTTCAAGCCCAGCTAGCATCTTGATAACTGTCATTTTGAACTCTATTTCTGACATATTACTAATGTCCTTATTGACTAGGTCTCTAGCCGTCGGTACTGTCTCTTGTTCTTTTTTTTTGTGGTGAGTTTTTCCACCTTGTCATTTTATTGAGATAAGAACAGATGAGTGAGAGGGGCGCCTGGTTGGCTCAGTCGTTAAGCGTCTGCCTTTGGCTCGGGTCATGATCCCAGGGTCCTGGGATCGAGCCCCACATCGGGCTCCTTGCTCAGCAGGAAGCCTGCTTCTCCCGCTACCACTCCCTCTGCTTGTGTTCCCTCTCTCACTGTGTTTCTCTCTGTCAAATAAATAAAATCTTTAAAAAAAAAAAAAAAGAATAGATGAGTGAGAGAGAAAAATCCTCTGGAGTTCCACAGTTTTCACTGATTGATGAACTAGGTCTTGGCTGGATATTCTCGCTGATCTTCTGGGGGGAAGGGCCCATTGCCATGATACTCAAATGTCTTTGCCTGAGGCGGAATTGCACTGCCCTTGCCAGGGGATGGACCAAGCAATTTGCTCAGGTTTGCTCTCGGGAGCCTTTGTTCCTTGAGCGCTTTCCGCACCGCCCTAGGGGCCGGGAATGAAAATGGCAGCCTCCCAGTCTCCTGGCCACAGGAGCCGAGCTCTCGAGGCCCTGCTCTTCAGCACGCTCTCAGAGGAAAGTGGTCAGTCACTTCCGTTTCCCTTGTCTGCGGCCTGCACTCTGTGCTCAGCTAGCCCATGGCAGAGCGCCTCTATCTCTGGTGTGCATGGCCCCGTCTGGAGTCTCCAAACCCAGCAGATACCTGCTGCATGCTCCCACGCCGCTCCTCCCGGAGGAGGAAGGAGGGGGTCTCTCCAGAGCTGCCTCTCTCTGCTTGAAGAGCCGTGGCCCGACTGTGCTTCAGATCACGGTGTAAGGTAAGCCCAGGCTGAGAGCACACTGCACGTCTCCTTCTCTGCCGCCAGTTTCTCGCCCCGATACCTGGGAGCTCTGTCACACTCAGACACCCCCGGTCCCTCTGTGACCCCACAGGTCCTGAAACCACACTGTTCCCCTGAGGGCTAACCCCCCTGCTTAGCCTCTGGAGCGATGTCCCTCAGTGTAGCAGACTAAAAGTTCTGATTTTGTGCTCCCCAGCTCTGCAGCTGTGGGGAGCTGGCCCCCCGTGGTCTCTCTCCCCAATTCACTTTGGATTCACTTTTTCCATACATCTTACGTTTCGGAAAGTGGTCATTTTTCTGCTCCTAGAATTGCTGTTCTTCCTCTCTTCTCTCTCCTGTTGAATTTGCAGGCTTTTAGAATGGTTTGATAACTATCTCGCTGAACTTCTGGGATCCAGTGCTTTCTCAGCCTCCTACACCTCCACCATCTTGCCCCGAATCCGCATTTTATTTTTAATTTGAAGACATGGGAGAGCCACATGAATACAGCAAAATTAAAATGACACCTAAGGAAACTTTTCTTATGGCAGTGTATAGCCTTGACTAGAGAGGAGAAGGGAGAAGCTGCAGAGGAAGAGGTCTTAAGGTCTAGTGCAGTGGTTGCAATGTGACCAGAGCATGGCTTGCACTAGGGGCATTTATATGGCAATTATATGATCACTTGATTATTTTGAGAGCTTTAAGTCTATTAAAGGATGCCGTTTAATACACTGCATGGTATGCCTTAGGTCTGAGGGTGCTTAAGGGTTAAGTCTATTAGATTTTCAGGGCATACAGGTCGGATCAGGGAGAGTTTCTTGATGTCTGTGGGCTGTGCCTTTGTAGCACTTGGCAGCAACTTTAGCTGGGACATCATTAGAGACCTCTCTGCTTTGTCTTCTCTCAAATTCCTGGGTTACCTGAGATTTCTGCCCTGTGTAGAGATCATTCCCTTTTTCTCTATCTATACCTGCAGTGGCAGCCATGATAGAGTTCAGCGAATGTTGCTTCTCAGTATGGAGTAATTTGACTTGAGCAAATTTGTGAAAATTTGTGAGAAGCCACCCCTTGTTTTTATTAGGACTGAAGTTTGAGATTCTCTTATTCCCATGTAAGAATGAATAGACCCAAAAGGTTTAGCGTCCTAACCTTTTGTCCCAATGGACCTTTTCTGACTCAGAGCTTCCATTCTTAGTGTTGTAGCTGCTGTCACAGTGTCATTGGGTCTGTAGCTTTTTTTTTAATTGTTTATTAATCTCTGCACCCAGCACGAGGTTTAAACCTCCTCATCGTCAGATGAAGAGTTGCATGCTCTTCCAACTGAGCCCGCCAGGTGTCCTGGATCTGTAGCTTTTTACCTAAGAAAAAAATAATGGTGGGTGGTTACCTCCCTGAAATGGCAGTTGAACACTGTGTGTTCAGAAAGAAGTCTGGCGGCACTGTGTTTTATTCATCTTTTCAGGGCTTTGTTTCTGTAGAAAGTATGTCAGCAGGGTGTTTTTTGAAATGTCTGAGCAAGGATGTTGAAGCCAGAGAGGCTAATAGAGATGGCCTTCAAGAGAGCTAAGGTTCTTGGGTGGGGAGTAGGAAATGAAGAGCCAGTAGAAATAATCTCCAATGGTGAGGCTGGAAGAATAGCTGCCAGTTCTTTGGGGGATGCGTGGGGAACACTCTGCAGCCTTTGTGGTGGGCTCAGCCGTGTGATCTGCGCAGTGTCTTAGGACTTGTGAGCCTCATATTTTCTCTTGGCTATTCCTCCCATGTCCCAGCATGAGCTCTGTAAGAAAAAGAAATGAGAGAGAAGTGCTTTGATTATGTTACTCAGTAAACAAAGTAAAGTAAGAAGCTTTACACTTACCACGTTGATTTTAGAAACTCCCCTTTTCTTCCTTTACAGTGACTCAAGAGATAGAGGCAGTGAAGCATGTGTATATGTTGAATTTAGGGTCCACTTTTTCTGGAGAAATGAGCGTTGGGGAGTTAGAACAATAGTCATCTCAGGGGGCACCCGGGTGGCTCAGTCAGTTGAGCATCCGACTCTTTGTTTCAGTTCAAGTCATGATCTCAGGGTTGCAAGATCGAGCCCCGCATCGTGCTCTGTGCTCAGTGTAACGTCTGCTTGTCCCTGTCACTCAATTCCTCCCTCTGCTCTCTCCCCCTGCCAAATAGTAAGTAAATAATCTTTTTTTAAAGGTCATTTCAGAATATGCAAGAGTGTTAAATAGTGTTCTAGTATTCAGTGTGGGGGCCACAGTAGGCAGAGAACCCTTCTTTTATCTGGGACTAAAACCTCTGTCCTGCATACCCCACAATTATTTTAGGGCTCTCTGAAAAAATTGTTAGGAAGGAACAAGCTGTGTCTTGTTTCTATATCTGCTTGACTTTATGAGTACTTCGATTTCATTACGATGTGAAACCAACTGAGGAAAAAAAAAATGAAATGGCGATTATAGAAGCCTGAGTTCTAAAGGGAATTTTGAGGATTACCACCTCTTATCACATGTTCAAACATGATCTTCTACTTCCACTAAGAATTATTTGGAGGGGCGCCTGGGTGGCTCAGTGGGTTAAAGCCTCTGCCTTCGGCTCAGGTCATGATCTCAGGGTCCTGGGATTGAGCCCCGCATTGGACTCTCTGCTCAGTGGGTAGCCTGCTTCCCCCTCTCTCTCTGCCTGCCTCTCTGCCTACTCGTGATCTCTCTCTCTCTCTGTCAAAAAAATAAATAAATCTTTATCAAAAAAGAATTATTTGGAAATAAATTATTGATTGACCAGGAAAATCTTAACTAGGCTGAGGTCCTTATCAACATGGGATAGCATGCCACTTTATTTATTTATTTGTTTATTTGTTCGTTTGTTTGTTTATTTGACAGAGATCACAAGTAGGCAGAGAGGCGGGGGGGGGGGGGTGGTAGGCAGGCTCCCTGCTGAGCAGAGAGCCTGATGCAGGGCTCAATCCAGGACCCTGAGATCGTGACCTGAGCCGAAGGCAGAGACTTAACCCACTGAGCCACCCAGGCGCCCCAACATACCACTTTAAAACTACAAAATTAGGGTGCCTGGATGGCACAGTCGGTTAAGTGACTGACTCTTGGTTTCCGCTCCAGTCTGATCTCAGGGTCATGAGATTGAGTTCCATTTTGGGCTCTGTGGTCAGCACTGAGTCTGCTTCAGATTCTCTCTCCCTCTGCCCCTCCTGCTCATGCTCTCTCTCTCTCAAATAAATAAATCTCTAAATCTTTAAAAAAATAAAAATATACAGAATTATAACAAACTGAAAGTTTCAAAAATATTTGCATTTTAGTGGTTAACATTTAATCAGTTATTCTAAGTACTAATAGCTGGGTCTTGTAATTCTTTTTTTTTGTTGTTCCTTATTTAAATTCAATTTAAATAACATATGCTGTTATTATCAGTTTCAGGGGAATCTTATAATTATTTCTGCATAGTAAGAGGTTTGTGGTAAAGGAGTTTGCTGAGTGCCCCGTCTACCTGGTCTCAGTCTCTGATAGAACCTCACCTTCTCACAGGGAGAGAAAAGACTTTTGGTAGTTTTGATTATTTACTTATTTGCTTACTCATTTGTTTGTTTATATATTGCCTCTTTGTTTTTGACCCAAATGACTCCTAGAGCTGGAGAGTTTTGCGGATACCCTGGTAGACAGACAAGTCTGAGAGCTAAGTTGATGACATTATCTCCAAGACTGCAGTTTTCCTTTCATAAGGACAAGAGGCATTTTGTAAAAAAAACTGAGATCTTGTTTTAAAATACACCAAAGACTAGCAGGGAGTGGTGGTGGAGGGGGTGGAATATATTCTCAGCACCAGATAACTTTGAAATAATCAAGTTGCTGTATGTCAGGGCCTGGTCCAGAGTGTATTATATTCCTGGAGCAGAGTTCATCTTGAGAGCCTGTCTCTAGCTAGCCCTGCGCCTGGTGGGTTAGGCGGAGTGAAACGCAGGTGGCCCTATTTCTTCAGAGAGCACAAATAAGGCTTTAGCAAGATGCTCTTTGTGTTCTCTTAGGAAATGACAGATAAACTGGTCAGGTAGTGAAAAGAATTATTATTATTTTTAAAAGGTTTTATATATTTATTACAGAGAGAGAGCATGAGCCTGGGAGACAGACAGAGGGAGGAGGAGAAGCACAGGCTCCCGCTGAGCAGGTAGCCTGACACGGGGCTTGATCCCAGGATCATGACCTGAGCTGAAAACAGACAGACACCCAGAAGCCCCATGAAAAATGTTACTAAGGAGCATTTCAGAAAAAAATACTCAAGATTGAGTATTAACTGAGAGTGCAATGTCTCCTTGCCCCTCAACTTTAAATTGGACCCTGAAGTGAGATTCTCTTTCTAGTGGGGATCCCATTAGGGTCTCATTTCCTGGCTGCTCAGGGAGTGATTTAGATCCTCTTCCGTGAAAAGTCAGTCTATGGCTCTTGGATAGCAGTTGAAGTGTCCGACTCTTGGTTTCTGCTGATTGTGATCTCAGGATCGTGAGATTGAGCCCTGTGTCAGCTCAGTCGGCTCAATTAGTGTATCAGATTAATGCGGTGTCTGCTAAAGACCTTCTCTCTCTGCCCATCCCTCCCCCTGCCACCCCGAGTACATGCGCCCTCTCTCCCTCTCTCCAAAAATTAAATCTTTTTTTTTTTTTTTTTTTTTAGATTTTATTTATTTGCCAGAGAGAGAGACAGCGAGAGCAGGAACTCAAGTAGGAGGAGTGGGAGAGGGAAAGCAGGCTTCCTGCCAAGCAGGGAGCCCGACATGGGGCTCAGTCCCAGGACCCTGAGATCATGACCGGAGCCAAAGGCAGACACCCAACAACTGAGCCCCCTAGGCACCCCTCAAATAAACAAAATCTTTAAAAAAGAAAAAAAGAAAGAAAAGAAAAGAAAAGCCAGTCTAAGAGAGGGTATGGAGATCACTGGACAGAACGACTACAGAGTTATCACAGCATTCTGTGTGCTTCCCTTAGGATTTCTTTCTCCCTTCCTTCTTCCTTCCCCCTTCTCCTCCTTTCCTCTTTCTGTTTCATTTTAGTTTTGGCCTTTGGAAATACTGAGTTTTACAAGATGTTTAACTGTAACATATCCTTACACCAGAAAGAATGAGCCTGGCTCCTTTGCAAAAGATTTCTATAAAAACTACCCTTTTATATTAAGAAGTACGACATACATCTGTTTTAAACCTGTTATTTGGTTCCTCTTGCTTCACTCTTTCTGCAAGTCATTTGATTGCTGGGTTGTTGACACTGCTGGTAGCAGCTGCTTACTGACTGCTCTCTGTCTTGGGCCCTGTGCCTTAGAGTAATTGTGGTGCTTTAAGAACACAAAGACCACTGGAGCAGGCCAGTCTGGGGGATTGGCAATGCTATCAGGGAGCAGCGTCTTTATGACAGTCTCTCTAAAAAACCCCTGTGGGGCCATTGCCTGCAAATTTCTTTAGACTTTATGCATCTTTTGATCAGAAAATCTGAAGAACTTTGTTGTGGCCAGTCTTAAGAGTTGGCTGACTCTCTGGGTGGGTAGAACAAGGAAAAGCAATATGGCAAAAAGAGTTTTGGTTCTGTGTGTGTTGCTGAGTAGCTCTGTAATCTTGGGCAGGCTGTTCCATGTATCCCAGCCATACTTGCCCAAGTAAGTTTTATATATGCTGTACTTGTGAGGATTGAGCTAGGGGACATTTGTGAAGAATGCCTTTGTAAACTGTAACTGCCTTGTGAATAAAGATTACTATCTCTGATAAACAGTACCAGTTCTCAGCCACCAGTAACCTGATTCTCCCAGCCTGTGTTTGGAAGAAGCACAAATCTACGAGGAGGGATTGCTGATATTTCAGTGTGAGTTGTATTCGCAAGGCTCAGATACTTTCTCCCTGCCTTTTGGTCCTGTCTGTCTCTCCCCGTGCTTCAGTGGGATGACCTGTTTTGTCGCACAGCAGCCGTGCTCTCAATACACAGTGTGATTGTGACCGCGCTTGTGTTGGGAGATCGTCAACAAATGCGCCAAGCTGCTGGCCAGAAGTGTTCTTCCCTGCCCATTTGCTCTTGTACCTCCCCAGTACCTTAAGAAAAGATTCTTGGGGTTTGGTTATGAGCCAGCTGGACCCTGTGGTAGAATCATGATTCTCTGACCCAAGTCCTTTTCACAGGTTGACAGTCACAAAATGAAGTTATCAAGTCTCCAGGAGCAGCAGCTGGAAAGGGAAATGGAAATGTGGATGTTGAGTTCAGCTGCCCACAGACCCAGAGTGTGCTCCTCTCTTGTGTCCCTGAGGTGGAGAAAAGGACTTGACTGGTTTTACTGTTCAGGAATGCAGTTATCTCTAGCTTTCTGCAGCTTCACATTAAGACCCCTGGGGATATACTATCCCCTATATATCAGGAACACCTATATGTGACTTTATCAAGTGAGGGCTTTGGAGATAAATTTTAGCAGGTTTTGATCTAATTTATGCCTATCTAATATATATATCCGATATATCAGGAACACCTATATGTGACTTTATCAAGTGAGGGCTTTGGAGATAAATTTTAGCAGGTTTTGATCTAATTTATGCCTATCTAACACTATTGAGAAAGGAGATGTCTCTGGTTTTATTTTCAAATGTCTGGTGCCTCTTTAGGAGCCAGACCTGGTTAATCAGACTCACGGTCTTCATGGTACCTTTGCTTTAGTAGCTTAATAATCCAGTAATTCAGGTGATGAATAAAAATCTTAATGTGTGAAGATGGTAGATAATAGACAAAAGTGGACAACTAAAAATGATGAAATCATTCGTTAATGACTTATTAATTTATTATTTATTAATATTTATTTATCCAACTCATTTATTAATCTGACTCCCCACAGTTTGCTTCCCTAGGAGACACTGGCAGATCTTTGCCCTATGAAATCTGAAGAAAGGGCCTGGCCAGGATGGGGGGGCGTGGTCCTAGTTTATGTTACCCCGTGCTGGGTATATGTGGGCAGCCTATGTGTGATAGCAGCTAGGGAAGCAAATCATAGATAAACCTGATAGTTCTCATTCAGGTGATTTCTCTGTCTGTTAATATTCTTACTAAAACGGTTGGCTGTTCTTCAACAGTGATGTTAAAAGCATTTCATATTCTTTAGCAGTGGTTTCCTGGCAGCCTTATTTCTAGCCATGTGCAGATTGAAAAGAAAGCCGTCCTAGCTGTAGGGGACTCTGGGGAATTGGAAATCATTGCCTTTGTGACTCATGAGGGGAAGGCAATCTTCCCAAAGTTGATATCTTAATGAGTGCTCCTGGCAGGAGTTTCCTACCCTGTCATCCATGGTTCCTGGAGCGGCATTATTCGTTACCCTAGAAGTATAAAGACTCCTTGCCTTAGAAATTCCTGAGTCTACTGACACCTCCAAGTGGTGAAATAAAACTTTGCGAATGATTTTATTCACAGTAGTGCCTTGTGCCAGTGGCTCTGTTCACTCTTCAAAGAGCAGCCCACACGTTTCGTGGCCAGGGTGTACAGATGCACACTGTGACAGCAGTACCTCCCTCCAGAGCCACTGTGTGCTAAGCACTCCAATTGCCAGCGGTAGTTGGATCCAGTCAGTCTTTTATTCCCTCCACAAGCGCTTGCTAAGTTCCTTTTCTGTACCAAGTACTGCACTTGGCACTGATAATAAAAGGCCAGCAAGATTTAGCCTGGACACTAAGATCTGGCCCAGCAAGTGACAACTAACACTTAGTGCTCTCATAAAGATACGGGTTCCAACATGCAGTGACCATTTCCTGTGAAAGCTTAGTCTTTTAGTAGATTGAAATGGGTTGTGAAATATTACCTGACACGCAAATGAGGTGAAGTGAGTGGCTTTTTGACCTGTCCAGTCTCACCTAATGGTGCTAGTCCTTTCTTTAGCACTTAGGGGTCAAAATACATTTATTGAGCCCTCACTGTATTTCATGCTAAGCTCTTTACATGTATTAACTTACTTACTCACTCTTCATAACCACCTTATGAAACAGGTACTATTATCCCTACTTTACAAATGAGGAAACTGAAGCACATAGAAGTTAATAAGGTCCTTGTTGGAGGTCATGAGGTGGAGGCAAGATTCAAATTTAGGGAACCTGACCCAGAGTCCATGTTCTCAAATGATGTGATATGCTGCCTCTAGGTAGAAGGGTACCATCCTGACCAACCTCCAGTATGGGAGGTTGGCAGAGTGATAGTCCCCTGGCCTCCCTGCCTGCAGAGTTCTTCTCTTTCCTGGATGGGTTTCCGAGAGCAGATTGCTTGTCCTTAACACAGAGCAGGAGTTGATGAATGCAGTAGGAGGTCCCTTACCTACAGCCCACTGTGAATCTGGCTCTGCCTTTCGCCGTCGGGGTGACCTTGGCTTCGAGCGTGTTTCCTCATCTGTAAAGTGGAGATGATAATATTTTATGGGATCATCAAGGGATTAAATAAGATCACGTACTTAACCATTTCTGGCTCTGAGTAAGCACTTAATAAATGATAGCAGATTTTTATTATCCTCGTCTTCTAGCCTTGAGAACAAGCCGCGAAATAATTTCTCAGAGACCAGAATCTAGGACCTAGGTAGGCGGGCAGATTTCCTTTGGTTTTGACAAGACAATAATTTTATTCTATGTATTTCTCTTGACTCTTTTGGTGTGAAAAGCAGAGAGGTAAAGCATTATTTGACAGATGTATGGATTCAAGCAAGAAACTGAGGTCCAATTGCAAAGAAATGCCTTGTAGAACTCAGAGCCCTGTCTGAGGAGACACAGAGGACCCTAGAGGGCGGAGAATGAACACAGCGCAGGGGCTAGTTCCAGAGTCGCATCCTCGGTTAGTTCACTTACCAGTGTGGGTGAGGGTCTCTTGTCAATAGGCA
Organism: Procyon lotor; assembly: GCA_028646535.1. Taxonomy (NCBI): domain Eukaryota; kingdom Metazoa; phylum Chordata; class Mammalia; order Carnivora; family Procyonidae; genus Procyon; species Procyon lotor. The sequence continues at coordinate 13,830,730 of CM053603.1, read as the reverse complement.
GAGATTTTTTTTTTCCTCTGCTCTAACACGGACCTGCTGGCTAGTGTTTAATAAATCTTACTTTTTCTTGATGTGAAATAGAATTTGTGATTTTTTCCAAAACGCAGAGGCAAAGGAGCTCTGTAACCACAAGCTTATTGAGCCCCTTTCCCCCACCTGTTCCTGTGCCAGACTTTCCCGAAGTGCTTATTTGCCAGTGGTTGCTCCTCAGATCTCATGGCTGGCTCACTCTGTAGGCTCCACGCCAGAGTGATGCCGCTGCCACCGCCGCCACCAGCATCTCCGCTGCCACCATCGGCCACTCAGGTTCCTGCCATAAGGATGGGACCTGCCGCGAAGCTTCACCTTTCTCTTTTCTGCCCATCATCGGGGTTGTACTTCTTTTTCCTGGGGCTTTTGCCACGTAGCCAGTGTGCTAAAGAAAGTTTGCGGGCACCACAGTTAAGAGCCCTACCTACCTCTCCAAGGAGATTTGAGTTAGCCACGGACAAGAAGATGATTGAGAGAGGGCTCCTGTGCCTCTGTGCTGCAGAAGGAAGAGTTTGCCTCCGATAGTGTGCTAGCTCCGAGTCAGGTGGGGGGCTCGCTGGGACCCGTGAGAGTGTGCTACGTGACCCCTGCAGAAGTAGACTCGGCCTAACCTGCCCAAGGACAGCGCCCTGACCCACGAGAGCCGAGGCTGAAGACTGATCTCACCTTCTCCCACGCCCTTTCCCTAAGCTTGAGCTTGCTCTACCACACTGCCCCAAGTCTGTGGCTTCAAAGAGCCATTTCCTTTGGTTGATAAATAGGTTCACTCTTTGTAAAAATGTTTCAGCTTGGGGACTGGAAAGGCTCTCTGTGCCTTCCTGTCTCTCTCTCTTTTCCTCTGAGGGTTGATGTTGATGGCTTCTGTCTTTGTCTTCGCAGGGAACTCTAATGATCCATGACAAAGAGGTCATCCTTGAGTATATACCAGGCCCAGATTTTTGGTACTGCAAACGGGTAAGTGCCAAGAATTCCATTCCTTGGAGGTAAGGATCCAGACTCACAGCTCCTCTGTCTCCAGGAGTGCTCCCTGGTAGTATGCATCGCCAAGGGCAAAGCTCTTCTACCTTAGTTCGCTTCAGATGAACTGAGGGTCAGGGCAAGGCCAGCCGCCATTCATGCTTCCCAGCTGCTGCCTCTCACCATAAAGGGTTCTGGGCCTATTGAAAGCACTTTCTCAAGGGACACACACCATGCTTTTCAACTGATGGTGAATTGCATTGACTTACAACATAACCCTTCCTGAGGGTGGTCACAGGGGATTAGTATTGGGAGAGGTTGGTTCTGTGAGAGGTATACCCTTTTTGGATATTATAGGGCTTCCAAGGATATAGAACTTAATGGCATTTTACCTCTCTTAAAGTCTAATAGTCTTCCAGAATGGCATATTTTAAGATTTTAGGCTATAGTCTTTAAGGTTTTATTTATTTGAGAGAGAGAGAGAGAGAGAGCATGAGGTGGGGGGTGCAGAGGGAGAGGCAGACTCCCCGCAGAGCAGGGAGCACAATATGGGGCTCAATACCAGGACCCTGGGGTCATGACAATGACAAAGGCAAATGCTTAACCGACTGAGCCACCCAGGCGCCCCTAGGTTATACTCTTATTGGATTGAATTCCAGATGGCTTGCAAATAAGCGTGAAAATAAAATTTGTCACTTTTCATTGCTGCTACTTAGTTTCAAAAATAATTATGAAAAATTTATAAAATTTCTGAATCATGATTCATTAAAAGTTCATTATAGAACTTAATAAAATTCAGTAAAAACTTTAGCTTGACATTTTATTAGTCTTAGTGAAATATAATTTGTATAGCTGTGGTTGTCATTAACCAAAGCACTCATGTTTCATGGTGTCCTTTTAGGAAAACATTTAACTTTTTAGGGCGCCTGGGTGGCTCAGATGGCTAAGTATCTGCCTTCAGCTCAGGTCATGATCCCAAAGTCCTGGGATCGAGTCCTGCATTAAGCTCCCTGCTCAGTGGGGAGCCTGCTTCTCCCTTTCTCTTTCTGTCCCTCATGAATTAATAAATAAAATCTTAAAAAAAAGCTTTTTTAAAAAATTGTGATGAAATACACATAACATTAAATTTATCATTTTAACCATTTTAAAACATATAATTCACTGGCATTAAGTACATTCACAGTGTTGTACAATCATCATGTCTAGTTCTAGAACTTTTCATCATTTCAAAAAGAAACCCTGTATCTGTTGAACTCCTCAGTCTCCTATCCCTCATTTTCTAATAAAACCACTAATCTGCTTTCTATCTGCATGGATTTGCCTATTCTAGACATTTCATGTAAGTGGAGTCATAGAACATTTGACCTTTTGTGTCTGCCTTTGTTCACTAAGCATGTTTTCTGGGTTTATCCATGTTGTGTATCAATATGTTACTCATTTTTATGGATGAATAATATATGGCTATACCACATTTTGTTTACCTATTCATCATTTTACGGACGTTTGGGTTGTTTCCACCTCTTGTCTGTTATGAATAAGACTGCTGTGACTATTCATTCATGTACCAGTTTTTGCCTGAACACATATTGTCAAATCATATGGTACTTTTATGTTTTAACTCTTTGAGGAATCACCAGGCTGTTTTCCAGAGACAGCAGCTGCGCCATTTTACATTCCCACCAGCAACATATGAGAGTTCCAATTTCTGTATACCTTTGGCAACATTTGTAATTTTAACCCTTTTTAAAAAAATTTTTTTTTAGTTATCTCTACATTCAACGTGGGTTTAAACTCACAGCCCCAATATCAGAGGGGTCACGCTCTCTACCAGCTGAGCCAGCCAGACACTGCAGCCTTTTTTTGATAATAGCTATCCTAAGTGGGTATGAAATAGTATCTCAGGATTTTAATTTGCATTTCCCTTAACTAATGATGTCAACCATCTTTTTATCTGTTTGTTGCCACTTTTATATCTTCTTTGGAGAAATGTTCATTCAAGCCCTTTGTCCATTTTTAATTGGGTCGTTTGTCTTTTTGTTGTTAAGTCATAAGAATTCTTTATCCTGGATTCTGGATATAAATCCCCTATCAGATATGTGATTTGCACTTACTTTTTCCCATTTGTATATTATCTTTTACTTTCTTACCATGTTTTTTGCACAGAAATTAATTTTGATGAAGTCCAATTCAGCTCTTGTTTTCTTTTGTTGCTTATGCTTTGGTGTCAGGAAACAATTGCCAAATCCATGGTGATGAAGATTTACCCCTGTGTTTTCTTCTAAGAATTTTATAGTTTGGGCTTTTATATTTAAAGCTTTGATATATTTTGAGTTATTTTTATTCATGCTAAGAGGTAAAGGGCAGCTTCATTCTTTGGCATGTGTGTATCCTCTTGTCCCAGTATCATTTGCTGAATTAACTATTCTTTTCCCATTGAATGGTCTTGCACCCTTGTTGGAAAGCAGTTGACCAGAGGTCTGTAGGTTTATTTCTGTAGACTCTCAGTTTCACTTTGTTGTTGTGTATTTTTATCCTTATGTTAGTTCCATGCTGTTTTGATTATTGTAGCTCTGTTGTAAGTTTTGAAATTGGTAAGTATGTCTTTCAACTTTGTTCTTTTTTAAAGCTCTTTTGGCTATTGAGTGTCTTAATATGTTAATAGTGATTGCCTCTACAGTTTGAGATTATGGATGATTTCCCCCTCTTACACTTTCCCTATGAGCTATAATTGTTTCTTTAATAATCAGGGATGGAGAGAGCCAGGATTAAAGAGACAATTTTAAACTCTATTTTTTTTTTAAGGTTAATTTATTTACTTTCAAGAGAGAGCGAGTGAGAGAGTAAGCACATGAGCAGGGGGAGGGGCAGAGGGAGAGGGACACCTCAGAGATCATGACCTGAGCCAAAACCAAGAGTTGAATAATCCACCAACTGAGCCACCCATGTGCCCCAAACTCTTATTTTCTATTAACTGGCAAAGAGCAAATGTTGATATCTGATGTCAAACTTATGTAGCTATTGCCAAAGCTGTTGCTTGAAAGAACAGAATGGCTTAGGTCCCCTAAGATGACAAGCCATTCACTTAGCTGTCTCAGGGGTACTTGTAATTTCTGCACTTTTTTGGAAGGATTGAGGTACCAGCCCTGCATATGCCACCTTTGACCTGATGTGGAAGCCACCAAAAACAAATTTATAGCAGTATTATTTGTAATGTCTTAGAAGTGGAAACAACAACAAAAAATCCATCAACTGATGAATGGATAGACGCCACGCAGTACAGCCCTACAGTGGAATGCTATTTGGCACTTAAAAGGAATGAATGGGGCTCCTGGGTGGCACAGTCAGTTGAGCCTCCAACTCTTGTTTTGGCTCAGGTCGTCATCTCAGTCTTGTGAGACCGAGCCCTGCATCAGCCTCTTTGCTCAGCGCAAAATTTGCTTGAGATTCTCTCTCCCTCTGGCCCTCCTGCTTGTGTACGCACGCAGGTACCCTCTCTCTCTCCTCTCTCAAATAAATCTTAAAAATAAATAACAGGAATGAAATGCAGCATGCTAAAACATGGATAAACTTTGGAAACACTATGTCAGACACAGAGTACCTTATATTGCACTATTCCATGGGACTCGTGGTGAGAGTGGGAAATGACCCCACGAGGTTTCTTTTGAAATATTCTAAAGTTAAAAAAAAAAAGAAAAATATTCTAAAGTTAGATTGTAGCAATGGTCGCACTCTGTCTATACTGGAAGTCAGTGGGGGCACCTGGGTGGTTTCGTTGGTTAAGCATCTGACGGTTGGTTTCAGCTCATGTCATGATCTCAAGGGTCGTGAGATAGAGCCGTACATTGGGCTCCACTTTCAGCATAGGAGTCTGCTTGAGTTTCTCTCCAATTCCTTATGCCCCTCTCCCCCCCCAATAAATAAATAAATGAATAAATAAGTAAATAAATCTTTTAAAAAATAGAAATCATTTGACATTTAAAACAGGTGAACATGGGGGCACCTGGGTGGCTCAGTGGGTTAAAGCCTCTGCCTTCGGCTCAGGTCATGATCTCAGGTCCTGGGATCAAGCCCCACATCGGGCTCTCTGCTCAGCGGGGAGCCTGCTTCCCCCTCTCTCTGCCTGCCTCTCTGCCTACTTGTGATCTCTCTCTCTGTGTCAAATAAATAAATAAAATCTTTAAAAAAAAAAAAAAAAACAGGTGAACATTATGGTACTTAAACCAAGGTTAGGATCCCGACTCCACCATTTACAACTCTTCTGTAGTAACAAGCAGCCTCCAAATCCCAGAGACTTAAATAAATAGACAGACATATACTTCATAGGTCATTGCTTCTGTTTTGCTCCATGACCTCTCATTCTGGGACCTGGCTGGAAGGAGCAGTCCCAATGTGGCAGTGCTGTCCCCCTGCTTAAGGGAGAGAATGAGAGGCTCATTCTCCCAACCAGTGGCACTTAGAGCTTCTGCCAGGCCATGTTCTCTTACACCCTGTTGGCCAAAGCCAGACACGTGGCCAAAGCTGCCAATGGAGAGGAAAGTGCGCTCACCCTGCAGAGAGGCACCACAGTCGCTGGACATTGTGTGTATGATGCCGCCGCTCACCGAGAAGGGCACAAGGAAATAATAAACTATAATGACTTTACCCGAGTACTCTCTCCGGGCCTCAGTTTCATCTTCTGCACAATGAGGAGATAGTAGTTGTCTGAATCACCTAAGTGATCGTTTGTGGAACAGGCCTGGTACCTGGGGTGTGCTGTTTACTCATTAGCTTCTGCTGCGGTGGTGGCGGTTCTCCATCCGGCATGCCCTCCTTCCTCCCCCTACACGGCACTACTCCAGGAGCAGCCTTTTCTTCACAGTTCCTGTTCCTTGGTTTCCTGCCAGTCAGCTCTCTGTCCTCATACTACTTGGAAGTTCATTGGCAAAAGTTGAGCGTGTTTAGCATTGGGCAATGTGCTTTTACCTCTTCATTCATAGGTTCAGACAAGAAAAACTATCTTCACATTGCAAGGTGTCTCTTCCCTTGTTTGGGTGAATGAATGTTCCTTTTCCTTTTAACGTTCTCAGAAGAGCGACCGGAAGCATTACTTACGTATCTTCCTCTTCTTTCCTTGCCTGCCAATTGATTGATTGATTGATTGATTGATTGGATTTTATTTGTTTGACAGAGGGAGAACACAAGCAGGGAGAGTGGCAGGCAGAGGGAGAGGAGGGAGAAGCAGGCTCCCTGCTGAGCAAGGAGCCTGATTCGAGACTCCATCCCAGGTCTGTGGAATCATGACCTGAGCCCAAAGGCAGATGCTTAGCAGATGGAGCCCCCCAGGTGCCCCTCCTTGCCCCGTTTTAAAATCAGTGTTGGAGAAAGGGGAGTTGACAGTTGAATTGTCAGCTCTAGCCCAGCCTGAATGGGGCTGTCATAAGCAGTGCAGGACCGAATGTTGGATGCAGGCTGTGAGGGGAATGGCTTTGGGGCAGTAGTATTGTATAAACCATTTAACAGTCCAGTTTTCTTAGTTAAGTTTATTTCCTGTAGAAATCTTTGTCCCCAGCAAAGGCACTTGGGACTGCTCTGGGGTCCACGTGCCCTGTTAAAAGGCAGCTCTCAGGGGCGCCTGGGTGGCTCAGTCGTTGAGCGTCTGCCTTCGGCCCAGGTCAGATCCCAGGGTCCTGGGATCGAGCCCCGCATCGGGCTCTCTGCTCGGCAGGAAGCCTGCTTCTCCCGCTACCATTCCCTCTGCTTGTGTTCCCTCTCTCGCTGTGTTTCTCTCTGTCAAATAAATAAAATCTTTAAAAAAAAAAAAA
>CM053603.1:13800718-13816123 GCA_028646535.1 Procyon lotor | reverse complement strand
ACACACACACAATGGAATACTATGCAGCCATCAAGAGAAATGAAATCTTGCCATTTGCACAACATGGATGGAAGTAGAGGGTATTATGCTAAGCAAAATAAGTCAGTTAGAGAAAGACAATTATCACATGATCTCTCTGATATGAAGAATTTGAGAGGCAGGGCGGGGGGTGTCGTGGGGGGGGGTAGGGGAAAGAAATGAAACAAGATACAAGATGGGATGGGGAAGGAGACAAACCATAAGAGACTCCTAAACTCAAGCAATGAACTAAGGGTGGCTGGGAGGTAGAGGGGGTAGGGATGGGGTGGCTGGGTTATGGACATTGGGGAGGGTAAGTGCTGTAAAATGTGTAAGCCTGACAATTTACAGACATGTACCCTGGAGTAAATAATATATGTTAATAAAAAATAAATTAATTTTTTAAAAATAAAATAAAAATAAAATGCAAGGCTCTTGACAACCTACCTTGCACTTTCCAAGTTATTCGTCTGACTACTTCCCAGAGCATGAGGACAAGAATCAGGCAGGAATTTGGAAGCTACAACAAACAAGAAGTGGCTATCTCTGGTAAGAACAGAAACAGCATATTATTATTTCCTATGAAAGATGATAGGGTTGGGGCGCCTGGATGGCTCAGTGGGTTAAAGCCTCTACCTTCAGCTCTGGTCATGATCTCAGGGTCCTGGAATCAAGCCTCGCATTGGGCTCTCTGCTCAGCAGGGAGCCTGCTTTCCCCTCTCTGCCTGCCTCTCTGTCTACTTGTGTTCTCTCTCTGTCAAATAAATAAGTAAAATCTTAAAAAAAAAAAAAAAAAGATGATAGGGTTGAAACCTAATAGAAGTACCAGAATCTGGCAAGTCAAGAGGTGGTTTAGGTTGGAAGGATAAGAGCCTCTTACATTATGCAGAAATTAAAAAGACTGCTAAGAGCTTATAAAGAAGGAATATGGAGTCAGAAACCATTCAACATTTATTAACCCAGTTAACAAGTATTTATTCAGCACAGTATGTGTTGCCCGATATAGCTCTAAATCATGTGGACAGTGATGGAAAAAAAAAAAAGGTGAAAAAATGGAAGGAAACAGTCCTTGACTTCACGAACCTTTCCATCTAGAGATGTCCAATTGTATCTGGTGGCATTTGCTTTATTGTACATAGATCTTTGCCAGTCATTACCCAGGTACTTTGTCTGGTTTAGTGATTTACTCCTTCATTCCATATTTCTCAGGGCTCCAGTACTGTCTTGAAAATACCTAAGCAAATGCCTGACAAGCACTAAACCTAAGCATTCAAAAGAGACATAAGGAGCATTTTCCAAGGCAAGGTGCTCAATTCAATGTTCTCTGACTTCAAGAGATCTGCTGAGCTTAGAAACTTGATAGGAATAAATACAAACATGTCTGAACCCACACTCTTCCAGTTTGTGGGGATCCCAACATACCTTGTATTGCTATGGATTCACATTACTCAAATATCGGGTCAAAGAAAAAAAAAAAGACCTTCACCGTATACTTTTAAAATAAATGCCTCAGAACTAGACAACATGAGCATTATCAGACACACAGGCAGAAACAATAAATGTGCTACTTATTAGCTGCAGGAAAATCTATAAGGAATGGAAAGAAGAAAATTAGCTATTCAAGTGTCAACTGCAAATCCTGAATGTGCCCAAAATCCAAATAACAAAGACAGATCAACATCCAGGAGAGCAAGTACCTGGAGACATATAGTCAAAAAACCCCTGAACAAACAAAGAAACAAAACATCCCACAGCCCAAGGGAGAATTCAAAATGGCAATATGAATGTCCTAAAAAGAAGTGAAACCTGGGCCACTGGCACTGTGAGCGGCCCAGGTAGTCCGCTACACTACTCTAACATGGGACCGAAGGGCCTAACCATTTGGAGAAAGCTCCTTAAAAACCCAAAAGCTTTAGCATTTCCAATCCTAGATATATACCCAAGAGAAATGAAAATATGCATACATGTGTGTTCCTGTGTACATGACTATTCACAGCAGCATTATTCACAATAGTGAAAAGTGGAAATAATCTAAATGTCCATCAACTAATTAACAGATAAAGAAAATGTGTTACATTCGATACAATGGAATACTCAACCATAAAAAGAGATGAAGTTACCAATTCATACAGCAACATGGATCAACTTTGAAAACGTAATGCTAAATGAAAGAAGCCAGTCAAGAACGTGTATGATCCCATCTATATGAAATATTTTGAACAGGCAAATCTATAGAGACAGAAAGTAGACTAGTGGGCCTTTAAAGCATGGGAAGGGGAAAGTGGAGGGAAATGGAAAGTGACTGGTAAGAGGTACAGGGTTTCTTTTCGAAGTAACAGAAATGTTTAGGAATTATATAGTGGTGATGGTTGCATAACCTTATGAATATACTAAAAACTCCTAAGTAGTATACTTTAAAAGGGTGAATTTTATGGTACATGGATTTCACCTCAACCAAAATAAAACAGAATAAAAGGTTCAGGTCTGCATGACTATTGCCAGGACACAGACATTCAGTTATTTCATTCTTCCCTCTTGCCACTCACTGGCTCACTTAACCTATAGCCACTCAGGGAGCAGCCTGCCTCCAGCCTCTTCTCTAACCACGCCCACCACTGCCACATTCATCTTCCTAATTGCACCCCCATTCTTGCCCAAAGCTCTGGTTCCCAACAATCATATATAATTGAAAATGAGAGAATTCTGGGGCACCTGGGTGGCTCAGGTGGTTTTGTGTCCAGCTCTCTTGGTTTCAGCTCAGGTCATGATCTCATCATGGGTGGCAAGATTGAGCCCTGAGTCCCAAGTCAGGCTCCAGGCTCAGCAGAGAGTCTGGCTGAAGATTCTCTCCTTCTGCCCCTCCCCCAAGTAAGAACACACTTGCTCTCTAATCAATCAATCAATCAATCTTTTTTTTTTTTTTAAGATTTTATTTATTTGACAGCGAGAGAGATCACAAGTAGGCAGAGAGGCAGGCAGAGAGAGAGGGGAAGCAGGCTCCCTGTTGAGCAGAGAGCCTGATGTGGGGCTCGATTCCAGGACCCTGAGATCGTGACCTGAGCCGAAGGCAGAGGCTTTAACCCATGAGCCACCCAGGTGCCCCACCAATCAATCTTCTTAAAAAAAGAAAAGGAAAATTAGAGAACTCTAACTAGAAAGGAACATCTATTTTCCCAACAAAAAAAGATGACCAAAAAGCAATCTGACTGAACTTGAATGAATAAACTTTTAGGGATGTGAATGACCTACTTATACTTAATTTATTATTTTAATTAGTCTTATACACTTAAGTTATAAAATAATATGAGCTTAATTACAACCATACCCCCAATGCCTACACAATGGCAGACATATTAAACATAGTGGGGGATCAACAGCTACTGAATGATTGTATCTAGGCAGTGATCAATGAAAGTTTAAACTACTGGGTGACAGATTGGAGATAACATACAAAATCCAGCAAGTTCACTCATGAGTTTATATTAATTAAGAGAAATGAGTATACCTATTCACCAAGAGACAGAATTTTGAAATAATGCCCTCCACCCAACCTACATGATCTTTAACAGAGGAATTAATGAATACACTGTGATATACTCTTATGCTGAAAGACTGTATAACAATGAAAATGAACACCTTCCAGTTATACACAAGGGGAATTTAAAAAACAATACCAAAAAATAAAAATAAAAATAAAATAAAAATACCAAGCAAAAATAAAGGTAGAAGAATACATCCTGTGTGATTCACATACATGAGGCTCAAAAGCAAGTGAAAGGACTCTTCAGTATCAGAACTTAACAACAGTGACTACCCCTGGGAAGGGCAGAAAGGAAAACAACCATGAGTGGCCAGGAGGGACTTCTGCATATAAAGCAACATTCTGCTAATTAATTTGGGCAGTGGTTACACAGGTGCTATAGACAGAATGCCTGTAATCCCCAACCCCCTTCCAATTTATATGTTGAGGTCCTAATTCCCAACCTGATGGCATCTGGAAGTGGCACCTTTGGGAGGTAATTAGGTCACGAAGGTGGAGTCTTCATGAGTAGAATTATTACTCTAAGAGATAACAGAGACCATCTTTCTCTCCACCATTTGAGGATACACCAAGAAGACAGCCATCCACAAACCAGGAAGAAGACCCTCATAGGGAAATGAACTGGCTGGCACCTTGATCTTGGACTTTCTGGCTTCCAGAATTTTGAGAAACAAATTTCTACTGTTTAAACCACCAAGTCCATGGCATTTTGTTACAGCAGCCCAAACTGATTAAGACAGCAGGTACATACCATCTGTGATAATTCACTGAAGAGTAATGCTTGTGATATGCTCTTTTCTGTACGTATGGAATGCAGAATGGAAGGAAGGAAGGAGAGTAATATCAAAACATTGACCTTTCCTTTCTGTCTTATTCAAGCTCTTTATATGCTGCAGTTCCCTCACTAACAGGGCCATTTTAGGTCATCTAGCAATTTTCTAGAGCACATCATTTTAATTGCCATCAAACTTACCTAAGATATACCACTTCAAATCTGTGAATAATGTCATTGTAGGAAAATCTATCCTAAGCCCCAAGTACCTTTTGGAGCAAAATTACAATAGTCAATTATTTCATTGGTCCTATAAGTGAATTTGAATACTTGTTTTATTAAAAATGTTATCTAATATTATATATGATTATAACCTCAGAATCCTAATTGAAATTGTGTTAAATTTCTTTACTTCTTTACGGGCAACTGGCTGGCTCAGTAGGTAGAGCATGCAACTCTTGATCTTGGGGTCGTGAGCTCCAGTCCCACGTTGGGTGTAGAGATTACTAAAAATTAAGATTTTTTTAAAAAATTTATTTATTTACAGAGATAGACAGAATGAGAGAGTGCCAGGGGGAGGAGCAGGCAGAGAGAATCCCAAGCAGACTCTCCACGCTGAAGACAGAGCCCACACAGGGCTCAACTTTACGATCCCAAGATCATGACCTAAGCTGAAACAAGAGTCACTTAACTGACTGAGCCACCCAGATGCCCTAAAAATAAAATCTTTTTTTTTTTTAAAGATTTTATTTTTTAATTTGAGAGAGAGAAAGAGAGGGAGAGTGAGGAAGAAGGAGCATGGGAAGGGGGAGGGGCAGAGGGAGAAACAGATGGCCCACTGAGCAGGGAGCCAAATGTGGGACTCAATCCCAGGACCCCGAGATCATGACCTAACCAGAAGGCAGATGCTTAACTGACTGAGCCACGCAGGTGCCCCTAAAGACAAAATGTTAAAAAAAAATTTTTTTTCTTTACTTCTTTAAAAGACCAGTGAACTAACCTACCCATCCCAGATTCTAGCAGCTGACCTCTGTAAGCATCCAAAACTAGCATGGGCTAAAGTCAGTGATTAATATATCTTCCTCAAATGATACTTTTTGACTCAAAAGAACTGAGCAAATATATAGCAAAGAATATAAAATCTTAAAAAAAAAAGATAAAAGATTCTTTTCTGAGGGATAAATTCTTAGGAAATCCCATCTCTTATTTAGGTAATACACTAATTTTCAACATTTCAGAAAATGTATTTTGTTATTAGTACTTTGGCACTGATTGGTAAGCAGGGAGAAAGGTACACTCAAACACTGCTGGTAAAAACGAATAAATTGGGAAACTTCTATATGGCAATCTGACTACATTTATCAAGTCATAAAATATAGTTACCTCTTAATCTGGCAAGTCTACCTGGAGGAAATTCACTTAAAGGATTAATTAAGGATGTTTGACTATTTAGTTATAAGGCCATTCATCAGTGCACTATTTAATAAAACAACTACAGACCTCAAATCGCCAAATGAAGAACTAATTAAATCATGGTGATTTATAATATGAAGCATTACAGAGCCATCAAAAATGATATGACAAAAATGTATTTAATGATAAGGAAATATGTCCACAGTAATTGAAATAAAAAATTATAAAATCATACATATAAGATTATACTACTTTGTAAATATAGTGATTATAGATATGTGCACAGAAGAATCTGAAAAGGCACACATCAAAATAACAGCAGTCTAATCAATATTTATAGAATATGTCATATAAAAAGAGAAGAATGCACATCGCTCTCAAGCTTACGTGGAACATTCACTAATACAGACAACATTCTGGGCCGTAAAACATACCTTAACAAATTAAAAGAATAGAAAATCATACAATGTATGCTCTCAGACCACAAAAGAATCAAGCTAAAAACCAGTAACAGAAAGATAGCTATAAATCCTCAAATACTTCGGAGATTAAACAGTACATTTCTAAGTAACGCATGGGGCTAAGAAGAAATCTCTCAAGATAATTTTTTTTTTAATTTGGAACTAAATGAAACTGTAAACACAACTAAATTTGTGGGATGCAGTGAAAGCGGTGCTAGAGGGAAATTTATAGCGCTGAAAGCACATAATAAGAAAAACATCTACAGACCTAAAATTAATAATCTAAGCTTCCACCTCAGGAAACTAGAAAAAGCAGGGGTGCCTGTGTGGCTCAGTGGGTTAAAGCCTCTGACTTCGGCTCAGGTCACGATCTCAGGGACCTGGGATTGAGCCCCACATCGGCTCTGCTCAGCGGGGAGCCTGCTTTCCCTTTCTCTCGCTGCCTGCCTCTCTGCCTACTTGTGATCTCTCTCTGTCAAATAAATAAATAAGAAAGGAAACTAGAAAAAGCAAATTAAATCCAAAGTAAGCAGAAGGAAAAAAATGATAAAAATTAGAGCAGAGGGGTGTCTGGCTGGCTCAGTCAGAAGAACATGCAACTTCTGATCTCAGCATTGTTAGTTCAAGCCCCACACTGGGTGGAGAGATTAAATAAATCTTAAAAATATTTAGAGCAGAAATCAACAAAACTGAAACCAGGCAATCAATAGGGGGGAAAAAAAAAATCAATGTAACCAAAAGCTAGTTCTTTGAAAAGATCATGGACTCCAGGAAACAAACCAAAGGTTTTGGCCGGGGAGGGGGGGGGGTTGTTGTCAGGGGGGGGTTAACCCGGTGATGGGTATTAAGGAGGGCACATACTGCATGGAGCACTGGGTGTCATACACAAATAATAAATAATGCAACACTATATCAAAAACTAATGATGTACTGTATGGTGTCTAACATAATAAAAAAATAATAAAATTGATAAACATCTACCCAGGCTAAGAAAAAAAAAGAAAGAAAACACATTACTAATATAAAAAATGAAAGTTGGCATCACTACCAACTTCACAGACATTAAAAGACTAAAGGAATATTATGAATAATTATATGGCCACAAACTTGATAACCTAGATAAAAAGTATCAATTAAAAAAAACAAAACAAAATCTGTCAAAACTCACACAAAAAGGAAAAGACAATCTGGATAGGCCTATATCTATTAAAGAAGTTGGATTAATAATCTTCCAAAACCGAAAGCACCAAGCCCAGATGGGTTCACTACTGAACAAACATTTAGAAAGAAATTACACTAATCTTCTATAATCTCTTCTAGAAGATAGAAGTAGAATACTTCCTAACTCATTCTCTTCAGCATCACCCTAATACCAAAATCAGACACACTACAAGAAAAGAACTACAGACCAATTATCTCCCATGATTGTAACGCAAAATCTTCAAAAGAATAGCAAATCAAAAGCAACAATGTATAAAAATAATACACCACAACAACTGGGTGTTGTTCAACATTCAAAAACCAATTAATGTAATACATCACATCAACAGGCTAAAGGAAAAAAAAAAATCACACGATCATATCATTAGATGCAGAAAAGCATTTGACAAAATCCAACACCCATTCATAATAAACTCTCAGCCCTCTAGGAATAGATGGGTACCTCCTCAACTTGATAAAGAACATTGAAAAAAAAAAAAGTAATAGCAGTACAGAGTTTACTGGAGATGTTAACTCTTCCTTTTAACTTGGGTTTTCTGCTTTTTCTACTAAGTGAATAACAACCACACTGAAAAGTGGGGTTTCGTGGATTTTTTTTTTTTTAAAGGAGATAGAGGAGAGAGAGTGAAAAGGAGCAGAGAGAGATTCTTAGGCAGGCTCCATGCCCAGTGCTGAGCCTGACATGGGACTTGATATCATGACCCTGAGATCATGACCTGAGCCAAAATCAAGAATTGGATGTTTAACTGACTGAGCCACCCAGTTGCCCACAAAATGAAAAGTTTTTAAAAATTAAAAACTTATTTTTTTTTTCCAGATTCTACTCATCCATTTGAGAGAGTGTGTGTGAGCGAGTGAGAGGCAGAACATGAGCAGGGGGAGGAGCAGAGGGAGAAGGAGAAGGAGACTTCCTGCTGAGCAGGTAGCCTGACACCTGGGGCTCAATCCCAGGACCCTGGGATCATGACCTGAGCTGAAAACAGAGGCTCAACTCACTGAGCCACCCAGGTGCCCCTAAACATTAAAAGCTTTTAAACAGGGGCACCTGGGTGGTTCAGTGGGTTGGGCCTCTGCCCTCCGCTCAGATCGTGATCTCAGGATCCTGGAATCAAGCCCTGTGTCAGGATCTCTGCTCGGCAGGGAGCCTGCTTCCCTTCTCTCTGCCTGCCTCTCTGTCTACTTGTGATCTCTCTCTCTCTCTGTCAAATAAATAAATAAAATCCTAAAAAAATAAAAATAAAAACTTTTAAATAATCTCATCCCGTTGGAACATTCAGAAATGTGCCCATTTTATTATTAAATGTATACTACCTAGCCCAGGTCCCTGCATGTCGGAGGTGCTCCATATTCACCATGTTAATAGAAGTTGCTACTTCCAATGGGATTCTAGAGGGATAAGTCAGTACTACCCAGCAGGTCCCATTTACAGCAAAATGCTATTATATTAATATAAAATATATGCATTTTTTACTTTGAGTTTAGTCTCTGTAACTAGTTCAGACTACTGGCTCCAGTTACTAGGCTCTGTAAAATCTTCTTCTAAAATAAAGCTAAATGAAAAGAGAATCCAAGGAGACTTCAAATGTTTGATACATTGTAACTAAGGACTATGAAAATCAGCACCCACATTTAAAATATTCCCTTGAAAACTGACATATGAAATACAATTTGTTTAGAGAACTCTCAACTTGTTTGGTTTTTCTAGTAACTGCTACCAAATGTGTGTAATCTGCTGGCCCTCACATCCCCCATATCCCACAGATATGTCTCCTGAATAACAGAATATCTTAGTCAAGTCTCAGGCTGAGTCTAAAAATCATCTTTGGTTATTTGATGGTCAAACAGATCTCATTCTTTTTTTTTTTTTTTAATTATTTGTCAGAGAGAGAGAGAACACAAAAAGGGGGAGTGGCAGGCAGAGGGAGAAGCAGGCTCCCCACTGAGCAAGGAGCCTGATCTGGGACTCGATCCCAGGACCCTGGGATTATTACCTGAGTTAAAGGCAGACATTTAACTGACTGAGTCACCCAGGCATCCCCCCGCCCCCTTGCTTTTTAAGATTTTATATATTTATGTGATGGGCAGAGAAAGAGAGAGAGAGAGAGAGAGAGAGAGAGAGAGAGAGAGAGAAGCACAAGCAGGCAAAGCGGCAGGCATAGGGAGATAGAGAGGGAGAAACAGGCTCCCCACTTAGCAAGGAGCCAGAGGAAGGGCTCAATCTCAGCACCGTGGGATCATGACCTAAGCTGAAGGCAGATATTTAACTGAGCCACCCAGGTGCCCCAAACAGGTCTCATTCTAAAACTCCTCTTCCAAGCTAGGCCTGGGACTGCTACTCAAGTGGGGGCCAGGAACAGTGTCTTACTGTACTCTTGCTACACTTCTAATCCCACCCACCACTCCCCACTGTTAGGACCAGGAATAAGGTAAGGAGAAAGATGATACATTAAGAGACACCATGGCAAGATGGATCATTCTCTTTGGCTAACCACAACTCCTTTATACTAGGGTTTCTCAACATCAGCACTACTGACATTTAGCAGCAGATAATTCTTCACATGGGGGCTGTCCTGTGCATTGTAGGTTGTTTAGCAGCATCCTTGGCCCCCACCCATTAGATGCCAGTAACAACAAAAATGTTTCCAGACACCGCCAAATGTCCAATGGTTAGGAAAGGGAGAAGAGGGTATCAAAACTGCTTCCCTCTCTGTCCATCCCACTGTTAAAAACCACTGTCTTACAAAAACATTATCAGGCCAGTGTCCCCTTTCCCCTGGCTTCTGTTTGTGTCCCCCCTGCTGTTGCTTCTTGGTTTAATCCTGACTAGAACGTAGTCTCTTGGAGTATCAGGCATCCAAATGCCAGCTCTCTCATGGGGAACACTTTTGCTGGTTTACTGAAAAGCCCCACAAATCTTCACAGTGCCCAGGAGAGGGAAGTTTGAATCTGTCCTATTTCCCATCCCTCAACCTCAATCCCAACCTCAGCCCTTGCCCAGCAGGGTACCCTCTTGGGAGCACTGACAAGATAACTTAAGCCCCAAACATCTTCCAAAACATCCACTCAACCTCCCAGACATTCACATATCTTCCCCTCCCAATGAACACCTCTAACCACCAAAGGAGAGTCTGGTGGGAGGACAAGTCAAATGATGCCTCTTTCCAAGAGAAGGGGACACTGCTATTCAAAAATTTCTGCATTCAAATTTGGTAAAGTGTTAACATTTGATGAATCTGGGTACAAAGCATATAGGTATTCTTTGCATTGTTTTTGCAACTTTTCAGTAAGTCTGAAATTATTATAATTTTTTAAAAGATTTTATTTATTTATTTATTTGACAGAGAGGAAAGAGATCACAAGTAGGCAGAGAGGCAGGCAGAGAGAGAGGGGGAAGCAAGCTCCCCGCTGAGCAGAGAGCCCGATGCAGGGCTCGATCCCAGGACCCTGAGATCATGACCTGAGCCAATGGTAGAGGCCTAACCCACCGAGCCACCCAAGAGCCCCTATTATTATTATTTTTAAATGAATTTCAGGGGCGCCCTGAGTGGGTCATTTAGTTAAATGTCTGACTCCTGACTTCAGCTTGGGTTGTGATCTTAGGGTTGTGGGATTGAGCCCTAGCTCCAGCTCCACACTAGGCATGGAACCTGCTCAAGTTCTCTCTCCCCCTCTGTGCCCCCCTCCCTCCGCTTGCTTGCATGCATATGCACATGCCCACGCTCTGTCTTTCTCAAAAACAAAACAAAAAAAAGCTCAAATAACAATCTTATTGGAGTAATGAAGATGTTCTAAAACTAGATTATGATGATGGCTGCACAACTTGGTAAATTAACTAAGAACTGCTGAACTGTACTTACTTAAAATGGGTGGATTCTATGATCCATAAATCATCACAATAATTTTTTTCTTTAAAAAAAAAAAAAGACCCTAGTATTCCCCTTGTACTACAGGTTAAAGATGACACCCACAATATTAATGCTGCTGGAAAGAGATCTCCAAGAAAGATATACAGGGAAGGAACCTATCCCAGCAGTGAACAGGTCACCCCACCACCCCCACCAGCCCACCCCTGCTTTGAGCTTTGGTTAACAATTCCATGAAAATAGGAAAGATCCACACTGGTACCTACTATCCATCCAATTACAGCAATATCGCCTCTAAAAAGTAGCCCAAGGATTTCCTAAGTGGTGTTTTTATTTAAAATCTACTTCAAATAGTTCTTATTAATTTTGAACTGTATGGATACCAAAGCAGAAAGCCCACTCAACTCTACTAAGCAACTACTGTGCACAAGCCACATGGTTACTTCAAATGTGGTCTGTTATTCAATTCTAACCATCATCTTCCAGATTTTCAGCTTAAGAGTTCTTCCGTGGTAAGCAGATACCATTAGCAAAGAAATTCTTCTTACATTTAAGACGTGAAGTTCTAAATCTCCAGCCACCAAACTGACACTTTTTTTTTTAATGAATTTGTGTTTTATTTTAGACCTGGACTTATTCCCACTGGACTGGGACCCTGAACTAATTTCCATGTTAAGTTTAAAAAAATTTTTTTGGGGGGGGCGCCTGGGTGGCTCAGTTGGTTGAGCGGCTGCCTTTCGGCTCAGGTCATGATCCCAGAGTCCTGGGATCAAGTCCCACATTGGGCTCCCGGCTCCACAGGGAGTCGGCTTCTCCCTCTGACCTTCTCCCCTCTCATGCTTTCTCTCACTCTCTCTCTAATAAATAAAATTTAAAAAAATAAAATAAAAAATAAAATAAAATAAAAAAATTTAAAAAATCTTAATAAAATAAAAAAATCTTAAAAAAACAACTTTTTTTGTTAATTGAGCTGCAGTTCACATATCATAAAATTCACTGTTTTATTGTGCTTTTTTTTTTTATACAATGTAATGGGTTTTAGTATATTCACAAGGTTGGTCAACGATCACTACTATCTAATTCTAGAACATTTCATCACCTTCAAATGAGACCTTATTACCCATTAGCAGTCACTCACTATTTCCTCTTGAGAACATGTCTAAGTGGCTGGTAACCAATAATCTACTTTCTTTCTTTCTAAGATTTTATTTATTTATTTTAGAGAGAGAGGGAGAAAGCGTGCAAGTGGCAGGAGGAGCAGGAGAGGGACAAGTAGACTCCGCACCGAGCATGGAGCCTGATGCAGGGCTCCGTCTCATTACCCTGAGACTATGACCTAAGCCAAAATCAACAGTTGGGACACTCAACTGACTGAGCCATCCAGGTACCCCCAATAATCTACTTTCTGTGATAAACTTCTTTCTCTCCTATTTATTTTCCTTTGGAAATAGCATTTATACAGATTAAACACAAATTTCACTTAGTCACAGATTTTGGTAAAATATACGTTATTAGTATATAACATTAGCATTCCTAATCTCATGTTGTGAGATTAAAAATAATTATTAATCTAGATAGGCTTATCCATGATTTTCAAAATCATACCATCAATGCTCTTTTTTTTCTTTTACCATCAATGCTCTTAACAAGAAATATGTACATATTATATATATCTATCTCATACATAAATGAGTTAAAAGGTGAAACAACAGCAGCTGAACATTTGGCATGGGGAGAATGAGACACAAAGACACATTATAAGCTCCAAGTTCTGGAGGTCTGTGTGTGGCTCAGTTAAGCATCTGCCTCTGGCTCCGGTCATGATCCCAGGGTCCTGAGACTGAGCCCCGAGTCGGGCTCCCTGCTCCGGGGGGAGTCTGCCTGCTTCTCCCTCTGCCTCTGCCCCTCCCTGGCAACTTGTGCTTGCACATGTGCGTGCAACTCTCTGTCTCTCTCACTCTGCCTTCTAATAAATGAATAAAAATTAAATAAATAAAATCCTAAAAAAACCCCCAAAAACCTCCAAGTTCAGCTCAGAAGGAGAAGATGCCTAATAACACTGAATGCCACAGGCAGCCGAAGAGAATTCTGTCACGAGAGAACTACCAGCAATGCTAGGCTCAGAAACAAGGCTCCGCTCCCCCAGGAGTCCTGGCAAGGCCATGATCCCCTTCCCTCACATGCCTGGATGCCTGTGCACTCAAACCGCAGACACTGTTGGGACAGATGCGGCCCAGCCTTTTCCCCTTTCAGTCCAGGCAGCCCAGTCTCATGACAGAGGAGGTGGGCAACAGCACCATCAGGTCTGGCTGCAAAGATCCAGCTGCCATCCAAAGCAGCACTACCACTTCTCGGGCATCCCGGAGTCCCGAGAGGTGAATAAGCTGTCAAGGAAAAGGAAGACAACCAAGCAGAGTCCAGTGTTATAGGCTCACTCTCTCTGGTCCCTCTTCTGGTAGTAAGTACCCACCACAGGCTGGCTACTGTACCAAGTGCTTCACATACATTACTCTAATCTCACAACTGCTCTGAGGTGGGAACTATGATTATCCCTCCATTTTACAGATGAGACACTGAAACTGAAAAATTACAAACGAACTAGGAAGTGACAAAGGTGGAATTCTAAACCTCTCAGTGCTCCTAACACCCTGCACTATCTAGAGGTATACAAAATCATAAACCAAAGTTATCATCAAGATCACAAACTGAACCATGTCTTTGTATAACCCCTTAATTAGAATGATACATATTATACATATTCTGCTTTTTCAATAACGGTAATCAAGTTCCAAAAGACTGAAAATTAGCACTTCACACAACCCCATTTTTATAAAAAGTACAGACATTAACTAAAAATACCAGCTGAAAGAGGGGGTACAACATCAAAGACTGAAATACATAGGCATATTTCCAATTTAGAACAAATTAAGAACCAGAGGTGCCTAGGTGGCTCAGTTGGTTAAACAGCTGCCTTCAGCTCAGGTCATAATCCCAGGATCCTGGGATCGAGCCCTGCATCAGGCTCCCCACTCAGCAGAAAGCCTGCTTCTCCCTTTCTCTCTGCCTGAAGCTCTCTGCCTACTTGTGCTCTCTGTCAAATAAATAAATAAAATCTTAAAAAAAAAAGAACTACATTATTTCAATCTGCAGAAATGAACCATGATATATATGCATGACAAAAATAATTATAAACTTTATCACAGGAGACACACTAGAAGTTCCCCCTTAAACCTGACAAATGAGGCGTGCCTGGGTGGTTCAGTCGGTTAAGTGCCCAACTCTTGATTTTGGCTCAGGTCATGATATCAAACCCTGCATCAGGCTCTGTGCTGGGTATGGATTCTGCTTAAAATTCTCTCCCTCCCCCACTCACCACCCCTGCTCACATATCCGTGTGCTCGCTCTTAAAACAAAACAAAACAAAACAAAACAAAACAAAACAAAACAAACTGCCAAATGACTCAAGGAAATTAAACTGAATGCAGTTTAGAGTACCTCTTACAATTATTACATAAAGTCTTAGATATGGTAAAGCCAGGGACTGGTCATCAGAGCTTAGGGATTTAAGGCCACGGGCTAGGGGTGCCTGGGTGGCTCTGTCAGTTAAGCTTCTGCCTTTGACTCAGGTCATGATCCCAGGGTCCTGGGATTGGAGCCCCATATCAGGGTCCCTGCTCAGTGGGGAGCCTGATCCTCCCTCTGCGCCTTCCCCCATTCATGCTCTCACTTTCTCTCTCTCAAATAAATACATTATTAAAAAAAAAAAAAAAAAAAAAAGCCACAGGCTAGATTTCTAGTGTGGTCTAACCATATTCCATGTCCCCCCATGTGGTGTGTCTGGCTCTTTCTCTTGGGAGAATTTAGATTCGACGGCTAATACAGAAGCTCCTAGAGAGACCTGGAAGCAGCCCCCTGAAATTCAGTCCCTGTCAACAGGCTAAATGGGAAATACTGTTGATAAAAAAAAACAATCCTCCTGCATACCACCACCAAATCCCTTTTTATTTATTTTTAATTTTTAAAAAGATTTTATTTATTTGATAGAGAGGAGAGAGACCACAGGTAGGCAAAGAGACAGGCGGGCGGGGGCGGGGGGGGAGCAGGCTCCTGGCCGAG
>CM053603.1:13652459-13800618 GCA_028646535.1 Procyon lotor | reverse complement strand
TTTTTTAAAGATTTTATTTATTTGACAGAGGGAAACACAGCAAGAGAGGGAACACAAGCAGAGGGAATGGTAGCGGGAAAAGGAGGCTTCCTGCCGAGCAGGGAGCCCGATGTGGGGCTCGATCCCAGGACCCTGGGATCATGACCTGAGCCGAAGGCAGACGCTTAACGACTGAGCCACCCAGGTGCCCCCCAAATCCCTTTTTAGCCAGATATCCCATGAAGCCAAGACTGAAGCTGCTGTCATTTAAGACTTTCTTGTTCCAGTTAGATGCAAAGTTGTTGTGATAATAACAAATACAGACTCCATGTTCACTGTGTGCGAGGCCCAGTCCTAATCACCCTCTATGCATTAACTCATGTAATCCCTCGATGCATGAGAGGGCCCTGGGACACAGAGACGTTAAGTCATCTGTCCAAATCACACAGAGAAAGGTGACACAACAGGAATGCAAGCCCAGGCAGTCTTCCTCCACGTATTTAATCACTAATATATACTGCCTCATGCCAGTCAAGACTCAATTACTAGATAGGTAATTCTCTTAAATCCCACTCACAAGAATCTTCAGTAATTACGATTTACACTCATTTTAGAATGCATTTTCCTTTTTATTTCCCACCAATAACCTCTACTGAGGGCAATCAGCAGAAGGTACTAAAACTGAAGTTTCCAGGAAGAAGGGCATAATTTAAGACACAAGTTATACAGCTGAGCCCAGGCTGGGGAGCCACATTCTCTTCAGTGAAGTAGTTTTGAGGTATGGGTTTAGGCAACAACACAACTTTGCAGGAATTCACAAAGATTATTGCTTTTTTGTTACTTAGAATGCACACAAATACTGAAGTGTTTCATACAGTAATGCTATCAACTTGATTAACACTCCAACGAACTAGAGCTTCACCTATTTTTTCCACCATGGCCTCACAAATAGTGCTCCCATCCCCCAAAACATAAGCTTTCCCTGTTGATCTCATTTTAGTCAAAAGACAGATACCATTTAGGATTTGGCTTCCTTCACATTATCTTCAGAACCACCCTGGACATCCTGGTATCTTCAAAAACCCAAATTCTCTTAACTTTGTTGACATAAAAAACACCATTTCACAAAATTTCATTCCTCTGTGCACTAGCAAAGGCCAGTGTCTGAAAGAATTTTCATGTTAGGTGATAAGGGCATCTTTTCTTTCCACTTTATAAAGTCAGGCTGACTCTGCCCAGTCATCATCTTTGGCTAAAGAAGGCCACCAATGCTGACAGTTGAGTAAAACTTCCAGAGAAATGAATTCTTCTTCCAGAGCTATTCTTTATAAGGGCATTTTAGTAAACATATGGTTGAATGGGAAGAGACAACAAACATCACACCTATACAGAGAAGAAAATAAAATGCTAATTTCTGTAGAACAACTGACCACAGCTTGAAAGAGCTAGTACTCACAACTGGGCAACCACCGAAAGGGATCGATCCTCTAATACAATGCTTCTCGATCCCCTAAGTCCCAGTGCAATGGCACACAGAGCAAAAGGAGATAATATTCACTCTCAAACCACAGGGACTTAGACAACGAAGAAAGCCCAGGGTATATGATGCTGCTAGAAATATCTTTCCCAGTAGAGGTAGAATAAAAAACCCTGCCTCACAGTGTTTGCTGGCTTCCTACTTCTGGACAGATTTCCTCTGCTGGAAATCAATTACCCAGATAGACAGCTGCTGGCTAGGTTTTCTCCTGAGGAGTCCTCTTGGCCGCAATGCTCAGTATTGCTGTAGAGTGAGTGTCCTACTGTCTGATGTGTCCATGAAGGCACTGCAAAAGGGCTAGAGGGGCCTTGATCATCATCCAGGACAACCTAAGGCACACATATCCTGCAGTATTTGACAAAGCCAGCTGGCAGAAGGCTCCTTTATTCCCTTCCCCAAGACTTACAACTGTCAGTCAATGATAAATAAAAAGACATTTCACATCAAGAATCAGGATAAGCAAAGAATTCTGTAAATAACAACAACATCAAAAAATCAAACCAAAGCATTTAGTAGAAACCTCCTCAGAAGCATATACACAGATTCTACTCAGAGGTGTCCAGCAGACAGTGACTCAAAATCTGTACCAATTTGGTCTATAAGTAAAACTTGGAGGGTAGGAGAATGAATGAATAGACAAAGACATTCATCTTCCATAAAACCCTGCTTTATGCACTCTGAGAAGGACTTCTCTCACATTCTTATATCTCTCACAAGATCTTTTACTGTTACTGAAAGATTGAACCACAGCCATCTCCTTAAGGAATATACAGATATAAAAATAAATTTATTTTCCTAGAATTATGATTGGAAATAACTGACATGCAGAAGGGAGTGCTCACTAGATACCAGATCCTATGCTAAGTGTTCTGTACACATTATTTACCAAATGTCATGTCACTCCTCAAGAAGCTTCCCTAACCACCCCATATAAAATTGTCCCCATCATGCATTCTTTTAATACCCTGCTCCATTATCTTTACAGAACTCAGCACTATCATATATTATATTGTTTTAAAGTTGTCTGCTTGCTTATGCCCTATCTCCTATCACTAAGACAGAAGTTATATAATGTCTTCTTTGCTGAAGCATCTCCAGCATCCAGAAAGGTGCCTGACACACAGGAGGCATTCATGAATGCATGATCTCATTTAGTCCACACCAGAGTCCCATGAGGTACTGGTAACAGAGGGCACTGAGGCTGAGGGAGGTAATGAAACGTGCCAGAGACAACCCAGCTAGGAAGTAACATCTGACTGCAGAACCTACAGCAAAGAGCAGAACCTCTTTGCTATGCTGTACTACCTAGGTACAAAAATTCCCCTAAAGATCCTATTCTCAAAAATCTTTCCATCAAAATGACTTGCACACATCCTGAGTTGTGGCAAAGATTATTAGAAGGATACTGAGTGGATCATGAAATCTATACAGTTCAGGGAGAGGATTCTGTTGTGTGGCAGTGCTAGCAGTATGCCCTGTGTCCCGTGACTAGGGGAAAAATAAAAAGCTATAAAAAGAGGGTGACTGAATAAGGATATGGTGCTACCTTCTTAAGGAATTATTCCAGTGAATATTAAAAAGATCATACAAAAATTTGGAATTTGAGAGAACACTCCATAGGATCTATGAATACCACATAATGCCTATCATCTTTCTTGGTTTAAGTTCTTGGAAGACAGAGACTGTCTCTTATTTGTACTTCTACACAGAGTACCTTATGGTACATATGCTTGTGTACCATATGCATATGGTAGCTATAAGGATAGCTACCTGTCAAAACATCCTATTTCACCTTGAAAGAATTTTGGCCCAGCTCGTGCTTGTTCTGGTGTCTCATTCACCAGGCAGGGGTCAGTCAACAGGGATCTGGGAGCCCTAAGCATGTTCACAGAATGTGTGGGGAGGGTGGGAGCAGAGATGTCAAAAGGCCATACCCCCTCAATACTGCTTGTGTAAATGAACATTTTTCCAGATATGGCCCCAAAAGAAACCCTGCCTAGGATAAACCTTGTTTTCAAAGAAGGCTGTCCTAGTTCTATTTAACACTTCTCTTTAAGGGGCTAGAAACTTCAGACAGGATTTTTTGTTGGGACAGAGAGAAGAGGCAGTTAAAACACAATATTGTTATTTTCTAAGATCGAAGATCAAATAGCTCTGATAAAAAATAACACCCTTTAAGAGCAAGACACAGTTGGGAGAACAGTACAAAAGAGAACGGCATGGTATGTGCCATGGCTCCCCTGTTAATGTTTCCACCACTCAGTATTATTTAGCACAGTGGCAAAGGACTTAATGATTATTCACTGATAACAAGATGTTCATGAATTACATGAGTATTCAATTAGAACAGTCAGAATGGAATCAACCATAAGCATAAAGATTGGGACCTTTACTCTTCTCTCAAAATATTGATAGGTGGCACAATTTCTGACACATAATTAATATCTATTAAATGACTGACTTAATGATAGACAATGAACAAGTCAGTCAACAAGAACTCTGTCAAGGGGGTATGGTCTTAATCTAGTCACTCCCTGAAGATATCGCATTTATACTACTAACACTAGGTATGGATACATCAAATTTCCTCTAATTAGTGCTTGCTCCAAAAGGATTTATAGCATGTCACTTCCATACCCATAAGGGGAGAACATGGCCAAAGAAGGGAGCAGGTTAAGTGTAATGAGCCATGCTGAATGGAACAAAGCTGATGAAAGGACATCAGGCTCTGAGAGAGGAACGGTTCTCACGTAGTATAACTCTTCTCTGGCAGAGCCTTAAGGGCCCTTGCCCTTAAGGGCACACTGCATTCACAGTTAAGTACAAGCAGTGGGTACATAAAAATCAAACTGTATCATTAAGTTTCTTTCTCCCACTTGACAGATGAAGGAACTAAGACACCACAAAGAAAATAACTTTCCCCAAAGAAATACCATGACAAGAAGGATTCTATCTACTTCCTAATTCCTTCCAAAACTACCAGGCAGGGTTCAATTAAAAGTCCAAATGACAGTTCTAGGTGGCAAGCTGAATACATCTAGATGTTTCAAACATAAGGCAAGTATAGATTCAGATTCACCAGCTCTGACTATGTACAGCTAAGAACTTGAGTACAGAATTCCAGTTTGTAAAGAGCCATGATGAATGCAATACGCACAAACAAACCACTCCTCTCTCCTCCCTGATGGCCCTCCGGAGAAAGCAGCACACACAGGTAGGACCTGAGTGCCACAGGAGTTGCCATCAGTGGTCTTCACCGTAGGTCTGAATATAAGTACTGACCTAGAATTCCTGTGCCAGGCAGATCCTTGAGATGACAGATAGGCAAGGATCATTCTTTGCAGTAGGATCTCAGTATCAGCCACACTCCAAACCTGTCATTTTTGCCCATTTACTGTCTTTGTCATCTAGTCCAACTGCAACTGGGCTCTAGTTTTTATAATACACTTGTGTTTATTAGCTCTACTTGTAGAGAAACCTTCTCAGCTTCTTCTAAAGTTTCTCCTCACAACCACTTTCAGGTTGGAATGTAGGATGCTCCACATACAGATTTCTGGTACCTTTCCAAAGTTCAATCATTTGAAACCCTCCCTCCCCATACATAAAAAATATATCCTTCCAGCATCATTTGACCGAAGTATAAAGCAACCTGGTTGGCCTCCATGCATCCGATGGCATCTTCCAAGAGTGAAAACTCCACGCAGACATAGCCATAGTCGTAACCTGGGGACAGCATTTAAATACAGACGGGAGTGGTGTTAGTGCCTTGCAAACACAAAAGACACACTTAAACCCCCTGTTTCTGAACCCCTTAACACAAGCCCTCCCAACTAGCCCCTCCCTCCCCTCTACTAGGCAAAGCTGCTACCCCAAACGGAAAAAAGTACTGAAGGAAAATCTGGATGTTTCTGGGCTTTGAGAATCACTCTAAGGTGGCTTTTTCTATTGACCACAAAGATTTGCCCTCTTTAGCACTGATGGTCTAGTGAGGGTGCCCCAGAATTAGGTAATCCCACAGAAAGTTCAAGTGGGGACCCAGAACATTTCACCACAGGCTGAATCTTCTGGAAAAACAAAGTCAACAAGAACAAGAAAGTATCTGGAAAAAAAAAATGTATCCCGAGAGAGGAAGGAGAAGCAATTATCCCAAAGCTATGCTAATAGTCACCACTTTTCAAGCAGAAACCACCTTCAAAGACAGAAGTGCTGACAGACTGAGGCAACTATTCTGTTTGGATACCACAGGAGGCTTCTGGTTGGCAGGGGACAGACCATTTCAGGTCTCCTCTTTTTTTCCTTGTTTCAACTCAAGTCATAAACCAGCTTAAATCTTTATGAAAGGAAGAAGGTGTAAAAGCATAAGTAAGTACAAATAGCTGGGTCCAAAACTGTGCTTGTGCACAAAGATTGGCGGTAGAGTAGGCTGGGGGAGAGACAGCAGTTGTTAGCAATCAGTACATGTTCAAGAATTATATAAACCATTAGAGTTACAGAACATCCTTCACCTTTCTCCTAAGCAAGTGTCATTTGCAACTCTCATGACCCATGAGATTGGGAACTCATGGGATTTACAGGCTGCTGAGTTCTAATATGAACCCATCCTCTGATTTCCCAGATACCGACACCACATGACAACAAAAACACACTTGGCAATGAAATGCTCCACGAATGGCTTCCATGCTTCCTCCACTGCCTCACAGGATAAAGAAGCTCATCTTTAGGAGTGATGCTGTACAAACGAACAGCAAGAAAAAGATGCAATTTGTTGAGATGAGAAAAAAAACTCAGGGAAAGAGAAACAACACAGGACCCAGGCCAATTCTGAGCACAGAGAATACATAACAATAGGAAATTGAGTATCATTAAATCAAGGTACCAAAGACCAAAAAAATAAAAACAAAACAAAAACTAGAGCTACAGAAAATATAACTTAAAAAACAGACCAAATTTGGCGAGATGGGTTGGATTCCTTGTCATATGGACTGAATGGTCTGAAATGTTTTATTATGATAATAATGAAACTGTGACTTCAGACTTATTAAATACTCCAAATTAAATACTCCAATGTTAGAATGGTATATAGGCTGATTCTTGCTTAGAATTTTAGGAAATGACCATGCAGAAGAAAACAAACCTACTAGAAATCCCAACATCATCTTAGGCTGAGAGAGAGATTTTCTATTTGATTTTACAGCTTTGACCAACACAGATCAAATTAACCACTGCAACTTCTATTTAAATTTACCACAAAATCAGCCTCCTCTGATTACTATTTGAAGAAATGAAACTACTTTAAAGAAACTGTAGATATATTTTTATATATCCTATTAACAATAGAAATTGTCTGGTCAGTTAATTCCTTTCAAGTGGATTTTCTTGATCAAACTCAGTGAACTTCTCCTACAGAAAACATTCCTCATTTTGGGGACCCCTGGATGGCTCAGTTGGTTAAGTGTCCGACTCCTGATCTCAGCTGAGGTCTTGATCTCATCAGGGTCAGGAGTTCAAGCCCCATGTTGGGCCCCATGCTAGGTGTGGAGCCCGCTTAAAAAAATAAATTAAAAAAAGAAAAGAAAACATTCTGCATTTTGTAAAGCACTCTGAATGTTCTTGGAACACTAGAATAGCAGAAGCAAATAAGGTGCCTTTTATCAGCAAATACCTACTGCAAACACTCAACTGCATGTTCACAATCAGAAAGGGGTAGCCACGGAACAAGCAGATTTACTCTCAAGTGTGCTGGTTACCTCCACAGAGTATATCAGGGCCCAGGTGTGTGGAACGCAACCCTCTCTACAGCAGCCCAAATGAAAAACACAGGAAACTAACATCACATTGGAAAAGCCCTGAGTTTCCTTTCTATACTTAGAGAAGTAACTATTGTGCCCCAGAAGACCTCACAGAATCTGTGGACAAAGAGAAAGAGATTTATGACGACATTTATACTTTACTGAGAATAAGTAAGACTTTGATACTACAGTCACCAGGAAGGAAAGGATACAGTTTACAAGAGACATGAGCATCTCTATACATCAACTCTGCAATACATATGTTAACAATGTACTTCAGACTGAATATTAAAATCCACAAGCCCAACTTTTAATTTCTTCTGTCCGAAATTTTAGCTATTAAATAATAACAAAAATTTGAGGTTTAAATATAATACCTAAAACTTAAAAAAAAAAAAAAAAGTACCTCATCTTGATCTTAGGCATTTTGTGTGTCTATGACTCACAGTTATACAAGGATTTCCAGGAACTGCCCAAATGGACAACAGTACTAAGTAATACTTACATAGCACTTGGTACAAGGCTGCATTCTGAACACTTTACATACACTATTTAAATCCCCATTAAGACTACCCTATGAGGTAAATACTATTAACCTCATTTTACCCATGGGGAAGCAGATAAAGAAAGAATAAGTAATTTGCTCAAAACCACCTCGGTGGGAAGTAGCAATATGGGCTCAGAGCCAAGGAGTCCACATTCAAATTGATGCTGTTAACTGCTACATTGACAACCTCACACTTTTTTTTTTTTTTTTAAAGATCTTATTTTTTTGACAGAGAGAGACAGAGTGAGAGAGGGAACACAAGCAGGGGGAGTGGGAGAGGGAGAAGCAGGCTCCCTGCCATGCAGGGAGTCCTACGCAGGGCTCGATCCCAGGACCCTGGGATCGCTTAACGACTGAGCCACCCAGACACCGCTAGCCTCCCACCTTTTAATAAAATCCTAGACTGATAAACTAATCTGAATTCTCAATTTTACCAAGCCCAATCACAGAAAGGGGTCCCACATGCCCAGGCACAAATAAGACCATGTCTACAGCTGAGAAATACAGAAATCTGCAGCCCACCAGTTACCCCTATTCTAAAATACCTATGGCAGAACCTAGTGCATGGACCCAAGTATGCAAGTTAGAAACCATTCACACTCATGGACTGTTATACTGGCTACCAAAAGTCTTCTGCAAAGACAAAACCCCAAAAATCTTGTTGTAACGATAGCTATAAAAATTACAATATAGCAAGATACCGGATATGGGATATTTAATATAGCATATTTTAAAAAACTTTTAAAAAGAGGACAATTATATAAAACGTATATAGGAAAAAGGACCAGAATTAAATACTATGAAGTCACATCTAACTCAGAGGTTAGAGATAAAAGTCTGCATATGAGATGAAAACCATGCATTGTCAAAATCATACTCGGAACACCCCAACGTGAAGAACAACATACCATCTCTCAATATAGGTTAAGTCCAACACTGCCAGTTTTTCCTCCAGCGTCGCAACAGATCGCTTTTCTTTTGGTTGACACCAGATGAAGAGGCTGGCTTGCATTTAAAGACCATAGTGTATGAAAAACATATCACTTTAAATAACAGAATCACAGCTAGCACAGTGAACTGAGCTCACACCTAGGGAAAGAAACTTGGGAGACACAGACTAACTGAAGCCACAGCTGGGTCACACCCCACCTCTCACGCTCACTCCACGAGAGGGATGATGGGGTCGGAGAGAGGGGTTGGGCAAGCACAGGTGAATACATGGAAATCTGAAAATGATGTAATGCAACACAACTGTGCACGGACATGATTACAGTAGTTGTACTGTTAACGGTGGGATGACTGGGGATTTTTTTTAAATTCCTCAAATGTAATTTTATAATTCACAGAGTAAGTTCTAGTAGACCTATTCTACCCTCAGACCTAAACATTCTGAAAACGTCCAACCAACCTTGCATTCAGAATTGCTAGGAACTATTTGGGATCATTAAGACAGAAAACTAGGTGTTAACAGTCCCACAGACAGATTCTGACCTAAGGAGTAAGAAATGTTTTTATTACCCTTTTCTTCTACCCCCACATGCTAGGAAAAAGTCTGGTGGGCTGATGGGTCTTTGTGCTTATTTATATGACTAATTAAAAAGCATATTTTACTCCACTTTCTAACTTAACTAAATGTATAGATTTCTCAGAAAAATGTGAATTCTTCTTATAGGTTTGTTTGTTTGTTGGCACCTGAGAAGGATGAGAACAGGGAAAGAAGGAAATCTATAAAGGTAACATTAAAATTTAAATTCTCCTTCATATTCATGAATCATATGATTAACTATCACCCAAAAAAGTATCTGTGATAAAAGCTAACAGGTGCTTAAGGGGGAACAAGGTATGCAAACAAATGAATAATATCCAATATCTTTTAGTCTCAGCTCCTAAAAGAGCTGACTCAGAGATGCTGACAAACATGGTTCTTAATTGTTCGAGTCAGCTGTAACGTCTATACCAAGCCCTGCTTTTATAACAATTACACAGAAATATTTACTTAGGCAAATGAGATGAGCAGCCCTCTGTTCAAACTAGTCTAGAAAAATCCAACTAACATAAACAAGTCCAGCTGAACTTCCCATTAGGACAGAATTACATTGATAAAGCCAAGAATATACATACCAACTACAAAATGTAAAAAGGAATCAGGATTTTAAAGGACACAGGCAGAGGGGAATCACGATGAGCACTGAGTAATCTACAGAACTGCTGAATCACTATGCTGTATACCTGAAACGGAACTACAATGGAATTAAAAAAAAAAAAAAGACAAAGAGAGGGAAATATGTTTCTTTACTCTAAACAAAGAGTATTATTTCTGTGGGAATGAAGGATTATGAATATAAAGAACACCACGAAAAATCTTAATAGAGATTCAAGAGGGCTATATTTTTACAGGTCCTATTTTCATAATTCTATTTCACTGGGGCTACAGACTTTTAGAAGTAAAATATTATCAAGTTAGAGATTTTAAGCAAAAACCAAAACAGAATCAATACAGTTATGTGAATTCCTATCAATGGAAATAATACAACAAAGAAAGCGGATGTGCAAGATTTCTATTTTTTTCTTGCAAAGTCCCCGATTTTTTTTTCCCCCCCAAATCCCCAATGTACGGATTTCTAACAGGTACTCTGCTCTGTTAAAGCCTCAAATGGGGGTGCCTGGGCGGCTCAGTCAGTTAAGCAGCTACCTTTGGCTCAGGTTATAATCTCAGGGTCCTGGGATTGAGCCCCACTCGTTGGGTTCCCCACTCACCAGGGAGTCTGCTTCTCCCTCTGCCCCCACTCCTGCTCACGCTCTCTCACATCAAATCAAATCAAAACAAAACAAAACAAAAACCTAGGGGCGCCTGGGTGGCTCAGTGGGTTGAGCCTCTGCCTCTGGCTGAGCCCATGATCTCAGGGTCCTGGGAACTCAGTCCCAGATAGGGCTCTCCACTCAGCAGGGAGCATGCTTTACTGCCTGCCTCTCTGCCTCCTTGTGATCTCTTTCTCTCTGTCAAATAAATAAATAAAATTTTAAACAAACAAACAAACAAAAACAACCTCAATTGAATATGCATTATGGAAATTTGGAAAATATCTGATTTGTCAACCTATTATCTGGGAAGAACACAACTGGACTCCATGAAATACATCATTTCAACATCTTACAAGCACTTTCAATCCTCTCTCCCTCAACTACTCACATAAGGCTTGCTGGTTTATAATAAAAGATGAAATGAGGAAGATACAGAGTCATGATTACTTGCTAAATTTCTGAAAATTGCATGTGGTTCTATTTGGTTTAGTGCTCCATCTGAGCCAACTGGTTATTTAAAAAAAGGGAGGGGGTTATTTTCAAGTAGTTTTCAAAGTCCTAAATTAATTTTAGGGTCACTTCTTAATGATGGTTCTCTGGGCCCAGGATATCATTTGTTAGGAAATTTTCACCCTTAATTAATTAATTTCATTCCAATGACATTAACAGTGCTATGTGGGCAGAATGGAGGGGTATGTTCTTGACCTCAGAGAGTTGGGTTGTTTTTTTTTTGTTTTGTTTTGTTTTTTAATTTTGTTTATTTATTTGAGAGAAAGAGAGAACTAGTGGTGGGGCAGGACAGAGGAAGAGAGAGAGAAGAAGACTCCCTGGTGAGCAGGAAGCCTGATGCAGGGCTAAATTCCAGGACCCAGAGATCATGACCTGAGTTGAAGGCAGAAGCCCAACCAACTGAGCCACCCAGGCGACCCAAGCTCTTTTCATTTTTCTATCTCCAACACTAGCATGATACCTGGTACACAATGGTGCTCAGTTAACACTACAGCAATTGTAATGAGTTTCTTCACTGGAGCAACACACAAGAAAAGGAACTTCTCCAGTTCGTATATATGGAGAAGCTAACTCATCACGTGCTTCCAGCTGAGCCACTTCTCTCCGGGCCTGAGTTATATATGCCAAATTGCAATGACAGTAACTCCTTTGCAGGGTGGTTTCAGAGTGCATGAGATAATGCATTTCAGCACCCCCATGTTTCTATTACAAAGCATTATCAGGGACTGAAGATCAGACAGTACCTGTGTTGATGCTCCTCAAATATGCCCCAGTACTAAAATTTTGCACTGATGAATTGCCTCATTGATTTCTAGTTTATGCTAAGAATATATCTGTTTCCCCCATAGATCACAAAGCTATTTTCGTTTCAAGTGGGGAAAAAAATATGGCCCATAAACATTTTTCCCATTGCCTGGACCCTAGTACAAGTAAATGGACAAGTCATCATTTTTCTAAGGGGCTCTGGGAAGGTTCCACAAAGATAGTGGCTTCTGAGCTGGAAGTTGCTCAAGATGAGAACAGATCACACTGATCCAGCCACGTACCTATTCCAGAAGTAAAATAGCATCCAGAGAACGGTCAGACTACTGGCATTGTGAGACTCACACTATGACCAGACCATAAGCCTAGGTCACCTATACCTTACAACAGAAAACTGATGCCCAGCTAAACGTACTAGATACCAGCCAGATCCACATTTGGGATCCCCATCTATGGTAATATAAAAAGATATTTGGTTTCTGTGCCAGTTTCCCGGCATGGAATTCTTAAAACTCCTGGAATTTCCTGAATGATAAGGGTGATATGAGTGCCTGTTGTTCTAATGAGGTGACTCCTGAGTGGGTTCCTAGATGGCATCAGGGTGGGGTCTGGTGATCAGAATGTCCAAGCCTTGATCAGAAGCTTGAAACTTAGCCTTACCCCTTCAATTTACAGGGAGGGGAAAGGAGCTGGAATTTAAGCTAAGCACCAGCAGCCATAATGATTTAATCAATAGTGACTGCATAATGGAACCTCCCATAAAAACCCCTCAATGATGGACTTTAGAAAGCTTCCAGGTTGGTAAAAGCACCCACGTGCAATTTTCTCTACTTCTTGTCTGATCATTTCCTGTAACAACCATGATAAGTCTGGTTTCATTTTAACTCTCTGAAAATCAGGGGACATCATTAACAATTACTGCTGACCTCTCCGACCAATAATTATCTCCAAGCATTCATTTAGGTGTTATTTTTTTTTTTAAAGATTTTTTTTTATTTATTTGACAGAGAAACACAGCGAGAGAGGGAACACAAGCAGAGGGAGTGGTAGCGGAAGAAGCAGGCTTCTCGCTGAGCAAGGAGCCCGATGCCGGGCTCGATCCCAGGACGCCGGGATCATGACCTGAGCGGAAGGCAGATGCTTAACGACTGAGCCACCCAGGTGCCCTAGGTGTTATTTTTTTAAAAAAGATTTTATTATTTATCTGTTAGAGAAAGCACAAGGAAGGGGAGTGGCAGGCAGAGGGAGAAGCAGGTTCCCCACTGAGCAAGGAGCCCTTTATGGGACTGATCCCAGGACCCCGGGATCATGACCTAAGCTGAAGGCAGACACTCAACTAGATTAAGACACCCAGCCATCCCAGGTGTTATTCTTTTTCTAAGCCTGCTGACTCTAAAACTCCTATGTCTGTCATTCTCCAGTGAATTTAGGATTAGAAATAACTGAACATTTTTGGGGATGCCTGGGTGGCTCAGTCAGCTGGGCGTCTGCCTTCGTCTTGGGTCATGATCCCGGGGTTCTGGGATCAGGTCCCACATCAGGCTCCTTGCTCAGAAGGGAGACTGCTTCTCCCTTTGTCTGCTGCTCCCCCTGCTCATACTCTCTCTCTGGCAAACAAACAAACAAACAAATAAATAACTGACCATTTTGCATCAAGTTATCCACAGTGGTAAACTTCAACCTTTCGGCGAAGAAGAACCCATGGTGCATAAGAACTTCCAGATCCCTTAAAAAAATTTTGATTCGTAAGATACTGTGACCTATTCAGCGGAGCACAGAACACTCGTCCCATATACCCATTTCCACCAAAACTGAAGCCCTTAAGGTCAAAGATTACAATGCTTACGATCACCAGCATATCCTCTGCATCTCAACACACTATAACTATTGGTTGGATAAATAAATCAATAAACAAACAGTAACATTCTGTAGTAGTTTCAAAAGTAGAGCCATATACTAATCAGAATGGCACAAACTTGGTAGGCAACACCAAAGAATGAATCCTAAGCTTTTCAAGGTTACAGGGTGTTGTTTTATTTTTAAAAGATGAAAATATAGCGCACCTGGGTGGCTCAGTTGGTTAAGCAACTGCCTTCGGCTCAGGTCATGATCCCAGAGTCCCGGGATTGAGTCCTGCATTGGGCTCCCGGCTCCATGGGGAGTCTGCTTCTCCCTCTGACCTCTCCTTTCATGCTCTCTCAAATAAATAAATAAAATCTTTAAAAAAATTTAAAGATGAAAATATATAACATTTTCTAAGCACAGCATAATGAATTGAACTGAGACTAGGGACAATCAATTATGAACTCTACCAATAAGGTATAAGTACCAGTGAGTAGGCCATTAATATCTGCGCTGAAGCTCTATTAAATATTCTAAATACTCACGAAAATGCTTTTAAGAAATCAATCTTTACATGACTTGTCAACCAATTTTCAACGCTTATTTTCTAAAATTGAGATGTAATCTATACCATAAAACACACTCTTTTAAAGTGTACAATTCAAGGGCCCATGGCTGGCTCAGTAGGTGCAGTGTGCAACTCTTGGTCTCAGGACTACGGGTTCAAGCCCCACACTGGGTGTAGAAATTACTTAAAATCTTAGGGGGCCCCTGGGTGCCTCAGTCAGTTGGGTGTCCAACTCTTGGTTTCAGCTTGGGTCATGATCTCCGGGTGGTGAGATTGAGCCCTGCGTCAGGTTTCCAATTCAGCACAGAGTCGACTTGCCCCACTCCCTCCCCTCCCTCACTCTCTTATAAATAAAAATAAAATCTTAAAAAAAAAAAATCTTGGGGCGCCTGGGTGGCTCAGTCGTTAAGCGTCTGCCTTCGGCCCAGGTCATGATCCCAGGGTCCTGGGATCAAGCCCCACATCGGGCTTCCTGCTTGGTAGGAAGCCTGCTTCTCCCGCTACCATTCCCTCTGCTTGTGTTCCCTCTCTCGCTGTGTTTCTCTCTGTCAAATAAATAAAATCTTTAAAAAAAAAAAAAATCTTAAGGGGTGCCTGGTCAGTTAAGTGTCTGACTCTTGATTTTGGCTCAGGTCATGATCTCAGGCTTCTGAGATGGAGCCTGTGTCAAGCTCTGTGCTAGGTGTGCAGCCTGCTTAAGATTCTCTTTTTCCCTTTCCCTCTGCCTCTCCCCAACACCCTCCAAAAAAAAAAAAAAAAAAAATCTTAAACTGTACAATTCAGTGGTATATTCACAAAGCAGTGTCACCATGACCACTATGTGATTCCAAGGCATACATGTAAATTAGAAAGAAGACCTAAATGCTAACATAAGAAACATGGAAGCAGGTAAAAATTGTTTTATTGTTTTAATTTACATTTTTTAAAAGATTTTATTTATTTATTTGACAGAAAGAAAGAGATCATAAGTAGGCAGAGAGGCAGGCAGAGAGAAAGGAGGAAGCAGGCTCCCTGCTGAGCAGAGAGCCTGATGCAGGGCTCGATCCCAAGACCCTGAGATCATGACCTGAGCAGAAGGCAGAGGCTTTAACCCACTGAGCCACCCAGGTGCCCCTGTTTTAATTTACATTTTGAGGGTGGAGAATTTAAGCTAGAAAGGGTGAGCACAGATCAGATGTTCTGGTGCAATCTGGTGCAAGGAGAAAGTTAAAAGAAGAAGCCAATGTTTTTTGTTTTTTTTTTAAGCCAATGTATTTTCATATCCTATAAATAGTTTGTACGTATAGCCTTTATCTTCTGCCCATTGAAGGTAGTTGTATAATGACTTTTCCTCTGTGGACTGAAGCTGGGGAGTCCACTGGCTGCTGCACTATTCCCCTTGATTAGTGACCCTTTTATTCTTGCTACTCCAGCAGAAGAAACTCTTTCATGAATTCTACTAAACATCCAAAGGCACGGGAAGCCCCATGTAGACTTATATAGCCTAGAAGACTTAGCCAAAGCCACCTGAGCATTTGGCCAAAGAGACAAAGAACTACAGAAGCCAGAAGCAATTCTACCCAGAGAAGAGTGAGGAACTTGGAAAAGCAGGAAGATGACAAAGGGCTAGAGCTCAAAACACCTTTCCCAGAGAGGAAAGGCCTCTCAGAGAGGCACATTCATATCAGCTAAATAGCTCTGGGGAAGAGGAAATGATCTGCTAACTAAAGCATCTGCTCATCACTGTCATGCTATATTCCCATGCTATCCCTTCTATCATCAGATGTTACATATAGTTTTGGCAGAGACCTCTAAGACTACACAGTCTACCAACCAAAAACCATAAGGTGGTGGTCCTTGTTTCTGAATAAAATGATGTCTTTGGCGGGGGAGGGGGGCGAGGGGGAGGGCGCACGCCTGGGTGGCTCAGTCATTAAGCGTCTGCCTTCAGCTCAGGTCATAATCCCAGGGTCCTGGGTTCAAGCCCCGCATCTGGCTCCCTGTTCGGCGGGAAGCCTGCTTCTCCCTCTCCCACTCCCCCTGCTTCTGTTCCCTCTC
The DNA here is from genome assembly GCA_028646535.1 of Procyon lotor. Taxonomy (NCBI): domain Eukaryota; kingdom Metazoa; phylum Chordata; class Mammalia; order Carnivora; family Procyonidae; genus Procyon; species Procyon lotor. Next base: position 13,784,245 of record CM053603.1, on the reverse strand, counting down.
TCTCTGTCAAATAAATAAATAAATATAATCTTTAAAAAAAATAATGCCTTGGGTTGTGAAGATGTTCCATTATTAGTTCTAGAATGAAACTCCAGGGGCGCCTGGGTGGCTCAATCAGTTACGTGTCTGCCTTTGGCTCAGGTGGTGGTCTCTGGGTCCTGGGACTGAGCCCTGTGTCAGGCTCTCTGCTCAGCAGGGAGTCTGCTTCTCCCTCTCCGTGTTCTCTCTCTCTCTCTCAAATAAATAAAATCTAAAAAATAAAATAAAATTTATAGAATGAAACTCCATACCCAAAACCCCCAAAGAAAAGAAGAATGCAGGGAGTCCAATAAGTCAACAATAATATTAAAACTTCCCTACCAGGGCTGCAGATTACCATAGCCATCCTTCATAACTTAAGAGATTTCAACAAAGCAGCTTAAATTGAAGAATGAGTCAGAATAGAAAATGAACTTCATCTTAAGTGTCAAGAAATCTAACTATCCCAACAAAAACCGCTATTTTTAGTTAAGTCAGTAATCCTAAAGTATTGCTTTCCAAAACAGTAAAGATTGATATACACACACACACACACACACACTTTGTTTATTTATTTGGCAGAAGGGAAGGGAGAGCAATAAGGAGACTCTGCGTTTGAGAATGGAGCCGCACCTGCGTCTCAATCCCACAACCCTGAAATCACAACCTGAGCCAAAACCAAGAGTCAGGGACACTGAACCAACTTAGCCACCCAGGTGCCCCAAGACATTCTTATTTTTAAAGCTTTGCCATCTTTGCTTAAGGCTCCTCTGTAAATATCCTCCCCAAATCCTCACCAAACCTAATAAGACTCTTGGCTGAAAACAACACCAACTGCAGTTTTAGCGATGTGACAAGTAAATGTGATACTTTCCGATTAGCCTGTGGTCAGTTTTCCCCTAAGAACTAAAGATATTTACTTACCTATTCTATAAATGCCAAGAATATTGCAAAAAAATGTGTATTTGCATTTTTCCAACTCTATCCTTTCTAAATGACGTTAAGTTTTTGTGCCTTTAGCTACTCCATTTGGAATATCATAAACTATGCATGTCTTGTATCATCAGGGTCAATCCATTTCACAATGGATTTCTGCCCCTAAAGTGACAGATTCTCTCTGGGTTTTTCTTTTCTTAAAACTTCTATTTTATCAACATAATGGTAAAAACTCAAACCATTTCAATTGTGAAAAAGGAAAGGATATGATATAAGCCTGTTACCCGGGGTCACAGAAACTGTGTCCATCTGTTGTTGTATCAACGGTGACAGACTCAATGCAAGATATGCCTTCTTCCTACCACCACCTCCATGAGCCTTCTTACTTTCCTATGCTAATTAATAAAACAGTACTACAATAATTCTGTAACACTTGAGTAACTATGGAGAATTACTTTCTATGTTTGAGACTTACTAGGAAACTTAATCTAGAAACTATCATTTTTGCTTAAATAATACAAATTCCTTTGGAAAAATCATCATGCCAAGCTTATATACCAGATGGCATGTAAATCCATCTAAAAACCAAGAACAATTCTATGTTCATAAGTTACAGAAACACTATGGGGCGCCTGGGTGGCTCAGCTGGCTGGCCATCTGCCATTGACTCAGGATGTGATCCCAGAGTACTGGGATCAAGCCCCTCGTGGGGCGCCCTGCTCAGTGGGGAGTCTGCTTCTTCATCTGACTTTCCCTCCCCATGCTTCTGCTCTCTCTCTCAAAAAAAATAAATAAAATCTTTTAAAAAAAAAAAAGGTATAAAAAAAAAGTTGCAGAAACACTGAGAAGAACATCTACCACCATTCCAAGATCTCTGGAGGAAACATGCTACATAAACAGAAAGTACAAATAAGGGCATAAAATAGCACCAACCCTACTCTAGCTCCTGCCACAGCTCAGTACAGCAAAACTGGTATCAAGTAGGCAAGGCAAGTATTTGCTATGCGCTCCTAAAGAACATAAGCATTAGCTTTTTTGACTTAAAGAAGGACTTGTTAAGTCTCTTTTAAACTGTTCCAAAAAGTTCTAGAATAAAGAATATAATCAATCTAATGCAGTGGCTTTCCCAATTCAGGGCACATCAAAATCATGCAGATGGGGGCACCTGGGTGGCTTAGTGGGTTAAAGCCTCTGCCTTCGGCTCAGGTCATGATCTCAGGGTCCTGGGTTCAAGCCCCACATCTGGCTCTAAGCCCCACATCTGGCTCTCTGCTCAGCAGGGAGCCTGCTTCCCCCTCTTTCTCTGCCTGCTTGTGATCGATCTCCTCTCTGTCAAATAAATAAAATCTTAAAAAAAAAAAAATCACATGGATGATTTGTTAAAGCAAAGATGGCTGGGTCTTGCCTCCAGAGTTTATGATCTGGTAAGTCTAAAGTGAGGCCGGAGAATTTGTATTTCTTTCTTTCTATTTCCTCTTTTTTTTTTTTTTTTTGGTCAGAGAGAGAAAGCACACAAGTAGGGGGAGCAGTAGGCAGGGGAGAAGCAGGCTCCCCACTGAGCAAGGAGCCCAACGTGGGACTTGATCCCAGGACCCTGGAATCATGACCTGAGCCCAAGGCAGAGGCTTAATGGACTGAGCCAGCCAAGCATCCCAAAAATTTGTATTTCTAACAAGGTCTGAGGTAGTGCTGACACTGCTGGTCCAGAACCCACTCTGAGAACCACTGTTCTATTGTTCACAGAAGCTGTTCATTGTAGTCTTTATCTTGCAAGATTTCTGCTGATCACTTAATAAAATACATCAATTGTATTGTCAGTTTTTCAACTTTTTATTGAAAATCATTTCCAAGTTACAAAAAAGTTGCAAGAATAACAGCACAAAGAACACACACATGGACCTATTACCCAGATTCAGCTATTGATATATTTTTTGGGTTTTTAAAATTTTATTTTTTTATTATGTTATGTTAGTCACCATACGGTACAGCATTAGTTTTTGATGTAGTGTTCCATGATTGTTTGTGTACACAGCTACTGATATACTTTGTTGTATCTACTGTATCATTACTCTCTTCCTACCTTGTCCATATACAGCATACTTTTTTTTTTTCCCTAAACCACACGAGAGAAAAAAGCATACACCATGGTCCTCCACCCCTAAAAACTTCAGTGTGTATTTTCCTAATAAGGATGTTTTCTTATATAAATACAATAGTTATCAATTTCAGTGAATTTAACATCCATACACCACTACCACAATCTATACAGAGAAGAATTCCACTGTGCCCAAAATTCCCTCATGCTTCCACTTTACAGTTGACTCCTCTCCCAACACCCTGGCAACCACTACTTTATACTCCTTTTAATTTTGCTTTTTTCAGAACATCATAGAAATGAATCAGAGGCACCTGGGTGGCTCAGTGGGTTAAAGCCTCTGCCTTCAGCTCAGGTCATGATCTCAGGGTCCTGGGATCAAGCCCCGCGTCGGACTCTCTGCTCAGCGGTGAGCCTGCTTCCCCCTCTCTCTCTCCACCTGCCTCTCCGCCTACTTGTGATCTCTCTCTCTCTCTCTCTGTCAAATAAATAAAATCTTTAAAAAGAAATGGAATCATGTTGTATGCAGTCCTTTTAAAAATTATGATCAAATATACGTAACATAAAATACACCATTTAACCATTTTAGAGTGTGCAATTCAGTGACATTTAAATACATTCACAACGTTATGTAGCCATCCCCACTATCTGGTTCCAGAACATTTTTATCACCCCAAAAAGGAAACTCTATACCCATTAAACAGTCCCTCCCCATCTCCCTCTTCTCCAGCTCCTGAGAACAACCAAGCTACCCAACCTGCTTTCTTCTTCCATGGATACGCCTATTCTGGATATTTTATATAAATGGAATCACACTATATATGCTCTTTTGCGCCTGGCTTCTTTCAGCACAATGTTTTCAAGATTCATCCAAGTTATAGCATGTATCAGTATTTCATTCCTTTTTATGGCAGTGTGTAGCCTTTTCAGTCTGGTTTCTTTTACTCAGCATAATAGCTGAGATTCCTCCTTGTTGTTAAGTACATGCGTAGTTTCGTCATTTTTATTGCTGAGTAGTATTCCATTGCAGGCATACCAAAGTTTATTCATCCAGTCACCAAAAGACACTTCACTCTTGATACTTTTCCCAGGAATGTAATCATTTTACTCAAGGTAATTTACAACTAATATATTTGTAATATATATACTAATATAATATATAATACAAATATATATTTGCATTACATATAATATACATAATGCAAAATATATATAAATGTGGGACGCCTGGGTGGCTCAGTTGGTTAAGCGGCTGCCTTCGGCTCAGGTCATGATCCCAGGGTCCTGGGATCGAGTCCCACATCAGGCTCCTTGCTCGGCAGGGAGCCTGCTTCTGCCTCTGCCTGCCTCTCAGCCTACTTGTGATCTCTCTCTGTCAAATAAATAAATAAAATCTTTAAAAAAAAAAAAAAAAAAAATATATATATATATATATATATATATGCAAATATATTTGCAAATGGCAAAAGAAAAACTCAAATATATAACATATGTAGCTTCACAATTCCTTATCTGCAATTCCAAAATTCCTTAAATATTGTTTTTTGGTAAATTTTCAAGTCATTTGGAGGCAAATCCTGACCTATAGTATACTGAGTCTCTTTACAGTCTTTAGTCCTCTTAGTGAGAATATTCATATATTTTGCTGAAGTATTATTATGACTGACATACATCCTCCTGGGGGATATAATTCATATATGATCTATGTATCTCATTACCTTTCTGTATTCAGAAAAAGTCATAAACTTATTTTACCCCACAGATTTTGGATAAAAGTTGTGGCCCTATATTCACACAGCTCTAAATTAAATAAAAACTAAATCAATAATTACTAGAGTCAATGCACAGGCATGACTCTTTTCTCTCCATTACAGACTGGTTCCCCATCACACGAACTAAAACTCTGCCCTACAGTCCCCTTCTTATGAGCAATGTCCATCCTGCATGGTCTTCACAGGTTATCACGAGCCTAAAGAAACTGATTGCCATTTATAAAAGTCACCTCTTCTACTAAAATACACATAGAGTCTTTTTTTTTTTTTTAAAGATTTTATTTATTCAACAGAGCGAGAAATAGTGAGAGAAGGAACACAAGTAGGGGAACTGGGAGAGGGAGAAGCGGGCTCCCCACTGAGCGGGGAGCCCAACGCAGGGCTCGATCCCAGGACCCCAGGATCATGACCTGAGCGGAAGGCAGATGTTTAATGACTGAGCCACCCAGGCACCCCCACATAGATTCTTTTAACAAGCAAATGTTAAAAACATTCTTAAAATATCTGGTTGCTTCAAGGCATATTCTTCAGCAGATGTAAGGTTACACTGCTCTGAAACCTAAATGACCCTTTAACATTCCTCACCTGAGAGGAGAACACAGCTGCTCTCCATACACATCACAGACACTCATTCCACGCATACTGAGAATCCATCAGTGCCAGGGAGAGTGGCAAGCATGGGAGTAAGAGGAGGGAACAAGGCAGACAAGGCTCCCATTGTCATAGAACTAATCCTCTGGGAGGAATAAGATACTCAAAACCACTGAGAAAATATCAAAATGATTGATCCTATGACAACAAACCAGGATATGACGAAAAACAACCAAGGAGTGATTTTGGATTGGATGGTGAGGTAAGGCCTTGAAAGGTGAAACTGAAGCCAAGAACTAAATCCCAGAAGACAAGTGAGGATCAGAGGGAAGAACGGTGCAAAGGCCCTGTCAGAGAAAGAAGTCTGTACTGACCAAGTCTAGAGAAAGGCTCAGTGTGGCTAGAGTATAGTAAGAAAAGTGGAGAGCAGCACAAGATAAGGTCAAATAGCCAAGGGCCAGCTCATGCAGGATTCCATAAGTCAGAACAAAGAATTACGAATTTCTTCCAAATGAGATGGAAGACCCTTAGAGGATTTTAGGCATGACAGTTAACATAATCTGACAGGTATCTTCAAACGTTCATTCTACTTGCCACAAAGAGATGGATAACATGGGACTGGTAATCCAATTCTCTCATTAAAAAAAGAACCATGTATACATATTTAATACACTGTCACTTCACATAATAAAATGCTAAGGAAAGATTGTATTTCGTGAAAGTTAAATTTTTTTAAACCACTGTCTTGAATGATTTCACATGAGTATCAATGTCTTTCGTCTGCCAATTATGTTTCTAATAGCTACTACACCAAGCAAATTTAAGAACTTCTTCTATGGACCTTATACATTTAAGTTTTACTCTGCTAGTAAATCTGATAATATTAAGTCAATGTGTATTACAGAAATGAAGAGTTTAAGCTGCTATTTAAATATCAAGATATCTCTACTCTCCTTAATATACCAATATTTAATAAAAACACAGTTCATGAAATAAGAACAAAACTGAGGTTACTGCTGTCAGTTAAAAAGTAACTATGGCCTATAAATTCTACTTTTAGTTCCTAAAGATAACAGTAAATCTAGAAAGTGTGTATAAGACACGTGCAAAAAAAAAAAAGACATGAATGTGTAAGAACAACATAACTACTCTTATGTTTCCACAAATTGAGAACTGATGCTTTTAAAGCAAAAGAATAATTAGCTTTCTGAAAAATAATTACAGAAAAAAATATTTCTGGGCTTGACAAAAATACCAAATTATTTCAAGCACAGAAATTTATTTTTATAGTTTCCCCTCTGCAGAACCAAACTGAAGCAGCAGCTCTCTAGTTGTTACAAAGAAATTTATTCCATGGAAAACTGTTTAGAAGTAAACTATATCCTCAAAATATAGCATCTCTTACTTGAAGAGTTCTTTAATTTGGATTACTAAAATTCTAAGTTCTGTGAACGGATTAATGATCTACTTTCTTCAATTTAAAATTCCACAAAAGAGATCACTTGAAGTTTACCTTCATTTTTAAATCATTTCATACTATGTAGACTAAAATATCAGTCAATACCTTAAGTGCCTAGCCTTTCACTTCCACTTTTTTTTTGTAGTAAGATTTGAAGGAACTGACCAAACGCAATACTTTAAAACACTAGGACAGTATTACGAAAAGTTTAATCTGCAGTTCAGACCACAGAGCAGAGGTCAAAGAGAAAGCTCTTCTTGATCTATTCACGGGTTTCACAAAACAGCTGTTGCAGGGCTTCATTCTCAGAGCAAGACTGAAAATTCAAGAAACCACTAATTTGTACAATTTCTCTGGAAAAGTTGTAAATTTCAGGCTGAAGCAATGAAATGTAAATTTTTAAACATAGTAAGTTTATTAAATCCTACCAGGCTCAAACATAATACTCCACCACAATGAAGAACATATATAGCAAATTTAATGATTATATAAAATACATTCAGGGATAAATGCTACACCACTAACTTTGTATCTTAAATGGTACAACACTCACTTTATATCTCAAAGGCACCCAGAAGAACTGGAACATGCATCCTCATCGCCCATGTGTGGACAAACAGCCACAAAGAACCACAGCTAAGCCTAAAGTTGGCTGTTATTTGAAGGCATCGACAGGAGGCTTCTGGAAATCTTAACCATGGCTTCTTAAAAAAACTTTGAGTAGCACATGATGCAGAAATCTGACAAAGACCCTTCCTAACCCAAGGCCACTTGCATTTCCAGAAACTCACCTGTGTTATACTCCTTCAACTCCAAGTCCTTTATAGGCACGCCATCAGGAGTCCGAAAGGCATTAAGAATCTGCAAGAACATGGTATATACATGAGTGATGTAAGTCATTACCAAACACTGAATATTTAATTTTCTCTCCTGGTTTTTATTCTACATAATTTAAAGCTATCATTACTTTATCAAGGCAAAATTAACCCATGTACATTCTAGGCATTCAAAACTGTTAATGACTAAACGTAATTACTCAAAAATTCCCAAGTATATAAAAAAGGCAGAAGAACATAACTATCAAGAACCCGAGCCCTGAAATTAGACTGCCCATGTTCCAAGCCTCTCTGGCTCTCTTGCTGTGTAACTTTTCAGTGCCCAGTTTCTCATTGATTAAACGTAAGATGACGCCCTGGGCTCATGCCAGTCAGGGCCATGGCACTCCCTCAGCCTGGGCAGGTTCTTTTTCCTATCTTCAGATGGACTGTTCTCTCGCAGCATTCAGGCCTGGACTCAAATGCCATTTCCTTAGTGATACCTTCCCCCAACTACCCAATCGAAAATTGCCCCTACCCCAGTTATGCTCAACACCTTTAGTTTCCTTTAGAGCATTTATCACTGCCTGAAATTACACTTTTTTGTTTACTTTTTTATTATCCATGGATGCAGTAACTTTACAATATTCACTGCTATATCATTCAGTGCCCAGCATAGGGTTGCTGCTTTGTATCTGAAGGGAATGAATAAAGAGTACCTATTCATAGGATACTGTGATGATTAAAGAACTAATGCTTGTAAGCATCACATAATACTTGGCACAGAGTAAACACAGTTTGCTCTTCCTATTATAATAGCCCGACCAGATTTTCCTGTAAGTTCAGCCATTATTTACTCAGCCAGTCCTTTAACACTGAAGAGTTAGGTAGCTTCCAGTTTTTACTACTGTAAATAAACTGCATCTTTATGTATGCAACCCAATCCTCCCTCTTGGATTATGCCCTAAAGGATGATTATCAGGTCTGAGGATAGCAATCATAAACCTCACCTCAGTTAGTCAATGTGTAACTGCTGAAATCTAAATAAGTTCTATTGATTGTACCAAAACCAACTTTCTGGTTTAGCTACTGTACTATAGTAATACAAGATGTTAATATTGCAGGAAGGACACCCAAGATTTCCCTGTAAATTTCTTTGCACCTTCCTACAAATCTATTAATTTTTCAAAATAAAAAGTAAAAATAATAAGAAAAAGAAAAAAGAACCTTACTTCTTCCTTTGTGGCATTTTCAGGCACCCCACTTAATCGAATAAGCTTGCTTGGTTTTTCCTCATTTGGGCCAGTCCTATAATCTTGATCCTTAAATCCAGAATAAAAGATTATTTCAGAAATAAAAATATGTTAGTTTGCAAATGAAAGTGAAGGTGAAATACAGGTTCTCAGGATCAAATATCAAAATCACTTGCATCATATTAAGATATGAAAAATTATAATTATCTATTTTTCTGAGTTCCAAAATTCGATTTCAAATCATTAGTATATGTGCGTGCTAAAATCAAGGCTCACTGAGGAATCTTGAAATAGCAAAGCAGAACATTAAGAGAAACAGTACTGAAAAGAACTTATAACCAGGAAAAAAAAAAACAAACAAAAAAACAGCTGACATTCTCAAAAACATTTTTCACATAATACACACACACACACACACACAAATTTTCTTTTCCTGAATGAGAAAATAGAAAAAAAATTTTTAATCAGGTGCTATTTGTGAAAGATATCAACTATAAATAAATTTCAGAACAAAATCAAAAGGTGTCATCTGACCACACAAGAGTACAATTCAGAGAAATCTGCATTTTCCATATTCACCAAAGCCTCAACTCCAATGTCCTCTCTCACTCTTTAAAGTGTCCTGATCTGGGGCACCTGGGTGGCTCAGTGGGTTAAAGCCTCTGCCTTCGGCTCAGGTCATGATCTCAGGGTCCTGGGATCGAGCCCTGAATTGGGCTCTCTGCTCGGCAGGGCGCCTGCTTCCCCCTCTCTCTCTGCCTGTCTCTCTGCCTACCTGTGATCTCTCTCCTCTCTACCAAATAAATAAATAAAATCTTTTAAAAAATGAAATAAAGTGTCCTGATCTGAACAATAAATTATACAGTCAATCACCTCTAACATTCTCAAAATTCATTATTTGGTTAACATGTCTTAAGATTACTATCCAAAATAACAGAAACCTGAGAAGAGATAAGGAAAACCTATTTCAAAAGATAATATTTGCGGGGCGCCTGGGTAGCTCAGTGGGTTAAAACCTCTGCCTTCAGCTCAGGTCATGATCTCAGGGTCCTGGGATCAAACCACGCCATCGGGCTCTCTGCTCAACGGGGAGCCCGCTTCCCCCCCATCTCTGCCTGCCTCTTTGCCTGCTTGTGATCTCTCTGTCAAATAAATAAACAAAATCTTAAAAAAAAAAAAGATAATATTTGCATTAACCAACTGCAAACTTAATTCCCCTCACTTATTGAAATTCAACATTTAAGTCAATTAAAAGATACATGAAAAAGATACCTGTAAAAAGATACTTGAAACATTAACATCACCTCCTCATAACTAGAGAAAGACTCCTAGATATTCTGTATATTCTAAATGAGTTTCAGAAAATGCGCCTTACTGGCTGGCTCAGTCAGAAGAGCCTGCGACTTCTGATCTCGGGGTCGTGAGTCTGAGTCCCACACTGGGTGTAGAGATTACTAAAATAAATAAAAACTTGAAAAGAAAAAAAGTGTATCCTAAATAGCCACAAGGTCTGACTAACAAGAACTGAGAGACCCAACTCCCAAAGACATACTTTCTAACTAAATTATCTCAAGGCATTTAAATCAGCAGCATAAACAAAATAATGAAGAGATACTCACCAAAAGTATGAACTAAGCTGAGAGCCACTGCTCTAGAGATGTACATTCCGTTCTTTTTTTTTTTTTTTTTTTAAGATTTTATTTATTTGATGGAGAGAGATCACAAGCAGAGAGGCAGGCAGAGAGAGGAGGAAGCAGGCTCCCCGCCGAGCAGAGAGCCTGATGCGGGGCTCAATCCCAGGACCCTGAGATCATGACCTGAGTGGAAGGCAGAGGCTTTAACCCACTGAGTCACCCAGGCGCCCCTCCATTCTTGAATATACATTTTTTTTAAGATTTTATTTTTAGGGGCATCTGGGTGGTCAGTTGCGGAGCATCTGCCTTTGGCTTAGATCATGATCCCAGGGTGCTGTGTTGGGTTCTCTGCTCGGCAGGAAGCCTGCTTCTCCCTCTCCCACTCCCCCTGCTTGTATTCCCTTTCTCACTGTCTCTTTCTGTGTCAAATAAATACATAAATAAAATTAAAAAAAAAAAAAAAAAAAAGATTTTCTTTTTAAAAGTAATCTCTACACCCATCATGGAGCTCACACTTATAAACCCTGAGCTCTAGAGTCACATGCTCTACTAACTAAGCCAGTCAAGTACCTTCATTTTGTTTTTTAATGGTTATAGAAGGAGAGACCCAGGTCCAAGGATCCTGGACCCTATGCTTCATCCTTCAGAAAAGCCTTAAGATACAAGAACAAGAAGAAAAGCAATCTACTCCGTTAATATACCTGAAGGTCCCGCTGGGCATCTCGAGAAGTTTTGCCGTCTGGAAAAGACTTGCTCTGACCATAGCCAAATATCTGGCTTCCCGGCAGCCTGTGATCCACATCACGGTACTCCATGCTTCTGTAATCAGTGTCTTCTTGGCCAAGAAAGTCCAGACCACCTTCTTCTTTAAACACACCAGCATCTGAACTCTGTTGTTCACCTCCAGAAAGCTGTGACTTGTCTTGGTCTTGAAGCGGACTTTGGCTGTTTTGAAAGTCTGATGCAGACTCATGTTCAAAGGCTACATCTTGTTTTTCTCCTTCTCTTGTTTCTGAATGTTCAAATTCTCCCTTCTGAATGCCAAAAGCAGGCCTTTCCGTTGTATGGTCATGTGTCGATTCTTCTCTCTTGTTCACATTCATACCAGAATGTTCTCTATCTTGTGTAGAGGGTTGTATGTAATCCAAAATATTTGGATCCACAGAGGGCATCTCCCTATCTTTAAACTCCATACAAGGTCCCACCTCTCTGCTCCTAAAATCCTGATCAGTCCTAGACCGGTGTCTACCTCTGAAATCTGAATGTGGTGTATCCCTATCCCTAAAGTCTAGATCACTAGTACCTGAACCTCGGCCTCTGAAGTCCACCTGTGTTCCATCTTTGTCCCTGAAGTCCAAATCAGACACATCTCTATTCCTAAAGTCAGAACGGGACTGATCTCTGGCCCTGAAATCCAAATCTGTTAAATCTCGTCCCCTAAAATCTGCATGGGATCCATCCCGGCCTCTAAAATCTAAATCGTAAGTGCCCCGGCCCCTGAAGTCAGATGAAGGAGCATCCCTACCTCTGAAATCAACAGTGTGAGCATCCCTGTCTCTGTAGTTCATGTGAGATGTCTCCCTACCTCTATAATCCATAGAAGTACCATCTCCACCCCTATAGTCCATTGGTGGTCCTTCTCTATCCCGAAAATCCCCAGAATGTATGTCCCTACCCCTGAAGTCCAACTGTGATGAATCTCTGCTCTGGAAATCAGAAGATGAAAAATCTCCCCCCCTGAAATCATGTCCAGGTCCCTCCCCTCCTCGATAGTCACCATGCGGTCCGTCTCTAGCTCCATAGCTGAAAGAATGCTCCTCTACATTTGCAAAGGGAGGCCCCGAATGCCCCTGGAAATCAAAGGGAAGTGAATCTCTGCCAGGAAAGTTGCCAGAGTGTCTCTCTTGAGCATGACTCTTAAGGGGAGGAGGAGGATAATCCCTGTTCCACCCGGGAGCAAACCTTTCTTCTTGGCTCCCACTGTAGAAACAAAGACAGTGTTATTTATATTGTCCAGAGAGTTTGAAATCTACACACCAGCATATTCTTCTCTAATCACAGCACATTCTTCTGTAAACATTTTTTTTTTTTGGCAGAGTTCTGTAACAAGGTCCTAGATCTGCAGAAAACAGCAATGTTTTGCTATTTTAAGACGAAGTGGCGGAGTAAACTTTTATGTTCCCATTTCAGAACACGAGGAAAGTCAACACAAGGTTTTCAACATGACTGCTGCAGAAAAAGCTTTCACCCAGTCCTGCAACAGGGAAAATCCGCAACACCAGATAAGCTAGCAATGGTGACACACTACAAAAATTTCCATTTCCTACAGCCAGGGAACTTAGAATTCCAAGATCAACATGATGATTCCTATACATCGAATAAATCAATGCACTATAAATATATTACAGTAAATTTCAGGAGGTGTCTTTCTCATTTCTGCATACAGCAATAACATTGCAAAATATTTGATTAGAGCTACAGCATAGACACCACTCAGATTGGAATGGATGCACGCCCAAAATGAAGGAACACTGGCTGTAAATCACCAGTAGGAGCACACAAGTGTACACAAGCTGAGCATAAGCCCTGGCTGCATCTAAAATCCAGTTCTACAGTGGCTCCACCTAGAAGAACTCTCACCTGGGTCCTATTATTTTAACTACCCAAGAGTATCACAAAAGGCAGCTTGAATCATACTATAAAGCATATGTATGTCAACCTAACCAAGCAACAGCATCTAGGAGCTTAATGCTGAAAGGGACCTAGAGAGAGCATTAGGCCTTCAAGTATTATCTCCAGGTCCCAAACGAAGAAGCTAATATTCTAGATTCTAATGCCTCATGCTGGTTTTTCATAGTAATAAAATATATTTAAAAATAAGCAAAGTATTAAATTCATATTCTCAGTTTACAAAACTCAAAGAGATAAATGAGAACTGGCCTACTCTTTCATTCTACCCAATTCTTCCCTCTGCCTAGCCTTCAGACCATTTACACACTTAGGCTTTGGTAAAAAGGAATTTAAGTAGGCAATTAGATAACTAGGATCCTGAGCTTAAGGGTGAGGGGAGGGTACAAAAAAGGAAAACAGGAAATGAACTGAAGGGTTATCTGCTATTTAGCAGTAAAACAAAAGTATTAGGAAATCAAGTCCAACTCAGTTCTCTCCTACCAGAATATACAGGATCTATTATATGACCCTCCGAGCACAGACTATACCACCAGAGAAAGACTCAAAGGACAACTGATTCTGGGTCACTCAGTTCAGGAGAAAGAATTACAAGGCCAAACCCATTCTTAAAGTAATAGGATTTTAACAACAGTAACCTGAATATTAGAATGATGCATATTTAATAGACTTTTGGAAGATGATGACTTCCATTAACTCCCATTAATATTATTTATGTCTATGTGGTTCATTGCAAGAGGAGCAAGTTTAAACATTCTTCATAAGTAATACAGTTTTGCACTGAAATAAAGACATTATCACTAATTCTAGTGTCTCCCATATTTAAAATCATCAAATCCCAACAGTTAGCTTGCAGGAAGACTTAAGCCTTAGCAAACACTCATGGGTACTGAGGTATCTAAAGCTACATGTTTTCTGACCAGAAGGTTTCTAACACTGTCTCTGATTACTGCCCTGAAGATTATATTACCCTCTTAAGCTGGGAAGATCAAATAGATTTAGAGTTACCTACTGTACTAGAGTTCTTAGAACTGTATTTTATGCAGACTATTCAAGAAACAGTTCTATTGACATAAAATAGCAGTGACTATAAAAATAATTTTCAACTAAATAAAATAAAATGTAAGAAGCTGATAAAATGAAATATAAAATCATTTTCCTGTAAGATACCTTTTTAAAAATCCAAATTAGTCTTCCAAAAAGTTATGCTATATAAATTACATCTCCCTTCTAGTCAAAGACCTTAAAAACAGTATGTAATAACTTATATTTAAACTAAAATTAAGGTGGGGGAATAGAATTTTAAATAACAAATTGGTCAAAGAAAAAAATGTCCTGGAAATTTTTTTCAAGTTATGAAATAGAGCTAAGGTTACCCAACATTTCTGAAGGCTTACCTAAACAATCTAAATAAATAAAAAATAAAAAAATAATAATCTAAATTAGGCTAATTCTATAAGAAGTGGGCTTATTTATAAAATAGTTATCCATAAATATAAGTAAAAAAGGATAGGTTACAACCTAAATATTTTAAAATGTTGATATATAAGCACATTGATCTAGACTAGGGATCGGTGAACTTTCCACAAAAAAGCCAGACAGTAATGGCATTAGGCTTTGCAGTCCGTCACAACTATTCAATTCTGCCATTGTGGCATGGAAGCAATCACAGACAATTTGTAAACAAATGATCATGGCTGTGTTAGAATAAAACCAAAGGGAGCTACAGACTATAATTTGCTGACCACTGACATAGAACTTAAATTTTGAAAGGAAAAACATACCCAGCCTCATCACCATTGCTTTAAAGACTACTGAGCCAAAAGTAAAGACCCCTATCATTTAGTATTTATGAAACACTAGCTTTGCTAAATATTATATGGATTTTTAACTAGTTCTCAACCTAATTCTTCACTGGAACCAGCTTCAGAATAATAAGAACACCTCTTGAATTTGTGTGATAAAATCTTGCAGACTGCCAATCCAAAAGAAAATTTACTAATAACAGAAGATTCAAATGGAGCATTTTTAAAAAATATATATTTATAATATACATATAAATATTTAATATAAAGTTTCAAAGATCAGATTTCTTTGCCATACACCAAGTAAAACCATAAAACCATAAACCATAAAAGTCACATTCCTTTGACATTTTATTAAATGAAAGCACAATACAAAAGCTTTAAAAATACAGTCATCATGAAAAAAAATACAGTCATCATCGTTTATTATATTGGCTATAAAAAAATTAACTCCCTACAGATCTAAAATATAATCTACTAAAAACTGAATGGTGGTACTTTCTCAACTCATCTTTGTACCCAGTAACACTTAATATTGAAAATGTACCTTAGAAAATTGCATCCAGTAATTTTTTTTTTTCTTAGAACTATTTTTGATAACTGAAACACAATGTGCTATGGGCCAAACACAGCTCTGGATTCTAGACATAAATTAGTGAAATTAACAAAACTTTTATTTACACATATAAATGTTCATGTATGTTTTTGCTAGCTTTCCTTATTTGCCAAGTACGTATTACTTTGTTAAAAAAGATTTCAAGGGGCGCCTGGGTGGCTCAGTCGTTAAGCGTCTGCCTTCGGCCCAGGTCAAATCTCAGGGTCCTGGGATCGAGCCCCGCATCGGGCTCCCTGCTCAGTGGGAAGCCTGCTTCTCCCGCTACCATTCCCTCTGCTTGTGTTCCCTCTCTCACTGTGTTTCTCTCTGTCAAATAAATAAAATCTTTAAAAAAAAAAAAAGATTTCAAAAAAATAATTGGGGGATTATTTTTTAATGTTTAAAAAGTGCTGAAACATTGGAATGCATCCCACATTAGGCTCCTTGCTTAGCAGGGTGCCTGTTTCTCCCTCTGCCTGCCCCTCCCCCTGTTTGTGCTCTGTCTCTCTCTGACAAATGAATAAAATTTTAAAAAAAGGTGGGGGGGCGCCTGGATGGCTCAGTGGGTTAAAGCCTCTGACTTCAGCTCAGGTCATGATCTCAGGGTCCTGGGATCAGGCACTCTGCTCAGTGGGGAACCTACTTCCCCCTCTCTCTCTGCTTACCTCTCTGCCTACTTGTGATCTTTCTTTCTCTGTCAAATAAATAAAATCTTTAAAAAAAAAAGTGCTGAAACAAAAAACACTTGGCATGCTCAGTATTCAACCTCACAAGCACTTTCAAAATGACCAGAAATTTTAAAAATAGTTTATTTTTAAAAAGCAGAGCTATTTCTATACAAAGAAAATATTCCTCTTTATGAGAGACCAAAAATATTATATATCTTTATCATTAAAATATTACAATTTCAATATTCAAATTTCAAGACTTACCGAAAAGGTCCTGTTCTGTTAGCAGATCGAGAATCCCCCCACATCTCTTTCTATGTTAAGAGAGCCCAGTAAGTAGATCCTTTTGCTACCAAACTCTGGTTATAGTAGTACCTGTATAAAACAAACCACAAAATATAAACACATTAGAACATGAAGAAAAGGCTAAAATTAATTTCTTCCACCTTAGTTTATCAGGAACAATAACAGGAATATTTTTGGAAGTCACTTTTTTATTTTTTTTAACTTTAGAGAGAGGCAGGGAGCACACATGCACGAGTGGGGTAAAGGGGAGAGGGAGAGTTTCAAAAATACTCCACACTGAGCACAGAGCATGACGATCTCATAACCTTGAGATCACAACCTGAGCCAAAACCAACAGTCCGGTCAATTAACCGACTATGCCACCCAGGCACCCCTGGAGGTCACTTTTAAACATTTACTAATTTATAACAAGAATAACAGGAAAAATACGTTTTCTTTTTTTGAGAGAATGAGTGAACGAGTGAGGAGGGGAGGGGCAGTGGGAGAAGAGAATCCCAAGCAGGCTCCATGCCCGGCTGTGGAGCCCAACGTGGGACTTGATCTCACAACCCTGAGATCACAACCTGAGCCAAAATCAAGAGCTGGACACTCAACCAGGTGAGTCACCCAGGAGCCCCAAGAGAAATATATTTTTAATTAAAAATGTGTACTCTGGGGGCACCTGAGTAGGTCAGTCAGTTAAGTGTCTGCCTTCAGCTCAGGTCATGATCCCAGGGTCCTGGGATTGGTCGGGATCCTCACTGAGCAGCAAGTCTGCTTCTCCCTCTGCTTCTGCCCCACTCTCCCACTCATGATCACTCTCTCTTTCTCAAACAAATAAAATCTTAAAAAAGAAGTGCACTCTGGTGCATCATAAATTTCTCAACGTACTAAGAACACCTTACATTTACTAAGTATTTACTAATTTTTCTATCATTCATTCACCTTCCTTTTTGGAAACAGCATCTTTAACATTAACACCATTCTCAGTTCATAACTGATTCTACACAATCTTGCCCTAGTCAATCAGAATAGTCTACCACTCTCATCATTAAGTAATTGCTCTAAAAATGGGTATGTACCAAGATGTACCACAGTACGAGATAAACATTATTTGGAATTAAAACAAATCCAAACCTAGCAGGAAAAGCTCTTTACCTCCTTACCTGTCTGATTGTATCAGGAAGAGAACTACTAACAGAGAACAGAGATTCCCCTTTACCAAAAAACATACCTGCATAATAGGGTGAACTCTTTCTCAAATATCTCTTCTCACCTTTCTGCTATGGGTCTTCCTCTCCTTTGTACTCTCAGGCCCCTAACCTTCTCCTTATTCAGTATGTTTTATAAACCTCATGTTGCCAGACTGCCTTGGGAATTTCATGTTTGCATGAATTCCTCCTATGTATGACACTAAATTTAATTTTCTCCTGCTAAAAAAATAAATAAATAAAATTAAAACTAAAAATGGGCACGTAACCCAAGTCAACCTGGGACGTCATCTCCAGGACCATTGCTACAGCTACTAAAAAAGATGGAAACTTTCACTACCATGGATTTGGCAACAGTTTCTTAAATATGACACCAAAAGCATAAGGTAAAAATTAAGTGGACTTGATCAAAATAAAAAACTTTTGTGCAAAGTACACTACCAAGAGAGTGAAAAGTCAAACCACATTTCAGCAAAATGGCAGATGAGGAAGTTCCAAAGTCTCATTCCTCCACAGAAACATCAAAAAACATCAGTAAATGTTTGAGCCAGCTCTGCCGGAGCTGAGAAAACAGGCGAAGGTGCATAACAACCAAGAGAATGTGCAATCAAGAAAAAGCTATCTTCAAAATATTAGTCAAGTTTTGTGGTATATTTTTACTCTTCCCTGTCCCACTCGCCCTTGCACAGGCAGAGGTTTTGTCCTGAAGAAATGGCAGCCTAGTTCCCAGCTCCCTCCTTCAAATCAGAGGGAAACCTGATTTGCAGATTACTGTTCACGTCTCTTCTAATCTGTCTGGGAGGTATCTGAAGGATTGATGTGAGGTGTCAGTGTTTCCTTCTGTTTCACCTAACTTGGAACTTTAGTGGTGGGTGGGGATAGGGTAAGCATTGCTAATAAAAGCTGCAAAGCAAACGCAGAGATATGGGGAAGCTGGGGTGAAAACACTTTGGGAAATTAGGACATTCCAAAGTAACAAACACGGGAAATTTTAGAAAACTACACGCATACTCAGGCAAGACACATGATGACAGAAGACCTGAGAAGACCTTAAGCCTTCACGTCAGGTTGATGCCAAGGCCCAGAGCAAGCCTAGCCAAATGTTGAAGCAATGCCCCAGCACAGAACCAATATGCAAAAACAGATAGAGGTAATTTTTCATTTTTCTGCTTTTCTCTTTGTTTTTGTTAGTATTTTTTGTTCGTTTCATTTGTTTGAGCTTCTGGTATTCATAGAAAACATTAGATGAATATGAGCTAACAGAATAGACATCAGTGATTACACAGTGATGACAAAGAATAGGCTTTGCTAAACAGTTTAGAAAGTCTCAAAACAGACTATAGCCTTTAACAACCCCCCCCCGCAGCACCAAATCAGCAAACCCCAACAAAAGGGGTATATCTGATTTCCAGAGTTACCATATTATGATAGTCAAATGCCCAATTATCAATAACAAGAAAAAAAGATCACAAGACATACAAAGAAACAATATGGCCCATTCAAAGAAACAAAATAAACTGACAGAAACTATCCCTAATAAACCCAGATAGGGGGGCCTAGGTGGCTCAGTGGGTTAAGCCTCTGTCTTCTGCTCAGGTCATGATCTCAGGGTCCTGAGATCGAGCCCTGCATTGGGCTCCCCAGTCAGCGGGGGAAAAAAAAAAACAAACACCCAGATATCAGATTTACTAGACAAAGACTTTCTAACAACTATTTTTTTAAATTAATTAATTTATTTATTTGACAGCGGGAGAGAGATCACTGTAGGCAGAGAGGCAGGCAGAGAGCGGGGGAAGCAGGCTCCCCACCGAGCAGAGAGCCCGATGCGGGGCTCAATCCCAGGACCCTGAGATCATGGCCCGAGCTGAAGGCAGAGGCTTTAACCCACTGAGCCTCTCAGGCGCCCCCTAACAACTATTTTAATTATGCTTAGAGAACTAATGGAAAACAGGAAAACAATGTATAAGCAAAATGAAAATATATACAGAGACAGAAATTTATATAGTGGAATAAAAAACCTGGAGCTAAAAGGTACAATAACTAAAAAGTTCACTAGAGGGGTTCAACAGATTTGAGCAGGCAGAAGAATCAGCAAACTTGAAGAGAAGAGGGTTAAAATTATAAAGTCTGAAGAGCAGAAAGAAAAAAGAATGAACAAAGATGAACAAAACCTATGGGGCCTGGAGGTAGTGTCAAACTGACAATGATTATATAATAAATGAGAAGGGAGTCCCAGAAGGAAAAGAGAGAAGGGGCAGAAAGATTACTTGAAGAAATAATGGCCAAAAGAGGGAAAAATCTCCCCAATTTTATAAAAGATACGAATCTACAAATCTAGTAAGCTAAATGAAATACAAGGAGGCCACCTGGGTGACTCAACTGGTTGATCATTCAACTCTTGGTTTCAGCTCCGGTCATGATCTCACAGGTGGTGGGATGGAGCCCTTCAGCCCACTCCATGCTTAGTGGGGAGTCTGCTTGAGGATTTGCTCCCTCCACCCCTCCACCCACTTGTGCACAATGCATGTGCTCAAATCTACTCTCTCTCTAAAATACTTTAAAAAAATAAATGAAGTAAAGTAAGATAAACTCACATCTGACACATGATCAAAGACAAAGAATTTCCAAAGCAACAAGAGAGAAGTGACAAGAGATCCTCAATAAGATTATCAGCCAATTATTCATTAGAAACCCCGGAAGCCAGAAGGTAGTGAACAATTTCTGAAAATACTAAGAGGGAAGAAACCAAACCGCCAATCAAGAATTCTATACTTGGGTGCCTGGATGGCTCAGTGGGTTAAAGCCTCTGCCTTTGGCTCAGGTCATGGTCTCAGGGTCCTGGGATCGAGCCCCAAATCAGGCTCTCTACTCAGCAGGGAACCTGCTTCCCACCCACTCCCCTCCCCCGTCTGCCTCTCTGCCTACTTGTGATCTCTCTCTCTCTACCAAATAAATAAATAAAATCTTTAAAAAAAAATTTTATACCCAACAAAACTGTCCTCCAAAAAATGAGGAAGAAATTAAGACATTTCCAGTTAGCAAAAGCTGAGGGAGTTCATTATCACTAGATGAAACCTGCAAGAAATACTAAAGTTCTTCGAGTTGAAATGACAAAGAAGCTAAACAGTAACCAAAGCCATATGAAGAAATAAAGGTCTCTGGTAAAGATAAACACGGGGCAATTATTAAAGCTAGTATTATTGTAACTGGTTTGTAACTCCACTTTTTCTTTTCTTTTCTAAAGATTTTATTTATTTATTTATTTGACAGACAGAGAGAGATCACAAATAGGCAGAGAGGCAGAAAGAGAGAGAGGGGGAAGCAGGCTTCCTGCTGAGCAGAGAGCCCGATGTGGGGCTCGATCCCAGGACCCTGAGATCATGACCTGAGCCAAAGGCAGAGGCTTTAACCCACTGAGCCAGCCAGGCGCCCCCACTTTTTATTTTCCACATGATTTAAAAGGCAGATGCACAGGCAGCTCTTTCTGCCTAAGGGTCCTGTCTCCGTGCTTTAATAAAAACACATTTGTGTGGGTGCCTTGGTGGCTCAGTTAGTTGGTTAAGTGACCACCTTGGGCTCAGGTCATGATCCTGGAGTCCTGGGATTGAGTTCCTCATCTGGCTCCCTGCTCAGCAGGGAGTCTGCTTTTCCCTCTGACCCTCCCCCCTCTCATGCTCGCTCTCTCTCTCTCTCTCAAATAAATAAATTTCAAAAAAAAAAAACCTTTGGTACCAAAAATAAATCAATAATAAAAGACTGATGCATAAAGAACAATTATTAATCTAGGTTACTGAGAACACAATTTGTAAAGATGTTATCTATGACACTGAGAACAGAAAGAGAAGAAGGTTTACAGAAGCAGAGTTTTTGTATGCTACTGAACTGTAGTTGGTATAAATTCAAATTAAGTTGTTATAATTGTTGGATGTTAAATGTAATTCCCATGGTAACCACAAAGAATACACATGCAAGAAAATGCAAAGGGAATCAAAACATTTCACTGCAAAAAACAAACAAAACAACAACTGAACATAAAGAAGGCAACAATGGAAGAAACAAAGGACAAAAAAACCTATAGGGCATTAGAAAACAAAAAGCAAAATGGCAGAAGTCCCTCCTTATCAGTAATTACTTTATATAAAGAGTTTAAACTTTTCTAATCACAGAGATGGGCAGAATAAATAAAAAAACATGATCTAACTACAGCTGATCCTTGAACAACACAAGTTTGAACTGCAATGAGTCCACTTTTCACAGATTTTTTTCAATAAATATAGTGGGAAAATTTTTGGAGATTTATGACAAAGTTGAAAACTTGCAGATGAACCATGTGACCTAAAAATACTGAGTAAAACTAAGAAAAAGTTAGGTATAGCATGAAGGCATAAAATATATGTAGATATTTGTCTATTTTATCATTTACTACCATAAAATACATACAAAACTATTATAAAAAGTTAGAATTTGGGGCACCTGGGAGGCTCAGTTGGTCAAGTGTCTGGCTCTTGATTTTGGCTCTGGTCATGATCTGAGGGTCCTGGGATTGAGCCCTGTGTTGGGCTCTCCACTCAGCAGGGAGTCTGCTTGTCTCCCTCTGCACGCCCCCCCCATTTATGTGAGCACTCTCTCTCTAAATAAATCTTAAAAAAAAAAAAAAGCTAAAATTTATCAAAACTTACAAACTCACAGACCATAAGTGGTACCATTTGAAGTTGAGAAAAATATAAATAAATGTTAAAGATACTGTGTGAAAACATAATTGCATAAAATTAACTGTAGTACATACTGTACTACTGTAATAATTTCACAGTCACCTCCTGCTGCTATTGCAGTGCACTCAGGTGTTGCAAGTATCCTCTTAAAAAAAAAACAAAGCAACACTAATCATCCCTGCAGAGGCAGTTAGTCAGTCTTTCTGGCAAATTGCATATCACAGTTAAAAGTGATTTCTCCTGGTTCTCCTGTATTTTTCATCATGTTTAATGCAACACCATAAATCTTGAGTAATACCGTGGGACCCACACAAAGTGCCATCAGTGATGCTGAAAGTCTTCCCAAGAAGCAGAATAAAGTCATGACATTACAAGAAATAGTTGAATTGACATGTACCATAGAGGTTTGTAGTTGCAGTTGTCTATTTCAAGATAAATGAATCCCATGTAAGGACCATGATAAAAAAAAAGAAAAAGAAAATTCATGAAGCCATCACTGCAGCTACACCAGCAGGCATGAAAACCTTGTAATTTTTACAAAATATCTTTTTATCTCATATTGAAAATGTAGCTTTTATGTGGGTGCAGGATTGCTTTAAGAAAGGCATACTTACAGACTCTAATATGATTTGAAAAAAAGCAAAGTCATTATATGACAACTTAATGCAGAGAAAGGTGAAGGAGCTAAAACTAGAGAATTTAATGCCAGCAAAGGACAGTTTGATAATTTTAGAAAGAGGTCTGACTTTAAAAAAAATGTCAAGATAACAGGAGAGGCAGTTTCTGCCCACCTAGAAGCAGCAGTTGAGTTCTCAGGGCCACTGATAAAATCACTGAGGAAGAAGGCTATCTGGTTTATAATACAGATGAACGTGCCCTACTCTGGGGGGGGGGGGGGAATGCCACAAAGGACATCTATTAGTAAGGAAGAGAAGAGAACACCAAGATAAAAGGCAAGAAGGTATAGGCTAACTCTATCGTTTTAAGTCAGGTTCATGATCCATACGTTACTAACCCCCAAGCTTTGAAGGGAAAAGATAAACAGCTGCAAGTCTTTTGGTTGTACAAGAAGGCCTGAACAAGAACCCTCTTTCTGGACTGGTTCCACTGATGCTGTGTCTCTGAAGTCAGGAAGTACTTTGCTGGTAAGAACTGTCTTTTTAAAGTTCTTTCCATATTGGACAATGCCCCTGACCACCCAGAACCCTAGGAGTTCAACACCGAAGGTGTCATGGTAGTCTACCTGCCCCCAAACATATCTCTAATTCAGCTTCTAGATCAGAGGATCATAAGGACATTGAAAGTTTCTTTTACACGCTTCTCTATGGAAAGGACTGTCAATGCTATGAAAGAGAACTCTGATGGGTGGCTCAGTCGTTAAGCGTCTGCCTTCGGCTCAGGTCATGATCCCAGGGTCCTGGGATTGAGCCCCGCATTGGGCTCCCTGCTCAGCAGGAAGCCTGCTTCTCCCACTACCATTCCCTCTGCTTATGTTCCCTCTCTTGCTGTGTTTCTCGCTATCAAAAACAAACAAACAAACAAACAAACATCATGAAAGTCTGGAAGGATTTTTTTTTTTTTTTAAGATTTTATTTATTTATTTATTTGACAGAGAGACAGTGAGAGAGGGAATACAAGCAGGGAAAGCAGTAGAGGGAGAAGCAGGATTCCCAATCCCAGAACCCTGAGATCATGACCTGAGCTGAAGGCAGACACCTAAGGACTGAGCCACTCAGGCGCCCCTGGAAGGATTTCTTTTTAAAGATTTTATTTATTTAGGGCGCCTGGGTGACTCGGTTGTTAAGCATCCGCCTTTGGCTCAGGTCATGATTCCAGGGTCCTGGGATCGAGTTCTAAATCAGGCTCCCTGCTCAGCAGGAAGCCTCTTCTCCCTCTCTCACTCCCCTTCCCTCTGCCTGACGTTCCTCTGCTCATGCTCTCTTGCTCTAATAAATAAATAAAATCTTTTAAAAAAAATACTTTTTTTTACATTTTTTACTTTTTTTTTAAAATACTTAAAAAAGTATTTTTTTAAAAGATTTTATTTACTTAGTTTAGAGAGAGAGTTTGTGTGAGTGAGGAGAGGAGCAGAGAGGGAGGGAGAGGGAGAATCTGAAGCACTGTGCTGAGCGCAGAGCCCCATGTGGGGCTCAATGTCACAACCGCAAGATCTGAGCTGAAACCAAGAATCAGATGCTCAACCAACTTACCTACCCAGGCGCCCCAAAAGTCTGGAAGGATTACACCACTGAAGATACCATTGTTATAGGAAAAGCCATGAAAGCCATTATGCCTGAAATAGTAAGTTCCTGCTAGAGAAAACTGTGTCCAGATGGTGTGATGACTTCACAGGATTTACAACAGAGACAACCAAGGAAATCATGAAAGAGTAGATAAAAAAAGGTAGGGGGGTGAAGGGTTTCAAAATATGGATCTTGGAGAAATTCAAGAGCTAACACACACCACCCAAGAAAAATTAAAAGAGGATGACTTGATAGAGATGAGTACTTCCAAACCATGCCCAACGAAGAGAAAGAAGATGTAGAAGAAACATGGGGCTCCGGGGTGGCTCAGTCAGTTAAGAGTCTGCCTTCAGCTCAGGTCATGATCTCAGGGACCTGGGGTTGATTGAGCCCCGCATAGGGCTCTCTGCTCACCAGGGAGTCTGCCTGTCCCTCTTCCTCTGATCCTGCCCATGTTCATGTGTGCTCTCTCTCTCTCTCTCTCCCTTTCAAATAAATAAGTAAAATCTTAAAAAAAAAAAAAAAAAAAAAAAGATGTAGAAGAAGCAGTCCCAGAAAACAAACTGATTATGATATCTGGCTGCATCCTGATTATTGAAGACTGCTTTTGACTTTTTTGGTGATACAATTCTTCTAAGGTACAAGCACTGGAACTAAAGCAAACAGTGGAGGAAGGATTGTGGAACCGCCATAGAAACAATTTTAGAGATACTAGAAACCAAAAAAGTCAGAAATTAGGATGTATTTCCATCAAGTTACAGAGCATGCAGGCCTTTCCTGCTTCTATTTCCACCTCCTCCACCTTGCCACTTGAGAGCATTGTGAACAGTTAATAAACTTCTCTGTTGTATATGTGTCTTTGTGTGAAAATACATGTGAGATGTTTT
Organism: Procyon lotor; assembly: GCA_028646535.1. Classification (NCBI taxonomy): domain Eukaryota; kingdom Metazoa; phylum Chordata; class Mammalia; order Carnivora; family Procyonidae; genus Procyon; species Procyon lotor. Next base: position 13,758,578 of record CM053603.1, on the reverse strand, counting down.
GTGTTATCATCACCCAAGTACTCATCATGTAGAACATCATGTGCAAGACTTGAATGGAAATGGTCAGCTCAGGCCATGATCTGAGCGTCCTGGGATCGAATTGGGCATCAGGCTCCTTGCTCAGCAGGGAGCCTGCTTCTCCCTCTCCTTCTGCTACTCCCCCTGCCTATGTTCTCTCTCTCTCTCTCTCTCTCACAAAAAAAATTTAAAAAATAAAAAAAAAAAGACAGTGTCAATATATATAGTTCTAACAATTTATTTTCTAAACTGACAATGTAATTGTATGGTATTGATTAAAAAAATTACAGTACTGTAAATAACATTTTCTTTTCTCTATATTACTTTATTGTAAAGAATAAAGGTTATACTACATACAACATGCAAAATATGTGTTGACTGTTTATCTTATCTATGAGGCTTCTGGTCAACAGTAAACTACTAGTAATTAAGTTTGGGGGAGTCAAAAGTTATACACAGATTTTCAACAGTGCATCGAGTCAGCACCCCAACCCACTGCATTGCTCAAGGATCAACTGCATATGCTATATATGTATAACTGTATAAGCTGTATATGCTTCAAGAGACTCATTTTAGATCCAAAGACACAAATAGGTTAAAAGTGAAAAGATGGAAAACATATTCCATACAAAATAGTAGCCAAATGATTGGGCTCTCTGCTCAGCAGGCAGCCTGCTTCCCACCCCCCCACCCCTCTGTCTGCCTCTCTGCCTACTTGTGATCTCTCTCTGTCAAATAAATAAATAAAATCTTTAAAAAAAAATTTTAAAAACCTGAAAACATTTGAAGAGAAAAATAAACAGTTCTCTAATAGCTGGAGACTTGAAACTCCACTTTCTGTAACAGATAGGTCAACCAAACAGAATAAATGGAAATAGAGAATACAATAAACCAACTAGACCTAATAGACACATACATTCTACACAACAGTAGCAGAATCACATCTTCTCAAGTGCACCTGGGATAGTTTCCAGAATGGACCACTGGTTAAACCACAAACAAGTTTCGATAGATATAAAAAGAGAGCAACCACATAAGTATCTTCTCGGACCAATGGGGATGAAGTTAAAAGTCAATAACGCAAGGAAAACTAATATTCATAAAATTTTAAATGCATTACCCAACTTTCCAGTTCCTCTTCTAGGAATTCATTCTCTAGAAACTTATAGTGTGAGGTGACATGTTTTTTTTTTTTTTTTAAAGATTTTATTTATTTGACAGCGAGAAACACAGTGAGAGAGCGAACACAAGCAGAGAGAATGGTAGCGGGAGAAGCAGGCTTCCTGCCGAGCAGGGAGCCTGATGCGGGGCTCAATCCCAGGACCCTGGGATCATGACCTGAGCCGAAGGCAGACGCTTAATGACTGAGCCACCCAGGCGCCCCGTGAGGTGACATGTTTACAAACACACACAGTGCAGCACTGTTTGTAATAGTGAAAGATTATAAAATCTAAATGTACATCAACATAGTATTGAACATAGCACTATTGAAATGTCATGCAATTTTTTAAAAAATGAGGTAGCCATATGAACTGATCTAGGAAAAGCTATTAGTGCGAAATACTATTTGTAATATCATACCATCCATGCAAAACAGAAAATACAGGCACACCTTGGACATACTGTAGGTTTGGTTCCAGACTACTGCAATAAAGTGAGTGAAATGAATTTTTTGGTTTCCCAGTGCATGTAAATGTTTACACTATATGGTAGTTTATTAAGCGTGTAATAGCATTCTGTCTAAACACACAATGGACATACCTTAATTAAAAAAATATTGTTAAAAATCACTAACCATCATCTGAGCTTTCAGCAAATTGCAATCACTGATTACCACAACAAATACGATAACAACGAAAAGTCTGAAATATCCTGAGAATGTGATACAGAGATACAAAGTAAGCAAATGCTGGTGGAAAATGGCACAGATAGACTTGCTCAACTCAGGGTAAGGGTAGCCACAAACTTTCTCCAATCTGTAAAAAAAATGTAGTGCCTATAAAATGTAACAGAACAATCCCTGTAAATATAACTAAGTTAGAGGACTCACACTTCCTGATTTTAAGACTTAAAAGTTACAGTAATTAAGACAGTGTGGCACTGGCATAGGATAAACAAAGATCAATGGAACAGAGGGACCTCTGCCACCTAAACTGTCCAGATTCCACCCCCAACATATGCTACCCGCCAACCAGTAAAAGGACCCTTTGGTGAGTTTGAAAGACTAGCATAAGAAACTACTGCAGGTACAGATCTGGATGAGTAGTAAATAGTCAAATGAGAATTTTGAAGAATGAAGTGGAAAATGGTTCCATATGAACAGCCGTTGAAAAGGAGTCAGTTGCTTCTGAAGATGGTAAGCATTATACTAAACTACAGGGTACACTCCCAGTGATGCCCTTCCCTCGGACTTTGCAACCACACGCCTCTAGAACCTAAAGACTGGTTTCCTGGAACCTGACCAGTGAGTTTGGCAAAAAAGACATCGCATTGTACGTCAGTACTCTTTATGGTTGGAACAAGCAGAGTAGCTGATTGTTTTCGAGCCTCTTCCACCTTTCATTCTTCATTAATAAAGCATTCTAAGGAGGTGCTTGGGTGGCTCAGTTGGCTGAGCATCTGACTTGATTTCAGCTCAGGTCGTAACCTCAGCGTCATGAGATGGAGCCCTATGTCGGGCTCCGTGCTCAGCAGAGTCTGCTTGAGATTCTTTCTCTCCCTCTCCCTCTGCCCCTCCTCCTGCTGACCTGTGTACTTTGCTCTCTCTCTCAAATAAATCTTTTTTAAAAAAGAAAAACAAACAAATAAATAAATGAAACCATTCTTGGCAAGCACTTCCACTCCAGTCCATCCTGCAAATGTCCAAGAATTTTACCTCTAACAGCATAATTCAAATACCCAAGACCATCCTTTTTAATCATGATTTCAGTTCCAAAAGCCAACAAAGCGGAACCAGGGGTCCTATTCTATTTGCCATATACAGCAGCTTGATCCTGCACCAAACACTAATTTTTTCCAAAGTAAATGCTTTGGGCCCCCTAGGACACTCGGCTAAGAACATCAAGGGGGCATCAACAGGCAAAGTTTGATTTGAGCACCTACCAAATAAGATCCACCTCTGAGGTTTTAAACAGTAGCAACTTTAATATGTACTGTGGGAATCAGTGGCTGCTGGCAGCATCCCTGTCCCTTGCAAAATTTCCATTAAAAGAGTTTAATTGTATCGGTTCCAATTACAGGGCCTCTAAAGAGTCCTCAGATTTGGAAAGGGGAATTTACATTCCTGCTGCCATCCCTAGATGTGGCATCTTGTTTCTTAGGCTCCCTCTCCAGAACCATATCCTGATTCCCTTTTGATGGTACTTGCTTGCCTACCATCAAACCACACTTATAAGCTGATTAAAAATGGATCAGACATAAATGTAGAAGCTAAAACTACAAAGCTTTAAAAGAAAATATAGGAGAAAATCTTTTTGAGCTTTGTGTCAGCAAAGACTTCTATAAAAGATCCAAAACGATGAACTATAAAGAAAAAGATTAAAATTAAAACCTGTTGGGGCACCTGGGTGGTTGAGTGGGTTAAAGCCTCTGCCATCGGCTCAGGTAATGATCTCAAAGTCCTGGGATCGAGCCCCACATCAGGCTCTCTGCTCAGCGGGGAGCCTGCTTCCCCCTCTCCCTCTGCCTGCCTCTCTGCCTACTTGTGATCTCTCTCTGTGTCAAATAAATAAATAAAATCTTAAAAAAAAATTAAAACCTGTTCTTCAAAAGGCATTGTTTAAAAAATGAATAGGCAAACTATGGAACAGCAGTAAATATTTGTAACACACATCTGACAAATACTTACTATTATTAGTCATAAGGAAAACAGAATAAAACCACAAGGAGATACTAATACCCACCCAGTAGAACTGCTAAAATTAAAAAGACTTACTAAAGCAAACACACAAGAATTTTCAGCAATCAGAACCCATACACTGCTGGAAAGAATGCAAGATGGTACGACCACTTTAGAAAATGGTCTGTTGGGGCGTCTGGGTAGCTCAGTGGGTTAAAGCCTCTGCCTTCGGCTCAGGTCATGATCTCAGGATCCTGGGATTGAGCCCCACATCGGGCTCTCTGCTCAGCGGGGAGCCTGCTTCCCCCCACCCCCACCCCCCCGCCTGCCTCTCTACCTACTTGTGATCTCTCTCTCTCTCTAATAAATAATATCTTAAAAAAAAAAAAGTCTGACAACACTATCCTATGTGTTGTGATAGCGTGTTGATAATGACAACACTATCACTTCTAAGTTCTTACCTAAGATAAATGAAAACTTGTACAAAAATTTCACAACAGCTTTATTCATAATAGTTTTAAAAAAATGGAACCAACCCAAACACCCTTCCAAAGAAGATGAAATAAACACACAGTTTGGTGTCTTGAGGATTTCCATGGAGAAATGGAAATAATCTAAATCCATTAGATTTCAAATGGAGAGATGCTTTTTTGGTAAAGTGGAGAGAAGGGTTAGTAAGAAACAGGAGGTGAAAAGAAGAATCAACAAGATCCATTCTCTTTTAAAAATTATTTTTAGGGACACCTGAGTGAGCTCAGTCAGTTGAGCCTCCAGCTCTTGATTTTGGCTCAGGTCATGATCTCAGGGTTCTAGGATCAAGCCCCACACTGGGATCTGCACTCAGTGTGGAGTCTGCTTGTCCCTCTCCCTCTGCTCTTCCCATCACTCTCTTTCTCTCAAATAAATACTTTTTAAAAATTATTTTTAAAAATTATTATATATATATAATTTACCACTGCAGCCGTATTTAAGTGTATAGTTCAGTGGCATTAAATACGTTCATGTTACATAACATTCATCCACAGAACCTTTTTCCTTCTTGCAAAACTGAAAATTTGTACTCATTAAACAGTTAATTCCTCATTCTCCTCTTAACACAGTCTTTGGCAACCACCATTCTATTTTCTGTCTCTATGATTTTGGCTATTCTATGTACTTCATAATACTAGTAGAACTATATGATATTTGTCCTTTTATGATTGGTTTATTTCACTTAGCATAATATCTTCAAGGTTCAGCCACATTGCAGCATCTATTAGAATTTCATTACCTTTTTTAAACATTATATGTATTTTATAAATTTATTTATAAATAAAAATTTTATTTATAAATAAATTTATTTATTTATAAAAATATATGTTATATATATATTTCTTTTTCCTCCTAAAGAGGGAGACAGGGGGGTGGGAAGGGCAGAGGGAAAGAATCTCAAGCAGGCTCTATGTCCAGCGTGGAACTCAATGCAGGGCTCAATTTCACAATCCTGAGATCATGACCTGAGCTGAAATCAAGAGTTGGATGCTTAACTGACTGAGCCACCCAGGAGCCCCAGAATTTCATTACTTTTTAAGGCTGTGTAATACTGCATTGTATGTATATACCACATTTTGTTTATCCATTCATACACTGATGGGACACCTGGGTTACTTCCATCTTTTGGCTACTGCAAATAACGAACCTGGATGTACAAATATCTCTTTGAAACTCAGCTTTCCATTCTTTTGGACATATACCCAAACATGGAATTGCTGCTTTAGGGGTGCCTGGGCGGCTCAGTCAGTTAAGCATCTGCCTTCAGCTCAGGTCATGACCCTGGGGTACTGGGATCGAGCCCCACACTGGATTCCTTGCTCAGTAGCGAGCTTGCTTCTCCCTCTCCCTCTGCCTGCCACTCCCCTTGTTTGTGTTCTATCAAATGAATAAATAAAAGTCTTAAAAGGGGGGGGGGGTGTTGCTGGATCACATGGTAATTCTATTTTTATTTTATGAGGAATCACCATACTGTTTTCCACACCAGTTTCTCCATTCTACATTCCTGGCAACAGAGCACAAAGATTCTTTCATGGACTGAACTGTGCTCCCTCCATCCCATTCATATGCTGCACTCCTAGCCCCCAATGGGCTTGTACCTTAAGAGAGGACCTTTAAGGACATAAGGTTAAAAGAGGTCTTAAGAGTGGACCAATATCTGGTGTCAGAGGATGAGACACTAGGAATGCATGCACAGAGGAAAGTTTGTGTGAGGACACAGCAAGAAGGAAGCCTTCTGCAAGCCAAGGAGAAAGGCCTCACCAAAACTCAACCCTGCTGACGCCCTGATCTTGGACTTTAGCCTCCAGAGTGAGAGAAAATAAATTTGTGTTATTTAAGCCACCTCATCTGTGGTATCCTGTTATAGCATTCCTAGGAAAATAATACAAGTTCCAATTTCTCCACACCATCACCAACACTTGTTATTTTCTGGTCTAGAGATGTTTTGTTTTTGTTCTGATAATCAGCACCCTAATGGGTGTGAAGTGGCATTTCACTGTCATTTTGATTAGCATTTCCTTAATCATTCATGATGTTGAACAACTTTCCTTGGACTTATTGGCCATCTGTATAACTTTCTTTAGAGAAACGTCTATTGAAGTCCTTTGCCCATTTTTGAATCAGGTTGTATTTTTGTTGCTGTTAAGTTTAGAAGCTTTCTATATAATTATGGATATTAATCCCTTATCAGGTATATAATTTACAAATATCTTCTCCCTTTCTGTGGGGTGCCTTTTTACTCTGTTGACAGTGTTCTTTGGTGAAGAAAAGTTGTTCATTTTGATGAAGTCCAATTTGTCTATTTTTTCTTTTGTTGACTATGCCTTTGGTGTCAAATCCAATGTATGACGCTTTTCCCATTTTCTTATGAGTTTTATGGGTTTTTTTTTTTAAGATTTTATTTATTTATTTGAGAGAGAGAGCACAAGCAGGGAGGAGAGGGAGAGGGAGAAGTAGACACGCTGCTGAGCCAAGAGCCCAACGTGGGGATCGATCCCAGGTCCAGGAGATCACGACCCAAGCCGAAGGCAGGCACTTAGCCATCTGAGGCACCCAGGCACCCCTAGTTCTTACATTTAGAAGCAAGATTCATTCTTGGAAGAATATTTATGGAAGGTGAAGTTTTGCACACTGATTCCCTTAAATCTATACATAGGCAAGGGTGCCTGGGTAGCTCAGTCCGTTGAGCACTGGACTTTTGATTTCGGCTCAGGTCATGACCTCAGGGTCATGAGACTGAGCCCCACATCAGGCTCCACACTCAGTGCAGAATCTGCCTCTCTCCCTCCATCTCCCTCTGCCCCTCCCCCTGCTCACGCATTCTCTCTTTACAAAATAAATAAATAAATCTTTAAAAATATACATATACATATGCCTATATTCTCCCTGGAATGTTTTTGTGTACCCCTAGGTTGAAGACCATAGCTTGAAGAACCTACCCTTGTACTGCTCTATTACTCAACTTCTTTTTTGCCCGTATTCTCATTCTGCTGACTGCTGTTTTTTTGCTTATGAACACTCAAGTCTTCCTCATGCAAAAATACACACACAAACACAAATACAAAACCTTTAAATATTATTTAAATAAATGTCCACCACTTGCTAATTCCCCAAGGCTCCACACTGTTTCTTAGCACTATTCTTTTTTTTTAATTAATTTAATTTTACTTTTTCAGTGTTCCAAGATTCATTGTTCATGCACCACACCCAGTGCTCCATGCATTACATGCCTTCCTCAACACCCACCACCAGTCTCAACCAACCCTCCACCTCTCTCCCCCCCAAAACTCTCAGTTTGTTGCTCAGAGTCCACAGTCTCTCTTGGTTCATCTCCTCCTCCAATTTCCCCTAATTCACCCTTCCTTTCCTTCATCCAATGTCTCTTAGCACTATTCTTGATCCACATGCCACCTCTAGGTGCTATGGACTAAATTTTGTACCCACCCCCCAAATTCTTATGTTGAAGCCCTAATACCCAATGTGATGGTATTTGGAGGTGGGGGCTTTGAGAAGTAACTAGGTCATGAGAGTAGAGCCCTCATTAATGGGATTAGTGCCCTTATAAGGCAAAAAAAAAAAAAAAAAAAGAATTTTCTCTCTCAGCCATATAAAGACACAGCAAGATGGTAGCTGTCTGCAAATCAAAAGGCTCTTCACCTGGAACCAAATCAGAAGGCACCCTGACCTTGAACTTCCCTGCCTCCAGAACTGGGAGGAATAAACTGTTCAAGTCACCCAGTCCATCTTTCTTTGTTATCTGAAAGTCATGTACAAATTAGACTTTATTACTGCAGGAAAACATTTAAATACTTCATTAGAGCTGCTTTTTCTTATAAACAGAACTTTCCCAGGTGGCTCAGTTGGTTAAGCGTCTGCCTTTGACTCTGGTCATGATCTCAGGGTCCTAGGATCGAGCCCCACATCTGGCTCCCTGCTCAATGGGGAGCCTGCTTCTCCCTCTCCCGCTCCCTCCACTTGTGCACACACACCCTCTCTATTAAATAAATAAATATTTTTAATAAATAAGTAAATAGGGGCGCCTGGGTTGCTCAGTCACTTGGGTGTCTGCCTTTGGCTCGGGTCATGATCCTGAGGTCCTGGGATCAAACCCTGCATCGGCCTCCCTGCTCAGGAGAAGGCCTGCTTCTACCTCTCCCACTCCTCCTGCTTGTGTTCCCTCTCTCACCGTGTCTCTGTCAAATAAATAATAAATAAAATCTTAAAAATAAATAAATAGATTAGATAGAAATTCCCCAGAGTTTAAATATTCTTATATCCTGGCTCCTTATAGAAGCAAATTACAGTCAGGCTCCTAGTTAAGAGTGAGTTTTGTGGGACGCCTGGGTGGCTCAGTGGGTTAAAGCCTCTGCCTTCGGCTCAGGTCATGATCTCAGGGTCCTGAGATCAAGCCCTGCCCCACACTGGACTCTCTGCTCAGCAGGGAGCCTGCTTCCTCCTCTCTCTACACCTGCCTCTCTGCCTACTTGCGATCTCTCTGTCAAAAAAAATAAATAAAATCTCAAGTAAATAGAAAGATAAATAAAAAAGAGTGAGTTTTGTAAGGCAGTACAGTGTAGTGGAAAAGGGCTAAAAGTGCCAACTCTGGATATACTCTGCTTAGGTTCAGAGCTAGACTGCCTGAAGGTAAATCTCGTCTCTGCCATACCATGTGACCATTTATACCATTTATAACTAAATGCTTCAGTTTACGTATATGTAAAATCAGTATAAAGCTAATGTCTACTTCATATAGTTATCAGAATAAAACGACAATGCAAATCCATTAAAACAGTAGCCAATAATAAGTACAATGCTCAATAAATGTTAGTTATTATTACTTTAAGAGTTTATTTCAACAATCATTGAGATTTGCAATGCATTCCCATTGAAGCAGTCTGATTTGGCTAAATGACTGACATTAAAAATCTGATTTGCCAATTAGATTATATGGTATTTTCCATAAATTACATCTGCAGCTCCAAGATCTAGAGAGAGAGAGAGAGAGAGCGCAAGCGAGAGAGAGAGCATATATACAATATATGTTATGCCAGAAAATAACATCCTTTACTGCCATTTGTGACAGAAATGTTAAGGCACTAACACTGAGTTAAAAATGTGCAGGATGGGGGGGCGCCTGGGTGGCTCAGTGGGTTAGAGCCTCTGCCTTCGGCTCAGGTCATGATCTCAGGGTCCTGGGATTGAGCCCCACACTGGGCTCTCTGCTCAGTAGGGAGACTGCTTCCACCCCCTCCGCCTGCCTCTCTGCCTACTTGTGATCTCTCTGTCAAATAAATAGATAAGAAAAGTACAAGATGATAACTTTTTCATAACTTTAGGGAGAAACTTTTTTTAATTTTAGGTGGTCCAAGAATAAAAGGATTTCAAGACCACTAGCCTATGCATGTGTTTGGTGGTGGGTTTTTGGGGGTTTTTTTTAGATTTTATTATTTATTTGACACAAAGAAAGAGAGAAAGCACAAGCAGAGAGAGAGTCAGGAAGAGGAAGAAGCAGACACCCTGCTAAGCAGGGAACCCTGCGCTCCATACCAGGACCCTGAGGATCATGACCTTAGCCAAAAGCAGACCTTAACCACTGAGCCACCCAGGCGCCCCATAGTGCATGTGTTTTAGAGTCAGAATGCCTGGGTTTGAATCAGAACTCCAGTTTTCTAACTATTCCACCTTTGACAAGTTATTTAACTTCTATATGCCTCAAAGCTCTCCTATACTATAGAAATAATAGTACCTACCTCATATGATTACTATCTGGAGTAAATGAGATCATGCACAAGAAGCAATCATATTGGGGTGCCTGGGTGGCTCAGTGGGTTAAAGCCTCTGCCTTTGGCTCAGGTCATGATCTCAGGGTCCTGGGATCAAGCCCCACATCAGGCTCTCTGCTCAGCAGAGAGCCTGCTTCGCCCTCTCTCTCTGCCTGCCTCTCTGCCTGCTTGTAGATCTCTCTGTCAAATAAATAAACAAAATCTTTAAAAAAAAAAAAGCAATCATATTGATAGCCCCATTGTTCATAATAGCCCAAAACAGTTAGTTTATAGTTAAATAGTCCAAATGTCCATCGATAAGTGAATGGCTGAACCAAAAGAAACATAAAAAAGAATGCAACAACATGGATGAACCTCAAAAAACATTGCAAGTGAGAGAAGCCCAGATAAAGAAGACTGAGAATTGTATAATTCCAATTATATGAAATTTCTAGAAAACATGATTCTACGGAGATAGGAAGCAAATCAGTGTGGATACTAGAACTTGCAGTTGGAGAAGTGGGGATAAACAACAAACAGGAACTAAGGAATGTTTTGAGGTGTTGGAAATCTAAATATGAACAGTGGTGATGATTACATCAAACTGAACACTTACAATGAAGGGTTTTTTTTAAGTTTATTTATCTTCACACCCAACATGGGCTCAAACTTAGAACCCCAAGATCAAGAGTTGGTCAGTCTTCCACTGAGCCAGCCAGGTGCCCCAAACTTCATCCCTTTTCTAAAAATTACAAAAAATAGGGGCGCCTGGGTGGCTCAGTCGTTAAGCGTCTGCCTTCAGCTCAGGTCATGATCCCAGGTCCTCGGATCGAGCCCCGCATCGGGCTCCCTGCTCAGCAGGAAGCCTGCTTCTCCCCCTACCATTCCCTCTGCTTGTGTTCCCTCTCTCGCTGTGTTTCTCTCTGTCAAATAAATAAAATCTTTAAAAAAAAAAAATTACAAAATTATATTTTAAAAATGGAGATGTAATTGACATACTCATTCTCTTTTATGGCTGAATAAATATTTCATTGGTGTGAATAGGCCACATTTTGTTTATCTCTGCATTTGTTGGTAGACGGCTGTTTTGTTTCCACCTTTTGGCTACTGTGAATCATGCTGCTAGGAACATGGGCATGTGCATATTCTGGATATTAATCTTTTATCAGATATGTGATTTGCAAATATTTTCTCCCAATCTGTGGGGTACCTCCTTTTTACTCTATTTATACTGGTCTTTGATGCAGAAGAGTTTTCCATTTATTGGAATAAATAAATTAAAAAAATATAGACTTTATTCATTCATTTGACACAGAGAGAAAGATCACAAGGAGGCAGAGGCAGGAAGAGAGAGGGAAACGGGCTCCCTGCTGAGCAGAGAGCCTGATGTGGGGCTCGATCCCAGGACCCTGAGATCATGAACTGAGCCGAAGGCAGAGGCTTTAACCCACTGAGCCATCCAGGCACCCCACAATGAAGGAATTTTATGATATGTAAAACTATGTCTCCAAAAAAAGTTTTAAAGAATTTTAAAACAATGTAACAAATATTATTACTACTACTACTAGACTCAGATTTTTAAAATCATAATAGCATTAAGCCGGAAAGGACCTTCCTGAGTATGTCTAACCCGACTCTTCAAAATGAGAGTAATAAAGACAAGCATAGCTGAGTGCTGATTCTAGCACAGTTAAGCACTTTACACAGGCTCTCTCATTTAATCATCACAAGTCCTCTGTAGGGTAAACTCAATTACTATCCCCACTTTATAGACCATGCAACTGAGGCTCAAATAGGTTGAGACTTGACCCAAAACGATATAATACGAGAAAAAGTCAATATGCAAACTCAAGACCATCTGATTCTAAAGCCAATGCTTAGAAAAAAACCCATCATGAAATTCATATGGAATTTCATAGGACTCTGAATAGCTAAAACAATCTTGAAAAAGAACATAGTTGGAGGAGACACACTTCCTGATTTCAAAACTTACTAAAAAGCTACAGTTATCAAAACACCATGGTATTGGTATAAGGACAAACATACAGATCAGTGGAATAGAGAAACCAGAACTAAATTCTTACATATATGGTCAGGATATTTTCAACAAGGGTGTCAAGACTATCAAGGGGAAAAGATAGCCTTTTCAATAAATGCTCATAGGAAAACTGGATTATCTAAGTGCAAAAGAATGAAGTGGGACCTTTACCTAACACCACATACCAAAATTATCTCAAAATGGGTCAAAGACCTAAATATAAGTGCTAAAACTATAAAACTCTTACAGTTTTTTACAGGGGAAAAGCTTCATGCATAAGATTTGTCAATGATCTCTTGGCTGTGACACCAAAGGCATAGTCAACAAAAGAAAAAGAGGCAAATTGGATTTCATCAAAATGGAAAACTCTTCTGCATCAAAGACCAATATAAATAAAAAGGAGGTACCCCACAGATTGGGAGAAAATATTTGCAAATCACATGTCTGATAAAAGATTAATATCCAGAATATGCACATGCCCATGTTCCTAGCAGCATGATTCACAGTAGCCAAAAGGTGGAAACAAAACAGCTGTCTACCAACAAATGCAGAGATAAACAAGATGTGGCCTATTCACACCAATGGAATATTTATTCAGCCATAAAAGAGAATGAGTATGTCAATTACATCTCCATTTTTAAAATATATTTTTTGTAATTTTTAAAAAAGGGATGAAGTTTGGGGCACCTGGCTGGCTCAGTGGAAGACTGACCAACTCTTGATCTTGGGGTTCTAAGTTTGAGCCCATGTTGGGTGTAAAGATAAATAAATAAACTTAAAAAAAAAAAAAAAAAGAATGAAGTTTGGATATATGCTATGACATGATTAGACCGTGAAAACACTATGGTAAGTGAAATAGGCCAAATATGAAGTGACAAAGACTGTATGATTTCACTTACATGGGATACCTAAAACAGGCAAATTTGGAGTGATTTAAGACTACAAATTAGAGGGGCGCCTGGGTGGCTCAGTCGTTAAGCGTCTGCCTTCAGCCCAGGTCAGATCCCATCTCTGCTCTGCAGGAAGCCTGCTTCTCCCGCTACCATTCCCTCTGCTTGTGTTCCCTCTCTCGCTATGTTTCTCTCTGTCAAATAAATAAATAAAATCTTTAAAAAAAAAAAAAAAGACTACAAATTAGAAGTCACCAGGGGCTGAAGGGAAGGAACAATGAGAGTCACTTGCTTAATGGATAGAGTTTCTGTTTGGGGTGATGAAAAGGTTTTGGAAATAGTGGTCATGGTTGCACTACACTGTGTATGTAATTAAAGTCCTGAATTTTACACTTAAAAGTGGCTTAGGGATGCCTGGTTGGCTCAATCGGAAGTGTGGCTCTCGATCTCTGGGTAATGAGTTCCAGCCCATGCTGGGTGCAGAGATTCCTTAAATAAATAAACTTAAAAAAAAAAAAAATCAAGGGGTGTCTGGGTGGCTCAGTGGGTTAAAGCCTGTGCCTTCCGCTCAGATCATGATTTCAGGGTCCTGGGATTGACCCCTGCCCTGCATTGGGCTCTCTGCTCAGTAGGGAGCCTGCTTCCCCCTTTCTCTGCCTGCCTCTGTGCCTACTTGTGATCTCTCTCTCTCTCTCTCTCTCTCTCTGTGTGTGTGTGTGTGTCAAATAAATAAATAAATAAATTTTTTAAAAAAACAACAAAAGAAGTGGTTTAAATAGCAAATCTTGTTATAGCATATGTAAAGAAACTTTGTAAAGAAATTAGCAATGTGGGGCACCTGGGTGGCTCAGTGGGTTAAAGCCTCTGCCTTCGGCTCAGATCATGATCTCGGGGTCCTGGGATGGAGCCCCACATCGGACTCTCTGCTCAGCAGGGAGCCTGCTTCCCCCCCCCCCCGCCTGTCTCTGCCTACTTGTGATCTCTCTGTCAAATAAACAAATAAAATCTTTAAAAAAAAAAAAAGAAATTAGCAATGTAATATATAAAAAGCATAGAATTAAGACCTTAAATGCTTAATTGTATGGCATATGAATTATGAATTATATCTCAACAAAGCTGCTTAAAAAAAAGACAATAGTGGTGCCTAATATTTAGTGAACACCTTCTGCACACCTGGCACTGTTCTAAGGGCATTAAATAAACCTCACAACAACCTCACTTCAACATATGAGGAAACTCAAGTAAGGTAATTCATCCAACGTCACTGAATTAATAGAGGAGTAAAGGATTCGAAACCTATCAGATTCCAGAGCTCCCCCAGTTACCCACTCTGCTATTCTGAGTCCCTATGACAAGAGGGTTATAAAATGTATTCAACAGATGCCCCATTAACTAAGTGAATGAAATGAAGAAGGTATTGTGGGAGTGTGAAAAATTAATTTTTCTAATCTTAGAAAAATTAATTCTAAGCACTTGGTATATGGCTAAAAAAAAAGTCCACCAACGAATGATTTACGATCTTTAAATTTCAGAACTTTCTGAAAGCTTTAATTTTAAAACAACCCTGAATCTGATCATTAACAACAGTTAATACATTTAAACATTGGCACAAGACTATAACCTTGCTTAAGTATCTGCAATAAGAGAGTTCATTTAGTAACATGCACTCACCTCCCCCACCCAGGCCTTGACAAGTCAGTCTCCTCTGAAAGGCTACAACAACCTAGGATCCTAAAGGCAAAAAAATAAACCCAAGTCTGGTAATAGAATTCTATAAAGAAGGGTGCTACAGGGGCGTCTGGGTGGCTCAGTGCGTTAAAGTCTCTGCCTTCCGCTCAGGTCATGATCTCAGCATCCTGGGATTGAGCCCCACATCAGGTTCTCCGCTCAGCAGGGAGCCTGCTTCCCCTCTCTCTCTCTGCCTGCCTCTCTGCCTACTTGTGATCTCTCTCCTCTCTGTCAAATAAAGAAATAAAATCTTAAAAAAAAAAAAAAAAAAGAAGGGTGCATATTATATATTTCCAGAAAAGAGACCTAGTACCTTCCCTATAGGTTAAATACCTAGTCAGGTGCCAATTAATGACACAAGGTTCAGGTCCAACCTGTCTGTGTTTCGCCAAAATAGTAACATGCCATTAGTTAACTTTATACATTCCCAGTCCTACTGTCAGCCATCAGTTCTTCATACCTCTCCCTACAGTCCTCACAAGTTTGCTGATGTTGACATTATAAACTATTCACACTGGTAGCATTACTCAACAGGAAGTTGAAGACTAACAAACCTAGGGTACAATCCAGAGTTCAGAAAATGAACCAAGTGACCAGGCGCATCAGAGTCTACTGAACTCCTTCACTAACATCCAGCAACTCTGACCTTCACATGCAAAACCTGGAATATGCAAACAAAACAAAAACATTACCCTTAAAGTTTATGTACCTTACAAAACATGGCCCTTACTTTTTATTAAAAAATGCACTCCTAGAGTTGAATCCAGTAGCACATCAATACTAAAGTTAGGAGAAAAACAACAGATTTACAACGCCAAAAGGAATCTGAAGAGTAAATACGAAGAAACATCCCTCCTCCCACATTCTCCCAACGGGCGCAGAACCCACCAGACCACTCCCCCGCCTCCAGGTTCTATAGCCCCGCGTGCCTGGCTCCGAGCTCTCGCACCCTGTGGTCCGGCCGAGCTCACTCGTGTCTAGCCAGGTCCAAGGACGAGACTACGTGCCAGGCACAAGAAGGCCTCCCTCTCGAGCGATGCCTCAGAACTGATCACATTCCTGCAAAAGCAGGAAAAAAGAAAGGGCCCGCCTGCGGCCCGGCAGACCAGAAGCACCAAACCGTAACCACGCGCCAGGCCCCTACCCCGCAGCCGACAGCCCCGAGGCTGGACCGGTAATTCTACCACCGCCCCGGGCCCCGCCCCGGGTCCGCGACCGTTCCGGGGTGTTCCTCCCGAAGGCGGCGCCTGCCTCACCACACCGCCACTTGGCTCTCTTCTTCCCGAGCGAGGCCGCGGCCGCCCCGCGACACCGAAGCCGCAGCTTCCAGGCCTCGCGGACTCGCGACTTCTATAGCGGCCTGGCAGGCCGGCTCCTTCCCCGCAGGCTCCGGCACGCCCTCTCTACTGCCCCAGGCCCTTACCGAGGCAGCGCGGCCTCCGCGGCCCGCTCCTCCTAATCCTCAGCCGCCGCCACCGACCCAGCGTCGCGGAGACCGGAACTTCCTCCGCGCCGGGCCGCTGCCTCCACAAAGGCGCCGCGCCGCCGCCTTCAGCGCTCGGCCCGCCGGGAGATAGAGTACAGCGGCAGGTCGCGCCGACTCCACTCCCGCCGTGCCTCGCGCGTGTTGGGGCGGGGCTGCTTACGGGAGTGAGGCGTGAGGGCACGCTGCTCGCCAGCGTCCAATGGGAGGGCGCGCTTCCCCGGGTTCGCGGGGCCTGCTGGGGGTTGTGGTTTAGACCCGGGCTCGTCTTCCGACGCTCTTTGGAGCGGTCTGCGGTCGGCTTGGCCTCCCCTAGTTTTGCTCTCCACCACGAGCGCATTCGAGGACGCCTTCTTTCCCGTCATTGTGAAGGCAACGGAAGGGAGACTTTTCCGGCCTAAGCCTTCCGGAGAAGTGGTTGCTGGCCCACACAAGCGCCTGATTCCTGACCCCTTAAGTCCAGGAGCATAGCCCTTTTTAAAAAGCCTAAGCCCTGAGGATAGGTGTGAGAGAAGCCCTTGAATTAGGGACGCAGTTGTCGGAGAGGCTCATCCCCTTTTCCTCCTGAGGGGGTTTCCAAGTTAGGCATCCCCCCGCTCTAGAATATCAAGCAAATACCACCTATGTTAAAGGTTCAGTAGTCCTACCTATGAGGGAAAATCCATCCACCTTCCACAGGGCCTTGCTAGATCTCAAGCAATAAATCCGGCCAAGAGTGACGTTCGAGGTCTCAGAACTGGAAGGCTATCTGCAAATCTCCCAATCTAGCAGAAGCGCTTTCAGTTTGCAGCTCACTTCCAGAATCTCCTTACAGTTAATCTTCAAATGGCAAGCTCCAAGCTTCCAGGTGGGTTACCTACACTGTTAATATGCTTGCTGGTTCCGGCGACCTGGTGTCTCTACCAGAAAGGTAACCTGATTTTGTAGCCTAAATTCAACATCTTGGGATCAAAGGAATCTGCTGCAAGAAAAGTCTGTAAAGCGTTCTAAAGTGAAGCAATGCTTATCTGCAGAGAAAGGACGTTGTTGGATTAAGTAGTCTTTAAAATTATCTTCCTACTTTTCAGGCATCTTGTCTGGAAGTCATTCCTTCATGCAAGAACTGTATGAAGGGCCTGTGTGTGCCAGGCACTGTATCAGGTGCTGGGGATAAAGGAACTGATAAAATTTGCTGCCTTACTGGAGATGGGGGTGAGGTAGTTATTGGAGGTGGACAACAAACAAACAAGATAACTGAAATGAGTTTGGTTTCTGTAAGAAGGGAGATAGAAAGTCATTGGGGGGCTCTAAATAGAATAATATAAGTTCAGGTCCACATTATAGGATCTCTCTGGCTGCTATGTGGAAATAGGCTAAAGGTAGGAAGGGCAGAAGCCATGCAGCCGATTAGGAGTCTATTGCAATAATGCAACCACAGAAGGATGGTACTTGTACCTGTGTGGCAACAGTAGAAACAGGAGACTTGGACTGGGATGAGGGCAGAGAGGGAAGAATGTGGGCGAAGCAGTTTTGATAGGAAGAACAGGAGCTCAGTTTGTGGTTTGAATTTTCGTGCCTAGTATTCAAGTGAGACATGGAATCGGTAGCTGGGTACATTAGTCTAGAATTCAGGGTAAAAGGTTAGTGTTAGAGATGCAAATCTGGGAGGCATCAGCATATTGCTGGTGCCAGTATCTGAAGCCATGGGCTTGGATGAGGTCACCAAGGGAATGAGGGAGTGTAGACGTGAGTGCAGAGTTCCAGCCCTGAGCCTGGGGGCACACCAGCACTAAGAGGTTGCAAAAAAGAGGAGGAACAGCTAGCTACACAGGACTGTGGGTACTCTGACTTTGCTTCCCAAACTGGACCATTGTTGGTGGATCTCTCCCTTATCAGATAGTACTTTGTCCTCTAAAGAGGTAAACAGTACTAAGGAACTAATTATTCTTGCCTTCCACCCAGTCTCCTTGGGTAATAATAATTGCTACACTTTGTCAAACTACATGGCTGGCATTGTGCTGGCACTTCATCATCTCATTAATTTTTATAATAATCATATGAGGAAACCCCTTTTATAGTGAAGCCAAAGACCAGAAAAATTAAGTAATTGCCACAGCTGGAAAGTAGAAGGTGGGGGATTCCAACCCAGGTCAGTCCTATTCCAAGGTTTATGCCCCTGACTATTTCCTCTTTTCCTTAAGGTGCTTATTGAAGGTTTTCGGAGGAAGCATAAGGAATTTTCTTTTTTTTTTTTCTTAACTTACAAGGAACCCGCATCTCTGCTGAGCAGAGAGCCCGCTTCCCTCATTCTCTCTGCCTGCCTCTCTGCCTACTTGTGATCTCATTCTCTCTCTCTCTCTCTCTCTCTCTCTCTCTCTGTCAAATAAATAAGTCTTTAAAAAAGAAAAGAAATCTGGGAAAGAACAAGAGGTTATATTTTATGATTGCTCCAGTTCCCGCTAGTCCTCACTACCACTGTTGTGGAGATGACACGCTGGGTCCATGAAAAGCACCAGCCCAGACATAACAGAAAGCAGAGATTTAGAGGAGCCCCTGACCTGAAGGGTGACAGAAGATGTAGGGTATTGTGTTGCTTGCGGCAATGCCCAATATTTGAAGCGGCATAGTGCAAGACAGCAGAGTCATCCTGGGACTGGCAGGTATTATTATCCCGAAAGACTAAGATTTATTTCTTGGTAATTTCTTATTTCTTTATTTAGGCTCCCAAGTAGGTGCCCAGCCTGGAGCCCGACATGGGGCTCAAACTCGAAAGCCTGAAATCAAGACCTGAGCTGAAATCAAGAATCACTGGTCGCCCAACCAAGAGCCATCCAGGTGCCCCTATTTCTTGATAATTTCTATCGGCAAAAAGTGACATGTGGGAAAAGTTGTCCCGATATTCAAATATAAGTCAATAGTGGATTAAAAGAGAGTTTGGCATAACAACCTTAAAATGTCTTACTAAGGGGCACCTGGGTGGCTCAGTGGGTTAAAGCCTCACCTTCAGCTCAGGTCATGGTCTCAGGGTCCTGGGATCGAACCCCGCATAGGGCTCTCTGCTCGGCAGGGAGTCTGCTTCCCCCTTTCTCTCTGTATGCCTCTCTGCCTACTTGTGATCTCTCTCTCTCTCTGTCAAGTAAATAAAATCTTTAAAAAAAAAAAAGTCTTACTAAGTAGCCACAGTGGTTTGCCCTGTGAGAGTGTCATAGGCACAGGTCTTAGCCAGAAGCCCATGGGGCATGTAGCCACTTGCTTGGCTAAGTAGATCAGTACAGCTGATCCCTGAACAACCTAGGGGTTAGAGGCACCATCCTCCCTCCCCCCTGTGGGGTTGAAAATCTGTAAAATTGGGGCCCCCAGGTGGCTCAGTGGGTTAAAGCCTCTGCCTTCAGTTCAGGTTATGATCTCAGGGTCCTGGGATCAAGCCCCCGAATTGAGCCCTCTCCTCAGCAGGGAGCCTGCTTCCCCCTCTCTCTCTGCCTCTCTGCCTACTTGTGATTGCTCTCTCTCTGTCAAATAAATAAATAAAATCTTAAAAAAAAATCTGTAAAATCTTTGACTCCTCCAAAACTTAGCTACCTACCAGTGAGAACCATGAGGTCACTTCTACTTGTGATAAACAATTTATCAGAGAGACTAACTGCACACAAGGAAATGATTAGTGGATCCTAGCAACACTTGAGCTCACCACAAAAGCAACAGGAGGTGGCTACTTGACTATTACAGTAATACAGTACATTCTATAGTTAATTTTATGCGGTTATGATTTAATATAGCATCTTTATATTTGTTTATATTTCCACTGCAAATGGTGCCATGTACAGTCTACAAATATTTCTGTGGGGGAGTTTAATAAGTTTTGATTTTTTATAATAGATTTGTGTATATTTTATGGTAGTAAATAAGATGGACTGGTATGTATGTATATTTTATACATTTGTGACATACCTAACTTTTCCTTATTTTTTTTAATATTTCCAGGCTATGTGGATCATCAGCAAGTTTTTTCAAATTGTTGCAAATCTAGGGCGCCTGGGTGGCTCAGACAGTTAAGTGTCTGCCTTTGGTTCAGGTCATGATCTGAGGGTCCTGGGATTGAGCCCAGCCTGGCTTCTCCCTCTCCCTCTGCCCCTCCACCCATGCACGCTCATTTTCTCTCTCTCTCTAATAAATTAGTAAATAATTTTTAAAAAAGATTTCATTTATTTATTTGACAGGGAGAGAGAAAGAGAGCATGAGCCAGGGGGAGAGCCAGAGGGTGAGGTAGAAGCGAACTCTCCACTAAACAGGGAGCTGATGCAGGGCTCCATCCAGGAACCTGGATGACCTGGGCCAAAGGCAGATGCCTAATGGGCTGAGTCATCCAGGTGCCCCTAAATATATAAAATCTTAAAAAAAAAAAGATATTACAAATTGTTGCAAATCCCCCCAACATTTTCCAATATACTTATTGAAAAAAGTCTGCATGTAAGTGGATTTGCATATAATCAAACACCTCTTATTCAAGGATCAGCTATACTTCCAAATGACAGGGTGCTGTCTGGTGGAGCTGATATGCTTGAAAGCAAGAGTGAGACTCTAGAAGAAACCCTGAGGTCAACATAAAGACTGTTGAGGAGACTAGTTAGGTATCTTAGGACACTAAATGTGTCTTCAATTGAGATCAATTGTATGGGGTGCAACTTCTGGTTAATGGAATATAGCTAGGATATTTCTGTACCAATCAGAGAATATGAGATCTTCTTGGCTTTAACTTTTTTTTAATTTTTTTTAAAGATTTCATTTATTTATTTGTCAGAGAGAGAGAACAGAAGCAGGCAGAGTGGCAGGCAGAGGCAGAGAGAGAAGCAGGCTCCCTGATGAGCAAGGAGCCCGATGTGGGACTCGATCCAAGACCCTGGGATCATGACCTGGGCCGAAGGCAGCCGCTCAACCAACTGAGCCACCCAGGCGTCCCTTAAACATTTTTTTTTAAAGGATTTTATTTTTAAGTAATCTCTTCACCCAACGTGGGGCTCAAACTCACAACCCCAGGATCAAGAGCCCTATGTTCAGGGCACATGGGTAGCTCAGTCGGTTAAGTGTCTGCCTGCAGCTCAGGTCATGATTCCAGAATCCTGGGATCAAGTCTGCCCTGGGCTCCCTGCTCAGCGGGAGCCTTCTCCCTCTCTCTCTGCCACTCCCCCTGCTTGTGCTTCCTCTCTCCATCTCCCTATCTCTCTCTATCAAATAAAGTCTTACAAAAAAAAAAAAAAAAAAAATCCAATGATCTACCTACTGAGCCAGCCAGGCACCTGCTGATTTAAACTCTTATAATGTAATGGGATGGGATGCATGAAAGCTAAACGTTATACATAATATTTACTCTAAGCAGTGGAGCCTGGATTCCTGAGCTAGTAAGGAGAGAAAATACTGAGTGACCTGGGTAGATTCCTCTTTTTTCCCCCACTCTCCTTTCCAGGGGAATAGATAATGAAGGCATTAGACTTTTTCTCACGGGTTCTTACCTAAAAGGGAGGAGAAATCTTCTCTTATTAAATTATGTGCAAGGGGGGGCGCCTGGGTGGCACAGTCGGTTGGGCATCTGACTCTTGGTTTTAGCTCAGGTCCTGATCTTAGGGTCCCGAGATCAAGCCCCATGTCAGTCTCCAACTAATATTCCCTCTCCCTTTGCCCCTCTCCCCCCTCAAATAAATAGATTTTTAAAAAAGATTTTATTTATGGGGCGCCTGGGTGGCTCAGTGGGTTAAAGCCTCTGCCTTTGGCTCAGGTCGTGATCTCAAGGTCCTGGGAATGAGCCCCACATCTGGCTCTCTGCTCAGCAGGGAGCCTGCTTCCTCCTTTCTCTCTGCCTGCCTCTCTGCCTACTTGTGATCTTTCTCTCTGTCAAATAAATAAATAAATAAATAAATAAATAAATAAAATCTTTTTTTAAAAGATTTTTTTAAATCTTTTTTTAAAAAGATTTTATTTATTTATTTGATTGAGAGAAAGCTCACAGGAGTGGGGGGGGGGGTAGGCAGAGGGAGATGGAGAAGCAGATTCCCTGCTGAGCAGGGATCCTGATGCTGGACTCTATCCCAGGACCCCGGGGTCATGACCTGAGCCAAAGCTAGATGCTTAACTGACTGAGCCTAGGCGCCCTTAAATAAATAGATCTTTTAAAAAAATTATGTGCAAGGGTCTCAGCCCTGTGCAAAGTCATCTCCAGTAAAAGGCCACAGCTTTGTCATCATTTCAGTCACAGACCGATATCGTGGAGGTAGGCCCCAAGTGGCAGCCATCTGAGACCATGAGAGAAGCTCAGGGGTAGAGCTTTCCCAGTTCCAGCGTAGGGCAGAGATGGAGATGGGACACTGCACTGAGGTGCTTGAAGCAGCAGGGAGAATTAAAGGAGTGATTTCAGGCTTTTTCCTTTATCCTAGAATTGTTGGGGGAATTAACCAGAAGGCTATAAAGTGATTTGATTGCTTTAGAGAAAACATGAGCAGTATTTTTGTTAATCTCTAATTTTACTTCTTTAAACTATACTTCAAAAATAAGATTGGGAAAGCTTTTTGTTTTCCTGTTTGTATTGCTTTGTGTCTAGGAAATTACAAATGCCCATAACAATCATTCCTTGCCCTGGCTCATCCCCTGGGAAGCTTTTAGATACCGATGCCTGAGTTCCATCCTGGTTCGATTAAATCGAAATCTCTAGAAGTGATCAAAATCTTAAACATTAGGGATTTTAAAATTTCCCCAGGTCATTCAATGTGCGGTCCAAGAGACCGGTCCAGGAGAACTGTTTTAGAGCCTCATACTGATGTATTAAAACGTGGCCAGAAGAATGTCTTTAGCAACAATTGGTGTGCCTGCATCCTTTACAACCAGTATAGCTGGACCCGCTAATGACATTTATCCAGCCCTTAAACTTGTAGTGCTTTTCCACAGTCAATAGAGGAAACAACCCCAACGTCTCTTCCTCCCCCTTGAAATAATCCTCTAGTTGGCCAGAGCGGAGGGGCCTGGGAGTCTGGGCCTCCGGCCCACCCTGCCCTTTGTGTTCCGGGGAGGCGCTTGGGCCAGGCTGCGGCCGCAGAGGAGGCGGTGACGGATGAGGCAAATCCTGACCCGGGTCAGGCCCCGCCCCCCGACTTTGCCAGGATTGCGCGCCCCGCTCCGCCCCAGAGTACCGCTGGCGGTCGAGAGCTGCGGACTACATTTCCCACAATGCACCCCGGGGCGGACAGGGCTGGGTCGAGCGGCTGGAGCCGGGCCTCCGCCACGAGAGGCCGGCGAGGGCTGTCTTCCTGGGCCGGCGGCAGGGCGAGGGGCGGTGGGAGGGAGCGGTGGCCGGGACAGTGGCCATGTCTGCGTCCGCAGGGGGCAGTGGCCCCGCGAACCTGCGCCCTCAGTCCGGGTCCGGCCGGGCACCCGTGCTCTCCCGGGGGTCCGGCAGAGTGCAGTGACCGGCAATCTCTGTGCGTCTAGGACCCCCCGGAGAAACAGGTGAGTACGAATGCCAACCCACGTGGCTTGGGGGTACCGAGAGACTGGAGAGCTGTCATCCTTGGAGCGAGGGGCTTGAAGACAGGGCGCCCCAGCTGCCGACGCTGCCATTTGCGGTAGGAGGTCTTAGTCTCTTTGGGGTGCCTTAGCCGGTTGCCCCCCAGGTGGAGAATACAAAAGGCGAGGACTGGAATCCTTCTTTTGGTTGGGAGGGCGAAGTCCTGTAGGGGTCAGTAGCCAGGTAGGACCCGCCCCCCCCAGGCACCCACATCCCCGCACCCCTACCCCGTAAAGTCCTCTCAAAGATCGGCAGAGGTGACTGTGGGGTGAGCAGGGCAGCTCCTGGAAGTGTCCTGAGGCTTTGGACTTTGCTCTCAAGGGTGCCCTGGCTCAGATAACACATCTGCCCCTTGTACTGGGTGAACAACCCTTTCTGGGTTCCAGTTTGCTGGGGGAGGGTGAGCAGCCTTTGTCAGAGAGGGGAGTGGCCACCAGCAGTGACAAGTACCAGGCCATGCTCTCAGCACGGAGTAGGCATCCTGCTGAAACAGCTACAGCACAGCCTCACCAGGACCCTGTCTGCCATGCACCCATGCATCCTGGCACCACCCTCCCATCTGGGGTCCACTCCCAAAGGAGTCAAGGAGAATAGAGCACTATCTAAGCAGGAAGAGGGAGCAACAGTGGTAGGGAGCCATTAGGGAGGGGCTCTCAAAGGCTCCACCTGCTCCAGGGTGAGCACACCAGCAGGGCTGATGGAGCCAGCCTGTTTGATGACATGGCTTGTAGGCACAGCAGAGCACTTCTAGGGAAAGTAGCAAGCTCTGAGGGCTTCTAGAGAGGTTGCCTGACAAGGGGCCCCAAGGGCACATATGGGACTGGTTTCAAGAGACCTCTCTTGCTTGAGGGCTTCAGGCCCAGCCTCCCAGGAGCTTCAGTCATGCAGGTCATGGCTCCAATGGGGCCTGGGGTGGGGTTTGCTGTGAGTCATTCACCCTCCCTGCCTAGTTTCCAGAGTAAGTGTCCAGAGAACTGTTTGCTTCATCAAGACTTCTGGCTGGATCCCCAGATTGGCCTTGGAGATGCAGAGGTGCTACATGATTTCAGGTAGCAGGGGAACTCTTGTAAAGGAAAGCCACTGCTAGCCCCAGCCAGCTGACCCTGACCTCACTCCATGCATGTACCATGCTGGGTACTAATCAGCCATACTGGGCTCAGTCACCTGAAGCCCCCAGGACATCGGGTAAGTTGCCGTAGACCTTGTTTGGGTCTTTGAGCCAAAGGTGCAAGACACAGAGCAGGGGCATGTGGCAGACCAAAGAGTTCAACTTGGGAGAGTCTCCCAGGAGCAGCAGAAAACCAATGGTCTGTTCCTATCACGTCAGTCCCAATGAAGAGCCAGTAAGCCTAGAGGAACTCCCAGTCCTAGGCCCACAGACCTCTCTTTCGCTGGACGTCACAGGAGGCTCACTTCAGGCCAGAGCTTACCTGGCTTCATGAGGTCAGAATCATGTTTTCCCCGGCCAGTTCACTCGGGACCTGGCTCAGGGTGGCCAGCTGTCAAAGGACTGATTTATGGGGCAGAAACCACTGGATGTGTGTGTAAGTGCAGCTACATATGGTCTGAATGCTAAGTAAAAATAGTCACGGTGTGCCAATGGCAGCAGCTACTCTGTGCCTACTCTGTGCCAGGTAACCAATTACGTGGATTATCTCATTTAATCATCCCACAACCCAGTGAATCAGTACTATCACTATCCCCATTTTATAGATGAGAAAACGAAAGACTTACAAAACCAAACCAGGTTTATCCAGGTCCCTCTGACTCCAGGGCCATTGTTCTTGAACACTTGACTAGTACCAAACCCAAGTCTTCTCCACAGGCAGGGGTCTCCAGAGCCTGCATTGGAACTGAGTGTTCTTTGAGGATCTTTCACCCTTTCCCTCCCAAAATTATTTATCTGGAGAATGTTGATTAAACTCCTCCCGTGTGTGGAGCTAACATACTGACATTTTTGGCAGGTCACAGGGTGACCTTCAATGTAGAAAAACGAAGCAGGGCAAGAGGGGTGAGAATCAGGGCTATTGCAGGAAGAAGGCCTCTCTGAAAGTGACACTTGAGAGCAACCTGAGGGAAGTGAGAGGGTGAGTCATGTCAGTATCTAGCCCAAGCGGTGGAATAGGTAAGGTGGGGGGCAGAGGGAAAGGCAGGGAGACGTGGTCCAGGCAGAAAGCTCAGCAAGGGCAAAGTTCTGAAGTGGAGAAAGAAGTGCTCAGGATTTACATTACATTATCCTAAAGGAAATCTCTGAGATTAGTGTGGCTGGGCTGAAGTAAAGCGAGTGGGGGAAGGGCTAGGAAATGAGGTTAAAGAAGTAATGGGGCGGCAGGTAGATAGAGTGGGGCCTTGTGCACCACTGTGAGGACATTGGCTTTGTGAGCAGGGGAATTACACGACCTGACTTCTTTTGATTTCAAGAGGATCACTTTGAGTGCTGTGCGAGGGACAGACTGTGCAGGGACAAAGGCAAAAGTGGGGAGACTAGTTAAAGGACAGGTGCAACACTCCCTAGGAAGAGAATGGTAGCCTGGACTGGTATGGTAGTGGTGGTGGTGATGAGCGGTGGTCAGATTCTGGATATGGGCATTTCCCATTTAGCATCAGTAATCTACAAAAGTTGGGCATTATGTCTGGAATCGCTAACTTAGTGTCTGTTTCCCACTATTTTTTAAAAAGATTTTATTTATTTATTTGACAGAAAGGAGAGAGATCACAAGTAGGCAGAGAAGCAGGTGGGTGGGGTGGGGGTGGGAAGCAGGCTCCCTGCTGAGCAGAGAGCCTGATGTGGGGCTCGATCCCAGGACCTTGAGATCATGACCTGAGCCGAAAGCAGAGGCTTTAACCCACTGAGCCACCCAGGCACCCCTGTTTCCCGTTACTTTAAATGAGGAAAAGTGTAATGCTTCCCTCATCAACCCCCAATCCCTAATTTTCTAAAATGGTACTAAATCACAGGAAAAATATATACCTAATATATGCCTAGTAAGTTATAGTGTTAGGATATAAAATGCTTAAAGCATTTCCTCCTGATCACCAGTGTTTGCTGCTTTGATGTAGTATCACGGTTTCTTTTAATACCTGCAACAGCCACTATACAAGTAAGCCCCTCTTGTTGCCACTCAGTGACATTCTCCCTGATTTGGAATATAATTTGAGGCTTTAAATGCATATACTCTGATTAAAATATAGATCAAGTTCTGATGATGTAAATATGCATTTTTTCTGTATAAACATAGGCTGAATCAATACAGGTTTATTATATTAGTTATCTTTTGCTGTATAACAAATTACCCCAAAACTTAGCAGCTTAACACAACAATACATATTTATGATCTCATGCAACTGCTGTGGGGATTTGAGAGGAATTTGGGAGCAGCTTAGCTGGATGGTTGGGGCTCTGGTTCTCTCATGACGCTGCAATCATCTGAAGGCCTGACTGGGGCTAGATGATTTGCTTCCAGGATTGCTCACTCACATGACTGGCACATTTGATACTGGCTATTTGCAGGTCTCTGTTTCTTGCCATGAGGTTCTCTCTGTAGGGCTGCTCAAGTGTCTTTGCAACATGGCTAATGACTCCACCTGAAGAGAGTGAGCCAAGAGAGAAAGATAGCAGCCACAGAATCTTTTATGACCTAGCCTCAAAAATCACACGTCATCATCTCCACATTATTCTGTTGGTTCTGTAGATCAGCCCTGCTCGATGTGGGCGGGGAGTACACAAAGGCATGAGTAGCAGGAGTTGAGGATCACTGGGGGCCATCGTGAAGGCTGGCCACCACAGTTGGGTATTAAAAACTAAAAGGTATTCTATGGGGAAAATATTAACGAGAGAAACATTTTGCTGGGTGCACCTGTATTCTAAAGTACAGGTGACAGGATTTTGCTAATGGATTGGTATATGAGGTGTGAGGAAAAATGACCCCAAGATCTTTTGCTGAATAACTGAGAGGGTGACGTCTTCCACTGAGATGGCGAAAATTCTGGAAGGAGTAAGATTTTAAGGGGATGATCAGAAACTCAGTTTTGGACACAGAACTTTGAGATGCTGTAAGACATCCAAGGGCAAACATCAAGTAGACAGTTAAATGTGTGTGCGTCAAGAAGTCAGAAGGGAGATTGGCGCTGGAAATAAAAACTGGAATCAGTAATGTATCAATGGAATTTAAAGCCATGACACTCAGTAAGATCAGCAGTGGATTGAAGGAGGACAGGGAGGGCATCTAAGGACTGAAATCTGGGTCCCCTAACTGTAAGAAGAACCGCAAAAAGGACTTAGAAGAAATGGTCCATGAGGTGAGAAGGAGAGTGGTGTACCGGAAGCCAAGAAGGGAAAAAAACGTTTCAAAGGAGAGGAACCCATCAAGAGTATCCATTGCTGCTACTGAGTGACGTGAGATGATCCTGAGATCAACTGGCAACCTCGATGGGAGCAGGGATACTAGAGAAATGGAGGCACAAGTCTAGTTGGAATGGCTTCAAGAGTGAGTGGGAGAAATGGAGAGGCTGTGGCGGATGTACTTCTTAATTACCAGAAATCCACGACTCCCCACGTTCCTCAGTCCCTCTGAATACGTGACTAGTTCTGGCCAATCTGGGCTTTGAAGTACCGAAGAACTGATACGTGACCTTCCAGTCCCGTCTTCCACTGCCCAGTGATGTGGGAAAGGGATGTACTGCTGTGGCAGAGCTACGAGACGCAAGTAACTTGGATTCCTGAATCCCTGCTTGGAAGGGAGCTGATTTACTACCAGACCCATGGTAGATTTTGTGGGAGCAAAAGCAAGCCCTTATGTGTAAAGCCTCTGCCGTTTCGGCATTCATTGGTTACACAGCATAACCTAGTCCACCTGACTATTTAAACTCCAAGTATTATTTACTATTTTGAGGTTGGTTTGTTTTATAAAGGGCAGCAAAAAAAGGGGGGGGGTAGGTGGAACCTAGAGGCAGGCTTGTTTCAACTTTTTAATTGAAATAAGACAGACATAAAGTCACAAATCAGAAGTACAGCTCAGTGAATTATAACGGAGTGAACGCATCCCAGGGAAGGTGTTTCAAAAATGGACGAAGCGTCAGCATATTGGCGATGGATAGGGGAGAAGGGGAAGCCAATGATCTGGGAGAGGGGCAGCAGCTGAAGCCAAGCGCTTGTGCTCGCACGGCGAGCAGGGCTGGAGTGGGGGAGTGGGCCGCTGGTGGAGCACGGGCAGCTCCTCTTTAGTGGGAAGGAGGCACGTGAGGCAAGGTGGTGGTGGGAATCTTGGACGTTCTCTATTGCTGACTTCTGTTCCCTCAGTGGTATCACAGATAGTGAGCGTGGGAGAAGCAGGTGAGGGAAGTTTGAGAAGAGAGAGGGTGTGAACTTATTGACTAGCAGAGTGGGGAAGTGAGGCAACACAGAAATGCGCTAATTCTTTTTAAAGATTTTATTTATTTGACAGAGAGAGAGAGATCATAAGTAGGCAGAGAGGCAGGCAGAGAGAGAGGGGGAAGCAGGCTCCCCGCTGAGCAGAGAGCCCTATGTGAGGCTCGATCCCAGAACCCTGAGATCATGACCTGAGCCAAAAACCTCTGTTTTAACCCACTGAGCCACCCAGGCGCCCTGGGAACAGTCACTCTCGATTGTCCTGATAGACGAGATTAGTGGCCTAGACAATCCTCGAAGGTAGCTGTTCTCCCCAATGATGTTTCTTTAGTTCGACTCTGTGGGGTGATGCTGTGGGCCAGCGGTGCCCAGCCTTCCCTTGTTCTGCGATGCTCTGGGTTCAGTGCAGGAGTGGCCACCAGGCTGCCCTGTCTGATTTGCACATTGAACTTCTGCAAAAGGCTCATTTGAAAAAGGATTCCATTGCTTCCAACAAAGATGACCAAAAAAAAAGGGAGCCTGAAAGTCAGTTCTTTGGGGGTGGGGGGTACATACAGGAATTCCCTGATAAGAGCTTGGTGGGATGGGGGATGCATGACCTCTTCATGAGTCTCTGACTAGTCTTTGCTGCCCTTCTAGCTTATCCAGTCAGATTTTTCTTCAAGAAAGGGTCCATGCCTCAGATAGAACCCCTCCCCTGGAAATATATATTGCCTGCCAATATTGTGGGGATATTGTGGATATATGCTCACACACTGCCAGGAGCCTTCAGCTTGCCATTCAGGGGCCTGAGGGGTGACTCCAAGTGAGCCATCCAACTTTGTTATCCCTGCCATCCACTCCTAGCCACCTCCACCCGGCCCAGAGGCTGGCAGAACTGGGAGACCAAGCTGAGTCTGTCCTGGCCATCGGATGGGCACTGAGAACCATCACTAGAACCATCTCTAGTTGTTTTTTTTGTTTTTTGCTTTTTTTGTTTTGTTTTGTTTTTTCCATCTCTAGTTGTTTGTAACTGGTAAGGCAAGCTGTGGTGCCAAATTCAGAAAGTATGACAGTGTATTCAGAAAAAAGCCAGCTCGAAGACGAGCCTGTTTGCTCTTTCTTTGCAAATGCCGAAATATCCAGAAAGTACTGTTGGTCAATCCAGTTTTGAATGGGGAAGTGTTCGTGGTAGGATGTGCACTGAAAGATAGCAGGATACAGAATTGTTTCAATTCCCAGCTCCCAGCTTCCTCCCTCTTGTGACATCAGGCAAGGCATCTAAACTGTCCCAGCCTCAGCCCCTTGGTCTATAAAGCTAGCCTGAGACAGGAGCACCTGCCCCAGGGCAGAGTGATTAGGTACGGATAACCGTCCACTGACCTTCTTAGCACGCTGCCTTGGCACTCAGTAAATGTTAGCTGCTGTTACCAGTTTGTTAAAAAAAAAAATTATATACCTTTTATGTACATTAAAAAAACTGGGAGGAAATACACCAACATGCAAACAGTGAAAGATCCTGAAAGGTGAGAGAATGGTGATATTTCTTTCTTCAGACCTTGTTGTATTTTCCAAGTCTTCTACAATGAGTAGGTACAATGAATTCTTTCTTCCTTTTCTTTTTTTTTTTTAAGATTTTATTTATTTATTTGACAGAGAGGAGAGAGATCACAAGTAGGCAGAGAGGCAGGCAGAGAGAGAGGGGGAAGCAGGCTCCCCGCTGAGAAGAGAGCCCGATGCGGAGCTCGATCCCAGGACCCTGAGATCATGACCTGAGCCGAAGGCAGAGGCTTTAACCCACTGAGCCACCCAGGCGCCCCTCTTTTATTTATTTTTTAAAAGATTTTATTTATGACAGAGAGCAAGAGAAGGAACACAAGCAGGGGGAGCTGGAGAGGGAGAAGCAGGCTCCCCGCTGAGCAGGGAGCCCAATATGGGGCTTGAGCCCAGGACGCTGGGATCATGACTTGAGCTGAAGCAGACGCTTAATGACTGAGCCACCCAGGCACCCCACTTTCTTGCTTTTCTATTTAGAAAAAGAACAACATACTTATTTTTTTTTTTTAGAGGGGACTATGCAGAACCTGTTCCCCAGAGGTTTGAGCTAGTTGGGTCCTGGTGAGGGATGCTTTCCTCCACTATTAATTATGCCAGTGACCCCTGCCAACAGCACCTTCCCCCTTCCCCTCGATGACACCTTTGTTTGCCCCACAGGCGAGCCCGAGGGATGGCTGCTGACATGCAGAGGAAGAGAAGCAGCGAATGCCCCAATGGCACCTTGGC
Source organism: Procyon lotor (assembly GCA_028646535.1). Lineage (NCBI taxonomy): Eukaryota > Metazoa > Chordata > Mammalia > Carnivora > Procyonidae > Procyon > Procyon lotor. The sequence continues at coordinate 13,727,132 of CM053603.1, read as the reverse complement.
TCCTTCTGATGGGCAGAGTATGGAGAGAGCTGAGAGCCCCACACCGGGACTGGCTCAGGGAATGGAGCCAGGTACGGGCAGGGTGTGCGGCTCCAGGAAGCTGACATCGAGAGCAGCCTCCAGGGCCACTGGGATTCCCAACCAGGCTTTCCCTCCCACTCATTCATGTGCCTGTTCGGTCACTCCCAGGCTATTTGTCAGGTGCTGGGGATCCTGCAGGGAACCAGGGTCAGTCCAGCGGCTGTGTCCGGCCTCCTCTCCACTTCATGCTGGGCTTCTCACCCTGTGCTGTCTGGCTGCCAGCATAGGTCCTCCTCCTGTTCCCTGGGCTACAATGTACCTTCCTGGCTCCTTCTCCCTCCCTCAGCTCTCAGCTAAAATGTCACCTTCTCATGAGTCAGGCCTGCCTGCTCTGACCATGCCCTATACAGGATACTCATTATTTTGTAATTTAATGTGTTTATGTACGTATTGCACGTCTCTCGCCCCCAAGATTGTGAGCTCTTTGAGCACAGAGTGGTTGTAGCCCCAATACCTAGTATAGTACCAAACTCCTCATAGAGACTCAAAATATATCTGTTGTATTTTTCAGTCGGAAAAAATCAGTAAAGGAGGCCTGACACGGTCCCTGCCTTAGGGGAGCCACAGGCTAGTGGGGCCATTAACGCTGGAGTGGGTTAGGAACTATGGCCTGAGCAGGGTCAGGGAGAATTCTCGCAGGTAGAGAGAGTCTCTGAACGCAGGAGGTATTCCAGGCACAGGGCGAGGGGCTGGGTGTAGAGCAGTGAACAACCAGGTTCCTGCCCCTCAGGAGGAACCCCGTTGCAGCTGGGGAGAAGGATAACAACTGGCAAGTGGCACAAGAGAAATCAAGGAGGGAGAGGTGATAGAGCGCAAAGGGTTGGAGGTCGGGTGAGGAGGCAGCTAACGTCTTTGCTGAGAGCTGAAGTGTGACAAGGAGCCGGCCATATGAGAAGGTGGGAGCGCCTTCCAGGCAGAGGGAACAGCAGGTGCAAAGGCCCTGAGGTGGGCAGGGGCTTGTTGAGGGTGTCCAGAGAGCAGGTGGATGAAGGTCGGTGTGAGTGGAATGGGTAAGGAGCAGGAGGTGAGGGTGAGAGAAGCAGGCAGGTACCAGCCGCCCCAGCAGCCATGAGGGGTTGGGGTCTTATTCCCAGTGAGATGGAAGGAGACTGGTGGGCTTTCAGTTGCGGGGAGGCGTAGCTCACAGCAGGCAGTAGCAGGAGGGAATGGCCGCTTGTCTCGCCAGGACCGGCAGTAAGGCTGCGGTGCATTGCGGGGCACCTTGCTGGGAAGGTGGTCTGCCAGCGGCTACCGCTCTAAGCACCAGTGCTTTTGGCCGGCAGGTGCCGGGCAGGAGGGTGCCATGTTCGTCCATGCCCGTTCCTACGAGGACCTGACGGAGTCGGAGGATGGGGCAGCTTCTGGGGACAGCCCTAAGGAGGGTGCTGGGGGTCCCCCACCACTGCCTGCAGACATGCGCCAGATCAGCCAGGACTTCAGTGAGCTGAGCACCCAGCTGACGGGTGTGGCCCGAGACCTGCAGGAAGAGATGCTGCCAGGAAGTTCTGAGGACTGGCCAGAGTCTTCTGGGGCAGCTGGGCGGCCAGCCCCAGAACCCCCCAGGGAGGGAGGCGAGGGGGATGAGGAGGAGGCTGCCGAGGCATGGCGACTGCACCAGAAGCACGTCTTTGTGCTGAGCGAGGCGGGGAAGCCTGTGTACTCCCGCTATGGGTCAGAGGAGGCACTTTCCAGCACCATGGGTGTCATGGTGGCCCTGGTGTCCTTCCTGGAGGCAGACAAGAATGCCATTCGTTCTATCCACGCAGGTGAGCCACCTGGAAAGGGGGGCAGGGAGGGCTCCCCTGGCCAGGGTTCATTCATAGCAGGTTTTGGACCCCCAGGGACTAGAGAGGGCTGTGATGCGCTATGTGAGGGGGTCCAGGGGCCATCCCTCCGCCTCACTGGGCATCAGTATTGTTTTCTGAACATGGATAGCAACACTGACTGTCTGATAGGGCTATTGTGAGGCCCAAAGGTGGCTCTGACGTGGGCTTCGCCCCTGGAGAGAACCAGAAGTCTGGGGAGGTGACCAAAAAGCCCCAGGTCCCGAGCCGCACCCAGCTCTTGCCATTTAACACAAACCTGTTTTCCTGAAGTGCTCACTGCATTTTGGCTGGTGCCAGTCTGTGAGCCAAGTGGCAGGGACAGGCCTGGGTCCTCAGGGAAAGGGGACCTCGGGCTGCCGATTTTATCTTCATCATCCTTAAGTCCCTACTGTGCGCAGAGCTCTGAGGGAGGGTGGAGAGGAGGATGTAGAAGGCGACAAGCTATGCAGGAAGCCAGGGCTCCAGCTGGGCAAGGCCAATCCAGGAAGGCTTCCCGGAGAAGCTGACCCCCCCTCCCTCCACCTTCAGATGGCTACAAGGTAGTGTTCGTGCGCCGGAGCCCACTTGTGCTGGTGGCCGTGGCGCGCACGCGGCAGTCGGCGCAGGAACTAGCGCAGGAGCTGCTCTACATCTACTACCAGATCCTGAGCCTTCTTACGGGCGCGCAGCTGAGCCACATCTTCCAGCAGAAGCAGAACTACGACCTACGGCGCCTGCTCTCGGGCTCGGAGCGCATCACCGACAACCTGTTGCAGCTCATGGCGCGAGACCCCAGCTTCCTCATGGGGGCGGCGCGCTGCCTGCCCCTGGCGGCGACCGTGCGCGACGCGGTGAGTGCCAGCCTGCAGCAGGCGCGCGCCCGCAGCCTCGTCTTCTCCATCCTGCTGGCGCGCAACCAGCTGGTGGCGCTAGTGCGACGCAAGGACCAGTTCCTGCACCCCATCGACCTGCACCTGCTCTTCAACCTCATAAGTTCCTCCTCGTCCTTCCGCGAGGGCGAGGCCTGGACGCCCGTGTGCCTGCCCAAATTTAATGCAGCCGGCTTCTTTCACGCACACATCTCTTACCTGGAGCCTGACACCGATCTCTGCCTGCTGCTCGTCTCCACCGACCGCGAGGACTTCTTTGCAGTCTCTGACTGCCGCCGCCGCTTTCAGGAGCGCCTGCGGAAGCGGGGAGCTCATCTGGCGCTGCGGGAGGCCCTGCGCACGCCCTATTACAGCGTTGCTCAAGTGGGCATCCCTGACCTGCGCCACTTCCTCTATAAGTCAAAGAGCTCGGGACTCTTCACCAGGTGAGGGAGGGCCTTGGGGACACTGCTTGGGGAGATGAGGTGAGGGGGTAGGGGGAGGGAGAAGGATTGGTCCTGAGCCCTGAGGCACTCCTGAAACTAACAGTCCCTCTGGGAATGGACCGACATGTTGGGTCTGACATCGGGGACCCAGTCTCCCTATCCCTCTGCTCCCTATGGGCATACACCTCTCCGCTTTGTTACCCAGAAAGCCCTGAAATGCCCGATACACCCAGGGAAGGAAGCTGGAACCAAGCTCTCCTGGATCTCCCGCCCTGGAGCAAGTCTGCCTTAGGGGTCATTTTAGCCCCATCCAGGATGCACAGAACTCCTCCTCCAACAGAGGGGCTGGGGCCAGATGCGGCAACTTCCATCCTCCCACTACCCCTTTTCTGGTTCCCAGCTCACTTTTCCTCCAAGTCAGGCCTGTCCCTCTGTTTTAGACACCTAAACTCAGATTGGCCTCTCTAAGGGAAGGTCGCCAAAGATGCCATGAACTTGGAGGAGGGGAAAGAGCAGGGATCCAGTCTGAGTGGGCCCAACCCTGGGCTGGAGAGGCTTCTGTGATAGGTATACAATGTCCTATCCTGGGAGAACATTTGGAGGGTGGGACACATGGCAGAGTCCCCCGGACTAGGAATAGTTGTTTCTGGGTCTCGAGAGAAGGCAATGGAAGTGATTTCTTTGCGAACCCACTCCCCGTCTCCAGCCCTGAGATTGAGGCCCCGTACAGCAGTGAAGAGGAGCAGGAGCGGCTGCTGGGCCTCTACCAGTACCTGCACAGCCGAGCCCACAATGCCTCCCGCCCACTCAAGACCATCTACTACACAGGCCCCAATGAGAACCTCCTGGCCTGGGTAAGGTGGCCCTGGGCCGGGCTGGGCTTCATCGGGATCCCGGGCAGGGGGCCTGAGGGCTCCCTAACCTCGATGACTACCCTGTGCCCCCTCCTCCAGGTGACAGGTGCCTTCGAGCTCTACATGTGCTACAGCCCCCTGGGGACCAAGGCATCGGCCGTCAGTGCCATCCATAAGCTGATGCGCTGGATCCGCAAGGAAGAAGACCGCCTCTTCATCCTCACGCCCCTCACCTACTGATGGGAACGTGTGCCGGTTCAGCCCTCTTAGGCACACTGGGCCACGGAAGCCACGGGAGCCTCCACGTGGGCCCAGGCAGCTGGCAGGGACTATGGGTTGGTGTGTGCATTAAAGTGCTTTGGGGAAGACACTCGTTGGGCCTTGTCGCTGGTCCCTTCACTCACCCACTCTCACTCCTGTATGGATACTGAGTCCTCCCTAATCCTTGCCCGTGCTCCCCCATGTACAGAGACACCCGCACATTTGAGTCCCTCTCCTCTCTCCCTTGCACAGCATCAGGCGATGGGTACTCAGAGAGTCGAAACCAGGGCTGGGGCTCTTTGCCTTCAGCTAAAGTCTTGCCACACATAAAGTGTTCTCTAGCACCTCACTGGCCTTGCACCCCACGCCCCACCCCAACACTCAGTCAGAGCCCTTGGTGTCTCCCCTTTCACTCCTGGGGGCTCCCCAGCGGTGTGCCCCAAAGGACCAGTCCTACGCCCTGGGAGCTGGGGCTCTGCTCGGTGGGCTGCTGTTGCTCAGCAGTAGCTGAACTGAGTAAGATACGGACTGTCAGCTAGGGAGGGTCTGAACCTTCGTCTGGATGGGTGGGAGCCCCTGGTGGGCTGGTCCGGTGTTCAGCACAGACCTCAGATTCAGAGTTCAACCTCACCGTTGCTCTAGGCCTCTGGGGAAATTGTCCCGGCTTGAAGCGTTGGCCACCTTAGCATCCGTACTTCCAGCCAGTACACGGCCCCAGGAGTGAGCTGGAGGGCCTGCAAGAAGACCCAGCTGACCTCTGAGGCAGGGGTGAGCCCTGCCCTAGGAAGGGCAGATGCTAGTGGGCACACTGGGTCCTCTTCGGTCACCCTATACCCTGGCATGACCCAGCCCACGGGGGTCACTGTGGACATCCCTGGAGGCTCAGCAGTGAAGGCCCAGTCTGTATCCCGAGACCCTCTTGGGGCAGAGCCCAAGACAAAGCTCAGAAAGCTTCTACCTTGCTGCTGGCGGGGGGTGGGGGTGAGTTGGGGGGGGGCCTTCCCAGTTCTGCCACTATTTAACCATCTCATTGGCTAGGGGAGCAAAAGACCTAGGAAATGTTTATGGGAGAAAAGTGTCCACTGAATATGGTCTTCAGACAGTAGAGTGAATCCCCCTCATGCAGTCTCTGTGAGCTGGGCTAAGATTTAGCTGGGCTAAAACCAACTCATGTTGGAAAAAAAAAGACTTTGTGTGGGTAGCACGGGCCAAGGGTACATTGGAACGGTTCAGCTGCTGTCCCAGGAAATGGCAGCATGGTCCCTGCCCTGGGCCCCATCCCGGATCACATTAGAATGGGTATGGCAGCAAGCCACCTGCCCTGATCCCAGAGTCCTTGGGGAACAGCCACCGGCTTGGTGGTGCTGCTCACCCTGCACATGTGCCCTGGGTCTCTTTTCTGCCTGTTCCTACCTCTGTTTCTCCCCTTGATCCTGGCCAGCACACCCAACCACTGTTTCTGGGGCCAGGATGATGCAGTGACTGCTGTTGGCATTCGTCTGGTCAGTGGTCCACCCCTAGGTGCCCATGTTGGCTGCTATGATCCTCGTGGGGCTCTCAGCTTCTCTGCAGTTCAGCACCTATTCTGGGTGGGTATGGAAAGGGGTGGTCACAATTAGATGAGTGTGTGTCTCTAGGACAGGAGGCACCTGAAGTGTGGGGTTTATCTGGGGTTCAAGGGAGGGATAACAGGCAAATGGGGAAGGGATTCTCAGTGGAGGAACCAGCATGTGCAAAGCAAAGGACCTGGTAAAGAACCTGGTATTCCTGGTGTACAGTGAAGCTGGAGGGCTTTTCAAGGCCTAGGGTTCTTGAACCCCAGGCAAAAGTCTGGCAGTGGGGAGCCATTGAATGTTTTAAATACTGTAGTTAGAAAGATCCCCCTGCCGACACTCAGATGATCTCTTTGGGTTGGAGAAAAAGGCCAGCATTAGTTCTTGGGAGTAGTGTCCAGAGGGGTGTGAGAGCACAAAATGGGAAAAGAGAGAACTCCTTCGAGGTCCCAGATGCCAGGGCAGTTGGGCAGGTCCTAAGCCAAATATGGGCCGGGCCTTATGAGTTTAGCTTGGGGGAGCACTCAAACCTAGCACAGACATCCCCTGTGTGGTTTCACTCCTGCAGAGTGAGCAGTTGGGGAAGGAGGAAGGGGCGCTCCTGTGGATGCTTGCTATCAAGGACCAGGGCTGCCCAGGAAGGAATGCTGGCCTGGGGGCAGCCAACATCTTGGCCACACGGTGGCAGCAAATAATCAACTGTTGACTGCTGTACCCCAACCCTCAAAACAGGTGGATAGGGTGATCAAGGGGGGCCCTGAAGTCTCCCAACCCACAGAAGTCTCTCCGAATGTTCTGAGGCAGGATGGGGGTCCAAGAAACTATGTCTCAGTGCCAGCAGAGAATGTTTCATTTCAGTTTTGCCGTGTATGACTATCTTTAGGCATGTTGACTGTGAAACACAGGAACTGTGCCATGATTTTTTTATGGGTATTTATTCATTTCCGGGCCAATTCTGGTTAGAGAAGGGAGTGCCTTTTACGTTGCCTGAGGCTTGGAATCCTCCCAGCACTGGGTGTGGCTGCCCACTCCTGCTGTTTTCCTCTCTCCACCAGGTGCTCATTGAACTCCAGCCTCAAGAAGGGAGGGAGTCCAGCACTAGGAATGGGGAAAAGGGGGGAGTCTGCTATCCAGAGTCAACTGTGCTGGGGTGGGTATAGCACAGGATCTGTGGGATCCACGAAATGGATCTGGCATTGCCAGGATCAGGAGGGCTTCCTGAAGGAGGTGCCATCTAAGTTTCAAGAGGAGGAAAGGAAATAGGAAATCTGAGCTCCTGGAAGGAGTATAGTCTGGATGGGGGAGTACAGGAGACACAGCTCCAAAGGTCAGGCTGAATGAATCCTGCTGGGCTGAAACCTCCTCTCTTCCCCACCCCTCTTACCTTCCAAAGCCCTGGGATCCACAGTTCACAGGAGGGCTTCAGCCTAGGGCCACCCTATGCAGGTTAGAGGTCCCCTGTCAAAGCCCATGTTTCCCCCATATCAGGGAGCACTGGAGCACAGCCAGCAAAGAAGAGGAGCATGATATTTTGTTTTCCCCGTCCTGCAACTTCTGCCTACGGAGGCAGCGGTGGAAGTGCCAGAACTAGGACTGGGCCCCCACATTAGCTGCCTCTGTTCCAACTCTAATGTCCAGCCAGCAGGGTAGACCCCAACTCATAACTCTTACCGCCTTGGGCAGGTGGGGTGCAACGCACCTTCCTCTGACACCATTCTGTCACTGACATCCCAGGGCAGGCCCAAGAACAATGGCCCCTGGCCACAGAAGGTAGCAGTAGCTCTGGGGGGCCCCACGTCTCCCCTCTGGTCTTCCACACATTCTTGGCCTCTCAGGGGCCCCCGGGCCCTATTCAGGAAGCAGCGTCTGAGTGTGCTGCTGTATACTGGTGACAAGGGAAGAAATAACCCAGGTAGTCCTGAAACCCTCACTGGTGCTGGGGCCCAATCCCTCTTCACTTCAGCCTAGTCGGTCTTGGGGGGCGGGAAGGGACGGCTCAGGCGTTCTTAGCTCTCTCCGGGCCACTCCACGCACACCCACCCACACGTCACTGAGAAAAACGCGCCGAAGAAGTGTAGGTGACAGGCCGGCGAGAGCCTGGAGAGTTGGGGGGGGCGGAGGGGCTGGCTAGCCAAGGCCGACAGGCCCCGCCCACAGCTCCGCCCCCGCGCCCTGGCCCCGCCCGCCCCGCCCTGCGCCCTGGGGCCGACTTTGCTCTAAGCTCCGGCTTGGAGCGGCAGCTGGGGCGGCAGGTGAGGCGGCCTCTCTCTTCCCTGGCGGTGTGTGTCTGTCCACCTGGTGCCAGGTGCTCAGACCCGAGGGCAGGGGAGGGTGCTGGGCATCACGGTAGCCCCGGGCGGGGCTCAGCTGCCCGAGGGCTCTCAGGACCGGCTCTGGACGCGGGTCCCAGCCTCAACTTCCCTTGGAGTCTGCTCCCAGCCAGGCCCCGGGCCTGCAGGAGTCCCTGCGGGGCCCCAGCTGGGCCTGGATGGAGCTTCTTCCGCTATCGTCCCAGCCCTCGCTGTTGCTGCTGCTGCTACTGCCGCCGCTGCTGGCCAGAGGGTCCTGGCAGTGCCCACGCACCCCCTTTGCCGCTTTGCGCAATTTTGACGTGGAGTACGAGGTGCCCAGCTTCTCGACTGGAGGTCCGGTACAGGCCATAACGACCTACGAGGGGGGCGAGGACGGGAGTGCGGTGTTCGTGGCTACACGCAATCGCCTGTACGTGCTTGGGCCTGGCCTACAGCCAGTAGAGAGTCTGGCCACGGGCCCTGTTGGGGACCCTGGCTGCCAGACATGTGCAGCCTGTGGCCCGGGCCCCCACGGCCCACAGAGAGACACAGATGCACAGGTGCTGGTACTGGAGCCGGCGCTGCCGGCATTGGTCAGCTGCGGCTCAAGCCTGCATGGCCGCTGCTTCCTGCACGAGCTTGAGCCAGGAGGGACCGCCTTGCACCTGGCACCGCCAGTCTGCCTCTTCTCCACCCACCGCAACCAACCGGAGGAGTGCCCTGACTGCGTGGCCAGCCCTCTGGGCACCGTCGTGACCGTCGTTGAGCAGGGCCATGCCTCCTACTTCTACGTGGCATCCTCGTTGGACGAGTCGGTGGCCGCAAGCTTTAGCCCGCGCTCAGTGTCCATCAGGCGCCTCAAGGCCGATGCCTCTGGATTCGCACCCGGCTTTGCCGCACTGTCCGTGCTGCCCCAATACGTCGCTTCTTACCCTATCGAGTATGTGTACAGTTTCAGCACCGGAGCCTTTGTCTACTTCCTGACCGTGCAGCGGACCAGTGTGACGGCCCCTGCGGAAGCCTTGCACACGCGCCTGGCACGGCTCAACGCTGCTGAGCCTGAGCTGGGAGACTACCGTGAGCTGGTCCTTGACTGCCGATTTGCGCCCAAACGCCGGCGCCGTGGGGCCGCTGAGGGAGGACAGCCCTACCCGGTGCTGAGAGCCGCCCATACCGCTCCGGTGGGCAGCCAGCTGGCCACTGAGCTGAGCATCAAGGAGGGCCAGGAAGTGCTATTTGGAGTCTTCACGGCCAAGAGAGACAGCAGCCCCGGTGCGAGTCCCAACTCGGTTGTCTGTGCCTTTCCCATCCACCTGGTGAACACTGTCATCGAGCAGGGTGTGAAGCGCTGCTGTGAGTCTCCTGTCCCCCAAGGCATGCGGCGAGGCCTTGACTTCTTCCAGTCGCATAGTTTTTGCCCCAACCCGGTGAGCAGAAAGAAGGGACCCTCCCCTGAGAGCTGAATGCAATGAGAGGGGCTGGGAGGAGAAAGGCAGGAGGGGAGAAGTTTTCTCTTCCACCCAGCTCCTTAGCGCTGGGGGTGGCAGGGTGGAGTGGTGCCCCGGGTGCGGGCATCAGCCAAGCCTAGGCTGCCCTGGAGGTCCACCTCCCAGCCGGGCTAGCCCCTATTGCTCCTCCATTTTTCTTTCACCCTCTCAGGTACCATGGCCTCTGATTTTTTAGGTAGTTTCCCAGATTGTGTGAGAACCAGATTGCATCACAACTGTCTCTGGCATACACATCGCCAAAGTCCAGGTAGAAGGATGGGATCCCCTCCTACCTGCCCACCACACACACACACACACACACACACACACACACACACACACACACACGCCTTCGGGGACATCCCCAGAGAAGCAGCCCCCCACACGGCAGATGCTAATAGATTCACACACATACAGCTGCTCAGCAACACAGTTTCGTTTTCCCTTTGGAAGCACTTGTTTGTTCAGCTCCCCAAAGAGGGTGGGGCAGGAGTGGTCAGAGAAAGCCCCCACCCCACCCCCAATTCAGGGAGCCTCCTGGGCCTTGGAAGTTTGGGGGCTTATCCGAGAGTCTGCATGGCTCGGGCTTCACTCGTCCCTGATTATTCGCTATGGGGGTTCTCTATGGGGAGGACCTAGGACATGGTGGAGGCGGCTCAGCTCTAGTAAACTTCAGGAGGCTCACCCCAGTCTTGTGCAAGCAACTGTAAACATCTGGGGATGAGTAAAGCCTTAGGAGGGGGTGGTTGGAATTGGCTCAGCACGAAAAAGTCCCAGACTTTCTTCCACTGTAGTTGGGGCCCTGCTCCAGTTCACCTTTTCACCCCAGGCTGGAGGTCTCCCAGCCCACACTGAACTGGGGGCTCTTTCCAGCAGACCCCACCCACATTCTCTCCAGCCATGGTGTCAGGGAGCTGGAGCAGAGACAAACAGGACATTCTTTAAGATGCTGAGGATAAAACCCAAGCAGACCCTTTAGAGCCATTGAAACAGCCCTACCCTAGCTTATAAGAGATTAAATCAAGGCAATGGGGTGAACAAGCATGAGATGAGCGGGCTTTCATTGAGCTCACAGTCACTGCTCTCAGGGTCTTTGGTTGCCCTGTGGCTCTGGCCCTTCTGTGACATTCCCCACTGATTCATTTCTAGCTCTTATTGATGTTCAGAGGTGGGAGGAGAACTTACACACAGTGAGGAGTTGGGGATCTCCAGTCTCACTCCCTCAGCTGAGTCCCTCTGGGTTGAGGAGACCGTAGGGGTGGAGATCCCTGAGCCTGGGCAGCCCTGCCTGCCCTCCTGTCTTTCCCTCTAGGGAGTCCTAGCCTCTCCCTGACTTGGCTAGCAGTCAGTAGGTCAGAAGACATCCAGCCTGAGTTGGCAGTGCCAGGTTCTAGGAGGAATAATCTCAAGATGGCTCCCAAGCTGGCCAGGCCCTTGGGAGGTGTGTGAACCGGCCTATGCTGTGTTTGTTGGGTGACTGGGCACGTCGCCTCCCGGGCACCACCCATGGTGTGCTGATTGTGGCTGCCCTCGGGAAGCCTGTGGGGCTCTTATCTGGCACCTGCCCCTCTGTGGGTTCGGGTAGGATTTAAGTCTGGAGCAGTCACCCTCCTCTGTGGGGCCCTGGACACTTGAGTTGTGTTTTGGGGAGCCAAGGGCTCATAGACAAGCCTGGAAACCCAGAGTGAAGGTCCTGGAACCCAGGGGCGAGCAGACAGGGGTGTGGCCCTGACTGGGGTAGGGCCTCCTTTCCACCCCTCAGCCTCACCTGTCCCTGAGTCATGCTAAAAACACCTGGATGGCTTCCGGCGAAGGCCAGGTCCCTTTCCCCGCCTCTAGTGAGGACAGAATCCCAGTTCCCACCCACCCAGGCTACAGACAAAGAGTGTATGGAGTTTCTGGGCCCAGCTCTGGACCCCCAGGGCTCCTGATCAGCACCGGGGTCCGAGCACTAGGTTAAGCGTACTTGGTTTGACGGGAACCTCGGGCCTAACAAGGGAAGGTCCCAGGCAGCTAGGGCTATGGAGCCCTGCTGGCGCTTTGCTCTCAGCTCCAATCCCTTGCATTCTTACCCTGATCTGACTTCCCAGAAGCTTTCACAGTCCTACCTTGGGGCTTGAGTGCAGCCTCCAAAACACCTTCTCGTTAAGAGCAGGGGAGAGCTATCTTACAATCACGGGGGTCTAGCCTTCAGGCCTTGGTCTTTCCCTTTTGTACCCTGAAGGGGATACAGGTAGCAGCTGGAGGTGCAAGAAGATCTTTGGAATCTCAGGGAGAAGGACCATGTTAGCAGCCCCATGCTGGATCAATAACCTTTGGAGTTTAGCCACCCTAACTGGAGAGGAAACACTAGCCCAAGCTGAAGTGCGGGGCATAACCGGCAGGGGGTGGAAGAGGGCTCTGGTCAAGGGTTTGGACTTCTTACCTGGCTCCTCTCCTGAGAGGCTGTAAGACCTTGGACAAGTAACCAAAGTCTCTCTGAGCCAATTTCCTTATCTTCAAAATGGGGTGGTGAGAGCACCCACTTTATAGGGCGGTTGTGAGGACGGAATGGGGTTGGGCCTGTAAGACTCTAAGTCATTACCAGAATGAACATGGCAAGTCAGAGCAAGGCACAGGAGAAGCCGGTCTTCCAGCCTGGGCCCTCTTTCCCAGTCTTACTGCCTCTGAGAGGCCCACAGGTGGAAGGCAACAGGTAAGAGGCAGATGTGGGCCCTTATCTAGCTAAGCCAGGTAAGGGATGGGACTTTGGACTGCTGTGGTCACTGACAGAGGTCCCCAGGGGTCAGTGTGTGGTGATGAGCCCTGACTCCTTCCCTGACCCTCCCCAGCCTGGCCGGGAGGCCCCCAGCCTCAACACCAGCTGCCATCACTTCCCTCTGCTGGTCCATGACAGCCTGTCACGTGTGGACCTCTTCAACGGGCTCTTAGGACCCGTGCAGGTCACTGCACTGCATGTGACACGCCTTGACAACGTCACAGTGGCCCACATGGGCACAGCCGATGGGCGCATCCTACAGGTAGGACCCCCATCTCCATGGCTCCTTGTCCCTGGGTCCCCATTCTCCATTTCCATTTTGGTCACAGCTGACCTGTCCCAGGTGGAGCTGGCCAGATCTCTCAACTACTTGCTGTATGTGTCCAACTTCTCATTGGGCCGCAATGGGCAGCCCATGCAACGAGAGGTCAGTCGCCTCGGAGACCATCTGTTCTTTGCCTCTGGGGACCAGGTAAGGTGGGACTGGGGTCAGGCCTGGGGCCAAGGTTATGGGAGCATAGCCCCTTCATCCAATCCCGGAAGCACGGACACACAGGTCTCACCACCCGGACCTACAATAACTAGGGGGTCTGTGGAGTCTGGTTCCCCCACCACCACCACCTCTGAGCCACTTGTCTGCCACTCCAAGGTCTTCCAGGTACCTATCCAGGGCCCCGGCTGCCGCCACTTCCTCACATGTGGGAGCTGTCTGCGGGCACAGCGTTTCACGGGCTGTGGTTGGTGTGGGGACACTTGTGGCCGGCAGAAGGAGTGTCCTGGCTCCTGGCAACAGGATCATTGCCCACCTGAGCTTACTGAGGTATGGCTTTTGCTTGGTGGGGCACGGGTGGGACAAGCCGGGCCTGGGATGGGGCTCAGCATGTCTTTTTTTTTTTTAATACTATTTGTTTTAGTTTTTTTTTTTTTTTTTAAGATTTATTTATTTGAGGAGCACCTGGGTGGCTCAATCGTTAACAGTCTGCCTTCAGCTCAGGCCATGATACCAGGGTCCTGGGATCGAGCCCCACATTGGGCTCCCTGCTCAGCGGGGAGCCTGCTTCTCCCTCTCCCACTCCCCCTCCTTGTGTTCCCTCCCTCGCTGTATCTCTCTTTGTCAAATAAATAAATAAAATCTTTTTTAAAAAGATTATCATCATAATCATTTTTTAAAAAGATTTATTTATTTATTTGGGAGAGTGTGTGCATGCACACGAGTGGGGGAGGGATAGAGGGAAAGAATCTTAAGCAGACTCTCCGATGAGGGTGGAGCCCAACATGGGGCTCGATCTCACAACCCTGAGATCATGACCTGAGCCAAAATCAAGAGTCCGACTCTTAACCAACTGAGCCACTCAGGGTGGGGGGGGTGGTCAGCATGTCTTAATCATGATTCTCAGGCCTAGAATGTCCTCCAAATGGACAAGAAGGGTATTCTTGGCAGAGGATATGGCACATGCAGAGACTTGGAGGCAGAAAAGTGCCCGAGTGAGGGCCAGGGAGCAACCCAGGGGACTGGAGGGAAGGCAGGCAAGGGGCATGACCGAAAACTCTGGGGAAAGCAGACAGCTAAGAGCCCTGACCCACACAGGGACTCAGGCTCTCTCCCCATCTTCAGTTCTACCCACAGAGTGGGCCCCGAAGGGGCAGCACAAGGCTGACCCTGTGTGGCTCCAACTTCTACTCGCACCCTCCTGAGATGGTGCATGAAGGCACCCATCAGGTCACTGTGGGCCAAAGTCCCTGCCGACTGCTGCCCAAGGACAGCTCAAATCCCAGGTATAATCTGGTCTCTGCCCTTCCTGTCCCTGACAGGGGTGACCATGCTGCCCCTTCCCTGTGAGACCCCATCTTCTGCTTACTAGGGGCAAGGAGGTAGGAGGCAAGCTGCGGTGGTTCTGGCTGCTTGGTGTCTGAGGAGACATCTCTGTCCCTTCTTCCTGTCCATGCCCTACCCATCTGTTGAGTCATGGAGCTGGGCCAGGTTGACCCTGCCTCACCAGCTCCTGCCTATCCTGGAGGAAGGGGAAGAGTGAGGAGACGCCATCTTTAGGCCCGGAGGAGCCCTGTGATATGTGGCGGGCACGAGGCCGAGCCGGTGTGACCCCTGACTGACCTTGAATTCCCATGGTGCCCTAGACCAGCGTCCCGGAAAGACTTTGTAGAAGAGCTTGAGTGTGAGGTGGAACCCTTGGGCACACAGCCACCTGGACCAGCCAACATCAGCCTCACTGTGACCAACATGCCCCCAGGCAAGCACTTCCGGGTAGCTGGCACCTCCATGCTGCAAGGCTTCTCTTTCATGGTGAGGCCACCTTGCCTCGTCTGTGCCCTTGGCCAGCCTGGCATTGTGGGCAGGGAAGGCCTCTTATGTCAAGCTAAGCCACCTCCATACCCTCTTAGGAGCCGGTGCTGAGAGCAATAAAACCCCTCTTTGGCCCACGGGCAGGGGGCACCCGCCTCACCCTTGAAGGCGAGGGCCTCTCTCTAGGCACCAGCCAAGCTGTGCTGGTCAACGGGACTGAGTGCCCACTGGAACAGTAAGTACCAATGGGCCAGGGGAGGGGAGGCTACAGGGCCCCACCCAGGGGAGCCTTGACCAGGTGAGACTTGGATCCTGCCAGGGCAGAGAGAGGAGAGCTCGGTCCCGGGGCCAGTGTAAGGAGCAGGGCCAGGAAGAAGGGTCTGATGCCCCTTCCAGCCCAGAGGTGGTTTGGGGATGGTGAGACAGCCCGTGACAGAGTTTATTAGTTCCAATAAACCTGTTCTCACCCTGCCTTTTGGAAGACTTCATGGCCCTATCTTCAAACACACCCACTGAGTATGGGCAGGCTGGGATGACCAACAGAGGAACTGGGAGGGATTGGCAGACTTTTGGAAAGGGTAGGTCTGGCCATCACAGAGGGTGATCCTGAGCCCAACCCTCCCACCCCCCTCCTTCTGCAGGGTCAGTGAGGGGCAACTTTTATGTACCACGCCCCCTGCGGCGGCTACGGCCAGCGTTCCCATTCACCTGCAGGTAGGGGGCGCTGTGGTGCCTGGCTCCTGGAATTTCCACTACCAGGAAGACCCCGTTGTGTTGGGCATCAGCCCCAACTGTGGCTACATGTAAGTGCCACCCCCTTGCCCGCTCCGGTCTCCTAGGAATGAGGGAGCCAGCCCGAGAGAGCACCCCAAACCCACCACACTGCTCTCCTCCACAGTGGCTCCCATGTCACCGTTCACGGCCAGCATCTCACTTCGGCGTGGCACCTAGTGCTGTCGTTCCATGATGGGCTTAGGGCAGTGGAAAACAGTGTGAGTGGGCACAGGCAGCTGCCAAGCGGCCACTAGCCAGGAGGGAGGAAGGCTGGATGGGTCCCCTGAGTTCCAGCTCTACCCTCTGCTGGGCTGAGGAGCCTGGGGTGGCTGGAGGAGGAGCGCCTGGCTAACCACTCCTGCCTGGCCCCAGCAGTGTGAGCGGCACCTCCCAGAGCAGCAGTCGTGCCGCCTGCCCGAATATGTGGTCCGAAGCCCCCAGGGGTGGGTGACAGGGAACCTGAGCGCCCAGGGGGATGGAGCTGCTGGCTTTACACTGCCCGGCTTTCGCTTCCTGCCCCCACCCCATCCACCTGGCACCGACCTGGCCCCACTGAAGCCAGAGGAGCATGCTGTTAAGTTTGAGGTAAGTGTGGGGGGTGGAGGTCAGGGACAGTGGAGGGTTAGGGCTGAAGCCTTGTCCGGAGGAGATGGGGGCATTGGCCAGTCCTCGTGACTGTCTCTGCAGTATATTGGGCTGGGCGCGGTGGCTGATTGTATGGATGTGAACGTGACCGTGGATGGTAAGAGCTGCCAGCATGAGCTCCGGGGCGATGTGGTCATTTGCCCTCTGCCCCCGTCCCTGCAACTTGACAAGGATGGCGTCCCACTGCAGGTAGGCAGCTCAGCTGGGCCCCCCGTGGGAGATGGGGACCAGGGCTTGCGGGCTGGGCCTGAACTGCTACCTGCCTCCAGGTCTGCGTGGATCGTGAATGTCACATCCTGGGCAGGGTGGTACGGCCCGGCACAGAGGGGATCCCCCAGGGGCTACTCCTTGGTGTCCTGCTGGCCCTTCTCCTGCTTGTGGCTGTGCTGGTCGCTGCGCTGATCTTCAGCTACTGGAGGAGGAAACAGCTAGGTGAGCCCTCTGCTCCCCTCCCGACTCCGCCTGTACCCCCAAACCATGGCCTCTCCAAGTCCCTATATCCTCTTTCTTGGAGGTCTGCCCGCACCCCCGGGGTACAGGGCAGCTTCTAGGAGTTTGGAGAGGCTGGCCACCAAGGGCTGTCTTTCCACCATCCTGTCTCTAAACCCAGGAGATCTGGCATCTTTGGACCAGACGGCCGGAGCCGTGCCCTTGCCTGTGCTCCGCTCGGGCTCTGACTACAGAAATGGCTTTGGTGAGATGGGGGACAGCACGGAAAGCTGGAGCCACGCCCTGTGCTCCACAGGCCCCTCACTCCCTTTCCTCCACGGCAGCCCCTGACACCAATGGTCTGGATGGTCCGGATTCCACCAGCCGGGACCACAAAGCGTCCTCCTCAGACAGTGGGGATGGGTCCTGCGTCCCACTGCTGCGGACAGCGTCCATCCAGCTCAAGGACTTGGACTCTGCACTCCTGGCCGAGGTCAAGGATGTGCTGATCCCCCACGAGCGGGTGGTCACCCACAGTGACCGAGTCATTGGCAAAGGTATGGGGATCAGGACAGGTGGGGCTGGGGCATGGATGGAGTCCTGAGATGGCGTGGGCTCAAGGGACATTTAGGCAGGACTCTGCTCTGGCCTTCTCCCCAAGCTCTGTGACCTTGGGAATACCACGGAACCTCTCTGAGCCTCCATTTGCTCCTCAGTGGAAGAGGAGTTCATTCTGTCTTCAGTGGATTCTGGGGTAGACCAGGCGGGCACAGGGGGTGCTGCAGGCTCTGTCCCATGTAGCTGTTGCTTGTTTTTAATGTCACATTGGCCCATTGGCCCTCTGGGGTTTGGTTGCCAGCTGAGAGGGCGTGGTGTGCACCCCTGGGCACTGGGGCCCCTCACCATCTCCCCTTCACTAGGCCACTTTGGAGTTGTCTATCATGGAGAGTACATAGACGAGGACCAGAATCGAATCCACTGTGCCATCAAGTCGCTGAGTCGTAAGTGGGTCCCCGTCCCCACGGTGCTCCCACCTTGCTGAGGGACCCGGAGCGGGAGGCCTTTCTTCTCCATTCCCCCATCTGGCCCAACCTCTGACCCTGACTGCAGCCCCTCTTCAGGCATCACAGAAGGGCAGGAGGTAGAGGCCTTCCTGCGCGAGGGGCTGCTCATGCGCGGTCTGCGCCACCCGAACGTGCTGGCTCTCATCGGCATCGTGCTGCCCCCAGAAGGGCTGCCCCGCGTGCTGCTGCCCTACATGCGCCACGGAGACCTGCTTCGGTTCATCCGCTCACCCCAGCGGGTCCGTGCTCGGGTGGCCTGGTGTGCGCGGGGGAGAGGGTCAGGAGATGCGGGCAGCGGCTGGGGACGTGTTGCGAGGCCCTTGCTTACTGACCCACCTGTGGCTCCCAGAATCCCACGGTGAAGGACCTCATCAGCTTCGGCCTTCAGGTGGCCCGCGGCATGGAGTACCTTGCAGAGCAGAAGTTTGTGCACAGGGACCTGGCTGCTCGGAACTGCATGTGAGGGACCAGGGCATTTGGGGTGATGCAAGGGGGGGGCAGGGCACCTCAGGGAACTGCCCTCCCTCCAGCCCTTGTGGGGCAGCCCCGGCCGTGTCCTCCCTTCTCTGGCCCTCTGTTTTCCTGTCTGCCCCGCACAGGTTGGACTGGCCCCTGTGGCTCTGAAGCCCCGGGAAGGCCCAGAACAGATGGGTTCAGGCCTGGTGGGAGCCGGTCCTGAGTGTGATTCCCGCCCCCCTCCCTCACCCTCAGGTTGGACGAGTCATTCACTGTCAAGGTGGCTGACTTTGGCCTGGCCCGCGACGTCCTGGACAAGGAGTACTACAGCGTTCGGCAGCATCGGCACGCTCGCCTCCCTGTCAAATGGATGGCGCTGGAGAGCCTGCAGACCTACAGATTCACCACCAAGTCCGACGTGGTGAGGCCCCACCTGCCCCCGGGGTCCACACGGCCTCAGGGTCCTGGGGGAGCACTGAGCCTGGCCCGTTCGGCTCCAGCGGGTCATCTGAGTCCCGAGAATCCCCATGCTGAGCAGCCCTCACAGCCCATCTGCCCACCTCTGGAGCAGGTCTAGGATGGACTCCTCTTGCCAGGGCAAGAGGGGGCTGCGAACTCACTGGCTCCTTGCAGACCATCCAGGGCCTGCTCAGGCCCAACTCTGGGCGGGGCCCGGTGGTGAGAAGAGGCTGAGGGAAGACGCTCCTGAGGTGCTGAGGAGCGGGCTCTGACTGATTTCCAGCTGGAGGGCTCTGGGAGGTAGAGGACCTAGAGGGGCCTACCTGCCCCCAGATTTGGGGTAAGAGTTGAGTCTCCTCCCCTTCCCACAGTGGTCGTTTGGTGTGCTGCTGTGGGAGCTGCTGACACGGGGAGCCCCACCGTACCCCCACATGGACCCTTTCGACCTCACTCAGTTCCTGGTCCAGGGTCGGCGCCTGCCCCAGCCTGAGTATTGTCCCAATTCTCTGTGAGTATGCAGGGGTGGAGGTGGGAGGGCATGGGACCCCAGAGACAAGGGAGGAGCAGGAGACAGAGCTCTGGCCTGGCTCTCTGACTGATCCTCTGGTCAACCCGGAAAGGGTCCCTCTCTGGGCCTCAGTTTCCTCGTCTGCGGACTGTTTCCACCCCCATTTGGGGCTGAGTGCTGGGAGGATATCATGGTTGCCATGGTAACGGTACTCCCCACTCAGAGTCTGGGTTGAGGCCAGTGATTTGATTTCTCAGCACTCCTCTCACCCCACCCCCGCCAAGGGGGCCTGTTTTCCATCTTTTCCATTCACTTAACCCCAAGGAAAGGTTCCATTAGCTCCCACACTAGCCCCCTCCACATCTCCAGATCACAATTTTTCCCTACTGAATATAGTTTCAGATTCCCCGTGCCCAAGGCCCGGTGACAGCTGTGTTGTCACCGCGCCTGCCTGGGGCGTGGGGGGAGTGGGGGTGGGGGAGGTGGGGGGGCGTGCGAGGGTTGGGCTTCAGGAGCAGTACGTGTGCCTCGCCTGTGCCCGGGGCCTCTGGGCTTAGAACAGGAAGAACTGGATCTGGTTCCCTGACAGAGCCCCCGAGCAGGGGATGTGTGTACAGGGGGCTTCTTGGTAGACTGGTAGCCAGGGAAACAGGCCTGGGCGCGGGGTCCCGCGACACAGCGGAGGCTATAGCCCATCCCATAGGGGCTGCCTGATCTGGGATGGCTCTTCGGAGTTTTACAAAATTTAGATCAAGGGGCCGGGTCCCCAGACTAGACATTAATAAGTCGCTGGTCACACTGAGAGCTTGGGGAATTCGGCTCTTTTCTGCCTGGGGACCTTCCTAGGGAGGGCTCCAGGCAAGAGCGGGCAGCTGTCACTGGGGGAACAGAAGGGGGATTTCACAGCACCCCCTAGACTGGGCCAAGTCCCTTCTCTTCTCGAGGCCTGTTTCCTCATCTGTAAAGTTGGGATGAGGACAGCACCACCCTCAGGGAGTCTGAGAATTAGGAGATTATTGTGTGTAGGGCACTTAGAGTCATTTAAGGCAGGGATGGCATTTCCAAGATAAAGAGGCACGAATTAGGATCCACCAGGCTAACCCAGAGAGACACTGCTTGGGAATCACGGGGCCACTGGTACCACCCCCAACGTCCGAGGCTCAGGACTTTGAATCCCCATGTCACTGGACACGGGCTTCCTTCCTAAAAGACCTAAGACAGGACTGTGATAGCTCGTGAGCTGCACCCTAAGCTAAGCTCTTTATGGGCATCCTCCCATCCTCTGGCCCAACAGCTCTGTGATCAGGGCACAATCTCGAGGCACAGAGACCCTAAGGAGCTTGCCCAAGATCACATTGTTCAGGTCACAGTGCATGGGAGTCCAAGCTTTTAATCCTCAGGGGAGCTGGACCTCTGCCAGGTGGGGAGGCAGGACTGGGACAGCAGTGGCGATGCTGAGAAGCTGCTGCCCCTGAGTGGGCCACACTCTGCACTAGGCCCAGCCACCTGTCGCCTGTCCTCCCTGTATGGCCTGCCAGGGGATTCACAGCGGGTCGGCAGCCCAGAATCTCCAGCCTCGATGCACCCTGCCTCTGATGTGCCCCACCCCCCCGCAGGTATGCCGTGATGCTCCGCTGCTGGGCGGCTGACCCCGCGATGAGACCCACGTTCACAGTGCTGGTGGAGGAAGTGGAACATGTGGCGGCCAGGCTGCTCGGGGACCACTATGTGCAGCTGCCTGCAGCCTACGTGAACCTGGGTGCTAGTACCTCGGATGAGGCCACCAAGCCCCCAGAACAGTCGCAGACCACGCCCGTGCACAGGAGCACGGCTCGGCCCCGGCCTCTCTCAGAGCCCCCGCAGCCCACGTGACCTCAGCCCTAGGCAGGCCCCAGGGATCCGACCTGCCTAGCAGCCAGGAAGTTCATCCCAAACTGCCTCTGGGCCATGCCAGGCCCCGGGGCAGCCCAAGCAGGCCTCTGTCCTGTCCCTGCCCCTGAACCTTCAGAGGCGACCCGAGGGAGCAGGGCCCCTTGGCCCCTCACTCCACAGAGGGAGCAGTGGCGTGATCCTCAATGCAGTGAGTATTTATGGGGTACCCAGCATGTGCTCGACCTGCTGGGCACAGGAGACTCAATGGTGACCGCACAGGCACTGGCCCTTGAACTAGTAAATGAACAAACGAATATTCAAGTGCAAAGTGTGGTCAATGCTTTGAAAGACAGATAGGCTGCTTTGAGGGAATGGAATGGAGGGCAGCTTTAGAGAGAGAGGAGAGGTGAGGGAAGCCTCCCTGGGAGGTGACATTTCTGCTAAGGTCCTGTCAGGTGGGAACTGTGCCAGAAACATGGGTGGGGGAAGAGAGTTCTGGGCAAAGTGAGCGGCACGTACAAAGACTCCGAGGCTGGAAAGGCGTAGGGTCGGCAAGAAGCCTCCAGAGAACAGGAGGGGTGGGGCAAGGCCCCATCCAGGTTCCGGGGACCTGGAGACTTCTCCATGGAACCAGGAAGGGTGGGTTGCGTACCCAGGAGTGCAGCAGCCCGAACGGCTTCTCCCCTTCCCCAGACATGGGCTTCTAGCCCTTCTAGCCCTTTCTAGCCCTTCTCAGGGCTCCCTGCTCCCCCTGTGCCCGCCCCCCCCCGCAACACATACAAGCACACTGTCAGGGCATGGAGACCGGCTTCCCCCCGTCAAATCCTGCCAACATCGCCCCTGCAGCCTTGAGAGAGGTGAGCCAGCAGCAAGGCCTCAGCTCCACACTTTCAAGGCACCGGCTTCAAGATGCCGGACTGCCCAGGCTATTTATACCCGTCAAGGCCACTGCACAATAGCCACAAGAGGGGCAGACGGCACTGGAGAGCAAGACCAGTTTCCTCCTCGCACTGCTCCTCCCTCACACCCTGGATGCTGAAGGGGCAGCTGGGATGCCAGCGACTGGGCCCAGGGCCTGCATCACGGTCATTCCTCTGTCTTACTCTGGACTCCCGTGGCCTCCATCCCTCCAGTTGGGAGAGCGCAGCTCACCCTAAGGGGAGCAAGCACCCTCTCCCGTGAGTCTCTCTCCCACTTTGCCCCGTCATGCATGGAGCCCTGGCTTTGGAGCACGAGCTCCCTGGTGAATAGAGGGGAGGGGTTTCCTTGGGACTGGAGGGACCTAGCCGTTCTCTACCCATAGTGCTGCCTACTCGGTCACCTCAGGCCAAGGGAGGCCCTGCCTTGGGGAGCCTAAGGACCCTGACGACATGTGGGTAAAGCTTAAAAGGAGGCTCTTTGCTCAAGCGCAGGATTCCAATGCCCAGGGGTCTGTGATCTGGAGAAGTAGGGTGGACTCTGTCTGTTTACCTCTGTACCTCTGATCCCCACTCAGACCTATAGGAGGTTTTGTAGCCTTGTGCGCTCAGCCAGAGATCTCCAGAGGGTGTGTGTGTGTGTGTGTGTGTGTGTGAGAGAGAGAGAATCAGTTGTGTCGCCCCTGAGGTTGAGGTTGAAAGAGAGATGAGATTCCTACAGTACCCGCACAGCTGTAGTCCCCATACTAGTTAGAAAGGGCTGTCTCCATCACTCCGGCTTGCAGTCCTCCTGCCCTGACCTCATCCTAGGGATCTGAAGAACTCCCCGCCCTGGGTGGGGAGTGAGGAGAAGGCCCAGGAGCCTCTCTGAAGCTGGACTGAGGCTCCTTCCCCACAGAGCCTCTGAAGTTCATGGACCACTGGTTCATCTGCTCATAAGAGAGGGGTCTGTGTCTGAGAGGGGAGCTTAGCAGGAGAGGGTTCTTGGAGAAAGGGAGAAAGAGGACAGCTCAAGGGGTGTCAACTTTCCTCTGCGGCCAGAATACTGGGCTTTGGACCTATTTCTGAGCCAAGGGCCTCCGAGGCCAGGGTTCTCCAGAGAAGGTCCCCAGTTAAGCAGGGGCTTGGGCCCCTGGATCGTGGCCCAGATGCAGTCCTCCCCCCAGGGCTGCAGCCCCTAAGCTCTGAGCTCCATCCTCACAGCCCCCTGAGTAGTCCCAAGTCCAGCTGGAGTAGCAGGAACTGGAACTGCTTCAGGGTTTCAAATTCCTGACGGGGCCACCAGGGAGAAGAGGAAGGGAGGGTGAGTTCTAGGCCCCCAGATGTGCTGGGAGAACTAGAAGGTTTCCGAGTAGCTTCCAGGGCCAGGGGAGGCTGAGCTGCCTTTCCCCTGGGAGAGGTCTGAACAGTATCTCAGACAGGGTGGGTGGCCAGTGCGAGGGGAAGGTTGCTGGTGGCCGTGGTGGGCCTCGGCCTGCCGCGAGGGTGGGATGGGGTGAGCAGAGGCTTCTCCCGGGGCTTTGGGAGTCCAGTCTTCTACCATGAGCCGTGGAGGACAGGCATCAGGTCCCCTGCCTCATGCCCCTCTGTGGCAGCCCAGGGGGGCCGGGGGCAAGCAGGTGCCAATAAAGGCTGGAGGGAGGCCTGGCGGGGAGCCGGGGCAAGGAAGCTGCAGATGACTCACAGCCTCCTGACTGCCCCTTGGTGTCACTGTTGTCTGGCACCTGGAGAGCAGACATGGCGCCAACTAAGTTGCTTTGATGGGGGGCCACGAGTCTGGCCTGAGATCCTTCTTATGCCTCCAGCCCAGCCTCTCGGAGAATTCTCCCAGGGATCCCAAGGCCCTCTGGGGTCACACCCGAGAACTCCAGATATAGCCCCATTGCGAACCGTGGGATCTTCTGGGACCCGGGCCTCCCCAGTCACTCCCTCAGCGCAGCCCACGAAGCCACGGGTCCAGCAGCGGTGCTACTTCACAAATTAACTCCCTTTACCTATAGGAGAGAGCAGGGCCCCCAGGGCCGGGGTGGGTGCCGCTGGGAGCGTCTGAGGCTCAAGGGGCCCAGGCTCCATCTCACGCTTATTGCCTCTGTCTGGGGAGAAGCAGCCCCAGGAATCCGTAGCTGAGCATGGAACCCCATCCACCAGGCCCCGATGAAGAACGGGGGCTAAAGTTCCCCCCCTTCCTTGTGGATCTGCCATGAAGTTCTCCATGCTGGGCTGGAGAACTGACCTCTGTGAAGATTCTGGGGTCTGAGCATCTCTTCACTCAGAGCCTTTGCTCTGCAACAAGCCCAGACGTGGAGCTCTACCAGCCCAGAGGAGTGGGGGGCTGACTCCTCGAAGGGCCCTTAGCATTCCCCATCTGGTACACAGGGGCCGGCTGAGCCCCCTTCTCTCCTGCCACTCTTTTTGGGTTTGCTCCAGCCTGGGCAGCTGTGACGCTCACATCCGGCTGTGGTAGCTTCCTGGGCGGGCTGGGCTCTTCAGGCTTGAGGATGGTGACCTGGAGCCATGGCCTTCACACTTGGTCCTCCCCTGGTGGGAGTCCTTGGCCCAAAGTTCGGCAGGAATTGCCCGGCTGTTGGTAGAGCTTGCCTGACCCCCGCTCAGTCCGTGGGTGGGCACCTGGATCCCAGCCACCTCACACTGATATCCGCAGACCCCCTTAGAAATGACTGTTTCTCCTGACCCCCCAGCCCCAGCAGTCCACCCCGGATGGGAACTCACAGCTCCAGGCTCTATAAGGGAGGGTGGCTCCGCTCCTGAGCCTCTGCATCTTGTTCCCTATTCCTTCAATGCCCTGAGCATCTTTTGTCCCTGGTTCCAGGACATTCTGGCTAAGCCTGGCAGGGACGGTCACACTGCCCTGTAGAGGGAGGCCCCCAGGTCACACTCCTCTTGCAGGATGAGAACCGCATTCTGGGACTGCACCCTACCATCGCTACTCATTCCCCTGTACCTTCTACTCCACCCGTCTGGCAGCCTTGACCTTCTTGGGGAAACAGAGGCACTTAGGGTCCTGCCAGCCTGCCCTTGCTGGGCCCGTGACAGGATGCCCCGGTATCTGGCCCTCACCAGTCTCCCTATTGCTCAGCGGAAGCTCAGATGCGAGGCCTGTGGTGGTTCCTCTTTTGAACTCAGGTGGTAGCAGCTGCGGGAAGTTGTGGCATCCTGGGGGCTCAGCAGGGACAGAGGCAGAGGGAGCACACAAGGCTCCCGATGCCAGGGGCATCCTCGCCTCCTCACCTCTGTTCCTCTCATGTTGGCTTAGGCACCTGCACACTTGTGGTCAGTCTTGGACTGGGCCCTGGGGATCTGGGAACATATCAGGAAAGGCAGGGGACTCAAAGCAGCTGGCAGCCAGGATCCCAGGATCCAGGATCTTTAGTCAGCTGGGAAGCCAGTGCTCACTCTCTCATGTCACGAGCCCCACCCGCGCAGCCTGGACCGTAGAGACTGGGAGGCCCCCACGGAGTCTACTCCACCCCTGGACTGCATAGCGGCGCCAGCTGTAGCCAGGCATCCGTCCTGCTGACCTGCTCCTCCCAGCTGGGGAGCCACCTCTTCGAAGGGGGAAAAGAATCCTTTGGGCAGCCCCAGTCACCCTTCCCACATGGCTCCTTGCCCACGGGCTCCGACCCAGTCACCTGTTGTTAAAGTTGCCCCCACCCTCCACGGGGCCTGAGTTCTTCAAGGACCCCGAGGGAGCGCGGATCTCAGCTCCCCTCTGCAGATGTGCTCGGAGGTCTCTTCCCAATAGTCATGGAATGATGTGTGCTTCTGGCAGCACTTGCTCTGCACCCACCCACCGAGGCTGGATCCTGGCTGGGGGGCTGCTCCCGGGGACGGCGAGGAGCTGGCCTCAGCCCGGGAGGAGTCCGGGCGTCTGTGCCATCGCCCTCCCTCTGGGCCGGTGCGGCTGGCCATCTTTCACGCAGAGTTACGTAAGCTTGAGTCAATTGGAGCTCGGAGCAGTTCATTGTGGGCTATTTTTAAGCTGTAACACATCACAGCAGAGGGGTCAGTGCACCACGGCTGGCAGGGAAGGTTGTTTAAACATCTGTTATTTAAATTTCCTATGCCTTATAGCTCAAAAGCCACGTCCTCCTGGCGCTCCTTGGTCTGCATTCCACATTCCAGATTAGGAGTAGATTATCACCCCATGTCCCACCAAGGGCTCCCCTGGGGCTAGAGCTCTCTGCACCCTGGCTGTCTTCCTTTCGGGGTCAGGCAGGGAGACCAGGGAGAAGGAAGGGTCTGCTGCCTCTCTGGAATGGGTGCGCCCTGGCTGGGAAAGGCTTCGGGGAGGCAGGATGTTAGCGCTCACAGGTCACTTGGAGAGCCCCAGGGGAGTAGGGTCAGGAGGGGGAAACCCAGAGCAGTCTGTGGAGCCAGACTGAGGGTGCCTCCTTCTTCCCAGGGGACCTTGGTTTCCCGTTAGCACCCGGAGAAGGTTGGATCACAACATCCTTTCAGGTCTTTTCAGAAGCCTGCTTTACCTGGGCTGTGCTCCTACCCAGAATGCCCTCCTTCCCAGATCTAAATGATACCCATCTGCACCCTCTGGGGTCTGGGGCAGGAAGACTGGTATACGAGCCCCTGGACGGCGGGCAGAAACCTCTGGGGAAACAGGGCTTGTTTTTCACTCCATTACCGAGTGGTTGCCTCCACTGGGAGCCCTTTGTGGCTCCTTTTGATCCTAGGTTTTTAGAGATATCCAGAGTCTTCCCAGGGCACAGAGAGGGAAGACAGGTAGACTGGTGGGGCTGAGGATTTGACAGAGCTGTTTCCTGAGAACACAAAGAAGCCAAACATACAGGTGCGTTGGAGAATCAGGTCTGGAAGACTTGGCTAGTCCTGAAGCCTTCCCTCACCTCTCAATGCCCTCCCTGCCCACCACCCTCAGGACCTCCTAGGTGGGAGGGTTCTAGCCTGATCCACAAGGAAGAATGGTTTCTCGGGGTGCCCTGACTCCATCTTCTGAAGCCTGACCCTCTCCACAGGAATGGGGGCCTTTCCCGAAAGCCTGCTCGGAGGGGGCTAAGTGAGGGGTGAGAAGAGGCAATGTTGGGACCTGCCCTCACAGAGGAGACTCCTTCTGGCCTTGCCCTCAGACGAGGCTTCTTCCAGTGCTTCTAGGCCCTTCCATCCCAGAGAGCCCTCAGCCTGGGGAATGGGCTCGGCTGTGGGGAGGGGCTCTCCAGTTTGCCATGGCAACACGTTGGCCCTCCTCACTTTCCAGAATCAGAAATAGAATTGGTTGCCCTTCTTCGTGGTGAGAGACTGTTTAAAAACATGTAGGGGGGAGGGGAACCGTGGCAATGTCCCTGCCCGAACCCCGGGGGCTCGGCAGGAGGGGGTCCGGCTTGGGGGCCTCTCTGGCTGCCCTGCTGGGTTTCCTCTTACCTGGATGAAATGCAATGGGCTTTGGCCAGGCAAGAATTCCGAGGACAAAGGACTCAGCCTGTTTCAGCAGGGTGTGTAGCTGGTCTCTATCTCAGCACCCCCCTCCTGGGAGGACACTGGCTTTGAGGCGCCCACAGGGCAAACACCCCTCCCAGGCTCGAGCCCCCTGCTAAGCTCTTGGGAGGAGGAGAAGGTTCACGTGGGACACGGCTTAGGTGAGGGCTTGGCGCTCAGAAGGGAGGCATGTTGGCTCCCTTCCAGCAGGGTCCATGTTTGCCAGCCCTGGGCATGGGATCCAGCGGTGGTAAATAGATTTCTGAAGTGTGGGTCTGGAGCCTGGGGGCCGGCCTGGCTGCAGGTACTCATTTCGCCGAGATCTCTGTGAATTCTCTCTCTTCTCTGTGCCTTGATTTCCCCACTCGTTAAATAGGGATGATAGTGCTTGGCTCATTCAATTACTGTCAGGCTGGGTTCCCAGCGCTCAGCACTTCCCCTGGGATGGCAGGAAGAATCCAATCAATATCAGTCATTGTTCTTATAACAGGTGTTTGCTTCGTGGTGGGGGGGCGCGGGGGGGGGGGGAGGGAGAGCTTCCTCCTCACTCACTGCTTTCTGGGGGGGGGGTTGTGGGCCACACCCTTCAACTGGCTCTGGTCCCTTCCCCGAGGATACCTGAGGGGGATCTCTCAGGTGGGTTGCTCACAAAGCTCCCGGCACTGGGAACGATGCCCCACTTCAATGGGAGTTGGGGAATGGCTGAGCAGCGCCCCCCTCCCTGCCTCCCCGGCCCTCCCAGGAGCAGCCCAATTCTAGAGGCCGCCACTAGCGTCTCTGTTGTGGGGGCAGAAATCCGTTTGCTCGGGGCTGGAGGTTAATGAAGTTGAGAGCAAGGATGTGTGAATGCACACGCACACAGGCGGGCCACAGACCCCTCGGCTCGGCCACCTTCTTGGGTCATAGTGTGGGGTGAGCAGTAGCATCTGGAGAATTCTGTCATCACGCTTAACTGAAGGCAGCATCTAGGGGAGGGGGAGCCCAGGGGGCCCGAACGGGGCTGAGTCAGGCTTTGCCCGGTGCTTGTCAGGAAGGTGCAGACACTGCACAGTGCCAGCCGTGGTCCCTGGTCACATCGTTTCACACTCCACGGCCAACTGTAAGCACTATTTTTAACCTTTGTGAAAACACTGCTTTGGAGGATAAGCTGACAGCTGCCTTCTCCACAAACCTGTTTCCTGGGCAGGAAGACTGAGGCCTGAAGGGACACAGGCCTGGGGACCAGACAGAAGAGGCTCAGCGCTCACAGCCAGCAGGAGGGAGGAGGTAACCTCCTCCTGACCCCACCCCCCAGGTCAGAACCTCCAGAAGAGGCCTGTGGTAAGGGGTGGGTCCCCAAACTGCTACCTAGGCCTATCTTCTAGGCTGTAGGGCACGTCTAGGCCTGGGCTGGTGGTCCAGACGGGTCGTACCCCTCCCTGGCCTATGTTTGCCCATCAAGAAAGGGAGGATGGGAGTTCTGCCCAGTCTAGTAAGTGTGCATTTCCTATGTGCCTACCCAATGTCCAGCCTGTCCCCACTATATACAGCTGTGCCCACTGCGTGCCAGTCCCACACCAACCGTATCCACCCTCCATAGCCATCCCTCTGCTCCCTGGGTCCCTGCTATGCCCCATCTGTATGTCACTGCCACTTGGCTGGCCCTGTGTCCACAGTGGCCCAGCCCTATGCTAAGCGCCCTGCCCCCCTCCTGGCCAAGGGGAAGTTGACACAATGTGACAAGAACATTTTGATTTGAGGATTCTGAGCAAAGGCCCCACCCCCACCCCTGTCGCCCCAGTGGCCACCTCTGTGGGCTACTGGTTCTAGGCTTCAAGGACATGTGGCTCTGGGGAGGGGGCTCTATGAGGCACAGGCAGAGGAGAACCATCTGGAGTAGAAAGACTGCCAAGGAGCTGCTGTCCCTGGAGCGGGAGCCAGGGAACATGGGGGAGAGGAGCACGGGCCTGAGCTGGGCCCCTCACCCTCTTCTGTCTCCCAGGACTGAGTGGTAAAGGGGCTTTGATCCCTCAAAGAGCCTTGTGTCACATACTTGGAACTCATCTCTGGGTCAGGGCTAAAGTCTCAAGTTGCCACACAAGAGAGGAGAAAGAACCAAGTCTGGCGTCTGAGGTAGACCAGGAATCTGGGTCTCCCCTGCCTACCTTTCCCCTTTGGCCTCTCCCAGCCACTCCCTGCCCCTGCCACAAGGGGCACCACCCTCACCCCACAGCTGGCCTGGGTAGTAGTTAGTCACCTGGCTGGCCTACGGTTGGCAGACTTCACCAGAGTCTCTGGGCCCTTCTGTTTCCCAAGGTTCCCTAGGGCAGGCCCCATTCCTCAGGGGGGTGGGGCCCCTGGTTTCCCACACTCTGTCACCATCCCCCCCAGGTCACTGGGGGCTGTGATGTGTGGGGTTGCCATGGCAACGAAGTGGGGGCAGGGCACCTAGGGCATGGAGCAGGACTATGGAAGTCACCAAGAAGGTGGGGGGCCCTGATCCACCGGGCCCCCAAGGCCACCCCTCGGCCAGCAGCCAGCAGCCGAGGGGTGGCTTAAGAAGGTCTGAGGGACCATGGATAAACTCGGGATCTGTATACTTCAGGCAGGGGTTGTCATTGTCCCCTGAGGCCATCACTGATAGGACCTGCGGCCCTGCCTCCCAGGCCCATGCCCCTGAGCCCGTTCACCAGCTACACCAGGATCCTGCTGAGGTTGGCTCCCAGTGTGTCTGTGAGCAGGCCTCCCAAGATGCCCCAAGAACCCCCTCTACTGGCCCGTTTCCAAGCTCCACCGTGGGAACCCCAACGCATCTCATGGAGAACAGGACCTTGGCCCTCCCTGCGTGCACACACAATGACAGCACCAGTGACACGATCCAGCATGGATTCTGCCGCTCTCGGGTTCAGGCGCAGGTTGCACGGCAGGGCAAGGTCCCCGCTAAAGTCCTGGTGGGCTGGGGCAAAGGACCCCGCAGCCCTGACCAGGTAGCCCCCTTGGGCAGCAGGAAGAGTCGGTGGCTACCCTATTTCCTTTCAGGGGAGGAGGGCTCAGCTGCAGCCCAAGGTCCTCTTCTGGCTCCAGGCCAAGGTCAGGGCCAGGACAAGTGCCCATGTCCGGCCCAGGCTCCTCCAACTCCAACTCAGGCAAATGCTCCAGCTGTGGCTCCAGCTCCAATGCCGGAAGTAGTTGAAACTTGTACCTGCATCCCTGACCACTTGACAGACACCACTACCACGACCAATGGCCTGTCCCCAGACCTCCTACTCAGCAAGAATGACAATCAATGGCCAGTCCTCTTGGAGTCTTCCAAAGTGGTCTCGTCCCACCAGGACAAAGTGGATTTTGGTTTTCAGAAGGAGCCTCCCACCCCAGCGCCGTCTCCAAATGAGTCCTCAGACCACATCCAGGAGCTTGAGGTTGCCAGAATGCAGGTGTTATCCAACCAGCCTGAGAACCCAGCGGAGAAGCCTCTGGTTTGTGCCTCTAAGCCAGGCAGCCCAAGACCAGGCTCAGGGCCCCCGGAGACCCCCAAGACCCAGAGTAAGAGCCAGAACAGCAGCAGCTCTCGGCCAGACCAGCAGCCTCTCAACGTTTGCAGCAATACCTGCTCCAATGTGCCACCGCCTGCCTACCCAGCCTCCTGCCAGAAGCAGCCACCAGTTCAGTCTCCCGGGGAAGCCAACCAGATCCCCGCTTCCAGCACCCCGACCTGCCAGCTCCAGAATGCTGTGGAAGACCGCGTGCTGGTGTTCGATATGGCCACGGGGAACACCAGGATGGGGCTGCTGTGCCATGACCCCACGGGTTCACGGGCAGTGCTGCTGGGTGTCATGCCCAGCCACCCGTCTGCCTATGTCCCCGAAAATGTGTTGTCCACGCCCCCGTTAGCCATGCCCATCCTTTCCCCTGACAACAATCGCCCCAACTTCTGGTCTGCCTCGCCCATGCTGTCCAGCCCTGCACCCTCCAGCCTCTCATCTGGAAGCTACCGAGAGGTGGCCTTGGTCCCCAAGGAGGGCAGGCTCAACTTGGAGTCACAGGACTCCCTGGGTCCTGAGATGCCCATCAGAGTGTTCACTGGGTCCGTTCCACTGGGGATGCCCCTCCAATATGGTGAGAGGAGATTGAGCCATGTCCACGATCCGGGCTTCTCCAAACCTGATGCTGAAAAAAATGAACTTAGTCGTACCATCTGGATGCTGGACCCCTCCAGGATGCAGGACACGTCCACCGTTCAGCTCAAGAAACCGCAGTGGATGAACTCAGAGCAGCCCACAGAGCCTGCTCCTCAAGCCCCAACCCAGGAGGTGCCCAGACCCCTGCTTCAGGAGGATATAGGTAACCACGGCCAGAAAGAGGTCCTTACCACTCACCCTGACAGTCTTCGGGCTGAGGGTGCTGGGCAGGCCTCCCTCAGCAGTCAGCCACCTCTAACTGAACAGCATCCCCTTTCTGGACAGCTCCCTACAACTGGCCAGCCTCCCTCTGCTGAGCAATGCCCCCTCACCAGGCAGACCCACTTTTCTGGACAGTCACTCCTAGCCGAGCAGCCCCCCTCCCCCAGGCAGCTCCCCCTTCCCGGTCAGCTCCCTCTCCCTGGAACCCCTCTTGCCAAGCAGCTTTCTCTCACTGGGCAGCCTCCCTTTTCTCAAGAACCCCCCATTTCCAAAGAGTCCTTTGTCTCAGGAGGGCCCCCCAACACCAGGGAGCCTGGCCAGCCCTCCACCTTGTGCCAGGAAGGAGAGCCCTCAAGCTTGCCGGCCCACGTGGGGGTGCTTCAGGTGCCCCTGGCTCCCGAGGAGACCTGTGTCTACATGAGCAGGGACGAGGTCAGCGTTGGAGCCGCTGAAAGCTCCAGCACACATCGGCTGCCCACCTGGCAACCCAACAGCCCCCCCGGCACCCAGGGGGAGCAGTTTTCCCTGGTCACATTCTCCACGCCCGGCACTGGTTACAAGGTCCTGCCCGTGGCCATGGTGGGCACCGAGCCGCAGGGTCCCCGGTTCAAGCTAACACCCGAAGACATCACACACCCATCGGTGCTTGCACACCTCGGCCTGCTCCGCGGGCCCTGCTACGAGCTGGTGCCCACGGCGGGCGCTCTGCCGGTGCAGTCCCCGCTGCTCTGCCGCCACTCGCTGGGCCCCTACCAGGACATGGCGGCGGTGGTGATTGACACGGGCACTGGCTTCACCAAGTGCGGACTGGCTGGGGAGGACCACGTCCTCAGTGTGGTGCCCTCACGCGTCCAGCTGCTGCAGCATCCAGCCCAGGACGAGCCCCGGTACTCGGTGCCGGAGAACCAGGAGGCCTCCTATTCGGTCCTGAATCGAGGCGTGGTCTCTGACTGGGATGCGCTGGAGGTGCTGTGGCAGCATCTGTTTTACTGCAGGCTGGGCGTGCGGCCGGAGGAGCTGGCCGTGCTCGTGGCTGACTCGCCCATCTCGCCGCGCACCAACCGAGAGAAGGTGGCCGAGATCCTCTTCGAGCGTTTCCGTGTGCCGGCCATGCAGACGGTACACCAGGCCCTGCTGGCGCTCTACGCCTATGGGCGCACCACCGGACTGGTGCTGGGCAGCGGCCACGGCACGTCCTACGTGGCACCTATCCTCACCGGGGATCTGGCCCCCCTTGACACCTACCGGCTGGATGTGGCCGGGGCTGACCTCACGGAATACCTGGCTCAGCTGCTGCTGGCGGGGGGCCACTCACCGCCCAAGGCGGGGCTGGTCAACCAGATTAAAGAGGCCTGCTGCTACGTGGCCATGAACATGACGGCTGAGATGGCCCGCACCCAGACCCAGGCCCGGGTGGACTTCGTGCTTCCGGACAAGCAGGTCATCACCCTGGGCTCCGAGCGTTTCTGCGGCCCCGAGGCCCTCTTCCAGCCCAGTCTGCTGGGCCTCAACCAGCCTGGCCTCCCGCAGTTGGCCCTCTTGAGCATCAGCCGGCTGGAGGCCAAGCAGCAGGAGGAGCTGCTGGCCAATGTGGTGCTGGACGGCGGCAGCACCCTGATCAATGGCTTTCCGGAGCGCCTGCGGCAGGAGCTGGGCCCCCGAGCCACTGTGCTGGGCTCTCCCCACCGCGCCGTCGCTGCATGGCTTGGAGGCTCCATCATGGCGTCCCGGGACTCCTTCCAGAGCCTGTGGCTCAGCCGCCGTGAGTACGAGGAGGAGGGCCCTTGGGCCATCTACAAGTACCATCTGTGAGCACATAAAAGTTCTCATTCTGCTTACTTGGAGCACTGTGGCGTGTTTCAGACACAGGGTGGTGTGGGGAAGGGCAGAGGGAGGCCGGGCGTAGAGTCAGGGATGGGGGCCCTGGGACTCCCAAGGCACACCCCGCTTCCGCACATGGGAACTCCACGGAGCTTAGCAATCCTATCCTTTCCAGAGAACCTCGGAGCCCCTCGGCTGGCACTGGCTCTGGTCTAGCCTGACCTTTACTGCACCCCAAGGGCAACCATAGACAGTGGCTGCCGTGGGTTTTGCCCCGTTGCCCTGGCGACAAGTGCAATTACCCTTGATTGCCAGCTGGTTGCCATGGCAATTTCAAACATAATGTAATAACCCACACAGCCTGGAGTGAGTCATGAAGGGGGGGAACAGCCCCCTCCCCTAGCTCCCGAGGAAAGGACTGCTCGCCCTCCTCCATCTTGGGCCCTCTACTGGAGGCCGAGGACAGCAACACGGACAATAGCCTAACACTTCAAAAGATGGCTGGGGACCTGGAGCATTTGTTGCCCCCAAGGGAGGGTACCTGTCAAAGTTTGGGCTTCTTGGGGGAGCCGGCCTGGTAATGCAGGTGCCCCCTGAAATCTGAACTTCGGCTAGAGCTCTATGCTTCTGCGGGCCAGTCAGAATATGAGAGCCTGGGAGGGCTGGACTTTCACGCCCTGGGGTGGGAATTCAGGGTCGTGGCGGAGTGACAGAGGAGTCCTGGGTCCTGGGTCCTGGGTGGGTGGTACGACCCGAGATCTGGCCGGCTTTGTAGGCTCTGTGGCTAGGGAGGCTCACACTTTATCCTGCCTCTCTGACTGCGTCGCTATAGTGGGAGCCGGAACTCTCAACCCCCGGTTCCCTTCTCCTCCTCAGCCTTCCAACCGGGGCTGTCCCCACTCACAGGGTGCCCAGGGCACAGGCTTCCTCAGGAGGTTCTCAGAGAGGCTACTGGACAATGCCAATGTCAACTGCGCCTGCTCTTTTCCCAGGCTCTGCCCTATGCTAAAGGACCTTGTGCCATTCCTCTGGCCACAGGGGTGGCTAGAAGCCCTGGGCCATGACCTGGTCTAGCTCTGAAGAGTGGAGGTAGGAATAAAGTTCCACGTGGGCCCAGTCCGTGGCCTAGAAGAGCTGAGAGATGGCATCCAGCTGGTACGGCTACTTCCTGCCCAGAAGGCGGCTGGAGATCGAAGGAAGCAAAGACACTGAAGCCCTACCCTGCCTGTGCCTCCCTCCCGGACTGGGGGCTGAGGAACAAGCCAGGCCCCCATCCCAACCCTGGGTTCTCATCTTTGGGTTGTTCTCTCCACAAAGGGCCAAGACCTGGCTCTCCCCCAAATGCTGGAGAGTGAAGGGCTGTCCCGAGTGGGGAGGCTGGAAATAGCCCATGATGTAGCGTAGCCTACTGCCAGCCCTTAGGCGCAGCCCGGCCTCTTCCCCCCATCCTGCTTTCACGCCCTGATTCGGTCTCCACAGTCCTGAGGCCTGTGTCAGGCTGGGAGGGGACCAGCGGCTCCAGGGACCAGGGGCTCCAGGGACTGACAACTGTGTCCACGTGCACGCACGAGCCAGCATGCCTGGTTGCACACAGAACGCAGATACACGTGCCACTGGGCACCACCGCACACACGGTGCTACTGCCGTCAGCTCCAGCATGAGAGCACACGCAAGCACACACACACACACACGCACGCACGTGTACACACACACCCCGCCACGTGCGCTCAGCCACAGGCACATGGAATGTGCACACGACCAAGGAGAGGTGGAGCACTGCCAGCAGCCGGCAGGGCTCTAGCGAACCACCTCTTTCTCTGCCTCTAAAATCCCCCATTTCAGCTTCTCCTCGGCCCAGCTCGGCCGTGCCTAGATAGCCATGACCTTCAGGAAAGACAGAAAATGTACGTCACATGTGCGGGGTCGGCAGGCTAAGGCTCCGCTGCATGATGCATCTCAGAAAAGCAGTGCTTCGGGGACACTGGGCGGACAGCGGGAAGGACCGAGTGCCAGGTCATTCATTCATTCTGCAGACATGAATTGAGCAGAATGAGATGAAACACAGCCTCCGCCTGCCGGGAATTCCTACCCAGTTGTGGGGTCGCTGCCGTGACTGAGACCACCCAGAGCCCAGAGGGCCCCGGAGGTGGCATTCGTCTGGCCTGCAAGAGGTGACCCAAAGCCAGGGAAGGATGTGAAGGCCCCCTTGACACTCTCATCTGGGGAAGACACTGAGAGGCTGGAGCTCAGTGGTCATTTCCCAGGCCAGCCTTCCCAGCCCTGGATCCGACTTCCTCCCTGGGGCAGTCACTCCTATCAGCAGCCACGGGGAGCCCCGTGCAGGGAAGACTCACTCAACATCCCAGGCTTTGGAGATGACCTCCCCCCACCCCGCCCCGCCCAGGATGGGGTCAGAAGCCTCCCTGGGAAGTTTGGGGTGGGGTGGAAGCCAGCCCCAGCGACCAAGAAGCCTGTCTGGCCTTCAGACATGGGACTCAGGAAGGTTCTCAGTGCCTGTGAGCGGGGAGGGGCAAGCACTGGGTCCCAGTGCCTCCCTGACAAAGGACAGAGAAATGGCCAAGGACTTCCTTTCAGGCTTCTTCCTGGTCATTCTCAGCTCGCTCCCATCAGAGGACAGACCTGGTGGGGCACCTTGGTGCGATAGTTCTCCTGTAACCCCGTATCCCAGCCCGGGCTGCTACTGCAGCTGTTCGCACAAATCGTTTCAGGGTGATGAAGCTGGAAAGAAAGTAGAACCCAGGCACTTTTATAGGCTGGGAAATTCAATGCTCTGCAGGGAGGGGTGGACCAGGCCAGCCACCCTGGCTGGGACTTGGGGATGAGAAAGGCTGAATGGGGCAGGGGGTCTGCGGATAGGAGGTTCTGCCACCACGGTCTGGAGCCCTCACTGACCACGTGCACACATCACCCATGTGTTTACTATTCCTAGCTAGGGGATCCAGTCTGTAGGGCAGCTTGCCCTAGTGACTCCCCACTTTGTTCTTGTAAGTAGGTTCAGCCCTTTGGGTCAGGTTTTGGGAGCTAGGCAGAGCGCTGGTCCCCTGGGTAATGCCGCCTGCCAAGAGATTCCTGTGCAGCTCCGGGGCTCAGGCTTTTCCCACACCTGCTCCCCCGCTCCCTATCAGGGGCGAAACAAGGCCCCTCCGGCCCCTGTTGCCCCCTCAGTCCGAGGGCCTAAGGGAGTCTTTGGGAGCCTGGCTGGCGCCGGGCAGGCCACTGCTCCCCAACTCACGGCCACCCCTTGTCCGCCCCCCTCAGAGTGGGATTCTGGCCTCAGGCTCTGCCAGGGCCCGGGCGGAGCCGGCTGAGGGAGGCCCCGCCCCCAGCCCGCCCCCAGCCCGCCCCCGGCCCGGGGTGCGAATCCGGTGCTGGCGAGCGGCGGGAGATGCTGGAGGTTTGCGAGCCGGAGCGGCTGCAGCTGGCGCGGCGTCTGCCCCGCGTGCCCGGAGCGGATCCTGCCCGCCGCCCCCGTAGCCCTCGGCGCCCAACTGAACACGCGATCGCTTCCTCCGTGTGACCGACCGGCGCTGCAGGTGCGGGGCGGGCCGCGCGGGGGGGCGCCCCCCGAACGCATGTTCTGGGGGTCTTGGGGGATTGGGTCTCTGACTCAAGGTTCGGATCGCTCAGTGCGCGGGGGCTCCTCGAGGGCTTGGGGTCCCAGCGGGGGCAGAACACGCGGGATCTGCAGATCCAGGGGTCGGCGTGCGGGGTTAGGCTTAGAGTTCCCCGTCACCTCGGACGGCTCGGGGGTCCCAGGGGAAGCCTCTGAGACTCAGGTCCAGGCGAATCTCCCCTCCCTGCCCCCCCCACCCCCGCCCCTCGCCTCGCTGGGCTCCTAATTGTGAAAACCTTAACCCTCGAACATTCCTGGTGCCCCATGGGGGTATGGGCGAGGGTAGAGGAGACCCTCCGGACTCCCGGGGCCGCCTTCAACCCCTCCCAACTGCCCCCGGGTCCCCTTCCTCCCGCTAAGCAGTCACTAATTTCCATGACAACGGAGAGTTCTTTATGGGCGACAACCTGAAGGGGGCTGGGCGGGGCTGCCGCGGGGTGGGGGAGGAGGCTCCAAGCCCCTGGGGCCCAGCAGCCCCCTAGCCGAGACCCTGTTTCCTTGCCTTAACGTGGGGGCTAGCGGGGGGGCTCGGGGCCTCGACTCAACGCTCCGCGGTGGGGGTAGGGGACGCACATGTTTCAGCTGGGAGGTGCGGGGCTTGGTGCTCACACGTGTGCCTCCCGCATGTGTGTTGCTGTGCCAGCGGGGGCGAGTCAGCAGCGCTGGGGAAGGGGGTCAGGGTGGCACCACGGTGGGGAGCCGGGCCCCGGGCTGGGGAAGTGGAGGAGTGGACAATGAACAAATGAATCTCTGCTTTCCCCAGCCTGTAGTGTCTGGCAGAGACCCTAGGCTCTCCCAGCCCCCCATAGCTCTGCCAAACTGCTTTGTCCGCACCCCCTAGACAGAGCCTGCTCCTCCAGGTTTCCTTCTGGGGAGCAGGGCCCTCTATCCTTCACCAAAAGCTAAGTCTGCAGCAGTCCAGCCCCTGTCCTGCTGTTCCACTCTAAGGCCCTGTCCTGCTGTTCCACTCTAAGGCCCAGACTTAGAGCCCCCCAGGACCACCCAGGGAGACCTGGTTCTCCCCCTCCCCCACCCTCACCTTCCCAGTGGAGTTTTAGCCACCTGCTGGACCCCAGTTTCCTCAGCTGGGGAATTGGTGTCTCTCCTCCCCTCCAATTG
The DNA here is from genome assembly GCA_028646535.1 of Procyon lotor. NCBI lineage: Eukaryota > Metazoa > Chordata > Mammalia > Carnivora > Procyonidae > Procyon > Procyon lotor. Next base: position 13,688,885 of record CM053603.1, on the reverse strand, counting down.
GTGTCAGGCTGGGCCCTGGGGGTGGGGCAGAGAGGTCCCTCTGCCTTTCTTTTACAGCATTTGCTGTGGACCCCAATTTGCCAAAGGTTGCCTTTCTCACATCTGCTGCTGACCCTCCTCTCCAGCCCCTGTCCTGGCTACTGCTTACTGGCAGATGGGCAGTCCTTGCTCTGGGAGAAGGCTGCAGGGTCCATGATCTCCATCTAGGGAAACTGAGGCAGGGGGTCAGTTCTGTGCAGTTGTTTCTGGGTTGTTTAGGGTGCTGTTTCTGCTCCCCTCCCCGACAGGATCCACTGTTGGAAAGGGGGACGGCTGCAGCAGGGAATTAGGCTGAACTGCAAGAGGGGCCCAAGGGACCCAAGACCTAGGGAGGATGGGGATGGGGGGGCGTGGCTGTGGCGTCTAGGCAGGGCCCGGCCAGCTGAGAGGAGGGGCTAGAAAGAGAAGCAGCCGGGTCCCTCAGCTTCATTTCCCTCACCTCATGACGGGCCGGCCTTACCTAAGCTGCCTGATGACTGGGAGAGGGGCGATGGAATTGTTCAGAGGGGACTGGAACAGCTGACCTCTTCTTCCACGGTTGTGCCTCCCACATCAAGTCCAGTGCATATCTGAGGGATACAGGAGGGTTCAGTGTCAAAGGTCTAGGAACCATGGGCAGCTCCTGGCCCAGGTGTTCAGAGCACATGGCTGTGGGGGCCTTAGGGCTCTGCTGGGCACCCATAGGCCCCTTCAGAACCCCCTGTCCACCTTCCCCTCGTGTGTCATTGTGCCTGTGTCCTTTTTGTTGTCACCTCCTTGCTCCCCTTCTGTCACAGTTTCTGCCTTTGTCCCTCTCTGTCCCTGCCCATCTCTCTTTTCTAAAGTCTCTCAATTCCCCCACCTCCCCTTCCTTCCTTGATGGGGCCAGGTCACAGAACCCATGGGGAAAGAGTCGGGACAAAGTCTCAGGGAATTTTGGAGAAGGGGGTTTGGCCAACACCTCTCCCATCCACCTTCCCTTTGTTTCAAAACTTCCATCACCATAGCAGTTCCTTACTCTGGGGACTTCCCCTTCATTTCCCTCTTCCACCCACAGGGGAAACAGGGACCCCTCTGGATTTTCCTTCAGGGGTTCAAAGACTGGGACCTCAGGTGCCTGGGAGGGGCCGGTTGGCTCTTACGTCTGCCATGCCAAGTTCGAGGCTGAACTTTATGGATGCAGCACTGGATTGTATGCATGCCACCGAGACTAGAGAGGCCCCCCTCCTTATTCCATCATTAGATGGGAGAGAGTCAACAGCAGGAACTGCAGACCATGATTTGGCTAGCACCTGCGGCCAGCCAGGGCAGCCCCCTGCCTGTGTCCCAGGGCAGTGGGCTAGAAGCTTGCCTCTGCTTCCTGACACTAGACCCTGAGGGGGAAGTCTCCCTTGCCCCCCATCTTTCCAGTGAGACCTCAGCCATGGGCCAGGCAAGACTTGGGTCTAGGCATGTTCTTTGCAGGAGGAAACCCAATCCCAATCCCTGAGAGAGAAGAGCAGGGAAGGGGAGGGGGTACTTGAAGGCTGGTGTTCACAGCTGCCACTAAATCGGGAGGTGTTGTCCACAGTTGTCAAGAGGTAGCTGGAGGCCTCTTGGGCTCCTCTTGGTCTCCCAAGATTTACTCTACATGGGAGAAGACCAAGGCAGCAGGAAACTTGTTTATGGCTATGAAAGGTGGGGCCTGAGCCAGGCTGACCCCAGTGGAGGAGGGGACAGGACTCCAGTGCAGGACCACAAGACCTCTGGAGCCAGACTTGCTTAAGGCTACAGCCCCTAGGGGACCCTTTATTACCTGAGCAAGGACAGGCAGAGGCTCCCTCAGGGTTGCCTGAGGCTCGATTGCCCAATCCCAGGGGTCAGACCCAAGGAGCAAAGCAATAACTGGGGAGCGCGTGGCCCTCGGGCACCCTTCGAGCCAGCTGGAGGGCACTGGCAGTGCCAGGCTCTGCACTTCCCCCAAGCTCTCTCTGGATAGCCCCTCGTGCACACTATTTCTCTGCAGAAAATGGAAGGAGCCATGTCTCTAGGGAAACGGCGGCTATGGGCTTCTGTACCCTCCCGTGTCCCAGTGTGGACCCGAGGCACAGCCCAGGTCCTGCGTCAGTGGGAGGAGAGCTCTTCACTGTTGGGTATTGGGTCTGGGCTGTCTGAGCCAAAGCAAACCCCTTCCTGCCTGGCCTTCCACTGTTCTTGAAGCTGTCCCTTGACTGCTCTTCCCAGCTTCAGGGCCAGGGCCCCCTTTGTTGCCAGCAGGTGCCGGGGGCTTGGTGAGTACCCCGGCAGCCTCCCAGGCAGCAGCAGTGGGTAGCAGATGGTGGAGTGGGTGAGGATGGAGGGGACCCCTTTTCTCCTTTCTTCGCCCTGGGGCTAGATTGGGGGTGGAGACAGATGAATGCATTAGACTGGTGAGGAGAAGCAGTTCTGGCTGCAAGCAGGGCCCCCACAGTAGGGGAAGAGGCAGATCTGCCCCCGCCCCGGCCATGAGGTTTTAGGATGGGGATCCAGGCTGATGTGACTGTGAGCAGAGGCCTGGATTGCGGTGGTGGGAGTCAGACTGCAAGACCAACCCTGGGCTCTTGTGGGCCCAAGTGCACATGCATGGCCGCGGGCAAGATCAGGCTTGGGCATAGACAAAACCTCCCCTGCCACGCAGCAGAACAAGGAGCTGGTGGAAGGTATCTCACAGAAGGACCATTTTGAGTTGGGAGCGTCAGGATCATTTTAGAGGATTTGTTGCGCCAACAACCTTATAACGTCAGAAATCACAATAAAAGAGGAAAGAGATTAAGCCCTTGTCTGGACACCTAGCTCATGTGGAGACTGCTTCGTAGGGAGGCCAAGGTGGGCAGGGCTGTTGCCAGGGCCCACGCTCCCTGCCATTGAATGGACACAGCTGAGCTGCCGAGTCACCTGTTGTTGGATTTTAGGTAGTTGCTGACTTTTTTTTTTTACGTTATAAATAACTCTGCCGTGACAAATAGGATACTGATGGGAGGCTTTGGGGGAAGGGCATTCCTGCCACCGGGAACGGTGTAAGCAAAGCAACAGGGCTGAGACGGAGGTCCCTCCCAGCTTCCTGGGGGGCCTGCAGGCTAAGGTACCACCTCCCGCCCAGTCTGCGGTCCTTGGATTCCAGCCTGGAAAGGGAATGGCGGTGCGTTAGAGCCATTGAGGGACTGTTACGGGGCCCCCTCCCCCAGATCGTTAGGGCATGGAGATGGGTGGCCGGCAGTGGTGGGTGGCTGCGCCTCTGCTCTCAGCTGTGAGTGTGGGATCCCAGCCACATGCTCCTCTCCGGCAGACGCAGGAGCAGGGCTGTGACCATGGTGGCAAAGACACGCAGTCGGGGACGATCTTCAAAGCTTCTCTGGCTTGCCTCTGCAGTGCCTCCCAAGATGGCTTAAGCCCTGGCTTAAATCACGCCAGTGAAAAGCATTTGCTTTCCCTGAGCCCAAACAACCCGGATGAGGGAATGATGGAATTTGTTCCCTAATCCTGAAGGCAGATTTGAGGCAAAACTTCCGGGACTGTGACCCCTGGGAAGTAGGTGGCCTCTGTCTGAGTGGAAGCCAGCAAAAGCCAGGGGCTGGCCACAGGGCTGGTGTGGGTCCTGGCCTTTGACCCTGGCCGGCAGAGTGGCTATGACCCAAGCTGCTTCCTCTGGGGGTGGCTTCCTCCCTTCTCCACTTCCTCCTATAGCTGGGAGTGTTGCCAGGTAGGGGAGCGGCTAGGTGGTCAGGGCCACAGGCCGGGCCGGTGCCCAGCGAGTGCTCCTCCGTGGAGAGAATAGGCACAGTCAGCAGAGGCCGAGCTGTGTGCAGACAGCCTTAGTGCAGAGCTCTGCCGTGGCCCCGGAATCCCACTGACCGGGCATCATGGAAGTCCAGACACCGTCACCAACTCCCCTCTTGAAGTCAACCTCCAGCAAGAGCTGCGAGTACCCTTTCCTCGGGGTGCTAGAGCCAGGCCCCCCAGCACCGCATGAGAGGATGGGGTGAGCGGCGTTGCAGACCCACGGGTGCCGTGCCCCAGGTCTCAGAGTGCCCGCGTGTGGTCACCTTTGGACCTGGAACACCCACCCTTGGCCAGGGACCTATGCCCTGGGCCTGATTGCCCAGGTCTCCTGTGGGCCCCGGCGGCGAGGCACTGGCAGGCTTGTCTAGCTTTTCCAGACTGTCACTCCTGCATGCCTCCTGGCAGCTCCCTCCCCTCGAAGGCCCAGCCCTGATGCCGTTTCTTCCTCAAAACCTCTCCTCACTTCCACCCGAATGGGGGTTCTCTCTCTGAGGAAACTCTCCAAGCACTATGCCTGAATACGATGTTTATTAAATCAATAAAGGTAATCGTAGTAAAAAAAAATTTTTTTTTCTAAAGATTTTATTTATTTGAGAGAGAGAGAGAGCATGAGCACGAGGGAGAGAGCACAAAGCAGTGAGAGGCAGAGGACAGAGAGAGAAGCAGACACCCTGCTGAGCAGGAGTCTGACTCGGGGCTTGATCCCAGGACCCTGGCTGGGATCACGACCAGAGCCGAAGGCAGATGCTTAAATGGCTGAGCCATGAGGTGCCCCTGTAGAAAAAATTCTTCTTTTTTTTTTTTTTGTAGAAAAAATTCTAACAGAAAAGTAATAAAAGATATAAATCTGCCCCTCTAACACCTAATTCTTTGCCCTAGAGAGCACTCTGATTTTCTTAGGTGTCTTTCCAGAATTGAATTTCTGAGTATACACTGGTATATAAACTAAAAAATTTACCCAGATAGCACCCTTGACCCATCATTCTGTTCCCTGCTTTTCCATTTAACATCTCAGAAACTGTCCGACTACAGCACATTTTGCTACTATACTCTTTGTAATAACTACCAAGTATTCTTTCGTATGGATGGCCATAATTTTTTTAAAAAGATTTTATTTATTTATTAGAGAGAGCCCAAGCTGGAGGGGCGAAGGGAGAGGGAGTGAGAATCCCAAACCAACTCCGTGCTGAGCATAGAGCCCAACTCAAGGGCTCCATTCCATGACCCTGAGATCATGACTTGAGCCAAAATCAAGAGTCGGACACTTAAGTGACTGAGCCATCCAAGCGCCCCAGGATGGCCATAATTTTTATTAACATTTTAAAATTGTGAAATATGGGGCGCCTGGGTGGCTCAGTCATTAAGCATCTGCCTTCGGCTCAGGTCATGATCCCAGGGTCCTGGGATTGAGCCCCACATCGGGTTCCCTGTTCAGCAGGGAAGCCTGCTTCTCCCTCTCCCTCTCCCCTTGCTTGTGTTCCCTCTCTTGCTGTGTCTCTCTGTGTCAAATGAATAAATAAAAATCTTAAAAAAAATAAAATTGTGAAAGAATCTCCCTGTGTCCTGAGTCAATCACAACGACTCTCTTTCTCTCCAGAAGGACTTGTGGTACTTATTTCCTAGCTTTTTTTTTTTTTTAACGTTTTATTTATTTATCTGAGAGAGAGAGAATGAGAGAAAGCAGGAGAGGGGAGAAGATCAGAAGGAGAGGCAGACTCCTCGTGGAGCTGGGAAGCCCAATGCGGGACTCGATCCTGGGACTCTGGGATCATGACCCGAACTGAAGACAGTGGCCCAACTGAGACATCCAGGCGCCTGCCTTTTTTTTTTTTTTTAAATAGTTTTACCAGAATGTTTGTATCCATACACAGTACAGGTTAGTTCTGTAGGTTTTTTTTTTTAAAGATTTTGTTTATTTGACACAGAGAGAGAGATTACAAGTAGGCAGAGAGGCAAGCAGAGAGAGAGGGGGAAGCAGGCTCTCTGCTGAGCAGAGAGCCCGATGTGGGGCTCAATCCCAGGACCCTGAGATCATGACCCGAGCCGAAGGCAGAGGCCTAACCCACTGAGCCACCCAGGTGCCCCAGTTCTGTAGGTTTTGAACTCTGTAGTAATAGGATCATACTCTATGTACTCTTTTTTTTTTTTTTTTTTAAGATTTTTATTTATTTATTTGACAGAGAAGGAGAGACCACAATTGGTAGAGGCAGGCGGGGGGAGGGGTGAAGCAGGATCCCCTCTGAGCAAAGAGCCCGATGCGGGGCTCGATCCCAGGACCCTGAGATCATGACCTGAGCCGAAGGCAGAGGCTTTAACCCACTGAGCCACCGAGGCGCCCCAAGTACTCTTTTGTGTCTTTTGCAGTCAACCCTATGTTGGTGAGATTCATTGTGTGATCGGGTAGAGCGGTAGCCCCTTCATTTCCATTGCCATGCTAATATTCCATTGCGTGACTGTGCCATGTTACGTCCTGCCTGGTGGCTCTGGTGGGCCATTTCCAGTTTGGGGCGATTACGGCTATTGCCCCTCTGAGCGTCCCTGTCTCAGTGGCCTGCTGCTTCAGTGTATGTATTTCTGTAGGGCCTAGATTTCACAGTGCAAATGCTGGTTCGCGGGGCACGGTCAACTTTAGCAGTTTTACTAGATTGTTTGCCAAAGGAGCGACTTGGCCTCCGCCAGCAGCGCCCGTGTTCTCCGCGTTGTTGCCAACACTCGGTATCTTCAGACTTTCAGAGGTGGCTCTCTCCTGGGTAGGCGGTTTTAGCCCTCTTCGCCTGCGGAAGAGCTGAAATATGAGGAAATCATTCGGTGAACGTTTTTGTTGTTGTGGTTGAATGTACACAATATAAAATGATTCCCTGCTACGTGGGATTGGTATGCTCTTCCTAAGTGGGGGCTGTGTAGCTCAGGCAGCTAAGCCGAATGGTAAGAGACCTGACCAGAAAAGCAGGGATGGGTGCCTGACCAGCCTCTGGCCCTTTCTAGTGCAGTCTCTGCCCCTTGCTTGGCCTGAGCCAGGCCGGGGTGTCCCAGGGGCATCCTCTGTGTGGTGGGGGAAAAGCTTCCGGGTTGTGGTACTGCTGAGCCAGCCCCTGTCCTGCCTGCAGCTCTGACCCCGGCGATGCCGTTTGGGTGTGTGACTCTGGGCGATAAGAAGAACTATAACCAGCCGTCGGAGGTGACTGACCGATATGATTTGGGACAGGTCATCAAGACGTGAGTGCTGGGTCTGGTGGTCAAGGTTGGGTGGGCAAGGGCTGGTGAAAGGGGAGCACAGGGTGGCTCACCCTGAGGCCGGGGGCTGAGTGGAGTGCTTGCTGGCTGCAGTGAGGAGTTCTGTGAGATCTTCCGGGCCAAGGACAAGACGACGGGCAAGCTGCACACCTGTAAGAAGTTCCAGAAGCGGGACGGCCGCAAGGTGCGGAAGGCGGCCAAGAACGAGATAGGCATCCTCAAGATGTGAGTGTGAGGCCTAGGGGCAGGGGGGCGGGAGAGGTAGCAGAGAGTTGCAAGGGTAGGTGGCCTCAAGCAGTACCTGCTTCTGGCCAGTTGGCTGTGGCCCGCAGTGGCGGGCAGAGCCTCTCTTAGGGGTTTACCTGCCCCTAACTGTTGATCCCTCTTCCTGCTGTCAGGGTGAAGCACCCCAACATCCTGCAGCTGGTGGATGTGTTTGTGACCCGCAAGGAGTACTTCATCTTCCTGGAGCTGTGAGTGTGGGCCTGGGGTCCCAGGATTCCTCAGTCCCCAGGGCCTTTACTCACTCTTCCCTCTGCAACCAGGGAAAGCCCCTCTTCTGGACCCTTGGGGTCCTGGGTCCCTGTGCCTTGCCTAGCCGGCTCCCTGGTGTCGGCAGCCTGCCCGAGTACTCCTGCCCCACCCACCCCCGATCCTGCCCACGCCGGGCTCAGGGGCTGGTGTCCCTCAGGGCCACGGGGAGGGAGGTGTTTGACTGGATCCTGGACCAGGGCTACTACTCGGAGCGAGACACGAGCAACGTGGTGCGGCAGGTCCTGGAGGCCGTGGCCTACCTGCACTCGCTCAAGATCGTGCACAGGAACCTCAAGGTGAGGCTGGGAACTGGATCTGATGGCGGCCAGCCTGGGGCTCAGGTGGGCAGCACCTTGGGGTCTTCGTCTGGCTTGTGGGGTCCTCACGGAGTCTTTCCCTGCCCATCCGCATGTCATTCCTGCCCGGAGCAGCTGGAGAACCTGGTTTACTACAATCGGCTGAAGAACTCAAAGATCGTCATCAGTGACTTCCACTTGGCTAAGCTAGAGAATGGCCTCATCAAGGAGCCCTGTGGGACTCCCGAGTACCTGGGCAAGCAGGGGGTGGGGCAGGGGCAGGGTGGGAGGCAGCCTTCAAGGAGTGGCTCTGGGGCAGAGGGTGGAGGGGTGGAGGAAGTCTCTAGCCCAGGAAGTGAGTGTGAGTGGTCCCAGGCCTGGCCAGGCCTGATACTGACCAGCAGATGGACGCTGTGTTCGCAGCCCCGGAGGTGGTAGGGCGGCAGCGATACGGACGCCCTGTGGACTGCTGGGCCATTGGAGTCATCATGTACATCCTGTGAGTGAATGGGCAGGCAAACAGGCTTGCAGCCAGGCCGGGTGGGATGCTGCGTCCATGGCATTCCTGGGTGACCCTGCCCTTTGGCCCCCATGCAGGCTTTCAGGGAACCCACCCTTCTATGAGGAGGTGGAGGAAGATGACTATGAGAACCACGACAAGAACCTCTTCCGCAAGATCCTGGCTGGCGACTATGAGTTTGACTCTCCGTATTGGGATGATATTTCACAGGCGGGTGAGGAGGTGCCCAGCGTGTGGGTAAAGGGAAGGGTTGGTGCGGGGGAACTGCTCTCAGCCTTCTCTGCCGGACTCTGCTCCTACCTCCCAGCCCGTTCATCACCCCTAGACAGTGAGACGAGGTGCCCATGCCTAGCCTCTCCCTGGCTTTGTCCCCAGCCAAAGACCTGGTAACAAGGCTGATGGAGGTGGAGCAAGACCAGCGCATCACCGCGGAAGAGGCCATCTCCCATGAGTGGTGAGCAGGGCCCGTGGAGGACAGAAGGAGAGGCCAGGTTTCCCTTGGCCTCTGTCCTCCTCGCATCTAGTAGCCCCCATCCTTGAGGCTTTGAGTAGGGGCTGGGGGTGCCCAGAGCTCGGGCCCAGCCCAGAGGGCCTGCCTGGTAACCTCTGGATCTTAAGAGAAGAGGGCTGGGCCGTCTTCCGTGAAGGCCTCTACGCCCTCAGATCCAGATGCACTTGCACCCTTTCTAGGATTTCTGGCAATGCTGCTTCCGACAAGAACATCAAGGATGGGGTCTGTGCCCAGATTGAAAAGAACTTTGCCAGGGCTAAATGGAAGGTAAGGCTTGGATGACTCCCTTTCCTGGACTGATCCCAAGAGCTCCTTCTGGCACGCACAGTGTCTCGCCTGTATCACACCCTCGCAGCCACACAAAGGCGTTTCTTCAGCCATCGGGTGTGGCTGTAGCCAGTGTCACTGCCTTAAGTGGGTGTGTGAACAGCTAGGTCCCTGGCCTGCTCCCCCAGAGAGGTCTGGCTTTGGCTCTCGCCAAGGAACAGATCTGGCTTCTGTAAGCCTCACTCTGGGCCTCTCTCCGTGGCCCTCCTTTCAGAAGGCTGTCCGAGTGACCACCCTCATGAAGCGGCTCCGGGCACCGGAGCAGTCCAGCACAGCGACAGCCCAGGCCACCCCAGCCACAGACACTGCCACCGCTGGGGCTGCAGGTGGGGCCGCAGCCACAAGTGGGGCTGCCCCAGCCCCTGGGGGCAGCGCCACCTCAGCCATAGCAGGTGCTGCTGCCCTTGCTGCAAAGAGCGATGATGTAGTCCCCGCAGAACGTAGTGCCACCCCAGCCACCGACGGCAGTGTCACCCCAGCCACTGACGGCAGTGTCACCCCAGCCACTGACGGGAGCATCACCCCAGCCACCGATGGGAGCATCACCCCAGCCACCGATAGGAGTGTTACTCCAGCCACTGACGGGAGAGCCACACCAGCCACGGAAGAGAGCACCATGCCCACCACCCAAAGCAGTGTCACACCAGCCACCAAGGCAGCTGCCACCCCTGAGCCGGCTTTGGCCCAGCCGGACAGCACAGCCCCTGGGGGCACAAAAGGCCAGGCTCCGCCCTCTAGTAAAGGGGAAGAGGCTGCTGGCTATGCCCAGGAGTCTCGGAGGGAGGAGACCAGCTGAGTGAGCAGGCTGGTGTGGGGCAGGGGGCGGGCCGGAGGGTGGGAGAGTGGATGAGGGGCTTCTCACTGTACATAAGAGTCACTGGCATGATGCCCTTGCTCCCTCCTGCCCCTGCCTCCCAGTGTGGGGCATGTCTGGGGGCCACGGGAGAGCAGTCTCATCTCCTGTGTGTATGTGCGTGAGTGGTGGGCAGGCCAGAGGCAGGACCGGCCCCAGCCCCTGCATGGATTCCTTGTGGCTTTTCTGTCTTTCGCTAGCTTCACCAGTTTCTGTTCCTTGTGGGATGCTGCTCTAGGGATACTCAGGAGGTCCCTGCTCCCTTTCCCCTTCCCTTTTTGCCTCACGATTTCCCCAGGCAGGCCCTGCAGGTCCCATCCTCTCCCAGGCCCTAAACTTGGGTGGCCTTGCCCTGAGAGCTGGTCCTCCAGCGAGGCCCTGTCAGCGGTCTTAGGCTCCTGCACATGAAGGTATGTGCCTGTGGTATGTGGGCTGCTCTAAGAATGGGCACAGGCTGGTAGAGAGAATGTACAAATCTAGGGCAGTATGCTTTAAGACAAGACTGGTCGCATGATTGGGGGCACTGCTTGGTAGCTTTGGGGGTCCTCAGAAGTGAAAGAGAATGAGTAGGAGGGTAGAAACGTCCACCTTTGTTCCTGGAAAGTTCCCACCAATACCCTTGTGCTATTTCCTGCCCTCCTGGGTTCTGCAGTGGGTTGCCCTGTGCCCCGAGCTTCATAAGCCTGTCAGGGGAAGGAGGAACAGTTCGGGATGTGGCAATGAAAACTGGGAAGGCAGAGTGCAGGCCCAGTACCTAGAGCACCGGCCTAGCTGGGTCCTTACCCTGAGCCAGACAGGGAGGGCTGATAACCCTTGGCTCTTCTCTGATGGTGTCCCTCAGGCTCAGGCTGTGGTCCTCTCCATCCCAGGGGGCCTGCTACATGGCAGTGTCCCATAGTCTGATTTGGGGATTTGCCCTTCACAGGGGCAGATTTCTGCTCTCCTATTTCAAAAATAAAATAGAGAGGAACCTTCCCCCCCCCCCACCTCCCATGTCTGTGACCCATTTCCCCTTCTGTCAGGGCTTAGAGAGAGGCCCAGGTGCCTCTGAGCTATGCTGAGTTGCTTTTTCTGGGATGAGAAAGTGGAATAAGGCTCCCCAGTTTCCTGATGGAGGCTCCTGGCAGGTGCCCTTTGTCAGACCCCACCACAGCTTGGGCAGGCAGCCACACTGGTCCCGGCCTTTGCTCGGCACTCCAGTGGCAGTCCTGCCCTTCTCCCTGCATGCCTGTGGGTCTGCTCTGGTGTATGAAGGTCGGTAGGCTAACTGTATGCCTGCTGAACCTGGCAAATAAATGTCACCCTGCCAAAGCCTCTGGCCATCCTCTTGCCTTTGCTTCCTCTGTCTTACTGGGGAGGGGCCCCTGCAAGGCAATGGGGAGGGAAGAGGCTGGGAGCAGGTTCACAGGTCTGTGCTCAGTGCCATGAGGATTGCTTGGGCTGAGAGTACAGATCGTTCTTTACCGCTCTGTTTTCCTGGATTGTGGTGGCAGGTCCTCTGGACTTTAGAAATCCATGTGGGTGGTGGGCCCCGTCCTGAGCTGTGCCAAGGAAAAACCTCTGGCCTGCTGTTCTGACAAGTCCTGTTGAACAAGGAGCCCTTGTCTTGATTTAGGCATACAACTGAAACTCACCATGGACCAGCCACCATAGGGAGAGACCTTGCCCATGGCTAAAGTGGGCTTCCCTGGGTTGTGGAGAGGGTGCAGGGTGGGCAGTGCACAAAGGTTCTAAACTGCCTTTTGTGTTGATTCCTCCTTGTGAACAACGCCTGTGCTTTCCACATAGGCCCAAAGAACTTCACTCTGGGTCTACTTCAGGTGGAACAAATCAGCTTTAGATCATACATAAGGCTTCTTCTGGGGAGAGGGTAGTAGTGCTGTTAAAAATAGGTAAGCATGAAAACTCCTAGGAAGACCAGTCCTGAGTGGCCCAGATGAATTCACCAGCGATGCTGCTCTTTCTCAGGGAGGACCCCAAGGATAACTAATCTGGTGTGGGAATCAATAAAAGGGTTTGTTAGTCACTGGTCTATGAAGCATCTGGGCCTTCAAAATTCTAACCCCACTACAGTCCAGAGGCATGCTGATCCTCCTGGGAGGTAAGAGCTAAAGTCAGGGTACTGGCCCTGCCGCCTCCAAACTTAGGGATCATCATGCCTTGCTTGGATAAAGCCACAATAAGCTTGGGGTGTCCTGAGGGGTTAGGGCCTGTGTGCATCTTTCTAGGACCACTCAGAGCCGAGGGCTGAGAGGGTGGAGCATTCTTTAGTCTGTGGGAACTATGGGCTTCCGGGCGTATGGTCGGGCACTGCCCAGAGCCCAGGGGACCACTCCATCCGGACCATCGTCCCGTTCCCCTACGGCTTCGGTCTTCTTGACTCTCTGGAAGTGCAGAGAAGGCTGCCCTGACAGAACAGGGCTGAGGAGCCCGCGCCCGGCGCGCTTCGCACCAGATCTGGCTTCGGACCATAATGTCTTATCTTGCCCAGAAAGGGGCCCGCCGGCGGCATAGCTGCTACGGGTACCTGCCGAATCCTTCCGGGAGCTACTGGAGTGTTGCCGCTGACAGATCAGACTCGCGCTCAGCCCCAGGAGTCTCTTCGGTCGTTAAGCCCCGCCCCCATGGCTCATCCAATCCAGACCCAGCCTCCGGGCTCCGCCTCCATGTTCCTTATTACCACTTCCGGTTCGCTCCCGGAAGTTGCGCTGGGGAGCCAAATTTGAAGCCCGCGGGGACGCGGGGGCGCGGCCGCGAAGCTGGACCGGTCGACGTTTCCTTGGCTGCCTGATCCCCTTTAGACCAGTCATCATGCCTATCCGTGCGCTGTGCACTATCTGCTCCGACTTCTTCGACCACTCCCGAGATGTGGCCGCCATCCACTGCGGCCACACCTTCCACCTGCAGTGGTGAGTGACCGCAGTGGCGGGGCTGGGCTCTCGGCCTGGTACCGCTACAGAACTGGGAGGTGTGGGTCCCCGGGCTCAGCCCAGACAGGTGATTAAGACGGCACTAGACTGATCCCCACGGTAGGCTCCCGACCTGGGTAGAGGCAGGTCTGGGGAGGCTTCCCGGAGGAGGTGACAGCTGAACTGAGAGTCCAGGGAAACAGAGTTGGTTCGGTGAAGATAAAGTAGGGGGCTCCTTGATCCGCTAGCTGAGAGATGTGACCTCAAAATTAGTCCGGGCGGAGGTGAGCTTTCGCCAAATTAACGAGGCATTTTATTTTTTTGAGGTAACCTCATAGGCTTCTGGCTATCTGACTTGTGGTTTGCTTGATGGTTTGGGATTATTCCACCCAGATTCATCTCGTTGGTCGAACACCTCAGTGTATTCACTGACGCCGAGAAACCCAAGATAACATGGAAGGAAGGGTAAGGGGGCACTTGGATGGCTCAGTTAGTTAAGCACCTGCCTTTGCCTCAGGTCATCTCAGGGTCCTGAGATGGAGCAAGTCTGCTTCTCCTTCTCCCTCTGTGATCTCTCTCTCTCTCTCTCTCAAATAAGTTAATAAAATCTTTTTTTTTTTTTAAGTTAATAAAATCTTAAAAAAAAAAAAAAAAAGCCAAACATGGAAGGGCAAGGAGGTGCTCCCTGATCCACCCATCCTGCTACCCTTTGAATGTACAGCTGGTGAGGAAAGATTCCCCTAGCAGCTGTGGACTGGCTGATTCAGAGCTCTTTTTTAAAAATGAAATATAATTGACATACCGGATTATGTTAGTTTCAGATACACAACATATTGATTCATCAATTCTGTACATTACTCGGTGCTTACCACGATAATTGTGGTCACCGTCTGTCACCATACAACAGTATTTTTTTAAAGATTTTATTTATTATGGGGCATCTGGGTGGCTCAGTTGGTTGAGCGACTGCCTTAACCTCAGGTCATGATCCCAGGGGCCTGGGGTCCAGCCCCCCATCCCTTCTCAGCCGAGAGCCTTCTTCTCCCTCTTCTGCTCCCTCTGCTTGTTCTCTCTCTCTCTGTCAAATTAATTAATTAAGAAAAAAATATTTTATTTACTTATTTGAGAGAGAGAGAAAACTGCAGAGGGAGAAGGAAAAGCAGGCTCCCTGCTGAACAGAGAGTCCAATGTGGGGTTTGATCCCAGGACCCTGGGATCATGACCCGATAAAAAGGCAGACACCCAACCAGCTGAGCCACCCAGGCACCCACCATAGAACAGTATTACCGAGCATATTTCCTACGCTTTCCTTTTCATCTCCATGACTTCTTTATTTTATAACTGGAAGTTTGTACCTCTTAATTCCCTTTATCTATTTCCAGAACTTTTCCATCATTCCGAACAGAAACACTGTACCAATTAAATTGACAACTCTCCATTACCCCTCTCCCCGTTGCCCCCCAAAACCTATATTTCAGCCTCTGTGTCCTTGAATTTTCCTATTCTGGGTATCTTGTATAAGTGAATCATACAATACACATCATACAATATTTGTTCTTTTGAGTTTTGCTTACTTCCCTAAGTGTAATGTTTTCAAGGTTCATCCATGTATTAGAATTTCATTCCTTTTATGACTAAAATTCGATTGCATGGAAAAACCACATTTTATTTATCCCTTCATCTGTTAAAGAACTTTGGGTTGTTTCAATGTTTTGGCTACTATGAATAATGTTACAATGAACTGGTTTAGAAGGATCTGTACAAGTGCCTGCTTTCATTCCTCTTGGGTTATACCCAGAGATGGGATGACTGGATCATATGGTAATTCTATGTTTAATTTTCTGAAGAGCTACTTTACTGTTTTCCATGTTGACTACACCATTTTATATCCCCACGAGCAAAGCACAAGCGTCCAATTTCTCCACATCCTTGTCAACACTTGTTATTTTCTTTTTTTAAAATTTTTTTTTAAAGATTTTATTTATTTATTTGACAGAGAGATATCACAAGTAGGCAGAGAGGCAAAGAGAGAGGGGGAAGCAGGCTCCCCGCTGAGCAGAGAGCCCGATGCGGGGCTCGATCCCAGGACCCTGAGATCATGACCCCAGCCAAAGGCAGAGGCTTTAACCCACTGAGCCACCCAGGCGCCCCACACTTGTTATTTTCTGTTTTTGCTTTTTTATAATAGTTATCTAATGGGTATTTTTTTTTTATGTGTGTGTGTTTATAGCTATCAACTTCCCTTTTAGCATGCTTTCACTGAATTCTGTAAGTCTTGGTATGTGGTGTTTTCATTTTCACTCACTCAAGGTATGCTCTAATTTCCTTTATGATTTCTTCTTTGATCCATCAGTTATTTAAGAGTGTGTTAACTTCCATGTATTTGTGAATTTTCCAGTTTTTTTCTGTTACTGGTTTTCAGTTTTATTCCATTGTGATCAGAAAAGATACTTTGTATGATTTTAATCTTTTAAAATTATTTAGTACTTGTTTTATGATCCAGCATATGGTCTATCTTGGGGAATGTTCCATGTGCAGTAGAGAAAAATGGTTATTCTTCTGTGATTGAGTGGAGTATTTGTGTGTTAGATCTAGTTGGCTTATGTTGTTTGAGTCCTCTATTTCCTTATCGATTACCTGTCTGATTGTATCCATAGATTAATAATATCTATCCATTATTAAAAGTGTGGGTTATTGACATCTCCAACTTTTATTGTATAATTGTCTATTTCTCTCTTTAATCCTGTCCAATTTTCTTCCATATATTTTTTGGCTCTGTTGTTAGGTACATGTATGTTTATAATTTTTATTTCTTCTTGTTGGATTCTACCTTTTATCAACATATAAAGTCCTTCTTTGTTTTTTGTAACCTTTTTTTAACTTAAAGTCTATTTTGTCTAACAACAACATAGCACTTCAGCTCTCTTTTTGTTACCATTTTTTTACTTATCCTGCTTGGGATTCATTATGGTTCTCTGACTTGTGGAATGGTTTCTTTAATTAGTTTTGGAAAATGATCAGCCATTATCTTTTCATGTGTTGTCTCTATTCCATCATCTCTTTTCTTTTCATATTAGTTTCTCATTTCTATTATAACAAATTACTACTAACTTGGTGCTTTAAGGGACACCTGGGTGGCTCAGTGGGCTAAAGCCTCTCTGCCTTCGGCTCAGGTCATGATCTCAGGGTCCTGGGATCAAGCCCCACATCAGGCTTTCTGCTCAGTGGGGAGCTGGCTTCCCCCTCTCTCTGCCTGCCTCTCTGCCTACTTGTGATCTCTCTCTCTGTCAAATAAATAAATAAAATCTTAAAAAAAAAAAAACAACTTGGTGCTTTAAAGGAAAACAGATTTATTATCTTGCAGTTCCAGAGATCAGAAATCCAAAATGGGTTTACCAGATTATAGTCAATGTTTGTAAGTAGAGTTATGCCTTTCTTGGCTCATGGCCCCATTCTCCATCTTCACATCTCTCTGTATGACTCTGACACCCCTGCTTCATTTAGGGATCCTTGTGATTACATGGGGGCACACCTGGATAATCTCCCTGTCTCAAGATTTTGAAAAAAAAAAAAAAAATTTATTTATTTATTTGAGAGAGAGAGAGAGAAAGAGAAAGCGAACAAGCAGAGGGAAAAGGCAGAGAGAGAAGCAAGCTCTCACTGAGCAAGAAGCCTAACGTGGGGCTCTATCCCAGGACCCTGGGATCAGGACCTGAGCTGAAGACAGACATTCAACCCCCTGAGCCATCCAGGGCACCCCCGTCTCGAGATCCTTAATCACATCTGCAAAATTACTATTGTCATATAAGGTGAAATAGTCACAGGTTTGAGAAATTAGAACATAGACTTCTTGGGGAATGTGCATAATTCCACCTAATACTTTTTTGGAACTCCTTATTATGTGTATGCTAGAGCTTCTCGCATTATCTTCTTTTATCATCTCTTGCATATTTTTCCGTCTTTTTAATTCTCAGTGTCTTTCCTGACCTATCTTCATTTTTCTAATTCTTCAACCGTGCCTAAACTGCCACTAAACTCATCTTTCAAATTCTTAATTTTGGTCATTTTTTATTTTAGAATTTCTGTTTGGTTCTTATTAAATTCTGCCATGCCACCTTTTATTCTGTAGTTCTCTAGTGACATATTTTTTTCTTTTCTAAAATAAACTCTAGGGGCGCCTGGGTGGCTCAGTCGTTAAGCGTCTGCCTTCGGCTCAGGTCATGATCCCAGGGTCCTGGGATCAAGCCCCGCATCGGGCTCCCTGCTCAGCAGGAAGCCTGCTTCTCCCACTACCATTCCTTTTGCTTGTGTTCCCTCTCTCACTGTGTTTCTCTCTGTCAAATAAATAAACTCTTTAAAAAAAAACAAACAAACAAACAAAAAAAAAAAACTCTACCCCACCACAGGGCTCAAACTCACAACCCTGAGATCAAGAGTCACATGCTCTATGGCTGAGCCAGCCAGGCACCCCTCTACTGATATTTTCATGTTGATTTTTATTTCCTTAGCATGCTGTGTTACGTTGTATCTGACAATTCCCATATCTGAAGTCTTTGTGTATATGTTCTGATTTGCATGTGTAGTGCTTTATTCCTTGTCTGTTTGCTTTTTAAAAAAAACTAAAACAGGGGCACCTGGGTGGCTCAGTGGGTTAAGGCCTCTGCGTTCGGCTCAAGTCGTGATCCCAGGGTCCTGGGATCAAGCCCCTCATGGGGCTCTCTGCTCGGCGGGGAGCCTGCTTCTCCCTCTCTCTCTGCCTGCCTCTCTGCCTACCTGTGATCTCTCTCTGTCAAATAAATAAATAAAATCTTAAAAAAAAAACAACAACACTAAAACATTTACTTTATGTAAATGGTTATACATGATATACCTTTTTTGTATCTGGCTTCTCTTCCTCAATGTTAAGTGTATGTGATTCATCCATAAGGTTGTTCTTAGTTGTAGACTCAGTCATTCTCCTTGCTGTATAGCATTCCACTGTGCCTGGCTACCTTTGAATTTATCTCATACCTAATATATGGAAAAGTGTTTACAGGGGCACCTGGGTGGCTCAGTCATTAAGTGTCTGCCTTCTGCTCAGGTCATGATCCCAGTGTCCTGGGATCGAGCCCCACATCGGGCTCCCTGCTCGGCAGGAAGCCTGCTTCTCCCGCTACCATTCCCTCTGCTTCTGTTCCCTCTCTCGCTGTGTTTCTCTCTGTCAAATAAATAAAAAAATTAAAAAAAAAAAAAGTATTTACAGAAAGAAACTGAGGCCTGGGATGATGGTATTATCTTCCAGAAAGAACTCTGTTTCTCCCTGCTCCCTGGTGGGAGAGTCTACTAGTAGGAGACCAATTAGAGTTGAAGTCTTGAGGTTTTGTTGGACCACTCAGATAGATGAGGCGAAGCTGGACTGTGTTTTGCTTTTACCACAACTTGCATTTACTTCTGGTTTACCTTTACTCTGAAAGTGTAGCCCTTTGAAGTCCCAGCTTAAAGTGGGGGTGTTATTGTAATCCCTATCTCTGAAGGATCCTGGGCTTTGGCTGCTGCTCCCTCCTAGTCAGAGCCTCGAATATTGACAAAAGAGCAGCGCGCATCGGGAAGGCCACACCAACAGGGCCAAAAAAGGGCCGATTGGTCAGTGTTTGTACCAGTGAGGCCCCGTGGGTTGCGCTGTCCCACTGTGGTACTGCCCGCCTTCATCGTCAGGCATCAGGTCAAAGAGGAATGAGTCAGACATTGTGGGTGTCAGGGTGACTACCTGGCCTGAACGGCTCACCAGTCTGCTTCTCTGCTTCCCATTCCAGCCTGATTCAGTGGTTCGAGACCGCACCAAGTCGGACCTGCCCGCAGTGTCGAATCCAGGTAAGGGCGATGGGGTGAAAACACCTCAGCTGAAGACATCTTTTCCTTGCCAGGGAGTGGGAATCAGGAAAAATCTCTGAAATTGAACAATATCTTTGACCTTTTTGGACCCTCATGGTTTGAGGCTGATTAAGCCTTACTTGTGCTTTTGAGTGGCTCAGGAGGATTGCTTGTGCCCAAGAGTAGCTGGCAGATGGACTTGTTGTCCGGGCCGGTCTTCACCTGGTAAATTTGGCCCCTTTCCTTGCCTTTCCCCACCCCCAGTGCCCAGCAGTTGGAGTTGGGTTAGCTTTGGGACGGTTACCGCATCGGTCTGTGGTGATAGGACTTCAGTAACCACCAGACCCGTGGCACCAGCGTGGGGCACCTGCAGGGATACAGAGCTCATCTGATCCCAGGGGATGTGCTGTGAAAAGTTAGGCCTGAGAACAGGCCTGGCCGCATGTTAGGCTGCATGTCCTTCCCTGTCAGCCTTGCATGTGACCCAGCTCCACTGTCATACTCTTACCTGTCCTTTCATCCAGGTTGGCAGAAGAACCATCATTAATAAGCTCTTCTTTGACCTTGCCCAAGAGGAGGAGAATGTCTTAGATGCAGAATTCTTAAAGGTACCTGGGATTTATGTCATTCTACTGCACCCCAAGCCCTCTGCGAATTTACTCTGCTCCCTCCCGGGGTAGGTGTATAAACTGTGGAGACAGAGTCTGGAGGGAGATTTGTAGAGGTTTCAAGGCAGAGGGGAGGAGAGCAGAGGAAAAGTGATGATAAGACCTGGTCATCGGAGAGATACACTGTTAGGGAAGAAAGGAGCCACGCAACCGTGAGCCTTTGTCCTTGGGACTTCAGAGCGATTCCCACCAAAGTCCAGAGTGTCTCTCCTGAGCTTCTCTCACCTTGTGGAGGTTCTGCAGCCATCCTTCCCAGCCCACCTTGCTGCGTGGGCAGCTAGAGACTGATCAGAAAACTCTCCTAGTCCTCAGCCACAGAAGATGTGTGAACCCACTATTCAAAACCTGGCTGTGCCTCAAAACTCTGGGGAAGCTTGGTGTATATTCACTTACCTGAGTCTTTCCCGGACTAGGAATGGAGGGCAGAGCCCCTGGAATCAGGATGTGAGCCAGGGCAGAAACCCACAACGCAAGGGAGAATGGGTGGATTCCGCCTACACTTCTTCCCTTCAAATCCAAGGTTTAACTTTCTTTGTGTACCAGGGGACTGAATTGGCCAAAACCTCTTGAGGAAGTGGGATTGGGATTCACAATGCACCTGGACAGAGGGTTCATTTGCTGGGCGTCCGCCAGCCCAGGGTCCATTTGGCCCTGCCCCCAGGGTGCCGTGATGTCCTTGGAACCTTTCTGCTTCAAGAACGCAGGGCTTTTGTGCTTAAAGCCAGCACGTTCATCGTCATGGTAACTGCTCCTGGTTTTAAGCTGCGTCCCCCCTGTGATAAAGACAACAAAGGCAGCTTCCTTCCTTTCTGGCTTTCAAAGCTGGATCTAGGAGACGGAGAGGCAGCATCTTGAGTAGTCTGGAGCAAAGGCTTGCGGGCCCCTTGCTTAGGTGTAGGAGCCAGGCAAGTTGGTGTCTGCTCTCCAGCAGCCCGTGCGTGCCCTTCTCTACCACTGTTTGCTCTCCCGGATATTCCGCTGACGCGAGCCTCCCCGCCACCAAAAGCTTTTGCCCTGGAGTCCCGGGTGGGGGATTTAGACAGAACGGAGCTTATCCATCTACTGGGGCTAGGCTTTAGTATGGGTCACATGCGAAATTCTGAGTCTCGTATTGACCCGGAAAGGGTGATCGGGGGGAAGCTGTGCCTGAATCCCGTCCAGCCCACCATGAACCCGTGGCCAAGCCTCTTAGTTCTGCAGTGCCTGGATTTCCCCGCTTATGGAAAACTTCTCTTGCCCACACGGGGTGTTGAGTGCTCCCAACTCCTGAATGGGAGCTGGGCTCATTTCTGCCCCAGCCTCTCAGTGGTTCTGTGGCAGTGGCTCTGTAACTCATGCACGGGCTTTGAGAGGTTCATTTGACCTTCGCAGTAGTCTGGTTAGAGCCTAGCACGTGTGAGGTTTCAACCAGAGACACGAAGTAGTCCCAGCTTACCTACCTGATTAGAGTTGGAAGATTCGTGGTACCCAGAGCCAGCTCAGAGGTTGGAAAGAAGTAGACTGTGAAGCAAGTAGGACCTGGGGTAGAGGGAAGGAGTGGTGACCCAAGGTCCTTAGCCATCCCACCTCTGTGTCACCAGTGAGTGCAGCTGAAGCCCAGAGACCGTAAGGGGCGGCACAGGGCCAACTTGATGGGGGCCTCTGCTGTGAGACTGATCCCACTGGTCCAACTTCACTTCTCTTGCCCCTGTTCTGCCTCCTTCCCTGTCCCAGGGTCTTGTACTTGAGATTATTTTCCTTCGTCTTACCTACTTAAAAAAAAAAAAAAAAAGCGTAGCGATAAAGCAAGATGTATCTCTCCACTGTTGGCCTAGCTTGGCTGTGACATATAGCAGGGTCTGTGCCTCCCTGGACCTACAGGCCTCATTGTCTCCTTCTGGATCCCCCTGCAAGCCTTTTGGGATGCTGTGTGGAAGCCAGGTATGATGCCTTTCTGCTTATTGTGGATATTGCCTTGTAGAATGAACTGGATAATACCAGAGCCCAGCTTTCCCAGAAAGGTGAGTTAATAAGAGACAAGGGGCCCTGGGAAGCCCCTGACCTAGGTTCTTGGGGGAGAGGCCCTGGGAGGATTGCCTGCAGCCTTCTGGTGAAGCTAGGGGCTCTCCTTGCTTTGTACAGCCAAGAGTTTTGCCAGCTCTTGTGATTGGCAGGAAAGAAGAAGAAAGGGAGGTGCCTCAAGCTGTCCACCTAGGCCAGATGAGCCTTTTCTCTTTGTCTGAGGCTTCTTGCCCAGGACCGGGGGCTGGGAGGAGGCTACCTAATGGGACAGACTATTTCTAGGAGAGACTTTGGCTGCAGAGTTTAGCAGGAAACCTGCTTGAGTTCTGAGATGATGAATTAACTAGACCCTTGGGAGTGGAGAGCCGTGAAATCTTCACTCAAGTAGTTCTAAGCAGCAGAAAGAGGGTCTCATCCCATGCATGAGGAGACTCTGGCTTGGCTTCTTTGTCTTGGTGCATGCCAGAGAGAGAAGCGGGTCGCCCGCCTTGCTGACCAGAGACTCATTCCTTACCCGGCTCTGGGGGTGTGGTGCTGGAGCCCAAGGGCTCAGGTTCTTAATGCTGACGGGTGAATGGGCCTCCCCCCTTCCCACCCCTGCTGCAGAGAAAGAGAAAAGGGACAGCCAGGTCATCATTGACACTCTGCGGGACACGCTGGAAGAGCGCAACGCCACCGTGGAATCCCTGCAGAAGGCCTTGGACAAGGCCGAGATGCTGTGCTCCACTCTCAAGGTAGGTCCCCAGGTCCTGTAGGCACAAGTCGGTTGGGCTTATCTTCTGGTTCTACCTTGGCCGTTACCTTTGTTTGTGCGGTTATAAAATAGAGGCAAATCCCTTCTTCCCCAGGCCACCCATATTGTACCCATCCAGCCCATAAGCAAAGGGTCATATTGGCCGTGCTTATGGATTTTGTGCCAGGTAGTCTGAAGAGGTGAGGCCTTCCCGGCGCTTCTCGGAGGGGCGGCTCAGCCAAGACCTCAGTGAGGCTGGACCTTGTTTCCAAAAGTGGTTTGTACTCCACCGATGAAGCCAGACTGAAGAACCTTCCATTAGCACTCCAGTCCTTAGCTAGGCTCTCTCTGGAGCCAGATCAAATAGCATCCCAGGGAGGAGCAGGGGGCCTTTGAAGTCAGCTGTGCTGAGCTGACCGGACAGATCAAAGCCTGCAGAGCAAGGCGCTCTAGACCCAGATGAATTTTGTATCAGCCTGGGTTGGTGAGCCTCTTGCTCTCTAAGGGGCATGAGGCGATTGATCTGAACCCGCAATTGATATTCTGGCCTCGTAAGAAGGAGCGGTCCTTGCTGGATGCCATTTGAAAGGGAAAGGGAGCCATCTTTGTGAACAGACAGAGCCCCAGGGTGTTCGTTGTCTCTGTTCCTGCTTGGTGGCTGGGCTGGATCACGTGGCCTGGCCAGTGGGAGGGAAGGAGTGAATCAGTACCTGACCGCAGAGCAGGCGTCTTTGATGGCATTCCCAGGTCAGGGATGGAGTGCTTTTGTGTTGAAGGCGGCCTGGCCAGCTGCCTCTGGTCCAGCTCTCCTATCCTGATTGATAACTGTCCTTGGGTCTAGATGGTGGATAATGAGACCTGGATTTGTGTTTCTTCAGCTGCCGACCTGACATGCACCATGAGCCCCTAAGCCACGGGACCTCGGCAGCCCACAGTGGGCCTCTAGATAGTGGGATGTGCCTGGGGTGAGGGGTAAGACACATCCCAGGAGGAAGCAAGCAGGGAGGTGAAGAAGCAGCTGGCGTAGGGCCTCCTAGCAGAAAAAGCACAAGCCAAAATGGGGCCCAGGAGCCTTCCTCCCCGGGGGCTGGGGACACACAGTTATCGGCATTTGGAAAAGCAGACAGTTGTGGAGTAGAGTTCTTAGGATGACTTTAGCCATGGTGCCTGGGATCCTCCAAGCAACAGGTAGGCATGGGTGTGTTTGCTCTGCAGAAGCAGATGAAGTACTTGGAGCAGCAGCAGGACGAGAGCAAACAAGCCCAGGAGGAAGCACGCCGACTCAGGAACAAGATGAAAACCATGGAGCGGTGAGCCCGGAGCTGGGGACTGCCCTCTGCCCTCCCTCCTACGACCCCCAGGGGGCCCAGCTCTTAGGACTGCAGTAAGGGTTGGATCACCTTTGCGGCTCAAATCTCCGCTGGCCACGTGGGGCTCGGGCCAGCTGAGTGTGGGCCCACGTGTCCTCACTCGGCCTCAGTGGGCTCCTCCACCTTCCATGGGGCCCCTGGCCTCAGTCCTCCCCTATTCTGTCGCCCGCGGCCCGGTGACCCGGCAGGTCTTTTGCTCCAGAGGTCTTTCTCCAAGGATCCCTGACCTCGAGGACCTGTCAGCACCCATTCTTTGCCAGCAGCATCCCTGCAGCTGTGTTCGGCTCTGCTGTGGGCCCTTTCTTTGGGTAGACCCGCCTACTAAAGCATGCTGGCAGGCCAGGCTGTCACCATAGCAACAGCAGCAAAGGAAAGCAGAGCTGCACTGGGTACCTACCCATCAGCCTCCAGATTTTAAATGTCGTGGGCTGGGTGTTTTTCAGGATTGAGCTCCTGCTCCAGAGCCAGCGACCCGAGGTAGAGGAGATGATCCGAGACATGGGTGTGGGACAGTCCGCAGTGGAGCAGCTGGCTGTGTACTGCGTGTCCCTCAAGAAGTATGTACTCTGGCCCCTGCGGCCCAGTCCAGGAGCTAAGCCACGGCACCCTCTCCCCTGCCCATCTCTTGTAAAGCAGAGCAGGCCGAGTAATGGGGCAGGCTCCAGAGCTATGCTGCCTCAGTTTGAACCCTGACCCCACCTCTCAGCATGTGGCCAGGAGTCAGTTTCTTAGCCTCTGACCCACAGCTTCCTGCATGGAGATAGTAATAACTTGCCTCATTGGGTTATTGAGAGAATGGGGGTGAATAGAAGTGTTTTCCTAAGCAGGCTGGCAGCACTCTGAGCTATAAGCCCCATCGTGATAAATGGAGCCTGTTTCCCATCAGCACTTACTGACTCTGCCTGACTTGCATCAGAAACTTTGCTCAGATTCTCCACTACTGCGGATGCGAGGTTGGGGAAAAGGGGTCACGTGGCTGACGGCTCAGAAGATCCCAGATGTCTCCTGTGAGGGCCAGGTGGTACAGGGGGCCTCTTCGGGAGGCCCTAGTAGGGCAGGGCTTCCTGCACACCTTCTCCAGTCACCAGGGCCTGCAGGACAGGCAGGGGACAGAGACCACGCTCCTTGAAGGACCCTCTGCACCCCTACCCTCTTGGACTCAGGGGTCAGAGCGGGAAAGAGACCTGGCTGAGGGGACAGCCTGGGCCTTGTGCTTTGTTTGGTACCAGGGTGCAGTCTGACTAGCAGAGTGCCCCATTCTGACATCTCTTTTCCTGGCCCCCCATTAGAGAGTATGAGAATCTCAAAGAGGCACGGAAGGCCTCAGGGGAGCTGGCGGACAGACTGAAGAAGGACTTGTTTTCTTCCAAAAGCAAGGTAACAGCGGGGAGCCGAAGGTGAGGGGAACAATGGCTGTCCTTTTGTTGTGCTTGTTCCTCCTGTCTCCTGAGCAAAGGCATGGAGCCCGACGGTGCAGCAGACTCCACAGGGCCATCGGGTGGCCCACAGAGACCGGTTAGTGGGCCTCGGCTCTGGCTCTGTGGCTTGTCCACTTAGGGTAGCTGGTGACGCAGGCCTCCCCCCCAGTACGTGCACACTCACGCTACTTTCTGTTCTTCCTGGCCCCTGGCACCTCTCAGCTGGCTGGAGAGCACAGATCTCGAATGTGACAGTGTTAGAGGCCTGCCTTTGTCCCAGGCCTGGAGTAGGAGGAACGTACTTGGAACCCGGTTCAGTCAGCACAGCTGCTTTATCTGTGGGCCCGGTGCCTCCATGGGCCGTCAGGTGTAGGACGCAGCCCTAGTTCCCAGGCAGCTCCAGATGGGCGCGGACAGGCCCCACAAAGCCAGGGTCTCCCCATGTGTCCTCAGACTCTTCTGGACCCTGGGCTCCCATGAGTGTGTGCTGGGTAGCAGCAGGTGGGGGCAGGGCACACGGCCTCCTGCTGGCCTGTCCTTTACTCCCTGTGCTTTCTTATAGTTGCAGACAGTCTGCTCTGAGCTAGACCAGACTAAGTTGGAGCTGAAGTCGGCCCAGAAGGATCTACAGAGTGCTGACAAGGAGATTGTGGTGAGGGATATCCCTGGCTCGACGGGAATGAGGGGTGGTTTGTGTGTCTTCCGAGAGCCTAGGAACCTGTGCCCCAGTCCATGGCGGTGGTTCCGGGTTCCCTGCATCCTCCGGGGTCAGAGCGGGTCGGGATGCATACCTTGGCCCCGATTGGGAGCCTGGGCCTCCTCAGCAGGGACCGACAGCATCGTGGGTCTTCCCCTACAGCCTATCCTGGACCTAGATCCCCAGAGATGTAGCCTCACCAGAGGAGAGGCTTCACCAGAGAGGGATTCTGAGACTGGGTGATCCTGGGGGTTTGGGATGTTGGGGGTTCAGGCCTCGCTCTGTTCCCAGTGGGCGTGCCCATCGTGCATGTCATTCATGTCCTTGGTGGTCTCTCCAGACTTGCTGCCTCAGCCTTTCTTTCACGCTCTTCTCTTTCCTTCCCCAAGAGCCTGAAAAAAAAGCTAACGATGCTACAGGAGACCCTGAATCTGCCACCAGTGGACAGTGAGACTGTCAACCGCCTGGTTTTAGAGAGGTTTGTTGACTTTCTGGGGTGTGCAGAGGTCATAAGCCTGAAGAACTCCCCGGTGAGGGTCTTCACTACTCCTGGCTTTGGTCAGGGGGGTGGTCCAAGTGGGTCTGAAGGCTGTGGGCTTCCTGCCCTAGGACACAGCCAAGATGTAGTTGGAAACAGCATCTAGGCAAGCTCTGGGCTCTGACAAGGAAAGGCCAAGGTCGGCCAGAGAGGGATGGGCAGGGAAGGGACGGGAGCGTTGATTGTCCTCACGCATCCTGTTTATGGAATGCTTACCAAATGCATCTCTCTGCCCCAGATTCTGAAACAAACATGAAACCAGTTACCAAAATAAATTCCCCCACTGCTCTCAGGAATGTGTGTATTAAAGCTGCCGGCAGGGGGAGCCAACAGGCAGACGGATGGGCGTCCCTGCCAGGACTGGCCGCCCATTCCTCCTAAGTGTTTCACAGAAGCCGACTGGCTAAGAGCATCTCGGGACAGTCCTGCCTAGCTGCCCAGCTGCTGGCCCAAACAAGAAGCACGTAACCCAGTGGCCCAGCCTTTTATTTGAGCCACTTTTCAATGTCCTTTGGAAAATCGTTATGTTCTTTCTTCCTCCCATACAATCAGTTGCTGGAGTCTGCCCAGCTAACCTCTGTGGTGCCTCCTGACCCGATCCCCCGCTGCCACCTCCAGGTGAGGCTGGTGACCCATCCTCCGGCTTCTCCTGTCTGCCCAGCTTATCAGCTCCCGGGCTTCACGTCATTCCTTCCCCACCAGACACTCCCAGACCTCTGGGCACTGTACCTGAGGCTCTCGTGGAGCCAGGCTGTGCGCACCCACCCGGTGATGGGTAGACCAGGAACTGCCTCTTGCTCTGTGTTCCTCCCCACTGGGGAGTCAGTGCCAACAAGCCAGTGTCCTCTCATTCTCATTGTACCTTTAGCTCCTCAAGTGTACTCTTTCCTTTTTACCTCAGACTCTCCAGTGTCTCTTCGTGGAGCTACAGCTACCTGCCCACCCCAGTCTGGGTTGGACTGGGAAACGGCTGTGGGAGTGTGAGGCCCACAGAGGCTCACTCTGTGAGGGCCAGTATGTTGCTGATTTGGACAAACTAGATTCCGTGTCTGGTCCTGCCTCCCCGCTCCACCCTCATAGCCCAGCGGCCACCCCGGCCTGAAAGCACAGGTAGCAAAGGGCTCTGTCGGGAGCTTGGCTCGTAGAGATCTGATAGTCTCAAAGTCCATCTCATGTGGTCAAATGTTTAGAGCTCAAACTGCCTCAAGGCAGGAAGTAAAAATCCTTCTCCTAGGCTGTCACTCAAGGCTGTAATCTACAAGCTCCACGTGCTCCCTGCACTTCCCAGTCTGTGGGCCTCAGGGTATTTCCACACACTTGTGCTCTGTGTCCGGCATCCACAGGGAGGGATGCCTCTAGGCTCCCAGGGATTTTGCATGCCTGCTTTGGCTCACTTTCTTTACTACTCCATGCCGGAGCGAGGCCTAGACTTCTGTAACAGGTTCTTTCTGAGGGCGTGCTGTGTGTCAGGCCCTCTCAGTCCTCCTGGAGCCTGTGTTCCAGTAGGATAGACAAACTGGGGAGTTAGATGGTGAAACCCCCACCAACATTCGCTGGTGGATGGACATCTGGATTGCTTCCCCCTTTTAACTGTTGTGAGTATGCAGCTGTGAACATAGCTGTGCACATATCTCTGAGCTCCTGCTCTCAGCTCTGGATGTATACCCAGAAGTGGAGTGGCTGGGTCCTATGGTAATTCTATTTTTAATCTTTTGAGGAACTGCTGTACTATTTTACATGGCAGATGTACCATTTAACATTCCCAACAACAGTATACAAGGATTCCAATTTTTTTTTCAAGATTTTGTTTTTAAGTAATCTTCATACCCAACATGGGGCTCAAACTCAGGACCCCAAGATCAGGAGTCACCCGCTCCACCCATTGGGCCAGCTGGTTGCCCCAGGGTTCCAGTTTTACCACATCCTCACCAACACTTGTTATTTTCTGTTTGTTTGGGTTTTGCTGTTGTTGTTTCTAGCAGCCGTCCTCCTGGATGTGAAGTAGTATCTCATGGTAATCTTGATTTGCATCACCCTAATGACCAGTGACGTTGAGCATCTTTTCATGGGCTTACTGGCCATCTGTAGATCTTTTCTGGAGAAAAGTCTATTTAAGCCCTATGTCCAGTTTTGAACTGGGTTGTTTGTTTTCCATTATAGGGCTTTAGTTCTATCTATATTCTAGATTTTAGTCTTTTATGAGAGAGGTGATTTGCAAATAGATTCTTCCGTTCTGTGGATTGCCTTCTTACTCTGTTGACAGTGTCTTTTTTTTTTTAAAGAATTTATTTGGGATGCCCAGGTGGCTCAGTCGTTAAGCGTCTGCTACCAGCTTAGGTCATGATCTCAGGGTCCTGGGATCGAGCCCTGCATCAGGCTCCCTGCTCAGCAGGAAGCCTGCTTCTTCCTCTCCCACTCCCCCATCTTGTGTTCCCTCTCTTTGCCAAATAAATAAATAAATCTTAAAAAAAAAAAAAAGAATTTATTTTTTTGTGGGAGAGAGAGAGAATGAGCATGGGGGCAGGGAGGAGAGGGACAAGCAGATTCTGCACCAAGCCCAGAGCCCAATGCAGGGCTCAATCCCCCAACCCCAAGATCATGACCCTATCCAAAACCAAGAATCAGATGCTCAACTGACTGAGCCATCTGGGTGCCCAAACGGTGTCTTTCGATGCACATAATTTTAAATTTTTTTGAAATCCAACTTGTCTGCTTTTTCTTTTATCACAATTTCATATTACTTTTTAAATGTAGCTTGTGAGCATTTCCCTATGTTATTAAGTTTACTCTCTGGAAACACTACTTTAATGTCTAAGGCTGTGAAAGTGCCAGCCCCCTGGGGAGTCATTTGACCGTTTCCAATGTTGCGCCATTTGCCATCTCCATCAGTCTGTGGTCACATCTCTGGCCCCTTGCACTGCATTCTGACAAATGAAGCTGTTTGGTCAAAACACAGCCTTGTTTGTACACTTGGGTTTTGTGTGTGTTTTGCTTACTTCCTTCCATGTCTTGAAGATTTTCCCTGGCCCTGTGATAGAAGCACTAAGCCAAGTGGTTTTGTCTATAGAGATTCAGGCTTCCTTGCAGGGTGGCCCTGAGCCAGGTGTGGGCTCCAGGCCCCTGGAACCAGGCCATCTCTGATGCTTCAGGGACTGCTGTCCTTCTGGACTGCCACGGTGGTCCAGAGTAACCAGGCCAACTCTGCCTATAGCCCAGCCCCTGTGGAGATGCTGAGCCTGAAGCTTCGCCGACCAGCCTTCGGTGAGGACATTGACCTCAATGCCACCTTTGATGTCGACACCCCTCCATCCCAGGCCTCCAGCATCCATCATGGCCACGCCAAGAAGCTCTGCCAAGAGGTAGCGCGGTGAGTGGTAGTCCCTGGCCCTGTCCACAGCCCTAAGAGAGGGTGACCAAGAGGTCTCTGCTGGCCCTGCCCTCGTCACTCCGAGTGGCTGACGGGGCAGTGAGGGTCACCTGGAGTTGGCCATGACTTTGGGTCTGACCACCTCTTCTTCCCTCTCCTGAGCAAAGCTCTGTACAAAGCTCTTCTCTTGCTTGTTTTAGTCATCACTATCACCCTTCAAGCAAAGGTGTTGTGATGTGAGTTGGAGAGAACACAGGGGTCCCAGTCGGGGCAGGTCTGGGTGGATGATGTTGGGGGACGTGTGTGCTCCCCATACCTTGAATGCCTGCCCACCAGAGTCCTGAGCCAGGGACTCTGAACTTTCTCTCCTCTTCTACTGTGTGCCTCTTGGGCTCATGCTTAGGACCATCTCAAATCATGGAGCCCAGGGCGCCACCACCCGAGGGAGTATCCCATAGGGGCAGGTGTAAGAAGCTGGTGGGGTGTAAGAAGCAGGTGGGGAGCTGCAGGGGCGTGGGTGGGACCTGCACTAGGGGTGCAGAGGACTGGGAATGGCGAAGTTGTCTGCTTGGCCAGAGCAGGCCAAGTTTGGTTCATTAGGGACACGAGAACTACTCTTGAAGGTACACATAGGTATAGGCTGCTCGAGTAAGGGGGCCAAGGGCCGGGCGGGTTTCTCCTTCATCAGAGACTTCGGACGTGAGAGAAAGAAGTCAAGGTGTCAGACAGTGAGGGTGGAAAAGGCCTGGGGGGGGGGAAGGGAGAGCCAGCTGGGCTTGCCACCTCTCCCCACCCTCAGGGCTGGAGGTACCTGTGTCATCCGGGGCCAGGCCTGCCAGCAGTGGAAAACAACCCTTGGGCATGTGGGCTGCCGTCAGGGAACCTACAAGTTTCTTGTAGGTTTCTTGGTTTCTTGATGTTGTCTCTTTAGCCGTAAAGGGTGAGACGTTTCTATCATCTTTAGGGCCTACAGGTGGGTGGGGGAACCCAGGACGTTTCCACCTTGGATCCGCCACCCCAGGGCCAAACTTGCAACAAGTTAAGAATCTTCCCATGGTCGTCATATAGCCTCACCACAGGCCAGGGGGGCAGGAGCGGAGGGCTCCAGAGCTGACAGGCCCCATCTTGCCTCTGTCCTCATGGCTCTAAGAAGCCACAGGGTCAGCCCTAGGTTACCATCCTTTTACCCACCTGGGAAAATACCAGGAGAGGCTATTCAGCTGCTAGTGTCCCCAGGAATTGGATGGAAATACTGTGTCTAGTTCTGGAGCTGGGAGCGAATGTCCAGGGCCTCAGATCAGTTCTGCCCCCAGCCCCTACCTGCACAGATTACCTGGGAAGATGGCCCAACCCTGTGTGAGGAGAGCACTTTATGAGCTACCAGCTGAGGATCTTACAGAGGAGCTGGCCCCTCTCTGGGCAGATGCGGCTAAGTCTTAGCTCACGAGACGCCTTCTGCCTATGTGGCTTTCTTCCTGTGGGTGGTGAATCAGCGGGGCCTCCAGCCCCACAGAGAGCCCAGGACGTGCTGTGGTGCCTGAGGCCTTGGGAGCATTGGAATTGGTTTGGCTCCAAGTGGAAGCTACAAGCCTGGGAAGTGGTCCAACTTCCCCCTCCCCACTCTGGCAGCAATGGTGTCCAGCTGTTCATAGACCTGCACGTGGGGTGGGGCTGACCGAGGGGCCTGGCCCAGCAGCCCGCTGTTAAAGCAGCTGTGCCCCATGGTGGCTCCTCGAGGGCCGTGTGCTGAGCCTGGCTTGCCTGGCCCTGTGTCTTGCTCACCTGCCTCTTGCCTTCCCGTCTCGCTCTCGCAGCTCCCCCATCCAGGACATCCCCAAGAAGATGCCCAAAGGGCCCAAGCAGGTAAGCCTTCCCCGAAGAAGTCAGGCAGAAGTCACCATCAAACCCTTGCCAGGACCGAGTGGCCACTGAGAGGGCAGGGTCTTGCCTGAGCGTCTCACTCCTGGCCCAGGACTGAAACACCTTGGAGCTACCTGGGAACTCTCCTCATTATCCTTTCTGCCTCCGGGTGAGGGGTCAGAGGTCCTGCTCCTGTTCCACCGCCACAACCCACCCCGTCCTCTGCTGCCACCGGGCTCCTCAGGTCTGGCTTTGGGGTCTCCCCTCCAGGAGTCCCAGCTCTCACTGGGTGGCCAGCGCTGTGTGGGAGAGCCAGATGAGGAGCTGGCCAGTGCCTTTCCTGTCTTCATCCGGAATGCTGTCCTAGGCCAGAAACAGCCCAAGAGGGCCAAGGCAGAGCCCTGTCGCAGCACAGATGCAGTGAGTATGGCTGCCCACATGGGGCAAGTGCCAGCGCTCTTCGGGGGCCAGCCCCCTCGCCTATTAGCCTGGCCCACTCACGTCTTCCTTCTACTTTAGGTTAGGACAGGCTTCGATGGGCTTGGAGGTCGGACGAAATTCATCCAACCTGTATCCTTGTTCTGTGGCGTTGGGCTGAGCCGAGCTAGCCACCGTCCCTCACCCGCACCCCCCACCCCCAGCCTGGCTGTGGCTGCAGCCTCAGGTGTGCAGAGCTGGGCCTCGCTCAGTAGAGTAGAGCTGCCCCGCCCCGAAGCCTAGGCCTTTGCTGCCCGGTGTGCTCTTTAGGCCTCTTCCTTGACACCTTCTTCAGACTGACACGTCGACGATCCGCCCATTGCCTGTGAAACCCAAGCCCAAGACTAAGCAGAGAGTGATGGCGAGGAGAGCGCTACCTCCCTCCCAGGCCAAGCTGGACACCTTCCTGTGGTAGTGAGAACGGTGAGCTGGATCAATGGCCCGATATATGCCTCCAAGTTACAAGCCAGGACTGGCTCAGCAGGGAGTTTGGGGGGCATGGCCCCTCTTCCAGACCAGCCCCAAGGGCAAGAGTAGACAAAAAGATGGGGGTGAGGGTGAGGCCCAGAAGCCTTGCTTTTCCTGCACTTTCCCTGCCCGCACCCCGCAGCTGGGTCTACCATACTGGGCCTACGTGTGACTGCTGAAGTAAGACCAGCAGAACTTCCTCCTTGTCAGAGGCTCCTGTTTATGGCCAGATGTGGCTGGGCTGCTGCTGGTTCTCCAGACTGAGGTCTTTTGTCGACTGTGTGGACCAAAGTGCCTGAGGCTTCTCGGGCAGTTTCAGCCTGCCCAAGCTTCTGCCTGCTTCTGCCTTGCTGCTAGGCATGGCCAGAGCCGAGCAGGATGGGGAATGGGGCGGTGGAGAGAGGATGACGGGAGGGGGGGTAGATTTCTATGTAAAATAAAAAAGACAGAATCTTTTCTTCATGGTTCTGGGAGTATAAATTTGCGTCTACCCTTTGGCAAACCATTTGGCATAATTTTCTAAAATGGGACCTTCAGCTAGACTCAGACTCAGTCCTACGCTTAGGCCTGTGCCCCATCACAGGGCACAAGGAGACTCCAGCAGGAATGAGATCACATTCTCCACAGTCTCTAAGCTGGGCACAGCCCAAATGCCACAGGCTGGAAAGCAATTGGGTAAACAGGTATGGCCAAACAGGGAACTCCCAGCAAGCAAAATAAATAATCAGTGACCTTTGGGTCTTAATTTCAAGAGCACTTTCTCCTAGACTTCCCCTCACAAGACCTCTAGCTTGCCTGAGGTCTCCTACACTTCGCTTTCTCACTACTGCATGGGGGTTCATCTGTATCCGCGGGGCCAGTGTGGGCCTGGCACAGGGGATGAAGGTGGGTGCCCTTGTGCTTCAGGCTGAGCACGCCCAGCGGCCTCCAGCGCATCTGGAGGAGCCTCACGGAGAGAAAGTAATGCTCTTGGTGATGGGAACCAGATCCTGCTGCTGCCGCCTTCAACCAAGGAGGTTTGGGGAGGGGAAGTGCAGCATAGAGTTAAGGGTGCCCTCAGTGGCTGCCTAATAGCCTTCCGTGCCAGCCGAACTCCCTAGCCTCTTGGTGTCTCTGCTCCTTTAAACTGGAGACAATAGCACTAACCTCCCAGTTGTGGGAGCCTGATGAGTCAGCATCACAGGTTAAGAACTTACGACCCCTGAGGAAATAAGTCAGACTCAAAAAACAAATATTGGAGGCGCCTGGGTGGCTCAGTCGATGAGCATCTGCCTTCGGCTCAGGTCATGATCCCAGGACCCTGGGATCGAGCCCCACATCGGGCTCTCTGCTTGGTGGGAAGCCTGCTTCTCCCACTAATATTCCCTCTGCCTGTGTTCCCTCTCTCGCTGTGTTTCTCTCTGTCAAATAAATAAAATCTTTAAAAGAAACAAAACAAAACAAATATTGTATGATTTCACTTAAATAAGGTATCTAGAATGGGTCAATTCATAGAGATAGAAGGAGAATAGAATTGAAGTTACCAGGAGCTCAAGTGAGGAGAAAAGGAGGAGTTGTTACTTAATGGTTAGAGAGTTTCTGTCTGGGGTGATTTGTTTTCTTGCTACATAAACTCCCCCACCCCAACCTTTTAAAGAATGCCAGTGTAGCTGGGTGCCTGGGTGGCTCAGTTGGTTAAGCATCCAACTAGTAATCTCAGCTCAAGTCTTGATCTCAAGGTCGTGAGGTCAGGCCCAGCAGGGAGCCTACTTAAAAAAAATTTTTTTTTAATTATTTATTTATAACAAAGAGAGATAGTGGAAGAGGGAACACAAGCAGAGGGGAGTAGCAGAGGGAGAGGGAGAAGCAGGCTCCCCGCCGAGCAGGGAGCTCAATGCAGGGCTCAGTCCCAGGTCCCTGAGATCACGACCTGAGCTGAAGGCAGATGCTTTAACCACTGAGCCACCCAGGCGCACCCCCCCCAATTTTTTTTTTAATTCCCGAATAGTTACATACAGTGTTATATTAGTTTCAGGTGTATAATATAGTGATTCAACACTTCCATACATTACTCAGGGCTCATCACAATAAGGGTACTCTTTTTTTTTTTTTTAATATTTTATTTATTTATTAGACAGAGAGAGAGAAATCACAAATAGTCAGAGAAGCAGGCAGAGAAAAAGAGGGAAGCAGGCTCCCTGCTGAGCAGAGAGCCTGATGCGGGGCTCGATCCCAGGACCCTGAGATCACGACCTGAGCTGAAGGCAGAGGCTTTAATCCACTGAGCCACCCAGGCGCCCCACAATAAGGGTACTCTTGATCCCCTTCACCTATTTCACCCATCTCGCCTCTGCCTGAGGTGATTTTAAAGTTTTAGAAATAGATAGTGGTGATGATTACAAGATAGTAACAAAACAACTATGCTAGACCTCAATACAAAGACGTGGAAAGAGCAATCGTAATAAACTGTTTTAGAACTCTGCTATCTGATCAGACAACTAGGAAAATACTCGAAGGAAGAGCAGGGCTTGACACAGCCACCATGCCCCGTTCCCCATGGTTGTGGGGATAGCAGCTCTGCTTGCAAAGGCAGCTGACCGATGCCAGAGCCGGCATGGGTCTGAGGTTGTCTCCAGGTAGATGGTCTCAGAATTGAGTTGAATTGCAGGACACACAGTTGGCATTGGAGAATTGCTTGGTGGTACGAAATAAAATAGACACATAGGAATTAGTGTCAGAATCCTAAAAAACGAAAGAGAAAATCAACAAAACCAGAGTGCTTCTCTGAAAGGTCAACAAAAGTGGCAAACTTTTATTAAATAAATTGACTTAAGAGAAAAAAGACAAATTATCAAAGTCAAGTGAACATGGGGATGCTGTACCCAATTTTACAGAAATGGAAAGGGTCGTAAGAGAATGTTGTGCACAACTGTACACCAACAAACTGGATAGCTCTATTGAAATGGACAAATCTGTAGACACATAGAAACTAACAAAACGGACTCCTCAAGAAGAGAGAGGAAATGTGAATAGACCTACAACTAGTCAGGGGATTGAACCAGTATTCGAAAAACTCCCAAGATGGGGCACCTGGCTGGCTCAGTGGGTTAAGTGTCCCACTCTTGGTTTTGGCTCAGGTCATGATCCCATGCGTCATGGGATGGAGCCCTGTGTTGGGGGGTGGGGGGGCGCACTCAGCAGGGAGTCTGCTTGAAGATTCTTTCCCTCTGCCCCTTTCCCAAGTCACATGTGCACACACTCTTTCTCTTTCTCTCAACAAATAAATATATATATATTTAAAGATTTTATTTATTTGACAGAGAGAAACACAGCGAGAGAGGGAACACAAGCAGAGGGGAATGGTAGCGGGAGAAGCAGGCTTCCCGCCGAGCAGGGAGCCCGATTCGGGGCTCGATTCCAGGACCCTGAGATCATGACCTGAGCTGAAGGCAGATGCTTAATGACTGAGCCACCCAGGCGCCCCTCAATAAATAAATCTTTAAAAACCAAAACAAAAACTCCCAAGAAAGAAAACCCAGGACAAGATAGCTTCATGGGTAATTCTACCAAACATTTAAAAAAAGGATTAACACCAAAAAAAAAACCCCACTATCCACATAGTAAAAAGGCAGCCCAAAGAAAGGAAAAAGTATTTTCAAGTCACATATCTGATAGGGAATAATGCCCAGAATATGTAAAGAACTTATAAAACTCAACAACAAAAACCCAATTCGAAAATGGGTGAGAAGGGCACCTGGGTGGCTCAGTGGGTTAAAGCCTCTGCCTTCAGCTCAGGTCATGATCTCAGGGTCCTGGGATCGAGCCCCACATCGGGCTCTCTGCTTAGCAGGAAGCCTGCTTCCCCCCCCCTCTCTGCCTGCCTCTCTGCCTGCTTGTGATCTCTGTCAGATAAATAAAGTCTTTAAAAAAAAAATTCTTGAAAATTTTAGAGTGCCTCAGTTTATCTTTTAACCCATATGAAACTAATCAATACTTATCT
>CM053603.1:13627189-13651959 GCA_028646535.1 Procyon lotor | reverse complement strand
AAAAAAAAAATTCAAAACAGAGACACAAACAGATGCTTACAAGCTCATATTCACAGAAACATTATTCACAATAGCCCAAAGTGGGAACCACCCTAGTGTCCATCACAGATGAATGGATAAACAAAATGCGATATACATTCACAATGGAATAGTACTCAGCCATAAAAAGGAATGAAGTTCTGATACAGTCTAGAGCAGGGGTGAGTCTTGGAAACATTATGCTAAGTGAAATAATCCAGACACAAAAGGACATGAATGATATGATTCCACTTCTATGAAATGTCTACAGTAGGCCCATTTGTAGAAACGATGTAGGTTAGAGGTTACCCGGGGTTCAGGTGAGGGAGAAAGGGGGAGTTATTATTTAATGGATACAGACTTTTTCTTTGAGGTGATGAGAAAGTTCTGGAAATACATAATGATAGTTGTATACAACACTGTGAATGTAGTTAGTGCCACTAAATTACCATTTTTTAAAAAGATTTTATTTATTTATTTGACAGACAGAAAGAGATCACAGGTAGGCAGAGAGTCAGGCAGAGAGAGGGGGAAGCGGGCTC
This sequence comes from Procyon lotor, assembly GCA_028646535.1. Classification (NCBI taxonomy): domain Eukaryota; kingdom Metazoa; phylum Chordata; class Mammalia; order Carnivora; family Procyonidae; genus Procyon; species Procyon lotor. Next base: position 13,651,399 of record CM053603.1, on the reverse strand, counting down.
CCTGCCAAGCAGAGAGCCCGACGCGGGGCTCTATCCCAGGACCCTGAGATCATGACCTGACCTGAAGGCAGAGGCTTATTAAACCATTGAGCCACCCAGGCGCCCCCTAAATTACCATTTTAAAATGTATTTTGCCACAATAAAAAAGTTATGAAAACAAGAAATACTGAAATGGATTAATTTTTCAAAACTGAGGATCCCTTAAGCAAAGGATGGTGTAAACATAACTAAATTCGTAACAGTTTTGGGAAATTAAAAAGCAGAACCCCTGCCCAAATTTAACTTACACATAGTGGGCAATCATGAAAATGCATAAACACAGTGACAAAATCAGAGTCTAAAATAGATTTCACTTAGGGCGCCTGAGTGGCTCAGTGGGTTAAGTGTCTGACTCTTGGTTTCTGCTCAGGTCATGATCTCAGGGTCCTGAGACTGAGCCCCATGTCAGACTCCATGCTCAGCACGGAGTCTGCTTGTCCCTCTTCCTCTGCTCCTCCCCTGCCCCCAACACTCTCTCTCTCATAAATAAAAATAATATCTTTTTAAAAAATTAAAAAATAAAATGACTTAATTCTGGTGTACATTCATGGGGTTCTATTCCATAAAGTCAATTTACATTTTCAAACATTATTTTTCCTTTAAAAGTTAGGACTTCCAGGTACCCCCAATCCTTCTGTAAATTTCTTACCATCAATTCATTCCCTCGGCACATACAGGCTCCACACAGCCCCCTTGCCAGCTGTCTCACCGCCTTAGCCTGGAGAGCATCCAACTTCCCCTCCTCTGGGACCAGAGAAGTACTTCCCCTCTCCTAGACCACCCCAGCCAACAGGGAAGCCCACCTTGCTAACAGCATGCTCTTCACAGATAGGACTCAATGCTGTGAATCCTTTTCAGGTTTAGCTATCAGTGAATTCAGATTTTCAAGATCTAAAGACTTCGCTGGCGCTTTTGGCCTCGGATTTTGCTTAACAAAGTGATTTTGCTGCTTTGCGACAACAGACCTACAATCACATCACATGGCCAACAACACAAGGAAAACTGAGCTGAGGGCCTGCAGAAGCCCCGGGCTGCTGCTCTCTCCGAACTGGCCAGTGACTGACCTTTGTACTCAGGGGTGAACTCCTTCATTTCGGGCGGGAGGGACTCGTAGAAGCGCTGCTCCCGGGAGATGAGGGGCTTGCACACAGTGTGGTCGTCGTAGCGCATCATGCTGCTGTGTCCGCCCACCTGGTGGATGAAGGGCTCCAGGAGGACTCCCCGGTCTCCGGCCCGACTTGCGTTCTTGCCATACTGCCCCACTTCCATGGTTTGACAAACACACATTGCGTTGGGGGCCAGTTGCACACTGAGGGCAGAGGATGCAGCACATGGGCCACGAAAGGAGAGCTAGGCAGAAGGTCCTGGTGAGCTGAAAGCAATGGTCAGAGTCTGTTCAGCTTATTCTTTTCTAAAAGAAAGGAGACAGGAAAAGAGGGAATCAAAACACCTGGCAAGCTACAACTGCCCTGGAGTTCACAGAATATACACTCCATGAATACAAATGGGATTCTGAGGGCGTCTGGCTGGCTCTGTTGGTTGAACATGCAACTCTTGATCTCAGGGTCATGAGTTTAAGCCCCACGCTGGGTGTAGAAATTACTTTAAAAAAATAAAATAAAATAAAAATATCAAAAAAATAAAAAGAATGGGATTCTGTTTTGTTCCCTGCCGGGTGTTCCCCCAGCACGTACAATGCTGCCTGGCGCGTGAGAGGCAGGTGGGAAGTTTTTCTGAACGATACAACTTTGGCCTCCTCCACCCATTTTTTTATGCACAGAAGCCCATATTTTCTTCCTTTCCTAGCTATCATATAACCTTCCACATACCCTAAAGGATTTTTTTAAATTTTTCTTTTTTTTTTTTTTACAGAGAGAGATCACAAGTGGGCAGAGAGGCAGGCCAGCGGGCGGGGGCAGGGGGTGGGGGGGAAGCAGGCTCCCTCCGGGGCTTGACCCCAGGACCCTGAGATCATGACCTGAGCTGAAGGCAGAGGCTTTAACCCACTGAGCCACCCAGGTGCCCCTAAAGGATTTGATTTTAGAGCTACAATATGTTAATAGTTTAATAAATATTTATTAATATTATTAATATAAATATTTATTGTAAATATGTTTAGAGCTACTATTATGTTAATAGTCATCAGAAAGGCAACTATCTCTGTTTACTTCATATTCAAAGATAAGCATTCAGGGGCACCTGGGTGGCTCAGTGGGTTGAAGCCTCTGCCTTCGGCTCAGGTCATGATCTCAGGGTCCTGGGATCGAGCCCTGCATTGGACTCTCTGCTCAGCAGGGAGCCTGCTTCCCCCCTCTCTCTGCCTACCTCTCTGCCTACTTGTGATCCTTCTGTGTCAAATAAATAAATAAAAACAAAACAAAAACAAAAAACAAACAAACAAACAAAAACCAAAGATAAGCATTCAGGGGAAAAAACAGAAGGCAACACGAATTCATCTTGTTCAGACTTCTCACTATATCCAGTAATAGTAAGGGTCTCTCATTCACTCAGGGAAGGGTTTTTGAGAAATTTGGTCACACTAGATTTTCAACTTTTCTGCTGAAGGCCAAGAGGCAGGCAGGGAAAGCCATTCCCTGCTGAGTTGTAGCATCATAAAAAGGGTTTGCTTTCCCCAAGGAAATTCAGGCTTCTGATTTCTTCTACTTTAAATCTATGGCCATCACTCCAGTGCCACAGAGCTTCCTTTTCTGTGTAACTCTACAGCAACCAGTAGGATAAAGAAAGGTCCTTTGTATTTAAATACCTATCTTGTAATGTCAATTTCCTCTCAAGAAAGTTAAAGTAATGGGCAACCTCACTAATACTGAACATATTTTGAAATTAAGAATATAGCAGGCAAGACTACAATCTGGAAGAGATCAAGACTAAAAAAGAAAAATATTTTTAAGAGCAGAAATAGGACTTTACGTTTAAGAGATAAAACATGATTTTTCTTCCAAACCTCATTAATTTATGGGCAAAATAGGCTACTGAAGAACCCTGTTGCAAAACTGCAAAATTTTCTTACTTCAAAGCTGCCCAGGAAGCTCTGTTCTATTTCACAGCTATCAACAAAAATAAATGACTTTCCATTCCCCTAACCAATCAGCACCACTTCAATGCACACAATGCGCACTTACTTGTCCACTTTCTAGTCCTCCTTCAGGAGAATGCAACTCCCTGCCCCCTAAAGTTTTCCCAGACTCCATTCTCCCAAACATGAATTGGGTGCACACCTCTTGTGGCTCCTGAGGTACCTTGGGCCAACCATCTCAGCAATACATCACTGAACTGTCCCCTATTTACTTGTTGTCACAACCAGCAAACCATTCCCTTGTATTTCCATCTAGGGTCCAAGGCAGTTCCTGACACAGGGGAAGTGTTCGTTTGTTGGAATGAATGAAATAATTCCAGGAAGAGGGCTGCAAGGAATAAACGCACAACAATATGAAAACAGGAGTCACACAGTGGCAGTGTTAAGTGGGCAAACAGCTGTGAAGGGCCTCTTCTCAGGGCTCTGGACGTGCCCACCATGGCAGTGGACTATACCTAGCACTGCCACCTGGCTTTTACCCTGACCCCGCTGCACACTGGGATTGCCTCTGATGGGGGATGGGGTACCCAGATGGTGCTAACCTTTCCAGCCTGGCTCAGCAGGTGTCTGGGAAAAGAGAGGGATCAATAGTGCCAAGTGCCCCAGAAGAGCTAGACTCTGAGAGACGCATGGCAACCTCCGTAGCCCTTCCAAAGGACGGAAAGGTTCAAGTCCAATCTCCAGTCAGATCTAGACCTTTGATATTTTGTTCCTACATGATATATACATAAAGTCATGGGACTGTTTTTGTGTTTGAAACATTTTCTTAGAAGTAAACATGTACGGGAACCTGAGTGGCACAGTCAGCTGAGCACCCGACTCTTTGTTTCAGCTAAGGTTGTGATCTCAGGGTCATGAGATTGAGCCCAGCAACAGGATCCACGCTCAGTGCAGTCTGCTGATGCTCTCTCCCTCTGCCCCTCCTGCTCGTGCTCTCTCTCTAAATAAATCTTAAAAAAAAAAAAAAGTTAACATGTAAAATATACCATATTTCTATAAGCTTTGTTTTGGCGTTTCTTTTTAAATAAATCCAGAATCTAAAAAAGGTGGGTAAGTCACTTAACTTCAATTTTCCTCCGCTACGGGGCACCTCTTGAGGATCCAACTCTTGGGCTCAGGTCATGATCTCAGGTCAGGGTCGTAAACTCCAGCCTGTGTGGGGCTCTGCACTCAGTGTGGAGTCTGCTTGTCCCTCTCCCTCCCCTTCTGCCCCCACACTGCACATACATGTGTGTACACACACACTCTCTCTCAAATAAATAAAATCTCAAATGTCCACATCTATAATTTGAAGACATGCCCACCACTAACCCTGTGGGATATGCTGATGCAGGCAAAGGGCTTGGCTTGGGCTTGCCCTGCCTACTGCCCAGCCTTGAAGTCCTGGAAACAGCAGTAGCTCTGACTCTTTTATAAACAATCAGAGGTTGCTCCTGAAGTCTGGTGTCCACCAAGGCCCACCGTAAAAACCATGGACTGAGAAGGCTGTAGATGACATCTTTCTCCACTATTTTCTTGCTAACAGAGTGCCAATCAAGTAGTCCAACCTCAAAGGGAATATGAAACTCTGTTCTAGCTCAGGGAGAATCTCCAAGAGTACTTCCATCTCTATGAGAGGGCTGATTTAGGAAAGGGCATGTGACCATCTTCTAAGCATGAGACAAGAGAGGAAGTTGGCCAGGGGTTCCCTGGGAAAAATCACCTTGCCCCTAAAGAACACAAGAAAAGTGTCCCTTCTCTTCCTCATGATAGTATTCTGTCTAGATGTGTATCCGAGACTACTGCAGCCACCTAGAGACCCTAAAAGATACTAAAGAAAAGGCCAACATGATGAGCATGCAGAACAGAAGGACAGAAATCAGGGTCCCTGATGTTGTCACTAAAGTACTGGATAAGGACGCCTGGGTGGCTCAGTTGGTTGGGCCACTGTCTTTAGCTCGGGTCGTGATCCCAGGGTCCTGGGATCGAGTCCCACATGAGGCTCCTTGCTCGGCGGGGAGCCTGCTTCTCTCTCAGCCTCTGCTTGCTACTATGTCTGCTTGTGCTCTCTCTCTCCCACAAACAAATAAAATTTAAAAAAAAAATTCTCTTAAAAAAAATAAAATAAAATAAAGTACTGGATAACTTGTTATGTAACGAAAATAAATTTCCCTTTATGCTTTCAGCCAGTCTCATTAGGGTTTTCTATCACTTGTAGTTAAAACCATCCCAGATGAAGGGACAGAGAAGCATCAAAATCCCCAGATCTTCAGTTAATACACTTTGCACATAAAGAGGTAAGTGTTTTCTGATGATAACAAGGAAAACTTCCAACAACTGAAGAACAAGCCCTTCACTGATGATAAAGGACACACTCTCCCAAAGCTCCAAAAGGAAAAATGTAGCTTTATAATCTTTAAAGTGTCCCCGAAGGCAGATCATTTGAATTATACCTGGTGCATGAGGGCTGGTACCAAAATACTAAAAAAGAATCTGACAAAATTCATTCTCTCATAAGTCATAATGAACCTGACCAAATATCCAAATAATTAGCTTAGAACTGATTCTACTGTGATTCAACAACAGGCAGACCACAAACGAAATTTACACTCCGGCCACTTCAGTACCTCACTGCTTATTATTTTTCACAAACACATCTAAGTACAATGGAGTCAATAAATTCTATTTTCCAGAGTGTAACTAATCCTCAAAGATTTTCCGGACTGTCCTCTGCAAATATACTGACCTGATTTTAAATAGTTTATGCCATTCAAAATGTCAACAGCTCCCAATCTTTTTCCCGACATAAGGAACTACTAGCATGAAGAAAAACTTGCAAATTCTTTAAAAGCTACAAAGTATCCAAAAAAGTAAGATAATTAAAATCATGAGGGTTTCACTGCCATGGGTTAAACTAACAACAACAATAAAAAAAAAAAACAAAAAAAAAAAAACATTTCAGCTTTTTTGCTCTGTAAACAACTCCAAAGGCTTCCCTGGGAGAAACTTTATAAATGGTATGCTTTTCCCTATGTGGCAATAAATTGAGGTTGTTATTTGGTTTACAATATAGTGGTGCTTCCTATGCACTGCTATCTGAAATTCATATTGTTATGTATATAATGTACAAAAAAAGTAGGGGCTATGACAATGGGAACAGGACAATTTAAAAAATTTTAAATTCCAGTGTAGTTAACATACAGTGTTTATTAGTTCAGGTGTACAATACAATGATTCAAGAATTCTAGGGGTGACTGGGTGGCTCAGTTGTTAAGCCTCTGCCTTCGGTTCTGGATGATCCCAGAATTCTGGGATCGAGCCCCTCACAGGGCTCCCTGCTCAGTGGGAAGCCTGTTTCTCCCTCTTCCACTCGACCTCCTTGTATTCCCTCTCTCACTGTGTCTCTGTCAAATAAATACATAAAAATCTTAAAAAAAAAAAAGAATTCTATACATTACCCAGTGTTTATTGTAATAAATGTAATCTTAATCTCCATCATCTATTTCACCCATCCCCCTACCAACCTCCCCTCTGATAACCATCTGTTTGCCCTCTACAGTTAAGAATCTGGATTTTGGTTTGTCTCTTTTTGTTGTTCATTTATTAAACTTAATTTCTTAAATTCCACATACGAATGAAATCATACAGTATTTGTCTTCCTCTGACTAGCTTATTTCACTTAGCATTATACTCTAGATCCATCCGTGTTGTTGCAAATGGCAAAGTTTCATTCTTGTTGATGGCTGAATATTACACTCCATCGTATACATATACCACATCCTCTTTATTCATTCATCTATCAGTAACATTCAGGCTGCTTCCATTATTTGGCTATTGTAAATAATGCTGAAATAAACATGGGGTGCACATATCCTTTCGAATTACTGTTTTCATATTCTTTGAGTTAAATACCCAGCAGGGAATAGAATGATTTTTAGACCGAGACTAATAAAAAAAATACTTCTGTTTTAAAAAAGAACAACTAGACATGACCCCCTGCAAATGTCACAAGAACTCATTTGAGGAGAAAAAGGTTAGATATAATAATCTGCACATCACAAAGACCTCACAAATCTATGCACTGAACTACATTAGGATTTGCAGTCTTTTCTTTCTGTAAAAATCACTTTGCTTTGTAATTAACATAGCTTAGAGAAAGAAATTCTCCCTTAGTACCAAAAATATTCTTTAATCCCCTGAGCACAACTGCAATTTCTCATTCTGCAGTTTCTACATAAGATTCGTCTCCTCATGGGGCACCTGGCTGGCTCAGTCAGTAGAGCAAGTGACTCTTGGTCTTGGGGTCGTGAGTTTGAGCCCTGCCACTGGGTCTGGAGCCCACATACATACATACATACATACATACTTACACACACACACACACACACACACACACACACACAAAGACTTGTCCACTCTTCTCATGAGGGAGTAAGTGCTCATTATTACCTTACACTTGTTTCAGATAAGAGCTACAGGAGCAGAATCTTCCCTTCCTGTGTAACTTCTAAAGCATGTAAATACTTTAAGGACAAACAGGAACAAAAGAAAGCGAACAGTCTGAGGGGCCTGGGTGGCTCAGTCGTTAGGCGTCTGCCTTCGGGTCAGGTCATGATCCCAGGGTCCTGGGATCAAGCCCCGCATCAGGCTCTCTGCTCGGCAGGAAGCCTGCTTCTCCCGCTACCACTCCCTCTGCTTGTGTTCCCTCTCTCGCTGTGTTTCTCTCTGTCAAATAAATAAAATCTTTAAAAAAAAAAAAAGAAAGCGAACTGTCTAAAACCATGCCAAGAGACTAGAAAGAAAAAGGAAACGGCTGGAGCCATTTCTTGGAACCACTGCTAAACTGAACAAGGAAGAATAAACAGCAAAAAAACAACCAAGAGCCAAGTTTTTCAAAGTTCCCCAAGTTTCTGCAGAAGAGGTAATTAACAAAATATTTTCAAACCATTAGGCAAGAATGAGTATCCCACAGGAGCCTACTTTTGAGCACCCGGACAGCAGTCGATCACCTGCAGCCTCTGCCGGGCACCAACACACCTGACACCCCACTCACAACACAGAGAGCCTCCTCTTCCCCAGTGGTGCATTAGTCACCTGGGAAGCATCTGAAGGAAAGTGTTGCCTAGATTTATCCTCCACCCTACTCTAGAATTAACTGCAGTTAGAAGCCGCTAGAATATTCCATTATAATCTCAGTCCCTCTATAGGCCATGACTTCACTGCATCGCCCAGTCAAGTAGTGTGCTGGACACTCCTATCCCTGGCTGTCGCTGTCAAAGCCTTCTGTAGCTCTTTCCACAATTCCACTGCCTTTGGCATCTCCAACCTCATCAACCCTCAAAGCTCTTCAGTGTCAATACCACCAAGAGGTCACCACAATATTTTGATCATGCAATGCAACATGGTCACCAGCACTAACATTCTGGGCATGGCAAAAGCCAACCTGAGGATCTTCCTGCACAGTAAGACCAAGTAATCAGGGCACCTGAGTGGCTCAGTTGTTAAGCATCTGCCTTCGGCTTGGGTCATGACCCCAGGGTCCTGGGATGGAGCCTCGCATTGGGCTCCCTACTCCACAGGAAGCCCGCTTCTCCCTCTTCCACTGCCCCTGCTTGTGTTCCCTCTCTTGCTGCGTCTCTCTCTGTCAAATAAATAAAATCTTAAAAAAAAAAAAAAAAAGACCAAGTAAACAAGTATGATGCAAATCAGTAAGGTAGTACCTTCTCCCAGTCATGATTGAGGACCTGAGCAATCATAATTATTGTCAGAAAATACCAAAGGTTGGCTGATGGGAAATAAAGTTTCTAACACACACACACCCTAAAGAAAGCCCTCACTACCTCCAAGTATCATCACACTGGGGATTAGGTTCCAACATATGAATCCGGGTGGGCTGGGGCGGGGGGAGGAGCACAAACCTTCAGTCTATAGCAGAAATCATGATTAGTGTTTAAAGCTCTGCCTCCAGAGCACCTGCTCTCTCTCTTTTTTGGTGAGACTTCATCATTTCTGTGAGACTTGGCAGGATTATATGATAAAGAAATCTTGTTTTTATGAAAAGGCGCTTGCAACTTTTTTCTATGGAATAGTTTGTAGTACTATGTGCACTGGATTTTAAATGTTTTAAAAATAAGAAAATTCCCACTGTGGAAGCCTGATATAGTTCAGTTATTTAGTAGTAAAGCTCCTTTTTTCCTTTTTAAAATATTTTATTTATTTTATTTTATTTTTTTTAATATTTTATTTATTTGACAGAGAGAAACACAGCGAGAGAGGGAACACAAGCAGAGGGAATGGTAGCAGGAGAAGCAGGCTCCCTCCTGAGCAGAGAGCCCGATGCGGGGCTCGATCCCAGGACCCTGGGATCATGACCTGAGCCGAAGGCAGCCGCTTAACGACTGAGCCACCCAGGCGCCCCTAAAATATTTTATTTTTAAGTAATCTCTATACCTAACATGGGCTGGAACTCACAACCCTGAGATCAAGGGTCACATGCTCCACCGACTGGGCCAGTCAAGCGCCCCAGTAAAGCTCTTTTTTTTTTTTTTTAATATTTTTAAGGTTTTATTTATTTATTTATTTGACAGAGAGAGAGATCACAAGTAGGCAGAGAGGCAGGCCGGGGGTGGGGGGGGGGGGGGGGAAGCAGGCTCCCTGCTGAGCAGAGAGCCCGATGCGGGGCTTGATCCCAGGACCCTGAGATCATGACCTGAGCCGAAGGCAGAGGCTTTAACCCACTGAGCCACCCAGGTGCCCCACTAAAGCTCTTTTCTAATGAACACAATCTCAAAATGGAATGGAATGGAATGGAATGGAATCAAATCAAATCAAGATAATCTAATATTTACACATTAAAGACCACTGTGTGTTGATTACCATGTCTATTTTTATTAGGTTGTTTGCATTAGGGTCTGAATCAGGTAAGAGGGGAGAGGAGGGAAAAGTATAGCACCAAGGTAGGCTTTGGTTTGCCAAGACAGAAACTTGGGACAAGATTAAGTTCTGAGTTTTGGCAAAATCATTGTGATTGAAATCATATAACCCAGTAGATAACACCTATGCCCTAAATACTGGGTTCTTTTGTCTTATAAAAAAAAAACCAAAAAACTGGACCCTAACCAAAGGACTACTGGCTTGATTTATGGGGTTGTCATTGATAGCTACATGTTTTCAACACCATCACCAGTCTTAGGAGCTAAGCAAGGGAGTTAATACCTGCAGAAAAGGAGCAGATGATGTTCTTTACAAATGTGGATGCTGGACTAAGAGGGGCTAAAGTAACTGCAATTCTCTCCATAAAAATATTTTGGTGACTGATGTTCAGAGAAATAATGTAGTTTGAATCAGTTACTTTGGATCATTGGAAGTTTGTATTAAAATGGTTAAAATCCTGTCCGTTCATGAATGGACTGCTCTCCTAGAAGGTTCCACTGCTCTGCCTAGGAATCTATACACCACCAGCTACAGGAGTCTTTGTCCTTCGTTTGCTTTAAGACACTCTGGTTCCACATTTACTGCATAAAATGGGAAGGAGGATGTTCTTAAAAAGAACTTGCTGAGAATGAACTTTTCCACCAGCAGATAGCAATAATGAAAATATATGTACACTGCAAAGATATTAATTATAATAGTTAGGTTGACTTTCTGGTTATAGACGCTAACTTATTGAACATAGGAATTTTCTGATAGTGCCGAAATGTGTATATTACAGTAACTATTTTCCTTTATTTCTTTTGCAGATTGTATTTATTTGAGAGTGAGAGAGAACAAGGTGGCACAAGTGGGGGGAGAGGAAGAAGAGCAGCAGACTGAGGAGGGAGTCCAATGCTGGGCTCTATCCCTGGGACCACGACCTGAGATGAAAGCAGATATTTTATCAACTGAGCCATCCAGGCACCCCTCAATTCTAATTTTTTTTACAGAATTAAGTATCCCCCGTTTATTAATTTATAAACTACAATAAAATCTGAGTTATTTCATCTCACTAAGGGTTTTTGCTTTTAAAAAGGAAAACAACTGGGGTGCCTGGGTGGTAAACATCTGCCTTTGGGACAGGTCATGATTCCAGGATCCAGGGATTGAACCCCATATCGCTGTTCCCTGCTCAGCAGGGAACCTGCTTCTTTCTCTCCCTGTGTCCACCCCACCCCCGTTCGTGTTTGCGTGCACGCTTTCTCTAATAAATAAATAAAATCTTTTAAGGGACGCCTGGGTGGCTCAGTCAGTTAAGCAGCTGCCTTTGGCTTGGGTCGAGTCCCACATTGGGCTCCTTGCTCAGCAGGGATCCTGCTTCTCCCTCTGCCTCTGCTTGCCACTCTGCCTGCCTCTGCTTGCTCTCTCTCTGACAAATAAATTTAAAAAAAACCCAAAACTTAAAAAAAAATTAAGTGGATAAACTATGGTATATTCATATGACGGACTACCACACAGGAATGAAAAAGTACCAACTACTGCCACACACAGTACAAATAAATCTCACAGGCATGATATGGCAAGAAAAAATCTAGACACTAAAGAGACTATGTGGTGAGATTCTACTCTAATAAATTTCAAAATGATTATGGAGACCATGATAATGGTTACTCTGGGGAAATCCTAATTAAGAAGGGGCGCAACGGTGGAGGTAACATAGGTGAATACTATAAATATCCAGTGAGCTGTGTCCTTGGATTTGTAAACTTTACTGTACATTAGAGCTTAATTATAAGGAAAAAAATTAAAAAAAAAATAAAATAAGGAAAAAAAATCAATAGTATTCCCCTATGCCAACAAAAAACAATCAGAAAATGAAAATCGTTTAAATACATCCCATTCACAACAGCAACCAAAACTATAAATTACCTATAAACCTTTAAAGATTACGTCAGACAAATAATAAAGCTTTAATGAAGGACCTAAAGTTAAGAGGTACAATACAAACAGCTTTTCTGCTTGTTTTAATTCAACACTGCAAGCCTAGAAAGTGGCAATGAATAAAGGCCCTGGCAAAGAAAGAGAAATTGCAATCAGATATGATGGTGAACAAGGTCAGGACTATTTTAAGAAGTAGTAAGGCACTGTCTCCACAGCAAGAGCAATACCTGCTCCCCAAGTTCATGAGTCAGGCCAGCACAGACATTTGAAAGGCAGATCAGCAGACATGCACTCTAAGAAGCTCTCTATGGACAACATATTTTTATAGCCTCAGATTAAGCACTTGGGTTCAATATGAACCTTTTCATAAAAAGAAGCATACTTGGTCCCTTCACACTGCGCGTGTATATTTGCAAACTTCCTCAAAACTGCTTTATAAATCCAGTATTTCTATCACCTCTTCCGAAATTCGGGGCACCTGGCTGACTCAGTCAGTAGAGCACACAGCTCTCAATCTCAGGGTCGTAAGGTCAGGCCCCACACTGGGCTTGGGGCTTACTTAAAAAAAATTAAAATTAAAAAAAAACAAAAAACAGATCAACTTAAGCACTAAAAGCATAATGACAAAATATTATGCCCTTAAAAAAAAATCATATGAAATTTATTCAGTTTTTTAAAAATTAACCTTGTTAAGTCAGGAATGCTAAGTAAAATTTTGGCAATACCGTATCTCTGGTTTACTTTTTACTCATTCTTAATTGAAAAGAAATCATTCTCAATTGAAAAGAACACGATGGGCTGAAAAGTCACTCCATCAGAAAAGAACAACACACAAAGCTTGGGTTCCAAAGCCCTGGACTTCGTGAACACTTATTTCTAACCAATTTTAGAAATAATAAATTGATACAGACTGTGACAGGAAAAGATACCAAAATACCCTCAACTTCATGGATGAAAAAACTGAAGCAGAAAACTAACACAAGTTTGTTCTCTAAAGCACAAAACCAAGGGAACCTACTGATTTCTTAAATTCAAGTCCGTTCTTACTTTTACAGGTCTATAGGTGCTGATACGGATTAGGTATTTGTGAGGGAGAAACAACAATCCTTCCCTTCCCTGGACCCTGGGGACTGTTTCAAGCACATGCTCACAAAACTGTCCTTTGAGGAGGAAGGAAATATAAGGACTGCTCTCAAGGTACGCAGGGCTGCCAATCTGAGCCTGCCCTACCAATCTAACCAGGGACTGGCATATCGTCTAGAAACCAGAAATGTGTGCAGAAGCCCAGAGCAATCTGGGACATTTGAAATAAGAAAAAAAGGTTTAAAGGTATCTATTTTGTTGTTTGTCCTCAGAGAAGAGATGAAGGATTGTTTAGACTTTTGGGTCCTATCCCAGGAGCAAGGGACACAGTGGCATAGTCCTGAGGATACCAGGCTGACAGCAAAGAGGGAGCAAGGAGAAAAGGAAACTTGGCAGGAGGCCTGAAATGTGCCAGCCCATTAAGAAACAGCCAGAATAGAATTAATTTAGAACAAAGAGAGAAGACAGAATCCAGTGATTCCCTTTCCTGTTTTTCACCAGGTTTCTAAAGATTAGAAACCCAACACTTACTCAGATATATAGATACATACTTTTAGTAAATACCCTTTTGAAAGTGTTGGGGTGGGGCGCCTGGGTGGCTCAATGGGTTAAGCCTCTGCCTTCGGCTTGGGTTATGGTCTCAGGGTCCTGGGATAGAGCCCTGCATCGGGCTCTCTGCTCAGTGAGGAGCCTGCTTCCCCCCTTCCCCCCAAACCCCCACCTGCCTCTCTGCCTACTTGTGATCTGTCAAAAAAAAAAAAAAAAAAAAAAAGTGTTGAGGCACCAGGGTGGCTCAGTCGGTTAAGCATCTGGCTTCGGCTCTGGTCATGATCCCAGGGTCCTGGGATGGAGCCCCACGTCAGGCTCCACATCTCCCTCACCTGCTACTCCCTGCTTGTGCTTTGTCAAATAAAAAAATAAAATCTTAAAAAAAAAAAAAAAAGATCCTTTTGTAAGTGTCTCACTGTGCTTTCCAAGAGTCTCCCCCAAGAAGGGGGTGGGGTGGTTGAAGACAGAATTTTTAAGAACACAGGTCCAAAGTGGTACAGGGGAAATCAAAATGAGAAAACACCAAAAGAAAGAAGAAAGGTACCCATCGTTCTTACCCGAAACACTGCCTATTCACAATTTGTATGGGATTATTCTTTAACAAGAAGCTACAGGAATATCTCTGCTGTGACTAAATTCTTCAGGTGAGCCCTATCTAAGCCAGGTAAGTTTCTGCCTCACACATTTACAAGTGAATATAAACATGGTCAAGCCTAGAAAGTACACATGCAGAAGGATAGGATAAAGTGTTCTAAGAAAAGAAACCCCAAAAAACCACAGAACATTTAAAATGAGACTAAACTGCTAAAATATGGAATGAGGAACTTCCTGGACTTATCTCATGCTACTGAGCTCACTGAAGACCCAAAGCTGAAGAGAAGCTTCTGTACAACTGAAAAAAAGGTGCAGAGGGACAGTACCAGGGCCGTTCTCACAACCTCGGTTTTTGATGTGACCAGAAAATCTCATTCCTTCTCTCCACCTCCATCCTACTGTGGATGATTCTCTCCTACTTGCTGGAGAGGCAAGCTGACAGGACTGAGGCAGAGGGGAAGTGAGGTGACTGGGAACCAGATGGTGACCCCTCTATTTGGGATTTTCCCTCACCACATCTTTTGAATAAAATCTGCTCTGTTGCAGAACAGAAACAAAAGAACAATATTTCTTATCACTCACCAGCATCTCAAGTAGCTATAACTGGGTTTAAAACTGGAAGCCACTCCAGCTACAAATCTGCACCCTTGTACTAGGGATATTCACATGTGTCCTGTGATGAAAGAGGTAAAATGTGGAAATCAAACCTCTTACACCTAGGAGAGGGGAACCCAAAGCTCCAGTCACAGCACTGAGCCTTTGAGATTACTTAGGGGCCTCATTTAGAACCCACCCCCATTAAAAATGATTACCAGCTTCAAACAAAAAAAATATCTCCAGAGTAAGGAATTATGCAACCCTGAAATAGCTCCTGTCTTTCTTGTAGTATTCTCACTGATACCACAAAACTGTTAGAACTCCAAAGGGGTTTTAAATCCCTGAAATCTGAACTATTTTAAAAGATGCACCAGGAGACAGCATATACCTAAAAATCAAGATATGGCTACAACCCAGAGGACTCCTTGGTGGTGAAATCACACACTTAAACATTTTGATGCTACACTACTCTACAGATTATCTGAAAATATGATCAAGGAACGGATTACCCAGACTTGGACACTGGACTGTATTCAGCTATAGCTGGGGGAAATGACGAAGTGTCCACCACAAAATAAAGCTCCACTGAGTTTTGCTCTTTTGGGATAATTTGCTGCTACATACGTCCCATACAGGGGCTGAGACCAACTCAGGATATCTCCCCCAAGGACTAGGTTCTTGGTATCCTATGTTCCTGCCTTCTGCGAGACCTCTCCCCTTCAAGGCCAAACAGCATAATTCTTCACACAGTCACACATTCAGAAAAAAATATGAACAGATTTAAGGGCACAAAACTGACAGATGCTCCTTCCATTTAAAACTACACACCACTGTGGGTGATACAATGACATATCTGAACATCTATTGGGTAAAGACTTTATTAGCAGGTACCTACAAGCAGATGAGCAACATGCAAAGTGAGTATGCGGGAAGCCTATAAAAAGAGGTAAATGACCTGTTTAATGCCTCACAAAATGCAAGAGTTTGAAAGCTTCAAGCAGATTACATTCCATCTGTCTTCTACCCTCCAGTGAAACACCAGAATGACTACATTTAGGGGCAGCTGGGTGGTTCGGTCAGCTGGGCATCCGACTCTTGATTTCGGCTCTGGTCGTGGAGCCTGCTTAACATTCTCTCCCTCTGGCTCCACCCAAAATAGAAAGATTCTCTGTGCCTAATGCGTGCACATGCTTCTAAAAAACAACTTTCGACATAAGAAAATACTTCTAACAACCCCACAGACAACACACAGTTCCAAACAGATAGGGACCAACTTTCATCTACAAACCCATCAACAATTTCCCAACTTAGGTAAGTGTAGAGATGTCTCCCAAGAAACATCATTCTATAAGAGTCCCAAATCTCTCTGCTTTCTCAGCTTCCTTTCCTGACCTTCAAGTGACATAAGGAACTGAGCCTGAACATGCAGAACTCTCAGGATTCTGGGAGTCAGGACCACGTAAGAAAGAAAAAGAGTGGAATTCAACCTGGAAGCAAACATCAATCTCATGATTAACAAGTTGTTAATCCTTCAGTTACACCAATTCAACTATTTTCTCTGTCAAGAACTTAGATTTGAGACTCTCTGTCCTAGGTCTTTTTTTTTAATTTTTGAATTTTTACTTAAATTCTAGGTAGGTAACATATATAGTAATACTGATTTCAGGAATAGAGTTTAATGACTCATTACTTACATATAACGCCCAATGCTCATCATAACAAATGCCTCCTTAGTAACCATCCCCGACCCACTTCCCTCCATCAACCCTCAGTTTGTTCTCTATTACTTAAGAGTCTCTTATGGTTTGCTTCCCTCTTCCCCCCCACCCATATGTTCATCTGTTTTGTTTCTTAAATTTCAAATACAAGTGAAATCAAATGGTATTTGTCTTTCTCTGACTTATTTCACTCAGCATAATACACTATAGCTCCATCCACATCAGTGCCAATGGCAAGAATTCATTCTTTTTGATGGCCGAATAATATTCTATTGTAGATATATACCATTGGGGTGCATGTATCCCTTTGGGTAAATACCTAGTAGTCCAATTGCTTGGGTCATAGGGTAGTTCTATTTTTAACTTTCTGAGGAATTTCCACACTGTTTTCCAGAGTGACTAAACCAGTTTGCATTCCCACTTACAGTGTAAGAGGGTTCCCCTTTCTCTGCATCCTCACCAACATTTGTTACTTCCTGTGTTTTTTCATTTTAGCCATTCTGACAGGTATGAGGCGGTATCTCATTGTGGTTTTGATTTGTATTTCCCTGATGATGACTGATGTCGAGGATCTTTTCATGTGTCTGTTAGCCATTTGGATGTTTTCTTTGGAAAAATGTCTATCCATGTCTTCTGCCCATTTCTTACATGAATTTGTCCTAGATACTTTTTTAGGTAAGGTATTAAATGAGAAAATAAAAGTATATATTATACTGACGCAGCTAAACCAATGCTAAAATTTTTAAGCTTTTAAGGTATTAGAAATATAAAATTAATGACTTAAGGTTCTCCTTAAAGAGCTTGAAAAAGACCAGGATAACACCTGGGTGGCTCAGTCAGCTAAGCATCTGCCTTCAGCTCAGGTCATGATCCCAAGGTCCTGGGATGGAGTCTCACAGGGAGCCTGCTTCTCCTTCTGCCTCTGCCTGCTGCTTCCCTTGCTTGTGCATTCTCTCCTCTCTCTGACAAATAAAAAAAACTTAAAAAAAAAAAAAAAAGCTAGGAAAAGACCAAAGTAAGCAGAAGAAAGCAAATAATAAAGACATAATCAAACTCAATAAAATGGGGGGATTAAGAACGTCAAAAGTAGGTCTTCAAAAAAAAAAAAATCAATAAATTTCATAAATCCTCTAGAGAAACTGATCACAAAAAAGAGAACACATTAACTACTACTATCAGGGATGAAAAAAGTGGTATCACTACAGACCCAATAGGGATTAAAAGAACAAGAAGGTAATATTACGAGCAACTGTATGCCAATGAATTAAACAAGTCAGGTGAAATGGACAAATTCCTTGAAAAATACAACTTATCAATACTTACACAAGATAAAACATAAAATCTAAATGGTCTTATATCTAGCCAGAAAACTGAATCTATCAAAACTTTTTCCACAAGGAAAACTCCAGATACGTATAGTTTCACTAGTGAATTCTATTAAACGTTCAAGGAAGAAATAGCACCAATCTTGCAAAAATTCTTTCAGAATATAGGGAGCAAAAAGACAAGTTCCAACTTGTTTGGAGGTCAGTTATCCTTGATAACAAAACCTAAAAAAGAACCTTACCCAAAACATACATACATACAAAAGAAGAAAGATTACAAACCAATATTCTTCGTGAACAGACACAAAAATCCTTTAAAAAACTTTTAGCAAAACAAATCCAGTGATATATAGAAAGAGGAATGTATTATGACAAAATGGAGAATGCAAGGTTGATCAAATATCTGAAAAATCAATGTAATTCATCTTATTAACAGAAGTATAAGGAGTAAAACCATAGACTGTATCTCAATATACAAAGAAAAAAGCTCAACAAAATTCAACACCCATTTATGATTAAAAAATCACAAACTAAAAGTAGAAGGACTTTCCTCACCTGATAAAGGGCATTTATGAAAAACTTGAAAAACCTATAGCTGACATCATAATCAATGTGAAATTTTGAACATTTTCTTCATGTAATCAAAACAAGACAAAAATGTCCATTCTCACCACTTCTACTCAACATTTATTAGCCAGTACAAGAAGAAAAAAGAAATAAAAAGCACAGACCAGAAAGGAAGAAATAAGACATTCTCAATCCATAGATAACCTGATTGTTTATAAAGAAAATACTTAGGTATCTACAAAACAACTTCTAAAACTAATATGTGAATTTAGCAAAGACAGGATACAAAAAGCCAATATAGGGGCGCCTGGGTGGCTCAGTTGGTTAAGCAGCTGCCTTCGGCCCAGGTCATGATCCTGGAGTCCCGGGATCGAGTCCCACATCGGGCTCCCAGCTCCACGGGGAGTCTGTTTCTCTCTCTGACCTTCGCTCCTCTCATCCTCTCACTTTCTCTCTCTCAAATAAATAAATAAAATCTTAAAAAAAAAAAAAGCCAATATACAAAACTCATTTATATTTTTATATGCTAGCAGCAACAATTCAAAAACAAAAATTAGGGGCACCTGGGTGGTTCAACTAGTTAAGCATCCGACTCTTGATTCCAGCTCAGGTCACGATTTCAGGATTGTGAGATCAAGCCCCATGTCAGGCTCTGTGCTGGGTTGTAGCCTGCTTGGGATTCTCTCTCTCTCTCTCCTTTTGCCCACCCCACCCCCCCACCCCCGCGGAAAGAAAGACAAAAATTTAAAAATTCACTGGGGTAACTTCAGGAAAATGCCAGAGTAGGCAGCTCCAGGAATCCACCCCTCCACTAAAACAACTCCTGAATTTGGAGGAACTGGCTGGAGTAACCTCTGGAACGCTGGAGTGTAGCTGGAAAACATACTGCTTCCGAGGCAGAACTTGCTGAAGAGACTGGCGAATTTCGGTGAACTTTGGCCTTTTGTGTAGCAACTACCCAACTTCCAACGGCAGGTCAGGTAGCAGTGGGAGGGCTGCCCTCGTTTCTGGTGAGGCTTGCTGGAGGCTAGGATGGGCAATAAAGACCTTGTCCTCCAAATACGTATTCTGATTGATGAGGCTGCTTTTGATCGCTGAGGAGCAGGCAGAGGCCAGTAACCACTGCTTTCAGCACTCAGGCTAAAGCAGCTTCCAGGGGCATTTAAGAGGGCAGTACTTGTTTTACTTTCTTCCCCTTTTGGGAGCTTGTCATTTAAAGAAATCTTATCAGGTCACTGTCTAACTGCAGAGATAATGGAACAGAAATAGACACACGTTTCCAATATTAGTTTGAAAAAGCCACAAATGGAAGTCTCTAACATTCAAGGAGCAAAAATGAACAATCACTGTGGAGTGGGAGAATCAGATTTGTAAAATTACAACATAATACTCAAATGTCCCGTTTTAATTAAAAAATTACAAAACAAAGAAACAGAAAATGACCATTCCCAAGAAAATGAAAAGGATAAAAAAAAAATTCCCGAGGAAGCAAAAACACTGGAATTATTATTATTATTATTTTTTAAAGATTTTATTTATTTGACAGAAACACAGCGAGAGAGGGAACACAAGCAGAGGGCATGGTAGCAGCAGAAGCAGGCTTCCTGCCGAGCAGAGAGCCCGATGCGGGGCTTGATCCCAGGACCCTGAATCATGACCTGGGCAGAAGGCAGACGCTTAACGACTGAGCCACCCAGGCGCCCCAACACTGGAATTATTATTGATCAAAGACATTAAATCAACTGTCTTAAATACATTCAATGGACTAAAGGAAACCATAGTCAAAGGGATTCAGGAAAATGATGCATGAATAAAATAAAAATACCATTAAGAGATAGAAATTATAAGAAGGACAAAACATAAATTCTTCAATATTCCAAAACAGAAAAGTTCAACAACTGATATGAAAACCTCACTAACGGGGTTCAACTGCAGATTTGAGCAAAAAGTAGTATCAGTCAACTTAAAGATAAAACAATTGAAATTATTCGGTCTGGGAGGCAAAAAAATCAAAAATAAAAACTAAATAAGGAAAAGTAAAGAGTCTTTTCTTTGTTTTTATTTTACTTATTTAAGACAGAGAGCACAAGCAGGCGGAGGAGCAGAGGGAAAGGGAGAAGCAGACTCTGCTGAGCAGGGAGCCCAACTTGGGAATGGATTCCAGGACCCTGGGATCACGACCTGAGCTGAAGGCAGATGCCTAACCAACTGAGCCACCCATGCACCTCAAAAATAAAGTCTGAAGGACCTGTGGGACACCACCAAATATAATAATATATGCATTACAGAAAGAGAAGAGACAAAATCAAGGGTAGAAAAAAATATTTGAAAAAAATAGTGACCAAAACTTTCCAAATCTGAAAAAAGCTATGTGCAAGAAGCCTAATGAGCCCTTCTTTGAGGATTAATCCAGACACATTATAAAACAAAAACACACTATTAAACCGCTGAACCCCCAAAACAAAGACTATTTAAAGCAGCAAGAGAGAAGCAACTCATACTGTACAAGAGATCCTCACTAAGATTAACAGCTGGTTTCTCTCCAGAATCCTCCAGAAGGCAGTGGGATGACATTTAAAGTCCTGAAAGAAAATATTGTCAACTATGAATTCTATATCCTACAAGGCAATAAAAAGAAAACTGAAAAATTCACAAATCTGTGGAAATTAAACAACATACACTTAAACAACCAATAGGTCAAAGAAATTACAAGGGAAATTCTTGCCAGGGCAAATAAAAAAAAGAGAAAGAAAAGGCATTCAAATTAGAAAGAAGTTAACTGTTTGCAGAAGACATGATCTTATATGTAGAAAAACCCTAAAATTACCCAAATACACATAAAACCACTATTTGAAGTAATAAATGCATTCAGAAAATTTGCAGGATACAAAACTGCCACACAAAAATCGGTTGCAGGGATGCCTGTGTGGCTCAGTCAGTTAAGCCACTGCCTTCAGCTCAGGTCATGATCTCAGATTCCTGGGATCAAGTCCCATATCAGGGTACTTGCTCAGCGGGGAGCCTGCTTCTCCCTCTGCCTGCTCTGCCTGCTGCTCCCCCTGCTTGTCCTCTCTCTCTGACCAAAAAAAAAAAAAAATCGGCTTCATTTCTATAGGCTAGCAATGAACAATCTGAAAAGGAAATTAAGAAAACAATCCATTTACAATAGTATCAAAAAGAACGGGGGCGCCTGGGTGGCTCAGTTAGTTAAGCTGCTGCCTTCAGTTCAGGTCATGATCCCAGAATCCTGGGATCAAGCCCAGAGTCCAGCCCTGAGTCAGGCTCCCTGCTTAGCAGTGAGTCTGCTTCATCCTCTCCCTTTGCCCCTCCCCCTGCTTGTGCTCGCTCTCTTGCTGACTCTTTCTTTCTAATAAACAAAATCTTAATTAAAAAAAAAAAGAAAATGGTGAAGAATGAACTTAAGGAGTTGAAAGACTTGCATTCTGAAAACTACAGAACACTTCTAAAGAAATTAAAGATCTAAATAAATGAAAAAACATCGTATTTTTTTGGAAGACAGTATTGTCTTCCAAAAGAAGACAATTGGAAATTGGAAATTGGAAGACAGTATCATTAAGATGACAATACTACCCCAAAAGATCTACAGGTGGAAGGTAATCCCTAACAAAATACCAATGGCAATTGCTGCAGAAATCTAAAAACAAACAAACAAAATAAATAAATAACCTCTCCAGAAATGTATAAGGAATCTCAAGGGGTTATGAAAAGCCAAAATTCCTCAACATTAAAACTGAAGGAATCACATTTCCTGATTTCAAAACTTACTGCAAAACTACTATAATCAGGGGCGCCTGGGTGGCTCAGTGGTTAAGCGTCTGCCTTCGGCTCAGGTCATGATCCCAGGGTCCTGGGATCGAGCCCCACATCGGGGTCCCTGCTCAGCGAGAAGCCTGCTTCTCCCGCTACCAATCCCTCTGCTTGTGTTCCCTCTCTCGCTGTGTTTCTCACTGTCAAATAAATAAAATCTTTAAAAAAAAAAAAACTACTATAATCAAAAAGAGAGTGGTACCAGCATAAAAATAGACATATAGATCAATGGAATAGAATAGGAAGCCCAGAAATAAACCCATTGCACATATGGTCAAATGATTTTCAACGAGGGTGCCAAGATTATTCAATGGGGAAAGAACAATTTTCTCAACAAGTGGTGCTGGGGAAACTGAACAGCCACATGCAAGAGTAAAGCTGGAGCATAACTTCACATCATATACAAAAATTAACTCAAAATGGATCAAACACCTAATTACAAAGTAAAATTACAAAACAAAAAAAATAAAATTACACAACTCTTAGAAGAAAACACAACAGGGCATTTAGTGACCTTGGATATGACAATGATGTCTTTTTTTAAAAAATAAATATTTTATTTATTTATTTGAGATAGAGTGAGAGCTAGAGAGAGAGAGAGAGAGAGAGAGGGCGCGCACACACAGGGAGGGAAAGAAAGAAGCAGACTCCCCACTGAGCAGGGAGCCCAATATGGGGTTTGATCCCAGGACCCTGGGATCATGGCCTGAGCTGAAGGCAGACACTTAAGTGACTGAGCCGGGCACCCTGACAATGATTTCTCAGCTATGACAACAAAAGCACATGCAAGAAAAAAAATAAATTGGACTTCATCAAAATTAAAAACTTTTGCACATCAGGGACACCTAGATGGCTCAGTTGGAAGAGTGTGTGACTTTTGATGTCAGGTTTGTGAGTTTGAGTTGGGTATATATATTACTTAAAAAACAAACAAACAAACAAACAGGGGCACCTGGGTGGCTCATTCATTGAGCATCTACCTTCAGCTCAGGTCATGATCCCAAAATCCTGGGATCAGGCCCTGCTTCGGGCTCAGCGGGAAGCCTGCTTCTCTCTCTTCCACTCCCTCTGCTTGTGTTCCCTCTCTTGCTGTCTCTCTCTCTCGAATAAATAAAATCTTTAAAAATAAATTTAAAAATAAATGGAGAGACCAAGCTGTGGTGGTTTTAAACTTCAAGTGTTTTAACAGTCTTTCCCTCAAACAGTAGAGCCTGCTTCTCTTTTCACCTTCAGTATGGGCTGGATGTAGTGACTCAGTACTAAGGAACAGAATGTAATATGGCAGAAGTAACAGTCTGGGGGCATCTGGATGGCTCAGTCAGTTAAGTGTCTGCCTTCGGCTCAGGTCATGATGCTGGGGTCCTAGGATCAAGCCCCGCATCAGGCTCCCTACTCAGTGGGAAGCCTGCTTCTCCCTCTCCCCCCCCCCCCCCCCCCCCCCCCCCCCCCCCCCCCCCCCGCTTATGTTCCCTCTCTCGCTGTGTCTCTCTCTGTCAAATAAATAAAATCTTAAAAAAAAGAGAGAGAGAGAGAAAGAAAAAGAGGCGTCCTCTTCACTTTATCTTGAACCATTCATTCTGGAGGAGCTAATTGCATGTCATGAGATACTCAGAGAGCCCACATGTCAAGGAACTGAGGCCACCTGCTAAAAGTCACATATGTCATCTTGGAAACAGACCCTTCAGCTCCAGGCAAGCCTTGAGATGACTGCAGTCCCAGAAGACATCTTAACTGCAACTTCATGAGAGACTGAGCTAGAACCACCCAGCTAAGCCACTCCTAAATTTCTGATCTTTAGAAACTGAGGCAGTAAGTGTTTCTCTGTTTAAATGCTAAGTTTTGGAGTCAATAGATAACAAATACACAAATCTTTTTAGCAAATGGTGCTGGTACTGGAACAAGAAGTTATCCATATGGGAGAAAAATTAACCTCAACCCCAATCTTACAGAATACACAGAAATAAATTCCAAGTGGATCAGAGAC
>CM053603.1:13584134-13627089 GCA_028646535.1 Procyon lotor | reverse complement strand
AAATATTCACAAAATATGTACCTAACTGGTATTTTATTTTATTTTTTTTTAAAAAGATTTTATTTATTTGACAGCAAGAAACACAGCGAGAGAGGGAACACAAGCAGAGGGAATGGTAGCGGGAGAAGCAGGCTTCCTGCTGAGCAAGGAGCCCGATGCGGGGCTCGATCCCAGGATTCTGGGTTCATGACCTGAGCCGAAGGCAGATGCTTAACAACTGAGCCACCCAGGCGCCCCTAACTGGTATTTTATATAAGGATCTCCTAAACCTCATTTTTTTTAAGGATTTTATTTATTTATTTGACAGAGAGAGACACAGCAAGAGGAAACACAAGCAGGGGGAGTGGGAGAGGGAGAAGCAGGCTTCCTGCTGAGTAGGGAGCCTGATGCGGGGGCTCGATCCCAGGACCCCAGGATCATGACCTGAGCCAAAGCCACCCAGGCGCTCCATTAAACCTCACTTTTAAAAACATTAACAGCTCCCTTTTTCTTTAAATGGGCAAGAGATTCGAACAAGTACTTCCACAAAGGAAACTATACAAATGACCATTAAGTTCTCCACATTACTAGTAATCAGGTAAATGAAAATTAACACCACAATGAGGTATCACTATACTTTCAGGAATACAGCTAGAATTAAAAACACTGACAACACACTACATGTTGCTGAGGATATGGAACAATCACAACTCTCATACATTATTGGTGGAATGGTAAAATGATACCAACATTTTGAAAAAGGTATTAAAAGTTTCTTATAAAATTAGACATACATCTACCCTATGATCCAGCAGTTCTATTCCCTTCTACCTCCCTATTCCCCCAAGAGACATGAATGTATTATGTCCCCCAAGAACACTTGCACAAAATGTTCATAGCAGCTTTACTCATAGGAGTGCCTGGATGGCTCAGTCAGTTAAGTGTCTGCCCTCGGCTCAGGTCAAGATCTCGGAGTCCTGGGATCGAGCCCCACATGGCTCCCTGCTTAGTGGTGAGCCTGCTTCTCCCTCTCCCCTTGCTTGTGAGCCTTCTCTCTGTCAAATAAATAAATAAAATCTGAAAGAAAGAAAGAAAGAAAGAAAGAAAGAAAGAAAGAAAGAGAGAGAGAGAGAGAGAGAGAGAGAAAGAAAGAAAGAAAGAAAGAAAGAAAGAAAGAGAGAGAGAAAAGAAAAGAGAAAAAAGAAAAAAGAAAAGGGAGGGAGGGAGGAAGGAAGGAAGGAAGGGAAAGAGAAAGGAAGGAAGGAAGGAAGGAAGGAAGGAAGGAAGGAAGAAAAGAAAGGTCTTTACTCATAAGTCAAACACTGGAAATTGACCAGATGTTCATCAACATAACAGACAAACTGGAATGTTCATGCAATAAAATACTACAAAGCAATAAAAATGAATGAACTACTTATACAAACAATAGCATGAATAAATTCCTAAAACATTAAAATGTGTAAAAGAATCTTTACACAAGAATATTATACCTTTTAGTATTATTTAGTACACAAGAGTATTATTCCAGGGGTACCTGGGTGGCTCAGTGGATTGGGCCTCTGCCTT
The DNA here is from genome assembly GCA_028646535.1 of Procyon lotor. Lineage (NCBI taxonomy): Eukaryota > Metazoa > Chordata > Mammalia > Carnivora > Procyonidae > Procyon > Procyon lotor. Next base: position 13,625,544 of record CM053603.1, on the reverse strand, counting down.
CAGCTCGGGTCATGATCTCAGGGTCCTGGGATGGAGCCCCACATCGAGCTCTCTGTTCAGCGGGGAGCCTGCTTTCCCTTCTCTCTCTCTGCCTCTTCTCTGCCTACTTATGATCTCTGTCTGTCAAATAAATAAATAAAATCTAAAATAAAAGTGTATTATTCCATATAAATATTATCCCTTTTTTTTTAAGTAGGCTCCACACCCAACATGGACTACAATCCAAGAGCTTGAATTCACAACCTTGAGTTCAAGACCTGAGGTGAGACCAAGAGTTGAACACTTAACTGACTGAGCCATCCAGGCGCCCCAGTATTATTCCATTTATATGAAATTTTAAAACTGGCCAACTAATCTATGATGAAAAAATTCAGAGCAGAAGTTGTCTCTGGCTTGAACAGAATAGCATTTTAAGTTAATCCTTGTATTAAAACAAATATAAAACATAGGTGGCAACAAGAGTAGTGTGTTGAGGGGCGCCTGGGTGGCTCAGTCGTTAAGCGTCTGCCTTCGGCCCGGGTCAGATCCCGGGGGCCTGGGATCGAGCCCCGCATCGGGCTCTCTGCTCTGCAGGAAGCCTGCTTCTCCCGCTACCATTCCCTCTGCTTGTGTTCCCTCTCTCGCTGTGTTTCTCGCTGTCAAATAAATAAAATCTTTAAAAAAAAAAGAGTAGTGTGTTGAGAAAATACTTACTAAATTATTAATAACTTAGGGATGCCTGGGTGGCAGTCAGTTAAGCATCTGCCTTCAGCTCAGGTCATGATACCAGGGTCCTGGGATGGAGCCCCACATTGGGCTCCCTGTCAGTGGGGAGCCTGCTTCTCCCTCTGCCTGCCACTCTCCCTGCTTGTACACACATGCTCTTTCTCTCTCTCTCTGGTAAATAAATAAATAGGTTCTTTTAAAAATTATCGGGGCGCCTGGGTGGCTCAGTTGGTTAAGTGTCTGCCTTCAGCTTAGGTCGTGATCTCCTGGTCCTGGGATCCAGTCCTGCATCAGGCTTCCTGCTCAGCGGGGAGTCTGCTTCTCTTCCTCTCTCACCCTCTGCCCCTCCCCACTGCTTGTTCTCTCTCTCAATCTCTCTCACAAATGAATAAATAAAATCTTTTTAAAATTTTTTAAAAATAAAATTATTGACAACTTATTTGTATAACTCTGACGAACAGCAGCTTACCAGTTATCAATGTATTATCTCTTGGCTCTAAACCCAACCATCATTGCCTGCTCTGCAAAAATGGAGCTGGACCCGTTAAATATTTTTCTTCCGCCAGCTAATATTAAGCTTTGTCGGAAGACAATGGAGAGATTCTGCAAAAAAGAAAAGGCTTCGGGGCACCTAGGAGGCTCAGTCGGTTAAGCGTCAGACTCTTGACTGATTTCAGCTCAGGTCATGATCTCATAGTTGTGGGATCGAGCCCAGAGTCAGGCTCTGTGCACAGCATGGAATCTGCTTGAAATTCTCTCTCCCTCTGCCTCTGCCCCTCCCTCACCCATGAGCTCTCTCTCAAAATAAGTAAAATCTTCAAAAGAAAAGAAAAGAAAAGAAAAGAAAAGAAAAAGCTTCTCCACCTGGTTCTAGTATGTTCTTCTCACCAGGCCCCTGACACCCAGTCAGCTCCCCTCAGTGCCTAGCCACTGGTGGGTGTCTGACTCCCACAGTGCATCACGGTCAGCAGTACACAGTGGCCAGCAGCTTCCTCTGACATCTCACTCAAGTAGTTTTGTGGCAGAGTGCTTCCAGCAAGGCTCCTCTCCATAAACGGCTTTCTCTAACATCCTAGAAGGTAGATTTCCAGACAGTTCTAGAGGGTAGATTTCCAGCATGTTCTCCCAGTGTGGAACCACAGTGACTTTCTCTGCCATCCAGTTAGGCATGACCACTCCCTTCTCCAAGACAAGGATCTTGGCCCTGGGAGAGTGTCTTCCTCAAGTGCTCCTTATCAGCCCTAGGGCTAATGGCTGCTATTCCTGTATTACTTAGAGTTCTCTCTAGTTTTTACTAGCCAGTCTCTCATTACTCCAATCCCATTATAGTCAACAATTCCTTATATTAAACTTTTACCTATTCCAAGTTGCCTGGGTGGCTCAGTCGGTTAAGTATCCAACTCGGGTTTCAGCTCAGGTCAGGATCATGGGGTCGTGAAACCGCTCTGCCCTCAGCAGGGAGTCTGCTTTCCCTCTCCCTTTCCCCTCCCCCAGCTTGTGCAAGCGCCCTCTCTCTCTCTCCCCATCTCTCTCTCAACAAATAAATATTTAAACATTACCTGTTCAAATTCCTATGTGGTTTTTGCCTCCCAAATGGACACTGACAGTTGTTTCAACGAGTTGAAAAGGCTAAGTAGCACAGATTGAAAGTGAGAAATTTTATTATCTACATAAAATTCACATAGCTCTGCTTAATTCACAATTCCACCAACAAAAACTAATACAACACTGTAAACAGCCAAGTTAACATGGTGAAGGGTCCAAGCAGCCCTGCCTGGTACGCTCGGCTTTGGGAAGTTACTCAAGCTTAATATTCAGCTCCCTGAGGCCAAAGATAGCTTTCTTTGGAGACACTCATGAAATAGCTAACGCAACCACCTATTTTATAATACATCTTCCCAAACACAGTAGAAACTACTTAGCATTCATTCTATGTTTTTATGCTAAAGAAACCACATGAACTTTCATGCAGAATATAAAAAACCAATGCAGCCTGTGCACATCTTGTGCTTGCCTGAAGTATCCAGTGTGCTATTTGGCCGTGACCCATTCAACATCCTCCAGCTGAGCACAATCTTTCTTTTTTTTTTTTTTAAGATTTTCTTTATTCATTTGAGAGAGAGAGAACAGAGGGAGAGTAAGACAGAGAGGCAGACTTCCCCCCAACCACAGCAGGGAGCCAGATGTGAGACTCAATCCTAGAACTCCGGGATCATGACCCTAACCGGAGGCAGATGCTTAACCGCCTGAGCCACCCAGGCACCCCTAGCAGAATCTTTATAAATAAGTTTCAAAATACTCTCCACTAAATCAAGTTTGTGACCAAACAGCAACTATAAAGTCTTCAAATCAATCAGGTGCCATTAATATAAAATCTGCAAAAAACTTTTTAAAATATATAATCAAATACGTATGTTGAGACCCTGTGGAACCAATATTATATAAGACAAATAGTTCCTGTCCTCAGAAAACTGAAAGTAGAGGCGCCTAGGTGGCTCAGTGGGTTAAAGCCTCTGCCTTCGGCTCAGGTTTATGATCTCAGGGTCCTGGCATGGAGCCCTGCATCGGGCTCTCTGCTCAGCGGGGAGCCTGCTTCCCCTTCTCTCTCTGCCTGCCTCTCTGCCTACTTGTGATCTCTCTGTCAAATAAATAAACTCTTTAAAAAAAAAAGAAAAGAAAAGGAAAAGAAAAGATAAGAAAAGAAAACTGAAAGTAATGATGGAGGACATCCTCCCCACACTCTAAAAAATGTCTAAGACTCTATAGCTATCTCATCTGTGCAAAGCATGGTATCCTGCTTCACAGTATTTTCAAGTGTGGGAATATAATCATTGAGGGTTTCAAATTCCGCCCCCCAAACCAGCATCAATAACCATGGTCAGAGGCACCTGGGTGGCTCAGTCATTAAGCATCACATTCAGCTCAGGTCATGATCCCAGGGTCCTGGAATCGAGCCCCACATTGGGCTCCCTGCTCAGCGAGAAGACTGCTTCTCCCTCTCCCACTCTCCCTGCTTGTGTTCCCTCTCACTGTCTCTCTGTCAAATAAAATCTTAAAAAAATACACAGACATAATATAGATAATATATATAATATATATTATATAAATATAATAAATATATAAATGATAACACATATATAAATAGATTATATATATATGTGTATCTCCATGATCAGGAGATCTGAGAACAGTACCTGAAAATGTTTCCATAGTCAATAAATAAGAGAAAAAATTGGGGTGCCTAGGTGGCTCAGTCAGTTAAGCGTACAACTTTTGACTTCAGCTCAGGTCATCATCTCAGGGTTTTGAGATCAAGCCCCACATCAGGCTCTGCAATGGGCATGGAGCCTGCTTAAGATTCTCTCTCTCCTTCTCGCTCTGCCCCTCCTCCCCTCTTAAAAAATAAATTAAAATTAAAATAAATAAAACTGAAAAACACAACATCTAAATGCTATAGCAGTTACTTGCATTATAAATCCATATTATATATTATATATAAATATATTTATATATAATATAAATATATAATATAATAAATCCATACTTGCATCCGTAAGATGGTCTCCCACTCTCTCCCATTCTCTACCCTGGCAAGATAACAACCTGTTCACATCACTTCAACTACCAAAACAATGTTATAGTTCAGATACAAGGCCTCCATATGGCCCCATTGACTATATTGGTTTAGACAAAATTTCAACTTTTTTAAAGGAAAAACTGAATCACACACACACACAAAATAACTGACATGGGAAGAAAGTATAGCAGCAAAGCAAGGCAGGCTGTGTACCAGAGCTATTCACAGTCCTCAGTAGATAGAGCAATCAGGCTGTAGGGAGAGCAAAGGCTGTGGCTACCAAAGGGCTCCAAGATGAGCAGAGAGGAGAAAGTCCACTGCCTGGATTTTATGACTTATTAGTCAAATGAAGAACTGCAGAATGAATTATCTGAACTTTTTCCTATGAAGGATTATATTTTAATCTCAGGTTGCATGAAGACTAGAAATCTGACCTGCTTTGTTCAGTGGTTATGACCCTAACAACAGTCTCATACTTGAAAAGATAAAATCCTTAAAGGAAGGTTGGATTTGTTTTTATCACCCCTAAGTGCTTTTACCTAAAAGTAACTCTTGACATTTTGTAGGTGTTTTCTCACTCACCCTCAGATTCTTGATAAGGATTTTTACCATAAAGAAGTTTTACAAACAGCTCCAAGATGTGGACCTTCGGCAGCTCCCAAGAGACAGTATTTCAGTAGAGTGCAACAGTAAGGCTTGCCCAATAGCACAGATTACATTTTTCCAGGTAAAATAAGTAACTACTCCCAGCCCAGTTTCCCAGGTATCATGCCAGGGTGCAAAGCTGCTTAAAAGGAAAAGAAAAGCTGTCTACATTTAAAAGATGAGGAAACTAAAGCACAAGGAGATGAAAGCTAAAGCAGAAAAATGAAAAAGCTCTATCTAGCCTACCTCATAATTGGTTTTGAATCTAAAAATCTGTCTAAATTCATGACAAATATGAAATGCCATGTTACTTTTCTTTTTTAATTTATTTATTTGACAGAGAGAGAGATCACAAGTAGGCAGAGAAGCAGGCAGAGAGAGAGGGGGAAGCAGGTTCCCTGCTGAGCAGAGAGCCCAATGCGGGGCTCGATCCCAGAACTCTGAGATCATGACCTGAGCCGAAGGCAGAGGCTTTACCCCACTGAGCCACCCAGGCGCTCTGCCATGTTGCTTCTTCTTTTTTTTTTTTTTTTTTTAAAGATTTTATTTACTCGACAGCGAGAAACACAGCGAGAGAGGGGACACAAGCAGAGGGAATGGTAGCGGGAGAAGCAGGCTTCCCGCGGAGCAGGGAGCCCGATGCGGGGCTCGATCCCAGGACGCCGGGATCTGACCTGGGCCGAAGGCAGACGCTTAACGACTGAGCCACCCAGGCGCCCCCATGTTGCTTCTTTAAAAAGAGCTGTTCATTCAAAAACAAAAAACAAACAAACAAAACCCCAAGCATCAACATTTTGTATATATAAAAAAATTACTACATGGAGGTTTATAGAGGCTTTATTCATAACCACCAAACCTTGGAAATAACCAAGATGTCCTTCAAAAGGTGAGTGGATAGGGGTGCCTGCGTGGTTCAGTCAGTTAAGAGTCAGGTCATGATCTCAGGGTCATGAGATGGAACCTGTGACAGGCTCCACTGTTGGGCTTGGAGCCTGCTTAAGACTCTCTCCCTCCCTGGGAGCACCTGGGTGGCTCAGTTGGTTAAGCATCTGCCTTGGCTAAGGTCATGATCTTGGGGTCCTAGGATCAAGCTCCACGTGGGGCTACTTGCTCAGTGGGGCCTCTGCTTCTCCCTCTCCCTCTGCCTACTCCCCCCTCTCCCTCTGCCTACTCCCCCCTGCTCATGCTCTGTCTCTCTCTCTCAAATAAAGAAAAATCTTAGGGGTGCCTCGGTGGTTCAGTGGGCTAAGCATCTGCCTTCGGCTCAGGTCATGATCCCGGGGTCCTGGGACTGAGCCCACATCATGCTCTCTGCTCAGCGGGGCACCTGTTTCCCCCTCTCCCTCAGACCTTCCTCCAGCTTGTGCTCTCTCTCTTGTTCACCCTCTGTCTCCCAAATAAATAAAATCTAAAAAAAAAAAAGAAAGAAAAATCTTTAAAAAAATTTAAAATTCTCTCTCCCTCTCCTCCACCCCTGCTGTGTGTGTGCTCTCTCAAAAATAAACAAACAAATAAATAAAACAAAAGAAGAATGGATAAACTGGTCCATTCAGACAATGGAATATTATTCAGCCCTAAAAAGAAATGAGCTATCAAGCCCTACAGACATGGAGAAACCTTAAATGCATATTACTAAGTGAAAGAAGCCAATCTAAAAAGGCTACATACTGTATGATTCCAACTATAGGACATTCTAGAAAAGGCCAAACTATGAAAACAGTAAAAATACTAGGGGTTGCCAGGAGGGACAGATGAAAAGGAGTACACTGGATTTTAGGACGGCAAAACTATTCTGTATGATACTATAAACGGGGATACATGCCATTATACATTTGTCAAAACAAATATATTCTACGTAATGTACAACATCAAGAGTGAACCATAACATAAAACTATGGACTTTGGGAGATAATGATGCATCAACATAGGTTCATTGACTAACAAATGTACCACTCTGCTGTGGGATGTTGATAATAGAAGAAGCTACTGGGAAGGGGGGGTCAGAGGGTACATGGGAACTCTCTATACTTAAAACTGCTCTAAAATATAAGTATTTGGGGGTGCCTGGGTGGCTCAGTCCATTAAGTGTCTGCCTTTGGCTCAGGTCATCATCTCAGGGTCCTGGGATCAAGTCCCACATTGGGACTCGCCGCTGAGCAGGGAGCCTGCTTCTCCCTCTGCCTCTGCCTTTCCCCCTGCTTGTGCTCTCTCGCTCTCTGTCAAACTCATAAATAAAAAAAAAAAAAAAAAAAATTTTTTAAATAAGTATTTTATAAAAAGCCAAATTTATTTAAATGTTCTAATTTTTTATCTGGGTGGTTGTTAGACAAATGTACACATGTATAAAAATTAAATTCTGTCCACTTTATATGTATTTTATCTGTATTTATAAGTATATGTACTTATATGCATATATACATATGTATTTTATTTATATGTATTTTAATAAGTTACTCTGAAAGAAAAAAAATTAATAGGGCCACCTAATCATTTGAGGGAAAATAACAGCTGTGCTTAAATTAACACTGGAAGGCAGAGCCTTGATGAGGCATGGGCATTGTCCGAGCACTGAGACTCCCGAGCTCTGTGGCCTAAACAGAGCTGTTAAAAAAGAAACTTTTTCTCATCCACTTAGTTATTCAAAAGAAAAACGGGCACACCAGGAAATAAAGATTCCAATCAAGTGAGAGGAATATTACATATTGGTTCTCTCTCCCGACAAACCAGGGGTGCCTGGGTTAAAGCCTCTGCCTTCGGCTCAGGTTATGATCTCGGGGCCCTGGGAAGGAGCCCCGCATCAGGCTCTCTGCTCAGCAGGGAGCCTGCTTCCCCCTCTCTCTGCCTGCCTCTCTGCCTACTTGTGATCTCTTTCTCTCTGTCAAATAAATAAATAAATAAAAATACTATAAGAACTACAGTGAACTATAACATAAACACTGGCGCACCTAGGTGGCTTAGTCAGTTAAGCATCTGCCTTCAACTCAGGTCATGATCTCAGAGTCCTGGGGCTCCCTGTGTCTGCTTCTCCCTCTCCCACTGCCCTTTCCCCCAGCTCGTGCCCTTGAGCTTGCTCTCAAATAATTAAAAAATCTTTAATAAATAAAAATACTGGGGCGCCTGGGTGGCTCAGTCGTTAAGCGTCTGCCTTCGGCTCAGGTCATGATCCCAGGGTCCTGGGATCGAGCCCCACATCGGGCTCTCTGTTCAGCAGGGAGCCTGCTTCTCCCGCTCCCATTCCCTCTGCTTGTGTTCCCTCTCTCACTGTGTTTCTCACTGTCAAATAAATAAAATCTTTAAATAAATAAATAAATAAATAAATAAATAAATAAATAAATAAATAAATAAAAATACTTAATATTTTTCACAAAATGCCCTTTAAAGTAGTAGTGTTTTCGGGCACCTGGGTGGCTCAGTCATTGAGCATCTGCCTTCAGCTTAGGTCATGATCCCAGGACCATGTCCTGGGATTGAACCCCACTACAGGCTCCCTGCTCTACGAGAAGCCTTCTTCTCTCTCTCCCCCTGCTGTGTTCCCTATCTCACTGTGTCTCTCTCTGTCAAATAAATAAAATCCAAGAAAGAAAAGAAAAGAAAAAGAGAAAGGGAGGGAGGGAGGAAGAAAGAAAGGTCTTTTTTTTTTTTTTAAGATTATGTATTTATTTGATAGAGAGAGATCACAAGTAGGCAGAGGGGCAGGCAGAGAGAAAGGGAGAAGCAGGCTCCCCACTGAGCAGAGATCCCGATGTGGGGCTCGATCCCAGGACCCTGAGACCACAACCCAAGCCGAAGGCAGAGGCTTTAATCCACTGAGCCACCCAGGCGCCCCAAAAAGTAGCGTTTTAAGAGTTATTTTTCTCACTTCAACCAACTCCCATATGTAAGTTTCATTCCTCTTAAATCCACACCTTACCTTCTATACAGAACATACCATTTTAGCAGCTCCATTAGAATCAATTTAATTCTTTAAAAGATTTGGGAAGCTCTAAAAGAGAACTCTGATAACCAAGAAACAAGTCACTGACCACTGAAACAGAATGCAATACGCCAAATAGAGCTATGAATACGCAAAATGTGGAAATGACTTTTAATGGGCGCAGGTAGGGGGTGGATTTAAGGGGTGAACACTCCTCATCAAAAGCACTGCATGCTGCTCTCAGAAATGAAAATCAAGAACTCAGAAATGAAAATCAAGAACCCTCAGATGACCCTCTGGTTGGTGCCGATTTTCTAACACTACACTTGGGAGATCATCAGACAAAGAAGCTTCAAACTTTAAAAAGTTACATGTGAATTAAAATTAAAATTCACATGCAGCTTTTTAAAGTAGCAAAATACATGCCATATGATTCACAGTCTAAAGAAGCAGTGTCCACTGTGGCAACTAGACCTGAACACTTGCAAAGGCAAAAATCCCCAAGGCCAGGCTCCAGAGAGAGATGAAGGATGAATCCTGTGAACCCTGTGAATGACCAAGAAACTTCCTGGTCTGCATCGATTAACAGAAATCCAGGAGCACCTGGGTGGCTCAGTTGGTTAAGCACCCGACTCCTGACTTTGGCTCCGGTCATGATCTCAGGGTCATAAAATCCAGCCAGACTCCTCGCTGGGCAAAGAGCCTGCTTAACTGAGAAATACTATGATAAATAAGATACAGATGAATGTTAAGACTCCACTGTGTTGGGGCACCTGGGTGGCTCGGTCATCAAGCATATGCCTTCTGCTCAGGTCATGATCCCAACATTCTGGGATCAAGCCCCACATTGCATTGGGCTCCCTGCTCAGCGGGAAGCCTGCTTCTCCCTCTCCTACTCCCTCTGCTTGTGTTCCCTCTCTCACTGTCTCTCTCTGACAAATAAAAAAATAAAATCTTAAAGAAAAAAAAAAAGATTCTCTCTTCCTCTCCCCCCATTTGCACATACACTCACTCTTCCCCTGCCCCCCAAAAAGAAAGAAATCCAGAAGTATGACAAGCACTGATGTAAGTTCTAAAGCAAACAGACCCCCTCCACCTAGAAGCTTGTGTCCACTTGTAATAAATAGTTCCTGGTTACTTCAATTTGCCACCTCAATGGAGTATCATTAGTTCCTGACTCAGTATGGGTAGATAAGGAAATCTGGTAAAAGCAGAAAATTAAGCCTGGAGAGGAGAACTATGAGGGAGGAATAAGAACAAAACTGGGCCCGGGCCCAGGGCCCATAGGACTGCTCTTTAACTCTTCCTGAAACAGTGTCCCTCTGATGCAGTCTGGGAGTCAGGGCCATTCTACTCTCAGATATATACTGAAGAGAAATGAAGGTATGTGCATACAGTGACTTGTACAAGAACATCTACTGCATCTCTCTCCATAATAGTCCCAAACGGGCAACAACCTATATGCCCATCAGCAAACAGTAAAACCATAAAACAGAATACTATTTAGGAATAAAAAGAAATACAACAAAATGGATGAAACTCAAAAACATCATACTAAGCAAAAGAAGCCGGATACAAAAAGACTTCTCGTTATCCTCAGTAGTTCTCTTCTATAAAGTCATTGCTAACACCAAGTTAGCAACTATCAGGCCACTACTCCCAGGGGAAATACAGGCTTAGGTTTCTGAGAGCCTTTAGTCACATTTTTCTCAACCAATCAATTCATAACCTTCCAGAGCTACACATATGTAATATATAACCTCGTATGTATGTTTCTCTTTAAAGATAATTTAATATACAGTAGTCCCTTCTTATCCATTGTTTCGATTTGCACAGTTTCAGTTACCCAGAGTCAACCACGGTCCAGAGTAGATGTCCTCCTCCTAAGGTATGGTCAGAAGGTCAGTAGTAGCCTAACACTACATCACAATGCCTACATCATTCACCCCACTGTGTATTATCATGTAGGCATTTTATCATTTCACATCATCACAAGGGTGAGTAAGATATTGTCAGGGAGAGACAATATTCATGTAACTTTTATTACAGTATGTTGTTATAACTGTTCTAATATATAATTAGTTATTATTGTCTCTTTTTGTGCCTGATTTATAAGCTTTATTACAGGTATGTACGTATAAGCAAAAACATAGGACCTACAACCCCAAAAACATAAGGTTCAGTAACATTCCCAGTTTCAGGCATCCACTGAGGGTCCTGGAAAGGATCCCCTGCAGATAAGGGGGGAACTACTGGAGACTGCTAACACATTAACACTGTACCCTCAGCCAACAGTACTATAATTCATGTCTGAACAAAACTTATCTAACACGTGTATTTTCTCACAGCACATCAGCACTACACTTGAGAGACATTTTAAACAGCAAAATTCCCAACAAAAAAAAACACAAAAATATGAAAAACCATGGTACTAAACAGACCATAAAAGGGACACTTGTTTACAGTATTAAAACTGAAACAAGGGGCGCCTGAGTGGCTCAGTGGGTTAAAGCCTCTGCCTTCGGTTCAGGTTATAATCTCAGGGTCCTGAGATCGAGCCCCCGCATCGGGCTCCCTGCTCAGCGGGGAGCCTGCTTCCCTCCTCTCTCTGCCTGTCTCTCTGCCTACTTGTGATCTCTCTCCCTCTGTCGAATAAATAATAAAATCTTTAAAAAAAAAAACTGAAACAAGAAGGCAGAGTGTCACCTTGTCCACTGGGAATGGACACAACAGGCAATTCAAATTTTTGCCATTTTTGGTCTGCAAAGGGTTTTCTTTCACCAGCAAAGTGGCTCAAATTTTCTTAATTCATTGCCAAATTAAAAAATCAGGAAATTTCACATAAAAATCCAGATTTGTTTTCTTTAAAAAAAAAAATCACAAGGGACGCCTGGGTGGCTCAGTTAGTTAAGCAGCTTCCTTCAATTCAGGTCAGGATCCCAGGATTCTGGGATGGAGCCCCTGTGTTGGGCTTCCTGCTTGGCAGGGAGTCTGCTTCTCCTCTCCCTCTGTCCCTCCCCTCCAATTTGTGCTCTCCCTCTCTCTCAAATAAGTAAATAAAATCTTAAAAAAAAAAAAAAATCGTAAGATCTGGTAACACAACTGGTTGGAACTGAACAACAGTGACACTTTAGATAAGGCCTGTGTTTGCCAGATCACTCTAGTCCCACCTCTCTATTCAATGCCCTTACACTCCTCTTCCCTAAATTTGTTGCCAGCTAGTGAGTGACATGAATGCATCATTTGCCAACATGGATGTTTATATAATATACTGCTGACTGCAAAAAGGTACAAGTCAGGATGTACAGCATTATCTCATTTTCATAAAAATTAAAGACGGGAAAAAAGTCTGGTTACACACTCAAACACAGGGAAGTTAAGGATGATCCTTTTTTATTTCTTCTTACATATTATCTTTCTTTAAACTAGTGAATATAGTTACCTATATAAGTTGTTTCTTTATAGCAGCTTTGAGTTATAATCATACAATTCACCCATTTAATGTGCACAATTCAATGGTTTTTAGTATATTCACAGACATACGCAACTATCACTACAATTTTAAACATACTCATCACCTCAAAAAGAAACTCCATAACCTTATCTATCATTCTCCTATGCTCTCATACACCTCCAAGCCCTAAGCAACTACTAATCTACTTTCTATCTCTACAGATTTGCCTATTCTGGGTATTCCATATAAATGGAATCATGTAATATGTGATCTTTTGTGTCTGGTTTCCTTCACTTCACACGTTTTCCAGGTTCATCCATGTTGTAATGTATCAGTACTTCATTCCTTTTGGTTGCTAAATAATATTTCATTGTACCTATATTCATCTTATTTATGCATTATCAACTGATAAGACAGTTGAGTTGCTTCCCCTTTGGCTATTGTAAATAACACTATATATAAACATTCGTATACGTGGACATGTTTTCATTTCTCTTGGGTAGATAACTAGGAGAGGGAGTTGTGGGTTTAAACTCCATGTTTAACCACTTAAAGAACTGCCAGACTCTTTTCCAAATCCCGACAAAGGCATAGATCCACGGGTACAAATATACAAAATGCCAGACTCCTCCCTGACTACATCATTTTACATTTATACCATTCTCTGTGTATTGAAGGCTCTGATTTCTCCATCTCCTAACCAACATCTGTCATTACCTGACTTTTCAATTATAGAATAAGCCGTTCATAAGTGTTCATTCAATCCTAACACACCCAGATTTTTATGTTCTTCAAGCTGTTTTTATTCACGGATATCAAATTTTAAACTTGAGAAGAGTCCAGTCGGGGCACCTGGGTGGCTCAGTCACGTCTGCCTTCAGCTTGGGTCGTGATCCCAGGACAAGTCCTGCATTGGGCTCCCTACTCAGTAGGGAGCCTGCTCCTCCGCCACTCCCCCTGCTTATGCTCTCTCTCCTCTGTCAAGTAAATAAAATCCTTACCAAAAAAAAAAAAAGAAAGAAAGAGTCCAGTCCTAGACGTACTCACCTAGACTGCCCACCTTCTATAAAATGAAGGGACAGTAGTAAATGATCCAAACTACAAATGAAGCCCTCCTACAAATGTAGCCCTCCTACAAATGAAACCTTAACAGAAGAGATCAGCAGCAAATTTTCTAAGCACTCAACAAAACAGAGTCCCTAACAGGGATCCAGCCTTCAAGTGAACACCTTTTTCCGTCAAAACTCATTTGCAATGCCTCCTACATAAGCGCAACTTCAAACCAGAGTAGCAAATGACTGTCTTGATCTGTCACTTTTCATAAAAGAACCAAGATATCTTAGGTTGCCCCACTCAGAATCCATTGCTCCAATCCTGCTGTAATAGGGAGAAGACACAAAATCTAATTTAAAATGGGGGCAAAAGCACAGATTGAGTGCCACACACACACACACAAAATCCCCAACTGCTCCCTGTCCCGAGCCTGGGTGTACTGTGCAGCTTTTCCCCAGCTCTCCCCACAGCTTCCCCAGCTCTTCCCCATCACTGCTCCCCGCAGTCTCAGGGCAGCACTGGAGGGATACAATACTGACCCATTTACAGCAGCCCAAGGTAGCAGTGAGAACAAGACCCAACCAAGAAGGTCTAAGAATCTGGGCATCCAGAGCTATGTTCACCCAATGCATGTTTCCCAAGAATCAATACCGGATCTTAGCCAGGAAGGAGATGGACCACACAGCAGATGCAGAATTACGTTGTTTTCAGGCTTCGGTTCTGCACTTTGAGCAAGTTCTGCCTTTGTGCTGCAGCACTGAGGATGGGCCTCCATAAGGAGCTGAGGTGCAAGCACTTCAGGCAGGGGAGGAGGTGGGGACCCACGGCCACCAAATCCCCATTTCTATACATTTATTCCGTCCATTTCCCTGTTTAAATACAGAAGGTGTTTTGAACTCAAATTGAACACTCTTGTAAACATTTAGTTCGTATCTACTACATGCAATGCAAGACATAAAAATACAGTCTCTATAGTAGGCCAGGGGTTAGGTCTGAGCAGAGGAAACAAAAAAAAAATATTCTTAAAAGAGCAAGTATTAAAAAAAAAAAAAAAAAAAGCAAATACCATTTTGTTTTTTGTATAAGGGCAATAATGCTACTGCAGGTTAGAGTACTCCCAGGGACTGGAATGTCTGGAGACTGTTTCATAAAGAGGACCTGAGCTGGACTCTGGAGAAAAGAGAAGTGGAGATAAAGAACTGGTATCCCAAAGAGAACCAAAAGCCACTACACTCAGCTGGCAAGAGAACTGTGTAAGGAAGTATCGTGTATGGAATGTCTAGCAAATCATTTGGTTAACGGGGATTAGGATAAGCTCTGGAGAGGTGGGCTGGGGCCAGCGGAGCAGCAGCACCTTGAATGCCAGGTTAGGACATCCGATCTCATCTCATAAACCTGCAGCAGGTTCTGACTTCAGGGTAGGATTCCAGTCTTGCCAAGTGTATCTATTGCTCATAATAGTTAAAAGTGTTGACATTTACAGATGAATTACATAAATACAATAAAGAGTCTTTGTGTTCTCACAAGTAAGACCACAGCAACAGGCCACCAGCCTCCTCTGGTTCAGCATCTTCTCCAAAAGGATCTCCTGATCAAGGATCTGGTTTCTTTCAAAATTAAACATTCAGAGATGATGGGATCCTGACACAGGCGCACAAAGTATTGTTACTTGACTTAGTCAATTCATTCAGGCTTTTTGTACAACCACATACAAGGAGCCTGTGCTGAGGAGCCAAGGGACCACCAGGAAAGAGCAACGTGTTTTGGAGCACTTAGGACTCTTCATAGACCTGCACACCTTGCCTTGCCCATGGTCTTTAATCCTCCCACCCTCGCAGGAAGGGGGCCTGACGGTCTGTTTTCATTGGGCAAGATACATTTAGTCTCTTAAAAGTTAATTTGACAATTCCATACCAACCACAACGACAAAGATAAGTTTCATTTCTTTTTCTAATACAGTGCTACATTTCCTTTGTCTCCTGATGACACGGGCAGAACATCTACCTCTTTAGGAGATAAAACAAAGTAATCACCATAATATTCACTTTCTTCTAGAGCAAAAAGAAGAAAAACCTTACCACAAGTCCAATAAACGGTCAGAAACTAAAGAAATTATGTTCCAAAATAAAACTCGGGCATCATGGACATTTAAGCAGGCTCTTCAGGAAGAAGCAAACACTGAGCTCCAAGGAGCACAGGAGCTCAGCCTTAGCCCTGCCAGAATCACAGGGCCGTGACACTGGCCTGCCTGGGTTAGTGGGGTGCTTTAGTCTGCTTCGTCTACTCTTAGTTCTCAACTAAGTGAAAAACACTCGCAGGAACCACATCTAAGAAAGAGGTAGGTGTGTATTTCTCACTCGGGAGCCAGAGAAGAATCCCAAGAGCATCAGGCTAGCAATGGACACGTTTCAGCGGTGCGGGTCAGAGGAGATAATTTCCCGCTACCCCACTGGCCGGCCTTTGGGAGCAGGACTCTCAGACCTCTCCCCGCGGCCGTCCACCGGCCTCGGCGCTGGCTTCTGGGAGGCTCCACGGGCGGCGGGTCAGGACGCTCGAGCGGTGCGAGCGATGCTTGGCGGATGCCCTGGCCCAGCGCGCGCCCGCTCCAACCCCGCGCCCGCCGCCGCCCGCCCCGCCGGCGTCGGGCCGGTCTTTCGGCCCGGCTCCTGTCACTCACCGGCCCGGCCCGGGCAGCGGGCGCCCACGGCTCCCCACGGGAGCTGGGCCCCCCGGGCCTCCAGGTTTCGGCCCGCCCCCGGCAGGCAGCGCAGGTGGATGAGCCCCGCAGCAGCGGCCCCGTACCGGCCGCTCGGTCCAGCTCCCGGCGCTGCCCACTGGGTACGGATCAACAACAAGATGGCGGCCAGCCGAGGGGGCGGGGGCCGGGCGTCATAGTAACCGGGACGGCGAAGAACCCGCCCCAGCTGAGGATGTCTCCAATCAACAACCTCTTCGTCCGACGCCTACGGGAGTGCTTCTCACTGACAGGTCAGCTGGCCTGTCAGTCAGAGCCTCTCACGGCGCTTGCCGAACGCCTCAGGACGTGACTGTGACGACGAAGGCTGGCGCATGCGCGCCGTTCCCAGAGTTGCTGGCGGCAGAGCTTTTGCTGGCAAGTCTGAGGCTCTACCGCCCTTGGCCTTTTCGCATGTGCAGCCTTTTTGCGGAGCCGACAACGTGTTCTCACGCACTCGCGCACGTTTAGGGAATGCCTGCTGTGTGCTATATACTTTTTTTTTGTCACCCACCCTGGAAGAGAGGGCTTGTTGTCTAGGTTTACTGGTGAGGAAACTGAGGCGCAGAGGGGGAGGCCTGGCCTGGGTCACGCCACCTCTGGAAATGGAGGCACCAGATCTTCTAACCCCTCCTACTGATTTCAAAGCATAGTACCCCCTTCCCAGTGGCTTCCCCAGCTTTGCCTCTCATCAGTGACAAGGTGCAGCCATGTGTGCTAACCCCAAGCAGTCCCTGGCCCATTGCCTACGTTTATTTTTCTGCCTTGGGTTCAGTGCCCAGCACTGTGTGCCCTGGCACACAGCAGAAACTCCTCTTCCTGCCCTAGAGCATCTTGTCTTGAGTGCCTGACACTGCTTTTACCCTAGACTGTCTTGATCTATCTCAGAGGCTGACTGTGAGTCCTAGGAAAATGATTATCCCTCCTTCTTTCCCAAACAGAGCACCTAACCCTGGGCTTAGCTTCGGGGTTAAGAGCTTCAATGCAATCACACAGTCTAGAACCACATCAAGTGCCAGAACTAGCTAGTTATGTGACTTTTGAGCCTTAGTTGCCCCGTCTATAAAACAAGGATAACAAATGAGCCCTTAGACCAGGGTGAGTGCTCAGGAAAGTCTGCCTGTAACTACTTTCCAGTAAGAGCCTGCTATCAGGTTGCTGTCCCTGGGGCCAGCTAGAACACCCTCACTTTGAGGGGAGCCCCACGAAGCAGGTTTTTCCTACGAAAGGCACTTGGCTTCTTCCCTGACCTGGGAGAGCATAACTGGCTTAGGAAGGGAATCCTCCATTACCCTGAGAGGGTTGAGGTCCACAGACTTAGCGGAGGGGAGAAGATGGAAAGAACTTAGGGATATCTCAGTAAAGGAAGCTTCTACCTGGAGAGCAGGTCCTCTTGGAGAGCTGGCAGTAACCTGAGACCTGATTCAGGCCGGGCAAGGGGAGTGAGCTAGCCCTACTTCCAACAGAACCTGCATTCTTGCGGGGGGTTGTAGGCCACCTGGCTGTGTGCAAGAGCTCAACTCAGCTCAGCATTGGGAGGGCTGAGGGCCAAGAAACCAGAAGAAACAGATCAGGAATAAATGGGAATATCTTGTCACAAGGAGGCTACCATCAACCCTCCCATGGCCATCCTTGCCACAGGGTTCTCAAGTCTGCACCAACTCTCACCTCAGTGCAAAAGTTCCCCATCCTTCCCAAGAAAACCTCCCCACACAGTCCGCAAATGGCACTGGAGGTTGGTGAAGGCCCCCAAACAGCAACAATATCTTCTTTTCAGTAGGAAAAGGAAGCTCCTCGGCCCTCCCCATCCGCTAGAGCAGGTGGTCTCTGAAAGGACAGGCTGATTGGAGGCCTCTTATGTCACCAGCAAGGATAACAGCCTCTCACCTCTGCATCAATCACGGTCACTCAGAACATTCTACAATGCCTTCCCAAGAGAAAAATAATCTTACTACTCCCCAGAGTGCTCCCGGAAGGCAAGGGACTCTCCAAGTGACAACAAGGAAGCACAGATCTCAGAGCTTCTCCCACAGGTGGTTTCAAGGCTGGGACTCTTCGGTTTGTAATTTTGTTTATTACTGAATCAACTTGAAGTCTCAGCTCCTGATCATGGGATCAGTAGTGAAGCAGCTTCTTGGCCTCAGAGCCAGCGCCGGGCTCCCGTGAGCGTATTGAACAAGTATTCTCTGCCTGTACCTGAGCTCAGACAAACAGGAGGGAGAGAGGGCACTGCTAGCCTCAGCAGAACAGCCTCCTTCCCTTAAAGGTAGGGCAGACATTCCAGAAACCCTGGGGAGACCCTCCTTCTGCTTGAGCCAACCTGTCCCCTCCCTCCTTTCCTCCTTTCTCAGCCATCCTGTGAGGTCTGGGTCAAATGTGTAGGAAGCATCCTTGATTCCCGTAAACTGGACACCAGCCCCCCTAAGCCCAGTGCCAGATTACTCTGCCATAAATCAATGATGACAATGTAATATCTGAGGGCCTCTCCCCTCACCACCCTTCCCACCATAGGCAGGAACCGGACCAGGTCTGAGTCACCTTCTGGGCCAACAGGTGTTTGAGAAATGTTGGCTGAAAGGTGAATGGGGGGTGAGAACAGACCCCCCTCAGGGAAAGAGTAGATAGTGGATGCCTGGTGGTAGAAGGAGATGCTGACATGTGCTAAGGAGAGAAAGTGGCCCCAGGTGGAGGGTGGTTTGGGAAGAGGGGGACTCACAGGAGTCCTGTGCTCTGCCATCAAAGTGCTGCTGATGGGGAGAATGAGAAGGTGCAATGAGTTGAGCCCTGCCCCCAAGGAGCAGCTGGAGGTCTTCTCTCAAAGGGTTCAGGAGCTCCCCCCACCCCCGTCTCGTCCATCCTAATGGTGCTCCCATGGGCTCTATGAGGGGTAGCCATCCACACGGAGGCAGGCTTGACAGGGGAGTACTCCGGAGCGGCCTCCCTGACCACTATACAGGATGGTGGGTTGGCATACCAGGCTCAGGACCCTGCTGGGTGCCCAGGGCATCTCCATCCTCTGTGCCTCCGCGAACCCCTCAATGGACTCCTCAGTTCCCTGGATGCTAGGGCAAAGTAAGAGCAGGAATACAGGATAAGGCTCTTGGCTACAGCCCGAGTTTAAGAGATGGACTCTCAGGCATTGAGGTATGCAAAGGAGGCTGACCTGTTTAGTCGCAGAGTCTGGGCTGGTTTGCTCGGTGTCGGCAGCACCTTGGCCAACCTAAAATGCCAGGAGGAAGGACCAGCCAGTTGGTGAGGGCAGCAGACCTGCTGGCTCCAGGAACCAGCACCATTTATCTGCCCCCTTTATACTGGGGATAGCCGATGTCTGTATGCAATGCCCACATTGTTACCCCCAGTGTTCCCCTGGATTCAGTCCCGTGCCCACAAAATAAACTCATTCTTGGGGGCAGGTCAGGTTTGAAGGGAAGGGCAGGGGTCTGAAAAAGGGATAAATTGGGGCGCCTGGGTGGCTCAGATGGTTAAGCGTCTGCCTTCAGCTCAGGTCATGATCTCTAGGTCCTGGAATCAAGCCCCCTGTCAGGGGCTTGGCTCTTCGGGGAGTCTGATTCTCTCTCTCCTTGTGCCTCTCCCCCTGCTTGTGCTCTGTCTGTCTCTGTCTCTCTATCAAATGAATAAATAAAATCTTAAAACAAAATAGGGATAAATGTCCAATGCATGACAAACTCTGAGTCTCAAGCACTGGGCCTCATCCACACCCAACCCATTCCAAGACCAGGCTCTGCCAATAAGGGAGACAACTCCCCCCAGTGCCTCTCTGCCTCTAACCTGACAGCCCCTGGAGGGAGAGCAGCCCCCATTAATATGAGTTTTCCTGCACATCAACTTGGGCATTGTCATCAAATTTTGGTGAAACCACATATCACAGACGGGGTCCATTAGTGGGCTGGGGCGAGGCAGAGAGCAGAGGGATAAGAACCCTACCCCTGGAAGAGCCTGCTGAAGAGCCAGCCCAGAGCCAAGAGAAAGAGGGCACTCGTCACAGTCAGCACCACCACAAACCAAGGTTCTGGCTGCCAGAAAGCCTCCACGTCCGTCACAAGCAGGGGTGTCATCATTGAAGGCATCTGAAATGGGGGCCACAGCCCTGCTGAAATGCCCTGATCATCTAGCCTCCAAGAGTTGGACCACCCCACACCCCAGAGTTGCCCTTCTGAATTGCTAGGCTCTTAATACTCAGTGGCTCCCTCTGGAGTGCCTTCCCCCATCGTTCTGCCTGGAAAACTGGGTCTCCTTGCCCTTCAGGATCCTCTCTCCCCACCTCCCAAGGTTCCAAGGGCCCCCCTCACTGTGGCACTGTGGGTGCGAGGGGCCACTGTGCTGGTTCTCCAGGGAACAAGATGCGCAATGACAGTGGCTGTGGTGCTGAGGTGGGGTGCGGAGGGACCTGCATCAGCCACGCGGATCAATAGCTCATAAGTATGGGGCTGCTCTGGCCAGGGGGGCCCCAACGTGATGCTCTTGTGCACCAGGATGGGTCCCTGTAGGCTGAATCGGCTCTGACTGTCCCCTGAAAGCAGAGTGGCAGAAGTAGGGGACTGTTGCTGGCCCCTGCCTGCTCCTTCCCCAACAGCCCGGTAGCCCCCACAGCCCTCACCTCCCACGATGCTGTAGGAGAAGGCCCGACGCTGTGGCTCCTGCGGAACCCAACATGACACCTTGGTCACCTCCACACTACGGCCCAGGGGAGTGTAGATGGTGAGTTCCTGAAACGGGGGCTGACACTCGGGGGCATAGTCGTTCACATCCTGCAGGAAGGTAGCCAGGTCACCCCAAATCCCCAGGCTGGCCCCTCAGTCTCCCCCCAACTACAGTCAGAGGCTGAGTGTCAGGAAACAGGTTCCAGAGGTTTCCATAATGAGGCACCACTTCCCTCCAGCCAACCAATGGAGGAAACTTAAGCCCAGGGTAGAAAAGTAGAATACCAGAGGAAGATTTGAACACTTTCCAACTTTTCTAAGGCTTCGGGGCTCAATTACCTCAACCTCGATGGTAATGGTGCAGGAGCCAGAGCGGCGCTGGGTGGGGTCCTGGTCTTGGCCATGGTCAGTCACCAGGACAGTGAGCCTGTACAGGGCCTGCCGCTCATAGTCTAAAGATCCCAGGAGGCGAACCTCCCCTGGAAGAGGTACCCACAGCCTCAGCCTGCAGACTAAACTCGGGTTCCACCCCTCCATCCCATCCCTGGGGTGGGAGTACCACTGAGACGGTCCACAGAGAAGGCGGTGGGCCCACCAGAGATGTGGTACTCAATGCCGTTGTGCGGGTAATCTTTGTCTGTGCCCACCACAGAGCCCAGCAGGGTGTGGGGCCCTGCATCCTCCCGGATCCGGAATGTGCGCGGGCCACAGGCTGGGGAGAACTCATTGACAGGAGTCACTGTCACCAATACTGGCACCTCAGCTGGAAGCCATTGGGGAGTCAAGGAGCTGGCCCGGGGTGCCCAGCCCTTCCCTGGGGTCTGTGGAAGGAGTGGGTCTGGAGGAAGGGAGAGTAATAGCCATTCCTTGGGGGGGAGGGGTGTCAAGGAGAGGAGAGAGAATCCTCCCCCAGGAGTCTGATGTGGACCAATAGTCCCCTATTGGTTTCTGTGGGAGGAGAGGATAGGGAGAGGGGTACAGAACGGCCCTGTCCTGAACGTCCCTGGGTATGGTCACTCACTGGTCATCGGGGGCTGGCCACCATCGAGCACCAGGATGGAGGCTGCACACTGAAAGCAGGCCGCAGGTGTGTCACAGTCCAGGGTGGCATTCACCTGGCCAGAGGGGCCACAGAGTGAGGCCGCGCCAAGGCCTGGGAGAGTGCCTTCCCCCATCCTTCTGCCTGGGTCTCCTAGAGCCACCCTGGGCTGCATGGGGTCAGGGCATCGCACACAGTCAACCCTGACCCTCTCTTTGCTGGACTACAAAACAGATTGACTTCCCCACCAACACCTTCACCGCCAGGGTCTCAGCTCCCCACAGATCCTTGCTCCCCCCCCTCCCTGTCCCGAGCACCCTGAACATGGGTCTGGGGGCGGAGACGGGCCACCTCCAAGGCCCTGCCTCGAAGGCAGAGGCTAGCGGGACCAGGCGGGCTGTGGAACTGCAGCTTGAAGTCGAGGATGGAGCCAGCAGAGTCAGGATCCGTGCAAGTGAAGGTTTTCAGCACCGTGCCCACCGGCGTGGTCTCGGGGATTTCAGTCCTGGGAGCAGAGTGCGGGCAGCAGGGCAAGAGTCGAACAGGACCACGAGCCATGGCCATCACCGCAATAGCTCAGGTAAGGTCCCTGTATACTCACACCAGCATCGCTGGGAGGCATCGCGGGGGCCATCGGTTGACCGAACGCACGTTCACCGTGACATCGAGGTCAACGCTGGCCCACGGCCTGCGGCGCTCATAGGCCTTCACCTGAAGCCTAGTGACCGCCGCGCCCCGGGCCTGCGCCAACTCCAGGGGCGCAGTGGTGCGGACCACGCCGTCCTCTGGGCGGGGAGGGGTGGGAATGCGGAGTTTAGCCCCGCCCCCAGCTCAGTCTGGTCCGCAACCTGCCACCGGGAGGATGGGATCCGCCGCAGCGGGAGGGCGCTGAGCCTGGCCCTTCTCGCCACTTCCTCCGAGGCTAGCCTCTAATTCTAGCCCAGCTTCCCAACGCCACTTCGCCCCCGTCTGCCTCGGCCCCAGCCTCGTTTCTCAGGAGGGCGCGGAGGTAGCATGGGTCACTCTGGACCAGCCGCAGAGGGATCCCGCACCACCACTCCCAGTGCCCCTCACCGCGTCCGATGGAGAAGAACCGGCAGGGCACCGGGGAGAGGATTTCGTAGCGCACGTCTAAGCCTCGGGCTCGAACCTGAACCACCTTACTGCCGGGGGCCAGGTCCTCCAGGATGGTGATATTCCGGGCCTGTCCCCTGGACCAAAAGGGGGAGGCACTAGCTCATGCCCGCTCACGGCTCCTCCCCCGGGAGTTGCCTCATACAGGTGCTAGCTGGGGACACCCCAGCAGCCCCACACCTTAACCTTACTCCTAATCCCCTGGGGCTAGGCCTTGCCACCCCCACTGTACCCAGGGTAGGAGAGCCTTACAGGAAGGAGAGCTGACTGGAGGGATCAGGCAAAACTTTCACCTTCAGCATCCTGTGGCAGCTTCGATTTTGGCCAAAGCTCACCAAAATCTGAAGCAGGAAGACCTAGGGTGCACACAGAGCAGGAAGGGTGCTAGTGTGCCTACTGTATGTCTGTGCCTAGTCTTCCCTCCAAATGCCTAGTCTACCCCCTGCCTCAGGCTCTCCATGGACAAGGAGCCCCAACCCTCACTCCACCCCAATACTTGTCACTCTGCTGACAGGTACTCCTTTGAGCCTCATTCTTTGGGGCCACAGATTCTTCTTTTAGGATGCAAACAGCCCAAAAAAGTGTGCAATCTGAGTCATCCACAATGTGACATCATTTTAGAGTTACTAAGAACCAATCATTAAGACATGGAAGTTTTGGGGCACCTGGGTGGCTCAGTGGGTTAAAGCCTCTGCCTTCAGCTCAGGTCATGATCTCAGGGTCCTGGGATTGAGCCCCACATAGGGCTCTCTGCTCAGCGGGGAGCCTGTTTTCCTCTCCCTCCCACCCCCCCGCTTGCCTCTCTGCCTACTTGTGATTCCTCTGTGTGTGTGTGTCAAATAAATAAATAAAATCTTAAAAAAAAAAGACATGGAAGTTTTACAGAAGGAACTTTTCTAATCTTCTCCAGACTAGCCACTTTACCCAGAACTTTCTTTTCCTGTGTAACTGCTCTGAACACTCTCAGTTCTGTTAAAGCCACTGGGAGCTCCCAGAGCCAGGGATCCCTTTTCTTTCTGGAACTCCAGAACCCAGCACAGAACCAGGCCAATGTGAGAAAACAGCTAGCATGTGGCAACAGGTCCAGATGTGGGCTATCTCAGCAAAATTTAGGAGATCAAGAACAAAGAAACCTCCAGGAAATAATGGCTCTGCCCATTGCACGCCCCATCCATGGGTATCCCCAGGTTCCAAGTCAAGCTCACCTTTTGAGCCTGGCCTTTGAGGCCCTGGGATGGCGCCAGCAGCCAACCTTGCCCATTGATGGAGAAAGGTCCAGGGAAGTATGGAGGGTCCTGGGCACTGTTGATGCTTATCTGACAGGACAGTGATGCTGGAGGCCCCAGCCCCAGCCCCCAGGGCCCCTAGCATCCCTGTCGAAATCCCCCAACCCCCCAACTGGTACCTGCCCACACCCATGCTCCGTACCCCTCCACAGGGTGCCTCCCCAACCTCCATCCTGACTCCTGGCCCTGATCCTCAAGCTTTTCTTTTAAATCAATTATTTTGTACTTTTTTTCAAATGACATTTCTTTTTTTGGATTCCAAAAAGTGATACAGAAATTTCACGAAGAATTCAGAACACATGGGGGATCTGAAAGAACACAAGCCCGAGATGTCTTTGCAGGAACAGCCATGGTCCTCGGGGGTGGGCAGCCCTCAGCGGCTTTCTCCAACAACACGCCTCACACAGAGGCTTAGCAGCCACTCAAGGGTCCCTCCGCAGTCTGCGTTTGACCAGGGAGGAGCTGGGCCAAGGAGGGGCCAGGCTTGGTTTTCCCGGGTGCCTCCCCCATTCTGTGCCCCCACTGCCCACACGCTGGGCTCACCTGGGCACGCTGGAGTTCCAGGCCTGGGAGTGGCAGAGTATACAGCTGGGCCCCAGGGGTGACCGTTTCCCGAACCTGAATGATTTCCCCAGCTAGCCAGAGGGGGAAGTCAGGGAGGCTCTGCCCAAGGCACGCTGGCCCAGTCCCTGCCCGCTGCCCCTGGCCTCACCTGGGCTGGCAAATCGGCTGGCGCATAGGCCGTAGCCAGGGTCCCGGTGCACGTCCACATAGAGGGGTCCCTCCATCATGTGCTTGCCACATGTGAGCCGCAGCTGCAGTTCGTAGTGATTCACCGAGAGGGCATCCAGCCGGGCCGAGCTGCTTAAGGTCACCTGGGGCAGATGCTCGGTGCCATGTGGGACTCTGGGCTCTTCGTCCCCGTACACTACCTCTGGCTTGGGGAATTCAGGGCCTGCCCTTGTCCCGCCATGCTTCCCATCTGTGCCCACGACCCTACCGTGGCCACATAGATCTTCTGCTGCCTGCTCAGGCTGGGTGGGTTGAAGAAGGTGGTGGGTGGCTGCACGTGGAGCAGCTCCAGCGTGGGTATGTGAGAAGTGCAGTTGAGGGAGAAGGAGTAAAGGATGGCGCCGGGTCCCTGGCTCTCAGAAACATTTATGAACCAGGGCAGGCCATGGAGTTCTGTGCGGAAGAGACAGTTTGGGCTGGAGGCCCCCCACGCATACTGGCCCTTCGGCTTCAGGGCCCAGTCACATCTCGGGGCCAAGCAGCCAAAGCTCTTCCTTGCCCCCCACATCCAACCATGGCTCCGCTCACTGAACAGAAGTGAGGACTTGGTTGAGGAAGCGGCCGTGGTAAGGAATGAGGGTCAGGGAGTTGGATCTTTGCCCTTCCTTGGCTCGCCCACAGCCCCGGCCTTGCATGGCAGCTTATCTGAGAAGAGTCATGATTTCAGTGCAGTGTGGAGGGTGCCCGGGCAGCGGAAGCGGGTTCCCCCACCCACCAGCTCCTCACCAGAGACAAGCAGAGCGAGCAGAAGCACCGGAGGCCTGAGCAGGGCCATGGTGGCCTGAAGATACAGACAGCAGAGGAGACTCCGGAAGACCAGACGTGTTTGTCAGGCCTCCCCTGTTGCCAGGTAAGTTGCTTAAACAGCGCTGGGCAGGCTGGACTCCTGGGCCTCCCAGATCCCAGCCCCGCCCATCCCTGGTGACTTGAGCTCTAGAGTCCAGAAAGGCACCAAGAGGCCTGGGCAACCCCAAGGTTTCCTGCTTCCAGTGAATTCTCCCACTCGTTACTATAACCCAAAGGAAATGTTAGGGGGAAAGGATCAAGCTTCAGGTAAGGAAACTGAGGCTCAGGGAAGCACGTCTTGGTCATGCAGTCTTTGGAGACACAAGCACAGCACCCAGGAAAACTGGGTTAAGGTCTTGCTACCCCACAGAGTCCAGACTCCAGTTGCCCACCCCCTCTCACCATTAAGAACATTATCTGCCTGTAAACCTGAGCCCAGCCATCAACAAAATCTCTTGAAAGTTGCCTACCTTCCAAAAGCAAAAAAGAATCCTTGGTGATGTAAGCCAAAATAGTGATTATTTGGGGGGGATAGCAACCGGAAGGGACACAAAGTGTCCTCCTGGAGTGGCTGGGGATAGTCTATACCTTGATCTGGGTGACAGGTGTACAAGTGTCTACAGATTTTAACATTCATTGAGCTGCACCTTTGAGAGTTGTCCGTTTGTTGTATTTATTTTATAGGTCGATTTTTAAAAAAATTTGTTCATACTTGCTCTTTCTAGTTCTTCATCTTTCACTCTCTTCCGCACACTATCATCGAGCTTGTCCTTCTCTTTGTGAAACTGCCCTTGAGTCCTCAGAGATCTGCACACTGCTAAATTCAGTTCATTCTCCAGTCTTCCCTCCTCAGCAGTATTTGACACTTGCTCCCTTGGCTCCGAAGTGCCCACACTCTCTCAGTTTCATCCCACCTCCCCAGCTGCTCCTGCTTAGCCCTTTAGTTGGTCAGGGAGGTGGTGCTTCGCTACCACCACCAAGAGGACTCTTCTAGCGTTCAGTCCCAACTGCCGCCCTCCTCTGTCTACACTCACCTCCTCCAACACATCCAAGTCCATGGCCTTAAATACCATCCATTTGCTTTGCCTTCCAGATCTAAGGCTTCAGTGCTGATCGCTCTCCCAAATTCCGGAGTCACCCAGTGGCTGCCTCTGCCTCTCATGCTGGATGTCCAACAAGCATCTCAAGGGTCAAGTGTCCACAGATAATCCTTTCGTTTTCTTTCCTCATCGAACCCCTTCTTTTCCAGTCTCTTTCCTGGATCCAGGCATGGCAATTCCATCCAACCAGCTGTTCAGGCCAGAAATCTAGGAGTCAGGCTGAATGCTCGCTGCTCTTTCCCTACCCACATTCATGCATCAACAAGGCTTGATTTTAGCCCCCAACACATACCCCCAAAGTCACCGCCTCCTGTGTCCCATCCCTACCCAGGCCCGGGCCTTCCCCATCCTTGGCGGATGAAGGCAGGAGCCTTCACTCTGATTATAGAATGGTTCTCCTAAAGCAGCTGGGACTACCCAAACAGGAACCAGCCCAGCTCATTCCCCGCTCAGAAGCCCAGTGCTCCCCATCACACCAAGAACAAAACCTTGTATTTCTTTCTAGGGTTGCTAGGAGCCTAGTTTTGCTGACCTCTTTCCTCCAACTACCACTGTCTAGACACCTGGGCCTTCTCTGTGTTAAGCCCTGTGCAACTCCTTCTCAAAGCCTTCAGCTGGCAGAAGCCTTCCGCTTCTGCCTAGAAAACCCCTCTTTTTGTTCTCTCTCTCTCTGTGTGTGTGTGTTTGTGTGTGTGTGTGTGTGTGTTTTGTTTTGTTTTGTTTTGAGAGAGCAAGCATGTGGGGGCGGAGTGCAGAGGGAGAGAGAGAATCTTTTTTTTTTTTTTTTTCCAGAGAGAGAGCACAAGTAGGCAGAGACAGGAAGAGAGACAGGCAGAGAGAGAAGGGGAAGCAGGCTCCCCGCTGAGCAGAGAGCTCGATGTGGGGCTCAATCCCAGGATCCTGAGATCAGGACCGAGCTGAAGGCAGAGACTTTAACCCAGTGAGCCACCCAGCGCCTGAGAGAGAGAATCTTAAGCAGACTCCATGCTCAGCATGGAGCCCAACTCTGGGTTCCATCTCACCACCCTGAGATCATGACCTCGGAGGAAATCAAAAGTCAGACACTTAATCTGCTGAACCACTCAGGCACCCCTAGAATACCCTTCTTGATCTACATGATGGCTCATTCAGCTCATTCAGAATGCTGCCTTCTCTGTGAGTCCCCTCTCCCAGACTAGCCGGTCCACCGTCATTCCCGCTATATTTTTGCCTACTGACTTGTTTAGTCTGTCTCAAGTTACACTGTATCCTGGAACCTAGCCTCCGGTCCTGGAGCAGCCTCCAGGAAGGTGCTCTGACTATTCTGGACAGAGAGTGCCGCCCTAACCCCCTGCACTCACTCTAGGTTGGCTTGTGGTGCAGGCACAGAGAATGCGGGTGTCGCCGAGTAACCACGGCTAACCGCGCTCCCCACTAGAGGGCGGCCCTGCCCAGCTCTGCCAGACGCGGGGCTGGCCTTGGTTGAAGCCCCTCTGTGCCGCCGCGAGGTCTGGTGCTCCCGGAGTCCTCAGAGGGGCCGGACTCATCATTTCCAGGGTTTGTCGAGGGCCCTCCAAGAACGGTTTCAGTGGGTCGGGCCCGGAGTGGGCCATATCACTGCTAGATCCGATGGTTTCGGGAGCTCTGCCCGCACGTGGGCGTGGCTGGGGGGGGCGGTCCGCGCGCTCAAGGAGTCTCTGCGGGAGTGACCGCAGTCCTATCCCGGGAAAAACAGGGAAGCTGAGGCTACCAAGGAGAATCGCCTTGTCTTGGGTCATACAGCGAACCGAGCAGGGTGTAGGGGAGTCCCAGGCAGGACCCGTCCGGCTTCCAGCTACAGCCCCGCCCCTCCCTCCAGAGCTGCGGAGAAGTGGGCAGCAGGCGTCAGGCTCACCCACCAACTGGGCCGGGCCCCGGGGGCGGGGCCGCTTCAGCCCCGCCCCGGCCCCATTGGCTGCGGCACCAGGGGCGGGGCGCGGCTGCCAGATGTTGGGGCGGCTGCGGCGGCGGCGGCGGCGGCGGGAGCTGCGGCGAGCGAGGAGCGGCGGAGCCAGGCGGAGGGCCGGGGCGCCACTGGCCGGCCCGCTGGGCCCTCTCCGCGCTGCTCCCGCTGGAGTTGGAAGAGGAACTGGCAGGCCTGGCGGGGGCTCCGGCACGGGCATGCACAGCGCTCGGCTTGACAGCTTCCTGGGCCAGCTCCGGTGGGAACTGGTGAGGCTTGGGAGCGGGTGTGGCTTGTGAGGACGCATGTGGGGTGCCCAGCCGCCGTCCGGCCCGAACGACACACGGGTAGGGGGCCGGCCCGAGTGCCCATCCGAGGCAGGATGGGGGCGGGGCGGCGCAGATGGCCCAGATGGCCCGCATCGGGTTTCGGACGGTTGGGAGCTGCGCTGGGCATCAAGTAACAGCCGCCCAGCTGGCCTTGCTGCCGGGGTGGCGGAGGGAGTTGGCGGGGAGAAACTTCTTTTGGGACGGATCAGGGGGCTTCGAGGGATTAAAGAAGTGCTGGCGTTAGTTTGGATGCCTTCTACCCCAGACTGACCTGTCCCTCCTTCCTCTACCGCCCACCTAGCAAGTGCTCTTTCTCTGAAAGAGGCTGTGAGTTTTGGGGAGCTGAATCCCTCAGGAAGTAGGGATGCTCCCCCACCCCCAGCCCTGAACAGGACCTACTTCCCGATGCAGGCAGGCCCGCAACCCTGCCTCCCGCCCTGGTGGCGGGTACCGACTTGCCCAGCTCTGCGTGCTGCAGCCTGCCGGACTGCCACCAGGTCGGCTGATGCGAGCCACACGAGCTACGTGTGCCAGCGCCCCCACACCGGCCAGGTGCCCGCTGGAGGCTGGCTGCCCAGGCCTGCAGGCCTAGCCAGCCCTCCTGGGCCTTCTGTTTGGGGACAGGTCTAGTGAGGCAGGCAGGGGTGACAAGCACTACCCCTTCCAACCTGGGCCCTCTCTTCCTCCACAGCTGTGTGGCCGGGACACAGGCTCACCCCCCATGTCTGGCCCCCTTCCACCACCCCCCAAACCTGGCCCACGTGTTCCACTCAGCCAAGGACTCAGGGCCTCAGATGCCTTGGAAGAGGACTCAATCTGCTGTGTGGAAGAGGAGGAAGAAGGTGTGGTGATGGGCGACAAGGGTGTTGCCTTGGGGAGCCCCAGGGAGCATGCCCTGGACTGGGACTCTGGCTTCTCTGAAGTATCGGGCAGCACATGGAGAGAGGAAGAGATGCCGGTACTCCAGCACCCAGCACCCCCAGCATGGCCCCGGCATAGACAGCGCCTCTCAGCCAGTGGCATTCCCCTGCCCAGCAGAGCTCCTGGGGCCAGTGCACCACCTGCCCACCGACCACGGCCCAAGTCTACCCCGGATGCCTGTCTGGAGCATTGGCAGGGGCTGGAAGCTGAGGACTGGACAGCAGCCCTGCTGAACAGAGGTCGCAGTCGCCAGCCCCTGGTGCTGGGGGACAACTGCTTTGCTGACTTGGTGCACAACTGGATGGAGCTGCCAGAGGCAGCGGGCGAGGGGGACGATGGAGGTGGGCCCCGTGCCCGTGCCCGGCCCCCTCAGTTCTTGCTTGGGCTCTCAGAGCAGCTGCGACGCCAGCTGGCCAGGGCACGCAGGGCGGCGATGGCGGGAAAGAGACTATCGTGCCCACCTCGCCCAGAACCCGAACTGCCTGCAGACGTCTCACGCTTTGCAGCCCTCATGAGCTGCCGCAGCCGCCAACCCATCATCTGCAATGATGTCAGCTACCTCTGACCCTCCCTCCAGCCTGGGACAATAAAGGCCTTTCTCTGGGCTATCCTGGTTCCATGCTCCTGTGGCTCTAGGAGGTGGCCACAGCCCTTTGAGGCACAGCCCAGGCAGGCGAATCTAAAGAGCCTTTTTCTCCCTGCAGGGGTCCCCATCACATCCATGTCACACGCCCTGGGCATTACTGCCCCGTGTTTCATCAGCCCTCTCCACTTACACCCTCCTGCGACAAGCATTTATTGAGTGCCTACTGTGGGCTCGGGAGGCAGGGCTCCAGAGAACCGGAGGACAGGGCTGCTGTCTTGTCACACAGCTGGTAGTGCAGGGGTGGGAAGGTAGTGTCCTCTTCCTCCCCCTCACAGCTGAGCTCCAGCACCAGCACCCGCTGCCCTGGCTGAGGCATCCGGCCTGTCACCTGCCGCACCAGTTCCGTCACCCTGGTAGTGTGGCGGGGAAGGGGTTGGGGGTGATTGGCTAGGTGAGCAGCGGGAGGCAGAGTGACCGGGGATGGACCCGAGGGTGCTGATGGGCCATAAGGAGCCCAAGCCGGGGGCAGGAGTGGCTCAAGACAGGAAACATCTGAAACTATTTTAGGAGAAGCAGGCAGGGCGGGCAGGAGGCAGGAAGCTGTGAGTCCCCTGGGAGTGGGCTGTGAAAGGGGGGCTTAACGGGGTGTGGAGGAACTGGTGGGGCTGGCCAAGCAGGCAGCTGGGAGGCCCCTCCTCAGGTTTTCGGTCCTCACCCCGCCCCCAGCCCATTTGCTGGCTCCATTTGGCAAAAGAAAGCCTCAGGAGGGTGTGAGGGGCCCAAATGGGGCTGGGAAGAGGAAAGACTTCATGTCTCCCAACGCCAGCCTCCAGGAACGGAACAAGTGGGGCTCACCTGAGGGCTAGGCACTGGGCCTGCTTCTCAGGCGGCCATCTTGCCGAGTAGAGCCGGGCCTTCCCGAGCAGCAGTATCTTCACCCTCAGCCCAAACTGTTCCTAAAGAGACACAGGTCAGGGGCCAGCTTGGCCAGGTCAGGCCAGGTCTGAAGGCAGATAGGAATGAAGCTCACCTGGAGATGGGCCAGCAGCAACTCCAGGGTCTTCTCTGGCTGCCCAGCAGGCACCTCCAGGCGGTTCCAACAGGTCCAGGTCCATGTCAGGTGATGTAACTGGGGGGGAGGGCAGTGAGAAACTTCTTACATATACCCTCCCCCTACCCATTACCAGCAGCTGATGGCCCCTTTCCTAGAGGAGGAGCTGGACTAGAGGCAGGAAACAGAAGCCAGGGGGGTGGGGTTGGAAGGTAGGATCTGGGCCCAGAGTCCCAGCACCCTCCCCGCCTGTGCTGGGGCCGGCACAGGAAATGGGGCTCTGGGGCCCCCGCACAGGGAAACAGGCAATCCATCACGCAGGCGGGTTGTGTGTGTGTGTGTGTGTGTGTGTGTGTGTGTGTGTGTGTGTGTGTAGGCGGGGTGGGGGGCGTTGCTTCCTGAGGAAGCAGGAGCAGGGCCGCTGCAGTCACCGATAAAGCTGCTTGAGTCTCAACCGCAAGGCTGGGAACTGGGGGGTACATCCTGCCCCCCTCATCCTGTATTGCCAGGGCGTTGGGTTACGTGGGCACAGAGGGTCAAGGGGCACAATGATTGTTAGGGCCCCACTCGCTAAGAGACCCCAGCAGGGACACAGTGCACAGAGGCCTTCTCTTCCTGTCCCCTTTCCTTCCCTATTTCAAGTCTTGGGGTTCTAGTGCCTGGAGCTGAGGGTGGCAGGCGGCCAGGGGCCGGTAAGGGGACTCTGCCAGCTCCCCCAGAAAGCACAGTGGGGTCAAGCTGAGACGAGGTCAGAGGTGAGTTGGCGGGGACCTCCTTTACCCCCTCCCCCTCCACCATAGACAAAGGCAGCTTATGTGCTAGCTGGAGGAGAGGCCCTTCACAAAGAGGCTCTGTGTACTGTGCCCTGAGGGACCCCAGACCCGCTCCGCAAAAGCCCAGTGCTGGCCCATGACCTCTCCCCTCTCCCTTGGTGAGGGCATTCTCTCCACCCCCTCTCCCGTGCCCCAAGAAAATGCCAGCTACTGCCGAGCCTGGGCGCACAGCCAGGGGCATTCACAGCCCTGCACTCTAAGGAACACACACACACACACACACACACACACACACACACACACACGGCCAGGAATGCCTGCATGTGTACTCACATGCACACCCATGCACGCCCACAGTGAAGAAGAGCCCTGTACTCCCATCTGGCACACAGATGTACAAGCGTGCTCCCTCCGTGCCCACACATCACAGGGCCGGGGATGCCCAGACCCCTGTGCACTCACATGCACAAAATGAATGCACACATCCCCACCACAGTGGTAAGCTCTGTGCCCTTTAACTCAGCTTGGAGGGGCTGGGCCAGCGCCCCCATGCCCTACAGTGGGGGAGGGGGAGTTAGGCTCTGTTTGGGGCTAGGGCTCTAGTCCTCCCTCCCCTTCCCCCCCGTAGGGGCTCTACTGGAAGGAGGAGGCTGTGAGGGATGTCTGGCTCCACTAATGAATTAAAGCTGCAGCAACCCCCAGACCCAGGGCAGAGGAGGGGTGGGGGGGGCGCTGATGGCTGCTTCCTGTGTCTGACAGGTCCCAGTCTGGCTTCACAGCAGGAAGGGGGCTGGCGGGAGTCTTAAGGACTCCCCCAGAGTCTGGGTTCTGGTGTGAGCCCGGAGCCAGAGTAGAGCCTGTTTTGGT
The DNA here is from genome assembly GCA_028646535.1 of Procyon lotor. Classification (NCBI taxonomy): domain Eukaryota; kingdom Metazoa; phylum Chordata; class Mammalia; order Carnivora; family Procyonidae; genus Procyon; species Procyon lotor. Next base: position 13,592,217 of record CM053603.1, on the reverse strand, counting down.
AGGTATAGGAAAGACCCAGGCCTGGTGGAGAGTGGGGGTGAAGGGCTCACCTTCTGGACAGCCGGGGCACGAGGCACCCAGCGGCTGAAGCGGTTTTCAGCCAGATGCAGGTAGCTGTGGCGAAAGGCACTGAGGGGCCGTGGCCCACCCACTACCTTATACAGCTCCAGACCCACCAGGCCCGCCACAGCTGCTGTGGTGGTGGCAATGGCTGGGATAATCTGGCCCACGATTCGCTTGCTCTGCCAAGGACAGGAGATTTGCTCTTGGCCCGAGGCGTAGGGCTAGGGTTTAACCCCCACCTCCGGGCCTGAGCCCCAAGGGGCAGAGTTACCTGGGTGCGGTTGGCAGGGGGGATCCCATAGTTCTGAGCACGCAGGCTTGCTGCTGCTGCCACAAAATCCACATGGAAGTTGCTATCATTGTCCTGTGAGGCCCAAGTCCCAGTAGAGTTAACACGGCCCCAGTGTCCTTCACCATGGCTGACCGTGTGTCCCCGCGCTGGTCTTCCTATAATTCTGTTGTAGGGGGATGCTGACCTCTGCCCCCCTTATCAGATAAGGAAGCAGAGGCTCAGGGAGGGCGATCTGCTTTAGGGTTCCTGCCGGGAGGAGAATTCAGGCCAAGGGAACTCCAAAGCCACCTTCTTTGCTCTTGACCTCCCCCAACAACCTACCCAGCTTGCCCCTCACCCCTGCTTGGGCTCCCACCTTCTCGAACTTCAGGGGCTCCAGGGGAGGACTCCCACTCCAGACCTCTAGCACTTGGTGTAGCTTCTTCAACTGCTCAGGGCCTGGTAGAGGAAGCGGGTGTCAGGCAGTTCTTAGCCCCCCACCTCCTGCCCTTTCCCTGGAGCCTGGTGCCTAGTCTTGCTCTCCCCTAAGCCTAAACCGACTATGTTGGGAGAGATCCCCTGATGGGCGCTGCAGTCTCCAGCAGCCCGAGCCTTGCTTGTGTGAGCGCACCTACGGATTTTTGTCCTCGCCTGGGGACCACAGCTGGGGACTCTCCATGGCCCAGTGGTTTGTGGGTTTGTTGTGTTTTTTTTGGCTGAGAATCTGCCACGGGAACAGGGGTGTGCAGGTGTGGATGGCAGGGAGAGGGCCTACTGAGGGGCTAGAGGATGAGCCCAAACCTCTAAAGAAACAAGATCAGAGTGCTTGAGAGAGAGTGAATTGGCAGCAGGGCCCCGGGGCCCGTCTTCCTTCTGTAGCATAGGCTGAGGACAGGGCCAGGCCTTTGGAGGGCAGCACAGGGTTCCAGACCCAGGACCTCACCAAACTCAGCAGAAGCCCCAGCTAGCTCCAGGTCACTAGGAGAGATGGAGGCCAAGGGCTGGGGCACAGGCAGCGGCAGCGACTCCAGTAGTTCCCTGAGCGTCATCTGGTCCCGGCAGCCAGGCAGCCCGTGCATCTGGGCATACAGATTAGCAGCCGCCAGTACATAGAGGAGGTGTGTGTCCTGCGGTCAGACCAAGAGCATGCGCAGACGCATGGAGTTGAGGGAGCATGCACAGGTGTGTGGGGTGGGGGTCACCAGCCGTTTGTGGAGCCGCTCAAGTGCCTGCCTTGGTCTCACGTGCAGGCACCCACAGGTGCACGAACAAACGTGGCATGTGCCCTCCACGTCTGTGCCCCCCTGCAGAATACAGAGGTGCCCACCTCGGCTCTGAGGGGTCACATCCTCACCTTGGGGTTCCCAAGGGACCCCACTCACTTGGCTGGCATCAAACTCCAAGGGCTTGGGACACTGTTTGGGACCCGACCAGAAAAGAGTTCCATCCTCTAGCACCTAGGGGAAGGGAGGCTGTTGGGCACAGTCTCATCCCCAGCACCCAACCCTCAGCCTCCTGATCCCTAGACACCCACTTTCTCAGGTGGGAACCGGCTCAGCAGCTGCCTGATGCCGTAGTGGAAGCGCTGTTGCCAGTGGCCGAGGGCCCACACCACACAGTCTTGCCAGGTCTGTGGACGCTCTGTCAGGACACCCAGCACCTCCTCCAGCAGGGTCAGCACCTGCGGCCCATCTGTTTCTGCCAGAGATGTGAGTGCCCTGCAGAGAGAGGAGGAGGTTTGAGGCCAAGACCTGAAGACTGGCGCTAGGGACTCTGGCCTCCCACCCACCCCCTCTTGGTGGCCTTACTCTTGGTGGCGGTTGATGGTCTCAGCAGACAGACGGAAGAGCCCCTCAAACTCGTCCCGTGCCCACTGCAGGGGAGAGAGGGACTGACACGTCTGTAACTAGGGATGGAGCTGGGTGGGGTGGGGGCCTCTGGGGTGCTTCCTACCTGCAAGGTGTGCTCGACTGTGCTGGGGAAGTGCCGCAGGGTGCAGACAGGGTAGGTAGCCCCCTCAGCAGCTAAACCCGAGGCGGGGGCTCTGTAGGCCTCAGTCACATGTGGCACGAACACGGAAGCATGGCCCAAGGTGCCCTGTGTCCCTGCCTCCAACAGTGGCTTCAGATAGTGGGTGCAGCGAGCAGCCACATAGCGGCCTAGCAAGGGGCCAGAGGGTCAGGAGTGGGGCTGGCACGATCTTGAATAAAGGGCTGAGTGTCAAGGTCAAGCACTCACGGGCCTGGAAACTGTCCAGGGCAGCAGCCACGCCATCCACACGGGAGAAGAAGTTGTCCTCGTAGATGTGCTCTGTCGTGCGATCCAGCGGCCGGGTGAGTGGGGTCACCTGCAAGTCTGGGTTCAGGCGGCGAGTGGCCTCTGCGGCTACCTCTGCCTTGGGCCTCTGAGAAGAGAATGGGGAGGCTCACCCACATCCTGGGTGTGGGTGGGTGGGTGTTGGGGGGGGCACTGTGGACAGCCCGGGATGCAAGACATGCACGGGGGCCAGCACTCACACCAATGTCCTGCGTCCTGAAGAGGAATTGACGGCTGAGATTGGAGCGCTCTATGTGGTCCATGTCGGCAACGGTCATGCCCCTGTTGGCCCCGGCCCCCAGGCCCACTAGGGCAAAACCTTTGAGCAGCTCACAGCCGATAGCACCAGCACCCACCTGCCGGCAGGAGCAGCCTTAGCCGAAGGGCCTGGCCTGCCCCTCCCACAGAAATCTCCCAACTGGGCCACGAGGCTCACCAGGAGGTAGTGCTGCCGGCTCAGCTTCTCCTGAAAACCAGCCCCAAACACCGCGATTTGCCCATCATAGCGGCAATGTCTCTAGGGGACACAGACAGGGCTCAGTGATGGCTGTGCTGTGTCTCCCTCTCACACTAACTTTTTCCATTCTTCCTGCTCCTTCCCTGGTCCGAAGTTTGGAGAAGGCTGGCAGCCCCACCCCAGGTTCTTACCGGCGCACAGTCCTCCGGTGTGGGAAGGGGCTTCCCATCTTCTGGAAGGCAATCGAGGGCATCAAAGTAAAGCCACTGGTCCAGGGGCATGAACTTCCTGGAGATTGCCTAGAGGCCAGAACTTCAGGGTAGGGACCTCTGCCAGCTCCAAGCCGCCTTCAATTCTGGCTGGGCTTCACCAGACCGGTGAAGTTGCCAGGACCACTGTCTGGTGCTGGGCACCCTCTGGCACCCACACGGATCTCCACATCCCAGTCTCATCCTGCCTGCGCCTCTGCCCACCTTCAGCACTTCCTGGGCAGCCACCGCACCCAGCATGGCTGCCATGGGGCTCAAGCTGCCAGCACTACTCAGCGCGACCGTCTGCACTAGAGCCTCATCCAGGGGCTCTTCCGGCGGCTCTCCTTCTGTCCCCGTCAGTGGTTCCAGGGACCGGGCCAGGCCCACCACCATCTCTGCATCAGCCTGCGGAGGAGAACTATGTGGGCACAGCGGCCCCAGCCTGGGCTCCATCCCCCACTCATACCCTTCATGCAGACATGCCCGGATTCCACGGAAGAGGAGGCAGAGCCCGAGTGTGATGGCCCAAACCAGTTGCCAGACTGTGCGGCCCACCAGACGATGCCTAGACAGTACCCTTGGGGCCTTCGCCAATGTGGGTAGACATTTCAGCCCAGAGCTGAGCAGGGAGGAGGTGGCCGGGATCCCCGGGCCTTGTGCCTGGTACTTTGAGGGACCCGGTCTCTGGTCCGGAGACAGTGCTATCACTTCCTTTGTGTAAGTGGGAAGCTGTCCCTGGGTTTATGACTCGAGTCTGTGAGATAATCTCTGTTGCTTCCTGGCAGGTGAGACCCCAATAAGACAGAGACTCGGGGGGAGAAGCAACGGAGCCACTCACAGGATCCCAAGGCTTGGGCAGGCGGCCATGGAGGTCCTGGAACCGGTGCAGAGCACGGAAGGCCTGATGTAGGCAGCGGGCACGGTGAGCTTCCTGCGGACTCTGCGCCGCCACGCGGGGCTGGAGCAGGGCTACGTCCAGGGGCTTCTGCAAAGGTATTCAGCTCAGGGTCAGGCTAGAACGCTGTGGGGTCCTTGAGGCTCCCAGGCTCCCCCATCTCAGATGCACTTGCACTCACATGGCTCACAGTCTTGGATCTCTTGACCTCAGTGACAGCCCCACCACGCAAGTAGCAGGAAAACATTGCTGTGTTCCCAATCTCCAAGGTTCCGTCCTCTAGGGGAGACCCAGCCTGGTCAGTGTGACCTCTGAACCTGAGTTGTTCTTCACACTCTATCCTGTCTCGTGCCTCTGTCTGTGACCTTGCTCCACACTGAGGAAGGCGGAGGGAGAACCGATCCCCAAAGACCAGGCCGCATATGCCCCCAGGAGTGGCTTGGAGGCTGAGTGGATGGGCTTACCCCGCACGCGGATAGGCCGGGGATCACAGCCATTGAGCTCAACCATGCCCTCAATGCCTGAGAAAGTCACCAGATCCCCATCGCGGAAGTAGCGAGCATCAGCCTCTTTTCTCAGAGTGAGAATTCCAGGGGAGCCCTGGAGAAGAGGAGGCTTGGCTCAGGGGTGCCCCCCCCACCTTGGTCAGCAGCTGAGCACCCACACTTCAGCACCCACCTGGGAGATGTGTTGGATGGCAGTTGTCAGAGGCTCTGCCTCCGTGGGGTCCTGCACGGTGAAGTCCTCACCGAAGTCACAGAACAGCTGCCTGTGGTGGGGCGGCGGGGGTCACTGAGCCGGCCCCGTGGTTACTCACCATACTTGCGGAGAAGGGTGGGAGACACTCGGCCCAGCCCAGAGGGCCAGCACTGGGAAAGGGGTGCTGGGAGAGGCCTGCAAGCTGGAGCTGGAGGGATTTACTGGAGCAGGTCTGGAGACTGGGGTGGAGGAGGCAGAGGGGTGGGACTGGGGGCTGCCATCAGGAGGGGATGCTAGGACAGGCCCGGGGCTGGGGGAGGGGCACGGGAGCAAGCCTGGGGACCGGGCCAGCCTCGGGACCGGCTGCCGCTCGTGCTGTGCGAGGTCAGGCAGGGAGTCTCACTCACCCCACGAGACCCCGAGTATCGGCCACCAGAAAGCAGATTTTGAGCTTGCGGCATAAAGCGCCCACCTTCAGCTGCTCCTCCAGCTTCGAGGCCATCAGCACCACCACCTGGGTGCACCCCAGGATCAGCATGGCCAGACCCGCTGCTCAGCTCAGGACCAGAGAAAGGGACCGGGCTCACCTGGAGAGTGGGGCCGGGGGAGTACCTGGAAGTCCCGCAGCAGCTCCTCGGTGATGTCGCCTGCGTGCACACACACCTGGACGGTGCTGTTGAGCTTAGCCACAAGGTCTCGAGATGCCTCAGCCCTACTCCTGTCCAAGTCCTTCTCTGAGAGGAAAAACTAGAGCGAGACCCCGTCTGCCTTGAGCAAGGGGATTGCCCTTGGGCCCCACCCCCACCCTGGCCTGGGAACCCGCGGCGCCCCCACCCCCCCACGCCCCTCACCTGGGCAGCCAGGTCAGACCAACAGGTGGGGTGGGGGTCATGCAGTGTGAGGCCGCCCACACCCATCAGGACCAAGTTTTTGGCCACCTCGGCCCCCAGACCCTGAAGGCCCGACAGCAGGACCTTGGCTCCTCGAATCCTCTGCATGGCCGGCACGTCCAGCACACACCTGTGGAGGGGAATGAGAAGGCAGGCCGTGGGAGGTGGGGAGGCCCCCCCCGCCCCCTTCCCCGCCGCGGGCCTCACAGCTGCCGTGAGTACAGCTCCTCGTCCAGCAGCCTGGCGGTCTCCACGACACCCATCCTCGGGCCGGAGGCTGGACGGCAGGCTGCGGGGCTTCCGGAGAGGGTCGCTGTGCGGGAGGCCGTGCCCGCAGATGCACTAAGTTTCCTGGAGGGAAGGACGCAACTGCTCACCGCCTTCTTCCTGGCTCCTCTGTCATTTCAGGGGAAGTGAAAGTGAAACTAGACTGAGCCGGCTCCAGGTCCTGCCTCCGGAGAGTTCTGGCAGCTGTAGGGCGCAGCTGAAGTGGGATGGAACTCTAGGCTCTTTGGCCTCTGGGAGAGCGGGTATCTTTTTCCTTTTTTAAGATTTATTTGAAAGAGAGAAGAGAGAGAGTGCAGGTGTGTGTGAGTGGGGGGAGGGGCAGAGGGAGCGAATCTTCAAGCCACCTCCCTGCTTAGCATGGAGCCCAAGGACCTAGGACTCCATCCCAGGACCCACGAGATCTTGACCTGAGCTGAAACTGAGAGTCGTATGCTCAACCACCTGAGCCCCCCAGGTGCCCCAGCAGGTATGTGTCTTAAGAAGGGAGCCATGGGAGGGACGCAGGTGGGCCGGAGGCCATGGTCTCCTGTAGGTCCTTAGATGTCCCAAACCTTGGGCCCCATCCCCCTCAGTGTCGCTGCCTGAATGGGCTTCCTGCCCACAGAATGCCGGCAGGAGCCCCCGCGTCCTGGGGACTCACCTGGTCCATAACACAGGAAGAGCTGGTCCCGTTCCAGAGGCTGTGGGAGCTTGTGAAGCTTACCTTGTCCCATCCCCGGAGCCCAGAGCACAGATCCAGGTGAAGCCTGACATCTTTGGGAGTACCTACTTGGCCTCGGGGCCACTCGGAGGATAAGGATTCCCCCTTGCCTACAGCTGCCAGCTCAGGACAGATGGCAGTCCCAGGTGGCCAGTCAGGGGATGAGTCCTGGGACTCAGAGAGAATGGTCAGTCTCTGAGCGCCAGACCTGGCAGTGGCAGCCGAGGGGCAGCCATGGTCGCATGTGTCCTTACTTTTCCTTTCAACTTTTATTTTGAAATAATTACAGACTCAAAGGACACTGCAAAAACAGTAGAGGTCCTATGTGCACATTCCCCAGAGATGTGTCCTTTTGCCCCCTTAGGAACTTGGGGCCAGTTGTCTGGAGGGTGGACCACAGCTCGCCACAAAACTCCGCAACAGCTAACCCAGACGTGGTCATGAATTCTTCTTTTTAAATTGAGGTAACATTCATATAACACTAAAATAACCATTTTAAGGTGTTTAGTGTACTCACAACATTGTGCAGCTACCGACTCTCTGTAGTTTCAAAACTTTTTCATAACCTACTGAGCAGCCCCCACTGCACATTGAATGGTGACTCTTCATCCCTTACCCTGATCCCCTGGCAAATACTTAGATTCTTTCTGCCTCTAGGGATTTACATAGTCTGGATGTTTCTGTGAAAGGAACCATACGAAATGTGACCTTTGATATCTGCTCTCTTTCGCTCAGTCTGTTTTTGAGGTTTGTCCAAATTATAGCATGTATCAGTACTTCATTCCTTTTTACGGCTGAAAAATATCCCATCGTATGGCTATATCGCAATTTGTTTATTCAGTCGCCTGCTGATGGACATTTGACTTGTTTCCATTTTCTGGGTGTGTCATTGTACTGGGTACAGAAATCAGGGTCAGGCTTTCTTCTTGTGTGGCTGGCTTATTTCACTTAGCAAATCTCTTCAAGGTCCATCCATATTGTAACATATTGCAGAATTCTCTTCCTTTCTAAAGCCGCATTATAGTCCTTAGGTGTATGTACCACATTTTGCTTATTCATTCATTGGGGGATGGATACTTGGGTGGCTTCCATTCTTCAGCTATTGTGAATAAAGGTGTTATGAACGTGGAGGTACAAATCTCTCTTTGGGATCCTGCTCCCCGTTCTTTTGAGTATATGTGCAGAGGTGGAATTGCTGGATCATATGGTAATTCTATTTTTAGTTTTTTGAGGAGCTGCCATACTGTTTTGCA
>CM053603.1:13543513-13583634 GCA_028646535.1 Procyon lotor | reverse complement strand
TCCTTTCCCCTTTCCTTTCCTTTCCTTGAGAGAAAGACAGCACAAGCAGGGGGAATAGCAGGCAGTAGGTGATGGAGAAGCAGACTTCTTGCCGAGCCCGATGCGAGACTCAGTCCCAGGACCCTGGTATCATGACCTGAGCTGAAAGCAGAGACTTAACCGACTGAGCCACCCAGGTGTCCCCACCTTGTTGTTTCTTAAAAGGGATCACAAAAAAGGCATCCATGAAGAGCCTCAGCCGTGCCCTCCCCAGAAGGACCTGAGTGTTTGGTCATGCTGAGAGGCATCGGTGGCTCCTCTGCTTCCGGTTAGAGGGAATGGGAATGTCTGCCTGTGTCTCAGCCCCTTCACCGCGCCCGCTGAGCCGCCCCGTGGGGGAGCGTCCGCATTGCTGGTACACACTGGGCCTGGTGGTTTGCTCAGCCCTGCATGACTTAGCTCATCGGCGGTGGCCAGAGAGGACAGCAGCATCTGATACCGCGGCCGTGCTCTGCTGCTGCTCTGAGCTGTGGACTTGCTCTGCCGTTTCCCAGGCCCGCGGCCACCCCGGCACACAGACGGTGTCAGCATACGCTTTCTTTAGGTCTTTTTAAAAATGTAGTTGTAGACGTGGACGCAAACAGGATGGTTGCTCGTGTTCTTGACGGTGGCATCCCAGCCTCCACCCTGTATTTATTAAGTGTAAAACTGTACATTCGTCAATTTTTGTGTTTTTTTTTTTTTTAAGATTTTATTTATTTGACAGAGAGAAACACAGCGAGAGAGGGAACACAAGCAGAGGGAATGGTAGCGGGAGAAGCAGGCTTCCTGCCGAGCAGGGAGCCCGATGTGGGGCTCGATCCCAGGACCCTGGGATCATGACCTGAGCCGAAGGCAGACGCTTAACGACTGAGCCACCCAGGCGCCCCAATTTTTGTGTTTTTTAAAATTGTAAAGTATACCTTTTGGTTTATCATATTCGCCTTTTCTTAGTGTATAGTTCCCTTGTGTTAAACACCTGCACGCTCTTGTGCAGCCTTCATACTGTCCGTTTCCAGAATTCCTTTCATCTCCCAGCAGCAGCTCCTTACCTGTTAGAGGACGCTCTGCTCTCCTTCCCCGCAGTCCCTGGCAACCGCCGTTCTCTGTTTCTGTGAATGTGCAGTTAACTTAGATGAGTGGATTCCTACAGCATTTCTCCTTTTGTGTCTGGTTATTTCACTTAGCAAGATGTTTTCAGGGTTTATCCAGGTGGTAGCCTGTGTCAGAAAGCCCTTCCTTTTTATTGCCGAGTGCTACTGCACTGTATGGCTGTGGCACAGTTTGTTTCCCCATTCATGCTCTGATGGGCACTCAGGTTGTTTCTGCCTCTTATTTGTTGTAATGCTGCTGTGAACAGAGTGTTCAGTTTCTGTCTGAGTTCCTGTTTCCAGTTCTTTCAGGTACATACCTAGGAGTGGAATTGCTGGATCGAACGATAATTCTACGTTTAGTGTTTTGAGGAGCCACCAGACTTTTTCACAGTGGCCGCACCATTTCGCATTCCCTCCAGCAGTGTCCTGGGCTTCCAGTCTCTCCACATCCTCTACAACACTTGTTCCAGTTGATTTTTATAATAGCCTTCCTAATGGATCTGGAGTGGTATCTTCATCACATAATTTGATGCCAAGAGTTATTTTTTTTTATTTTTTTATTTTTAAAGATTTTATTTATTTATTTGACAGAGATAAATCACAACTAGGCAGAGAGGCAGGCAGAGAGAGGGGGGAAGCAGGCTCCCCGCTGAGCAGAGAGCCCGATGTGGGGCTCGATCCCAGGACCCTGAGATCATGACCTGAGCTGAAGGCAGACGCTTTAACCCACTGAGCCACTCAGGTCCCCCACTAAGAGTTATTTTTGAGACAGTTTTCAGAGACACAAGTATAAATACTACTCATTACTCACTTTTATGTGCTCATGCATCTAGGACCCCTGTGCCACTTTTCAGCAGGGGCCATGGGGCGGATTAGACCTGATCTAGACCTCCTTCACCCTGTGCACCAAGACCCCAGAGGGTGACTTGTCTGAACCCCTCAGCAGTGTGTCCTGTTCTTCCTTCTTAGCTCCCAGGAGGCAAAGAGTCCGAAGGTGGAGCTCCACAGCCACTCAGACGTCCCTTTCCAGATGCTGGACGGCAACAGTGGTCTGAGTTCTGAGAAGATCAGCCACAATCCCTGGAGCCTGCGCTGTCACAAGCAGCAGCTGAGCCGCATGCGCTCCGAGTCCAAGGACCGAAAGCTCTACAGTATCCTTGTTCCTACTGACTCAGCAGTGCCCCCTGCTGGGACCATGGGTTGGTGCCGTGTCAGGACACCTTCTAGCACCAGGGCCGTGGCCCTCTCTGTCCGGGAGCCCCTCTTGCTCTCATCTCCCTTTTTCATAGGCTCTCTGTCCTTCTTTGTTTTATTGACATGTTTTTTGCCTTTCGGGACTGGTGAGCCTGATGCTTAAACTTGGCAGTTCAGAAGGGTGCTGTGCTGTCCCCCTTCTGGGACAGTGGAGGTATGTGTATCTGTGTCTGGTATGGTAGCCACTGGCCACACTGAGTAATTGAAACATGGTTGCTGTGACAGAGCTATAGAATTTTACATTTATTTAAATTTAAATGGCCAGATTTTTATGCTCAGTGGTTACTGTATTTATCAGTGTGTCTCTAGAATCAGGGATCTGTGTGTGCACACATATATTTCTCCGCCCTCAAAAGGTAATCCTGACAAAGTGGTAAGTGGTTTTTTTTTTTTTTGTCTAAGATAAACATCATACCTGAACAACATGTAATAGTCTTTAAGATGGTAAAAGTAAAAAAGTATTATAAAATGCGAATTCTGGTGATTGTTTAGTGTTTGAAGCAGTAGACTGTGAATAATACTTAGTTATTCTAATACTTAGAAACTGAGGGGAAATGTGCTGAGCCCTCTCTGTTTACTCAGTTTTCAGAACAGTGTCTTGAGGGAGGAAGTGTTAACGAAGCCCATTTATAGATGAGGAGATGGGACCACAGGGGGTCAAGTGCTATGCCCGGGCCCATGAGTGGCCAAAGCAGGATTCAAGAGCCCATGCTCTCCGGCACTGGGAGGTGTTCCTGCAGCCCTTTTTAAGTTTTATTGCCACTTGTTTATAGGTTATAGCAGGTGATGAAATTAATTAAAGGCCAATTTAATGGTTTTCTATAAGTTACTCTTTAAAGAGTTAGGTGATGTTAATATGTGCATTGTCAGGTGATGCCAAGTATCTTACCATCCAAGATCATGTGATTGCTTCCTGGTCCCCCAGTACGGAATTGAGGTCCAGGCTGTGGGTCCCAAAGACTTTTGACAGCTGTGACAAGCCTATACCTTTATCTAAGATGGTTGCAGACAGTAGACGTAAATGAGGACATGGGTAGAAATGCCAGCCAGCCAGGACCATAGAGGCATTTTAAGCAGAAGGTTCTAGAAATACTAGTGATAAGTTTAAATATGTAGTCCATTGGTTTGAAGTTCAGTCAGAAAAAGGCAGGATAGAAATTTAAATCCACCTTTTCCTAAGATTCGCATTCAGGAATGTTAAACCTGATTTCTCATGTCTGTAGTAGTGCTGCAAAGATGTCTTCCTTATTTCTTTTAGGCCTGGGTGGGGTACGGCTTGAGTAGGGCCTCGGTTTACTGATGGTGCCAGGGATGTATGCAATCTGCCAGATCTTCTTTAGTTTGGGTATGCCTACAGGATGGAATAAGACAGAATAAGACTGATGGCATCAGCAGATTTGGTATATATAGACACCACAGAAAGTTCTTCAGCCATAAATAGGAATGAAATTTTGTCACGTGCTACATACAAATTGGATAAAACTTGAAAACTAAGTGACATGGCCAGACAGAAAAGGACAAATATGAAGTGTCTAGAATAGTCGTATTCGTAGAGACAGAAAGTAGAACGGTAGTGACTGAAGAGGAATGGGAGAGGTGGGTGTAGTTTCTAGTTCTTGGTTGGGAAGGTGGAAAAGTTACGGAGCCCGGTGGTGATGGCGGTCGCAGTTACGTGAATGCGCTTAATGCCACTGAGCTGTTCAGTTAAACAGTGAAAATGGTCAATTTTATGTTATGTATATTTTGCTACAATAAAAAGTTTTTGAAAAGAATGAGTAAGCCAGTGGTGTGACATCTACATTTGAGAGTTTGTGAGGCGAATACAGATCACATGAGCAGAGAGTGCCCTGGGTCGCGGTTTCCCGGCTGGGGCCGTGGTGAGTGTGGCTGTTACCGTCCTTGACCACGGCCCAGAGTTCCTCTTGCTTGAGAACGTGGTGCACCACTTCAAGTACCCCTGTGTGCTGGACCTGAAGATGGGCACCCGGCAGCACGGGGACGACGCGTCCGCAGAGAAGGCGGCCCGGCAGATGAGGAAGTGCGAGCAGAGTACGTCGGCCTCACTGGGTGTCAGGGTCTGTGGCATGCAGGTGAGTTGCCCCCGGTGAGAGCCTCGCTGCCACTGCCCGCGGGGCGAGGGCGGCCGCTTACCTGCCTGCTCCCCCTGCCGGGTGTCCTCCCGGCCCACGGTGGTCCAGAACCTCCTCCGAGAGGGTGAGCCCCAGGACCCCTTGCGGGGTTCCCGACCCCTCTTGGCCTTACCCTTGGACCCCGGTCTGGGCTCCAGCTCCAGGCCTCTGTGAGAGCCTGTTGCCTTGACGTGGGGATGAGTCCAACTGGTCAGGAGTACTTCCCAGTCTGTGCGGTCCAGGGCACCTGAAGGTCGTTAGACCTCCCTGGGGCTCACCCGCTCTGTCTCCCGGGCCTGCAGGTGTACCAGCTGGACACAGGGCATTACCTCTGCAGGAACAAGTACTATGGCCGCGGGCTCTCCATTGAAGGCTTCCGCAACGCCCTCTATCAGTACCTGCACAACGGCCTGGACCTGAGGCGTGACCTTTTTGAGCCCATCCTGAGCAAACTGCGGGGCCTGAAAGCTGTGCTGGAGCGGCAGGCCTCCTACCGCTTCTACTCCAGCTCCCTGCTTGTCATCTACGATGGCAGGGAGTGCCGGGCAGAGTCCTTCCTGGACCGCCGGGCCGAGATGCGTCTCAAGCACCTGGATACAGGGCTCTCTGAGGGGGCGCCGCCCTGTGGCCCCAGCACCAGCCCCAGTAGCACCAGCCCCGAGGCCGGCCCCTCCTCTCCACCCAAGGTGGATGTCCGCATGATCGACTTTGCACACAGCACGTTCAAGGGCTTCCGGGATGACCCCACCGTGCACGACGGGCCGGACCGAGGCTATGTGTTCGGCCTAGAGAACCTCATCAGCATCATGGAACAGATGCGGGACGAGAACCAGTAGGCCCGGCCCTGGGCCCCCAGAACCCCTTCCTCTCCACCCGCAGGCAGGGACCATTGCTCTGACTGAACTCGCCGTGAGGACACACAGACTTGCTTTTAAAGGGTTATATTTCTCTTTGGTGTAAACTAAAAGAAATGTTTTTAGCTGTAGCCTGGAATCCATATATATAAAGTGAAGGAGGGCACAACACACATCCTCTCAGCCAGGCTCCTTTAGCTCTACGGCTCTGACTGCTGTGTCCAGGCTGACTTAGGAAGGAAAGGGTGCCCCCGGTGGATGGGCTCGGCAGCAGGGACAGGGTGCCCTCGGACATTGGTTTCTCTTGCCTAGATCTTTGGTGTCTGTGGCTGCAGGGCCCTGCTGGTTTTAGGGTGAAGCCCTGGGCTGGTGCGGGGCCCCTCTGTGCTCACTCTTCCCTTGTTCCTCACCAGTAGAGGACTGGGTGCCCATCTGTCGGGGGGCTTTCTAGTCTGGTGGCATGGGCATCAGCCAGCTCTTTTACACATGCCCCCCAGGTAGCGCAGGGCCAATTGCACATTGCTGGACCCGTCCTGCTCGGCTCTGACCTTGGCATGAGGGCTAGATTCAGGAAGCTGGGCTGAAGCCAGCTAATGGTAGAGGGCAGGCCCTGGGATCCCCAGGCATTCTTCGGCACTTGAACCTGCTCCTCCTCCTGCCCGTACACGCCAGCCAGCCTTTCTTATCGAGATCCCTTGCCTGAGGAGGCCACTCCTTCTTGCCCCACTGAAGGGGTACCTGCTCTATTTGCCGAGGAGAATCAGTGTCCCAGCAGCCCTCGGGGCCTCTGGTGGCTCCGGCCTAGACAGTATATACAGTTCTTGTGCTGTGGGTGGGAGTCTCCTAGCTTGGGCAGCTGTGCTGCCTCTGGATGGGCTGCCCTTCCCAGGGCTCAAGGGCTGTGGTCCGCTCAGGGTGTCACCTTTCCCCAGGCTAAGCTCAAGGCAGCAGCCCATGGTGAGGAGTTCCAGTCTTGTGAGGGAGAGCTTTAAGTTTGTCTGCTCCTAGGAACTTTGTTTGGGCCTTGGGTGGCAGGTGTCCAGATTCTGCTAATGAGTTTTGTCTCATCAGTCCTGGGATCCATCAGTCTGTCCATTTGTCCATCTGCCAGCCCTTGTCTCTTGGGATCTTTTTTCTGGGCTGTAACCTTGTTCATTAGTAAATACTGATTTCTGTCATGCCATTTCTGAGGTGAGCTTTTGCCCCTGTGCCTGTTGTCAGCACGTGCTACCTTTACACAAAGAACTGGTAGCAAATGAATTGTAGAAGGTGTTTCCCGGATGGCCCAGCACCTTCTCTGTGGGCCTGGCGTGTAGCTCTGCTCCACGCTGATGGCGGTACAGTGAAGGCCCAAGGGGTGACCTTTCTGGTGGTTTTAATCACTTTTGCCACGAGCCCTAATGGCACAGAGACCTGCCACCTCGAACATGTGGCCAGGAGGTGACACTGCACTCACCTAGCCATTGCCAAGGTTAGTGCCCTCACCTGTGAGCCTGGGGCCACTATCATTGTCACTTTGGGCATGTCTTTGGGCATTAAAGGTAAGCCTGCCAGCCTGTCTAGAGGCCTTGGAACTGGTGGACTACTTTCCAAATCATTAGAGATGCAGCTTCACACATTTTAAATGGGCTCCTTGATGGATCCCACCTCTCTCTTGGCCTTCTGATCCTGGTGCCAGTGGTGGGCAGGTTCCCATTCCTTGGGGCTGGGAGGGACAGCTTGCCTGTTCCTGGTCAGTAACGACCATCTTTCCTGTACCATTCTGTGGCTTCAGCCATAGGGGTGGTGGCTCTTCATTAGCGTAGACTGTCATTTCCTGGCAGGGCAGAGGCTACGACAAAGAGTCAGGGGCCACTTGGGACCCCTTTTAGTTGAACCTCTCCAGGCTGGGGATGTGCTGTGCCTCCTGAGTTTCTGTATTTTGGGAGCAGATGCTGCCCTGTTCTGCTCTTCATAGTGAGAGAGCCTATACCCACTATCCAGTGTTTTCCTGGCACTAAAAAGAGCAGAAGGGCCTGAAATGCGTTGCTGCTCCATCAGGGCAGGACCCCTTTTTTCAGCACTTTTGACACTTGGGAGACCCAGCTGTGTTATCTGGTGGGTGGTGGGCATGTGTGCGCGCACACACACGCTCTGCCTCTACTCTTCCTGCCTGCTCCTTGCCAGAGAGCCCTGTCCCTGCCAGGCCCTGCCTTCCCAAACCCCAACTTGGGACCAAAGTGCAACGTGGGATCACGGGTTGGGGTGCTCAAGTGACCCCTCTCTCTAGTGCTTCCCTGGGCCAAGTCGACACCAGCCCCCGAGCTAGTGGGGGGTGGGACCGGCGGTGCTTAACGAGGAAGGGGACCAGTGTAGCAACTTGCCAGGGACCCCACCCCTCCCTCACATTGGGGCCTGTGCAGTGGGTGTAGGGGTTGCCCCAAGGGGCCAAAGGCCTGGGCTAGTTCTGTAGCAGCTGCTCACTCGCGCACATCTGGCCACGTGCACGCCCCCTAGATGCAGATTGCTTGGAACTTTAAAGCTGTTCAATTTGGTTTTGTTTTTGCCGATTAAAAGAAAAATGTTTTAATGAGGAAAAAAATGGAGCACTCTGGGAAGGACCTGGTTCCTTTGCTTCTCGGGGAACTGTGAGGCCTCGCCTCTAGAAATCGCTCTCTGCTCTACTTTCCTGGAAGCCTCCCAAACCTGCCCACGCCGCCCGAGGCCTGCGCCCCCTTCCACACTCGGCTCTGGCCGCGGCTCGGCCAGCTGCGTCTCCTCGGGACCTTGCGTGCGGGGGAGGGGTGCTCGGGCCTTGGGCCGGGTCGCCCCTTTCTGTGCACCTAGCGCTGCCCGCCCCGCTTGTGTCTGAGGTCGTGTTATGTCAAAATAAAGCCGCTAGAAACTGAGGTGTGTCCGCGTCTTTGCTGTCACGGGGCTTGCAGGTCACAGGCCCAGACCGACCGCGGCTCCGGTCCCTCCGGGGCGGGGCCGGAAACGGCCGTGCGGCGGCAGACCCTGCACCCGTCGGGAAGGAAGCCTCGCCCTTGGCGCCAGTTCCGCCTTCAGATCCGCCAATGGTTAGCTGACCCGCGGGCCGGGGGCCCGGTCCCCATGGCAGCCGGGCGCGCTCGGGCTCTCATTGGCTACGTCTGCCGGAGCGCCGCGCCTCGGCGCTCGGACGTCGGCGTCCTTGCCACGTAAGCGGCAGCCGATTGGCCGGCTCTGGTTGACGTCACCGCCCGCCGAGGTCCGGCCTAACTTCGGGGCCAGCCGCCCTCCGTCTGGCGTCGCGTCCTGCTGTGTGCAGCCCCGGGCCGGCGTCGGTGTGGACTGGGCGGCCAAGGCAGAGCCAGAGTGGGTCAGTCTGGCAGGCGAAGGGCGCGGGGCGGGGCGCGGCGGCGGGAGTGCGCGGCAGGGCTCCGCTGGGCGGGCCTGGCCGCGGAGCCCGGAGGATTCACTCTCCGGCCGCCCGCAGGTGCGATGAAGGCACTGATTTTGGTGGGCGGCTATGGGACGCGTCTGCGGCCGCTGACGCTGAGCATCCCGAAGCCACTGGTGGATTTCTGCAATAAGCCCATCTTGCTGCACCAAGTGGAGGCGCTGGCCGCGGTAAGACCCCGCGGGGTCGGTGTCGTGGTGGGACCTGGCAGGACTAGGGACGGCTAGCACTTGGGGGTCGCGGACGCCCGTGCCTTCCGCCTGAGCCCTCTGTCGGTCGGCACTGTTGTCCAACAGGCGGGCGTAGACCACGTGATTCTGGCCGTGAGCTACATGTCTCAGGTGCTGGAGAAGGAAATGAAGGCACAGGAGCAGAGGGTGAGGCTCGGACTTTTGACCTTTTTCTTTGCTGCCCGTGCAACCACCCACTCCCACTCTGGTGGGAGGAACCTGACAAGCGGTTTCTCCCTTCTAGCTAGGAATTCGAATCTCCATGTCCCATGAAGAAGAGCCTCTGGGGACAGGTCAGTAAAAGTCCCTTGGGGAGGGTTTACGGCCTAGGAAGGGGTAAGACCCAGCCTGGCTGGGGTCTGCTGAGCCTTTGAGCTCAGACCTCTTCCAGGAAGATGGTGACCTGTACTTCTCTCCTAGCTGGGCCCCTGGCACTTGCCCGTGACCTGCTCTCTGAGACTGCAGACCCTTTCTTCGTCCTCAACAGTGATGTGATCTGCGATTTCCCCTTCCAAGCCATGGTGCAGTTCCACCGACACCACGGCCAGGAGGGCTCCATCCTGGTAAGGGACCAGGTCTTTCTTCTCTGACACTCCTGTCCTACGTGTCCAGCCTGTCCCAGTGCCTAGCCTTTAACTGTCCCCTTGAGTCGTGAGTGCAAAGCTGTATAGTATGTCTTTAAGCATTGGGGCACAGCCCACTCTGGACTGGGCCTGAGGTCCTCCTCCGCTCAGGTGACCAAAGTGGAGGAACCCTCGAAGTACGGTGTGGTGGTGTGTGAGGCTGACACAGGCCGCATTCACCGGTTTGTGGAGAAGCCGCAGGTGTTTGTGTCCAACAAGATCAACGCAGGAATGTACATCCTGAACCCTGCGGTGCTTCAGCGCATCCAGGTGTGTGGAAGGGAGCTGCGGGGTGGGCTCGGGTAGGGCAGCGCCCCGTGCCCCGTCCCCCCCCTCCCCCCATGACCCTGCTCACAAGCTGCCCACTCCCACAGCTGCAGCCTACATCCATTGAGAAGGAGATCTTCCCTGTCATGGCCAAGGAGGGGCAGCTATATGCCATGGAGCTGCAGGGTGAGGCAGGGAGGCCACAGGGTAGGGGTGTGGTGTGGCTGGGCTGAGCCCCCTGATGCATTTCCTCCCGACAGGCTTCTGGATGGACATAGGGCAGCCCAAGGATTTCCTCACCGGCATGTGCCTCTTTCTACAGTCCCTACGACAGAAGCAGCCTGAGCAGCTGTGCTCAGGCCCTGGCATTGTGGGCAACGTGCTGGTGGTGAGGCCCCTGCCCAGCCCATCCTCCATGCCCCTTCCCGGGCTTGGGAGATGAATGCCTCACTTGTGTTCTCCCCACTGTCCTTAGGACCCAAGTGCCCGCATCGGCCAGAACTGTAGCATCGGCCCCAACGTGAGCCTGGGCCCTGGTGTGGTGGTGGAGGATGGTGTTTGCATCCGGCGGTGCACGGTGCTGCGGGATGCCCACATCCGGTCCCACTCCTGGCTCGAGTCCTGCATCGTGGGCTGGCGCTGCCGCGTGGGCCAGTGGGTAAGCCTGGGGGCTGGGCCAAGTGGGGAGAGGGGCAGGGAATGCACCTGCCTCGCTGACCCGGCACGCCCCCTCCCCCGAGGTGCGCATGGAGAATGTGACAGTGCTGGGTGAAGACGTCATCGTTAACGACGAGCTCTACCTCAATGGGGCCAGCGTGCTGCCCCACAAGTCTATCGGCGAGTCAGTGCCGGAGCCTCGCATCATCATGTGAGGGGATGCTGTGGGGCTGGCTGAGTCCCTGTGTCCCCGGTGGCAGGGGGAGCCCTGGCCTGACACATCAGAAGGCTCTGGACACACTGTTTATCTGGGAGGACCGGACGAGGCTGAAGCGGTTGGGACACCTACCCTCTCCTGTGGACGCAATCTGGCAGGATCCTTGCTGGGCATACTCCACAAAGCCCACTCCCTCAAGAAGGGCCGGGCCAGGGCTGTATGGAATAATAATTTAATGCTCAGTGTGGCCCTGACTGAAAGTCAAGCTCAGGCACAATTAGGACACGGCTGGGCTCCCGCCAGTGAGGTTACACTCAGGCCAGGAGGTTGGACGTGGCAGGGGTGGTCATGGGGAACAGGGCAAGGGGAGCTCATAAATAGGGCCCAGCCTGGGTCTGAGTTCAGGGATGGAGGCTGCTGCCGTGCGGGCTAGGCGGCCGAGGAGGTGGTGGTGCTGGCGCTGGCTGCCTTCTCCCAGTCGTCTACGGACACGATGGTGGCTTTGCAGAAGAAGCAGTCCTTGTTGTTCATCAGGTGCTGGTTGATGCAGGCTCTACAACGGGAGGGGAGGAGGAAGAGGGCCTGAGTATCCCTGCCGCTTCCGCAGCTCCCTGCACCCATGGGGCCCACTTACTTGCAGGACTTGTGGCCGCAGGGCTGGAACACAGCAGAAATGGGGTGAGCATAGCAGATGGGGCAGAGGTCCTCCTCACTGGTGGGCTGCAGGGAGCAGAGTGCAGGGTGGGCTGGGGTTGGACGCCCAGACAAGTAGACAACGAGTCTGCCTACATAGCGTGCCGAGTTGTGCCGGCAGCTATGCGGTGGGGGGAGGGGGAGGAGTACACCTGGGTGCCGTGGCACCCACTCACCAGGGAGGCTGCCGCAGCCTGGGCAGACGCAGAGGTCAGGTGTGCCAGCATCCGTTCCACCTGGGCCAGCTCCTCAGCGCTGACGTAATCTGTGTCTGGGGGTGGTAGCAGGCGTCAGACCCAGTGTGGCCCTAGAACCCAGGGCCTCTTAAGTACCGCAACTTGGGGATTTGCTCTTCTTGAGACTTCTGATCTAGTCCCGTCCCAAATCCCCACCCCACACCCCTGGTCCACTCACAGCTCTGCAGGGAGAAGCGCTTCCGGTCAGGGGCAGGCAGGGCAGTGCCAGGGGCAGGGGGCTCTGGCTGCCCCAGGAGATAACATATAGAGCGCAGCTGGAAGCAGGGATCAGCAAGGAGCACTGACGTGGCTCGCTCTGTCCTGGTGGGAGAACAGGGGTAAGGGTCATCAGAACGCAGTTCCTACTGGAGGGGCAGGGGTGGTGGGACAGTCCAGCCCACCTCCTGTTTTTCACTTGATGCCCCTCCATCCCCCATGTTGCTCATCCTAGATCCAAGTAAGAGCTCATACAGCAGGGGTGCCAGCTAAGGGGGTGACCAGCAGATGGTGAAAGCCCGCCTACCCCTAATAAACACTAACTCTCCAAAGAAAACAATAAAACATCGCTAGCAGCTTAAAGGAGTAGTGCCTCCCAGCTTTCCCCTCCTGTTACAGGGTAGATGGGCACGGGCATCGGGGCGGATTTGCGCCCCCTCTGGCGGCCACACAGGAACCTTGGTCGTGGGGAGAAGGGGCTGCCCCGCCCCCTCCAACAGGAGCCAATGGGAGACTGAGGCCCCGCCCTCCTCGGGAGAGTATATAGAGGCCGACCAGGGAGGTACTCGGACAGCTGGGGGTGCCGGAGGAGGGAGTGCCGAGGGCAGCCCGGCCCCAGATCCCGCCCTGGAGCCGGGGAGCAGGGGCCGTTGGCGTGTGGGGTGGAGCCCACAGCCAGAAGAAGTGGGTGAGTCTTCGCGCTGGGTCCCGCACAGAGCTGCCCCCGTCCCATCCCCGGCCGCCACCACCATGGCCTGGCTGGTGCTGCTGGGCGCACTGCTGTGCCTGCTGCGCATCGGGGTGGGCAGCCTGGGCACGGATGGCTTCCCGCCCTCCGCGCCCCATAACTGCCCCTACAAATGTGTGTGTGCCGCCGACCTGCTGAGCTGCGCGGGCCTGGGGCTGCAGGACGTGCCGGCTGCACTGCCCGCCGCCGCCACAGACCTCGATCTGAGCCACAACACCCTCCAGCGCCTGCGCCCCGGCTGGCTGACACCCCTCACCCGGCTGCGCGCCCTGCACCTGAGCCACAACGAGCTGGACGTGCTAGGTCGCGGAGTCTTCACCAACGCCAGCGGCCTGCGGCTGCTCGACTTATCGTCTAACGCGCTGCGGGCGCTGGGACGCCACGACCTCGAAGGGCTGGGGGCGCTCGAGAGGCTGCTGCTGTTCAACAACCGACTGGCGCACCTGGACGAGCACGCCTTCCGGGGCCTGGGCGCACTCCACGCTCTCTACCTGGGCTGCAACGAGCTCTCCTCCTTCTCTTTTGACCACCTCCACGGCCTGGGTGCCACCCACCTGCGCACGCTGGACCTCTCTTCCAACCGCCTGGGCCGCGTCCCCACGGCTGCCCTGGCCGCCTTGCCGGCCTTTCTCAAGAACGGCCTTTACTTGCACAACAACCCCCTGCCCTGCGACTGCCGCCTGTACCAGCTGCTGCGGCGCTGGCGCCAGCGGGGCCTCAGCGCCGTCAGTGACTTCGCCAGGGAATACATGTGCCTGGCCTTCAAGGTGCCTGCGTCCCGCGTGCGCTTCTTTGAGCACAGCCGGGTCTTTGAGAACTGCTCAGCCGCCCTGGCTCAGGGCCTGGAGCGGCCGGAGGAGCAGCTGCACGTGCAGATGGGCCGGTCCCTGCGGCTGCGCTGCAACACCAGCGTCCCTGCTGTGCGCGTCGCCTGGGTGTCCCCGAAGCAGGAGCTGCTATTGGCCCCAGGGTCCCGCGACGGCAGCATCGCTGTGCTGGCCGACGGCAGCTTGGCCATCAGCAATGTGCAGCCGTGGCATGAGGGGCTCTTCGTGTGCCTGGCCGTCGGGCCCCGCCTGCACCACAACCAGACGCACGAGTACAACGTAAGCGTGCACTCCCCGCGCCCTGAGCCCGAGGCTTTCAACACGGGCTTCACCACCCTGCTGGGCTGCGCCGTGGGCCTGGTGCTCGTGCTGCTCTACCTGTTCGCGCCGCCCTGCCCCGGCTGCCGCCGCTGCTACCGCCGCGCCTGCCGCTGCCGCCGCTGGCCCCGGGCACCCAGCCCCCTCCAGGAGCTGAGCGCGCAGTCCTCCTCGGTGCTCAGCACCACCTCGCCTGATGCGCCCAGCCGCAAGGCCAGTGTCCACAAGCATGTGGTCTTCCTGGAGCCGGGCCGGAGGGGCCTCAATGGGCGTGTGCAGCTGGCCGTAGCCGAGGACTTTGATCTCTACAATCCTGTGGGCCTGCAGCTCCAGGCTGGTTCTGAGTCCGCTAGCTCCACGGGCTCTGAGGGTCTGGTGATGACCTAGGCTGCCCTGGGCTCAGAGCCAGGCCCCCGACCGCCCACCGCTCGCCCCGCTCCCTGCTGCCGCCCGGACCACTGCCAGATGCTGGCGGGAGCGCTGGGCTTGGTCCTGCGGCCTGCCGTGGGGCCTCGACCTCGGCTACAGCAGCCCCACGCACCCCCACCCCCGTCTCCTGCTCCACTCTCACACAGGGCCCAAAGGCCGCAGGCCCTCGTAGGACCTGCTGGTGCCCAAATGTCCCACGAGGCCTGCAACTGGGGCCATCTGGAAGAGCCCTTGCATTAGAGCCCGAGGCACACCCTTAGGGGCCAAGAAGCTATCACACACTCGTGGCAAAGAACTGAAGCATAACCATCTTCCCCTTCCCAACGGGACAGGAACAGAGTGAGCCTGTAGGGGAAGAGAAGGAGCGCTCCCGAGGATAGACCCAGACCCCCACCCAGAGTGGGAGGAGGAAACTCACACCAACATGTAACCTCCTTCAAGCTTCACAACTCCATGCAGTCTGATGGGCAGGCAGAAAGCAGACAAGGCTCTTCGAGAGACACCCCTCCCAGGGGGCCTGGCCTGAGCCCCGGCCGCAGCAGCCCTGCTGTCTCCAGCCAGCAGCGTCCACAGGCCGCTCTGGGGGCACGGCCTCCCATGGGCTCACCAGACAGCAGTAAGGAGCCCCATGGCCTGTCCCCCAGCTTTTTAGCAGTAAAAAGCCTGCTGAGCATGGCTGAGATGGGAGGGCTGAGCCGGAACTTGCTGTCCCTGGGAGGTAGAAGCCTCTTGGGGGCTGGCGCTGGTCTCGGCCTAACGGCTGAGGCAGTGCCCTGATCTTATTCGCATCTTACCACCCACCACAGGAAGGCAACGAAGAGGGGTCTGGAACCCCTCCTGTGTGGGTGCTGAGCTGGGGGCTCCTACAAGCATCCTGGATCCGGCTGTCACGGAGTTCCTTAATAAAGGTGGTACATGCTCATTACCGGAACCTTCGAGAACACGAGTAGTGCTGTGTATCCTCAGCCCCTGATCCCAGCAGTGTCCCTACACTGCACGACAGCATCCCACCCCTGCCTGAGGCGTAACCGCAGGCCAGTGAGATCCCCGATTCTTCTACTCCGAGCCGCTGCGGCTGCCCCCTAGTTAGAGAGTTTGTATGCCTCACTGCCTTCCCCCGCCTCAAAAACCTGATACTGAGGCTCCTGGAAGAGGTGAAGAGACAGCAGCCGGAGGCCTGGCGGGCCCAGTGCCATCCGCCACCTCAGCTCCTGAGGGCCTTGGGCGCCTCACACTCACCCTGAGGCCGGGCCGTGCACCAGGAGCCGCACCAGGATGCCCGTCACAGCCACCAGAATGGGGTAGTGGTCCACGCTCTCCAGGCCTGGGGGGAAGGAGGGAGGGGCAGAGCTGCCGCACTCTCCAACCACAGGGGGTCGAGGCCTGCCTGGCCAGCGCCAGCCCCCTCCCCATCGTAGTGCACAGGGAGAAGAAGTTCACACGGAGCCTCCCTGACCCCTCAGCGGGCTAAGGCTGGGGGCACCAAGCCTGGCTGTCCCGATGCAGGAGGGACGATCGGGGGTCACCGCTCCCAGCGGAGGGACTGAGGCCTGGGATGTGCTGGGTGAAGGGCACCGGGTCCTCACCAGGCAGCCGCAGGGTGACCACGCGGTCAAACAGGTTCCTCTCCGCCGTCACCCGGTTCAGCACCTGGTTCAGCAGCTGTGAGGGCAGGAGCCCGTGGGTGGGTGGGTGGGCGAGCTCGCCACTGGGGCATTCCCAGGGGTCCCCCCGCTCCCTGCCCCGAGGGACACACCTGCGCGAGACGCCGCAGCAGCATCTCGGAGGTAGGCCGGGCCCAGTCAAGGAATATCTCAGGCACCAGCGTGATGGTCATCTCCAAGACACGCAGCAGGCTGACCGAGAGGTCAAAGCAGGTGGCGCACACCTTGAGCTGCCGGCTGTCCACAAAGTTCCGCTCTAGGCGCTCGGCAGCCTGTTGGATCTGAGCCACCGGCGAGGGGGCAGGCGGCGGTCAGTGGCCTGGCCACGCCGCAGGTCGTGTGGGCTCCACTGCAGCGCCCCAGCCCGCTAGGCCCACCGTGACCCACCTCCTGGATCATGCCGATGAACTCCGAGAAGGCCCAGTTGAGCTGGTTGAGGACGCTGTTGAGGAAGCTGGGCGCCACGTCAGGACCCTCCCGCAGCAGATCCGCCATGTGCTGCTGAAGCAGGGTGGAGGGGCAGGGCTCTGCAGGGACATGGGGAGGCGGGGTCATCAGGGACTCCAGTCCGGGGCTCCTGCCTGTCCTGTCTACCTCTGTCCCCGCTTGCTGGGCGGCTGGTGTGAAAACCAAAAGATGGCTCCCAGAGAACGCTCAGGTCATGAAGGCAGGAGGACCAGGTACAGCACTATCTGGGGGTTAGAACTAACTCTGTCCCTCTGTCTGCGGGGCAAGCCACCGGCTGAAGTCCTCCCCAGCCCCACACCGTCCCTGTAGCCCAGAGCTGCCCCCCAGCCTGCCCCCGGTGAGATCTCAGCCACATGCCTTTTAGGAAAGGCTAGATCCAGATAGGGCGACCTAGACCCTCTCCTCACTCGTATCCAGGTCAAAGTCCCGAAGAACTACTGTCTGAGCCCTGCTGTCCTGTCCTCTCCTGCCCTTGGCCTGGCCTTGGCATATGGCCGAGGCGGTGGATGCCAAGTCTGGGCTGACAGGGAACAGTAACCAGAGCCCTCAGCCGCAGCCGGACTGGATCCCCGCCCCCCCAAATCAATAGTTCCGACAGCAGCGGGACAAGTATCTGGTCCCACTGCCACTCTCCATCTGCAGCTCCGTTCCACCTGTGGGCACGACCAAAACAATTGGCGAGGACTTGATGTGTGACTTTGCAGAAGGCAATCAGCCTCTGGGGACCCCTTCACACAAAAACCCTGCCCACGCAGGCAGAAACATGCCATGCAGGCCAAGGAAAGCCACCCCGTGGGGTGAGCTCAGTGTGTGGCAGGCGGACCGCAAGCTGGACCACTCCCGTCCTAGCCTAGGTGAAGGTCCTCAAGTTCACAGGGCTCTGCTGGACCGTGGCCCCTAGAGAGAAAACGAAGCCTCTGCTCCCAACCAAATGCCCTTTCCTCTTGGAAGACCCATGGGCACCCCCTAGTCTCTGCCTCTGCCTTGAGTCAAGTATCCAAGGTCTGGCACCAGCAGATGGCAGGCAATGAAGGGGGAGAAGGACACGGTGCCGGGACCAGGCTGGAGGTCAGGGAGCTGGTGCAGGGTCCTCCCTCTGCATCAGCCGCCAGCAGCCTGGGAAGGTACTGTCTCTTCCCTGTGACCGAGCAGAGCATTCGGGCCCAAAGGGCATACGTGGGACTGGGGAGCCAGGGGAGCAGGCCCAGTGTCCCTGGACAGAGAGGAGGCCGGGAAATGCAAACCCCAGGGGGCAGAGTTGGGGCCTAGCATGAATGCGGGACAGGGGCTGGGAGAAGGGAGAATTCCAGAGAACCCAAGAGCAGGGGGCCAGGGCCCCCAGGTCACCTAACCTGGCCACTTACTCTGGAGGCTGGGCAAGTTGGCATCCTCAGGTTTGGTTTTCAGCAGGTGCGGCAGCCGTGTGTAGCGGTACCCGAACCCACAGCCCTGCGAGGGGGGGTTCAGGGGGTCAGTGAGGGGGAGGGCAGCCCTCCCCTCCAGCCCGCCACGGCCCCTTCCACTCCAGCCCGGCTTACCCTCCAGAGCCGCACCAGGATCCAGTTGGTCTGGGCCCAGGGCCGCTGCTCATAGGGAGCCAGGAGGCTCCTCACCATGGCGACACGCCTGCGAGGGCAACGGGTGGTGGGCAAGGGGTGAGGCCGGGCACGGTGGGCTGCAGGGCAGAGAGCGTGCCTCCCAGACCCGCACTCACTGCTCCTCGGGGATCCGCTCCACAGCCCGCAGGGAGTGTGGGTAGCACACGTAGCTGGCCAGTGCCTGCATCAGCGAGTCACGGATGTCTGTTGGGACAGGCCGTGCCTCAGCGGGAGCCTGGCGTGAGCCCGGGCCCCCAGGCCTCAAGCCCACCCAGCCGGCATTCTGAGCAGAAAACAGCCGGCCAGAGGGCCGTCCCATCCCCGCCCCCTGAACCTCTGCAGGGCTTCTCACCGGTGCCCACGATGCGTGTGTCTGCAAAGTGCTTGGCCAGGATGGCAGCCAGGCGGGTCAGGGTCTCTTCATAGCCTGCAGGAGGGGGCAGGAGGGGGCAGGAGGGGCGCTTGGCCGGGAGTGGCGGCTCTGGGTGACCCCGGCAGGGTGAGCAGGCTCGGTCGACTGGCCCCAGCACCGACTCCGAGAGCCAGTCTGGGCCCGAGCTGTCACGTAGGGACTCCGGACACGGCATCCACTGACTGAGGGGCAATCGCACAGACTCACTGTGGGGGGAGGACAGTCCTGCAAGCCTGGGCTCAAGCCCACCACAGCATACACTTAAAGGCTCAGCAGTCAAAGCCCCTGGGCACCCACAGCTCCACTTCTGAGGACAAAGCCCGCACCGAGGCGTGGGGCGGAGCGTGGGGCGGAGCAGGGGGCGGAGCAGGCCAGGGCCGACAGCCCGCAGCCTGAGCCAGACCTAAACCGCCAAGCCCAGCCTGACCTGGTCTGAGAAGCCCGACATGCTCGGAAGCCCCTACACACGTAGGAAGCCCCGACACGCGTAGGAAGCCCCCACACGCGTAGGAAGCCCCGACACGCGTAGGAAGCCCCGACACGCGTAGGAAGCCCCCACACGCGTAGGAAGCCCCCACACGCGTAGGAAGGCCCCACACGCGCGGAAGCCCCCACACGCGTAGGAAGGCCCACACGCGTAGGAAGGCCCACACGCGCGGAAGCCCCGACACGCGTGGGAAGCCCCGACACGCGTGGGAAGCCCCGACACGCGTGGGAAGCCCGACACGCGCGGAAGCCCCCACACGCGTGGGAAGCCCCCACACGCGTGGGAAGCCCCGACACGCATAGGAAGCCCCCACACGCATAGGAAGCCCGACACGCATAGGAAGCCCGACACGCGCGGAAGCCCCCACACACGTAGGAAGCCCGACACGCGCGGAAGCTCCTACACATGGCTTCGGGCAGAGCACCCCGCCTGCTGTGATCTGCAAACACAAGCCACATCCCGAGGCCGGTCCCAGGGCGCCAGGTGAGGCCAGCTGGCTCCAGACCGCAGCGGCATCAAACCGGAGGGGCCCCCACCCGGCACTCCATTTTGTCTCCTTCCAGGGGGAGCTGTCGGCTCTGGGGCTACGGGCAGGGCTCTCCACCAGGTGGCGCTTTTGCAAACGCTCCGCTACCACAGGGCGGAGAACAGGGGCTGCCTCCCCTCCCTGAACGTGTGCTGCCGGGCCGGGAGGGGTCAGCATGGGGCTGCTAGGGCTCACCCCAAAGGCCCCCTTTTCTGCCCCCTTCCCAGCCTGAACAGCCTTGTCACCTGGGAGCTCCTCCATGCTGTGCACAGGGCCGAAGTAATTCTTGAGGGCGCTGTAGCTGTTGATGGCCACGCTCAAGTAGAACTCCGGCATGAAGGCGAAGAGCGACCCCGTGCGGTCGCCGTGCTCGATGGTCCGCAGGCAGACGCGCAGCAGCCAGTAGATGTCGAGCATCTTCTCCTGCGGGAGGCACAAGGGGTGCTGCTGGGCCGTTCGTGGAAAGGGTCACAGGGGGCATGGCTCGGGCTGGGGCCCAGGAGAGGCCTCCGTGTTCCCAAGTGGGAGCAGTGGCTCAGGAAGGGCAGTCATGTGCTTAGCAGTCAAGGGTGTGCCCAGTGCCAGGGGGCGGGGAGGGCAACGCCCCAGCCTAGACCAGAATCCTGGCTTGCAATTTTTAATGGTACAGGTTTTGGGGGTGCCTGGGTGGCTCAGATGGTTAAGCATCCAACTCTTGCTTACAGCTCAGGTCATAACCTCAGGGTCTTGAGCTCAAGCCCCAAGTCGGGCTCTATGCTGAGCAGAAAGCAAACCACCTGCCAAAGGCCCCGTCCTACGGGATGGATCCCACATGGTCTATGCCCAGGAGGAGTCACCATCCAGGCTCCAGGCCAGACCCAGAGCACCCACATGTCTTGGAGATGGAGCATCTGGACTTGACCTCAGCTCTGATGTGCCCCCAAACCTAAGAACCCAAGGAGAAGATAGAAGCAGGGGTCAGAGGATGCGCCTGAGGCAGGAGGCCTGCTGGGAGCCTACTGGCACATAAGACCAGAGAAGACCAAGTCCAAGGAGGGGCTGGCACCAATGCACCCAAGGAACCACTGTAACGGGGGTGGGGATGTTTCTGCAAAGGGGGTGGGGCGCTTGAGAGAGCCCTTGCAAAAGGTCTATTTCAGAATGGAGTGAAGGAGCCTGTGCTGGGCCAAGAGTGAAAGGAAAATGAGAAAGTTAAGACACAGAGAAGGAAGGAGAGAATGACTGCTGTCGACAGATGCAGAATCAGGGAAAGGCATCACGGGTTTTTCTCTTTACTAATGGGAGAAAGTAAATGAGGAGGCGGGAGTGTGAGCACTGAAGATGGGGAAGCAAGCAAGCAGTTCAACATAATAAGGGCTTTTTATGAAAAGCTCACAATGAACATCAGACTCAACAGTGAAAAACTAAAAGGGTTTTCTCTCCGATAAGGAACAAAACAAGGAGGCCCTCTTTTACTACTTCTAAGAATCAGCACAGTACTGGAAATCCTGGCCAAAGTCAGTTGGGTTCTTTTCTTTAAAGATTTATCTAAGAAAGAACGTGCACGCAGTGGGTAGGGGGAGAGGGAGAGAATCTCAAGCAGACTCCACACCCAGATGGAGCCCTTCTCAGGGGCTCAATCTCACAACCCTGAGATCACAATCTGAGCTGATACCAAGGGTCAGATGCTTAACTGACTGCCACAACCCAGATGCCTCGTCAGTAGTGTTTCTATACGCTAGCAATGAACAATCCAAAAAAGAAATCAAGAAAAAAATTCCACTTACATTAGCATCAAAAAGAATGAAGTCAAGGTATCAATCTAACCAAGAAGGTGAAAGACTTGTACACTGAAAACTAGAACACGCTGCAGAAAAAAAGTTTTAAAGACACAAATGAATGGAAAGACAGCCCATGTTCATGGATTGGAAGACTTAATATTGTTAAGATAACAATATTATCCAAAGCAAACTACATATTTAATGCAATTCCTATTAAAATCCCAATGGCATTTTTTACAGAAATAGAAAAATCTATCCTAAAATTCACATGGAATCTCAAAGGACCCAAATAGCCAAAACAATCTTAAAATAAAACAAAGTTGGAGATCTCCTACTTTCTGATCTCAAAACTTACTGCAAAGCTATAATAATTAAGACAGTGTGGTACTAGCATAAAAAATAACACATAGACCAATGGAATAGCATTGAGAGTTCAGAAATAAACCCTCACACATGATCCAAGGTTTTTTTTGTTTTGTTTTGTTTAAGATTTGACAGAGAGACGGAGAGAAAGGGAACACAAGCAGGGAAAGTAGGAGAGGGAGAAGCAGGCTTCCTGCCAAGCAGAGAGCCTGATGTGGGCTCAAACCCAGGACCCTGGAATCATGACCTGAGCTGAAGGTAGACGCTTAACGACTGAGCCACCCAGGCGCCCCAATCCAAGGGTTTCTGACAAGGACTCTAAGACTGTTCAGTGGGGAAAGGACAGCCATTTCAATAAGTGGTCCTAAGAGAACTGGATCTCCACATACAAGAGAATGAAGGTGGACCACTGCCTCACATCTTTCACAATAATTAACTCAAAATGCATCAAAGACCCTAACTTACAAACTAAAACTACGAAACTCTTAGAAGAAAACATGCAGGGAGGACTTCATGACCCAGGATTTAACACCAACTTTTGTCGGTTGTTCGGCTGTGACAACCAAAGCAAGAAAAAAAAAATTGGACTTCATCAAAATGAAAACTGTGACAAAGCCACCACCTTACAGAGTGACAAGGCAAGCCACAAAATGGGAGAAAATATGTGTAAATCATAATCTGATAAGGAACCAATATCCAATATATAAAAATAATTCCTACGGATCAACAACAAAACACAATCCTGGGATGCCTGGGTGGCTTAGTCAGTTAAGCAGCTGCTTTCGGCTCAGATTGTGATCCTGGGGTCCTGGGATTGAGTTCCGATCGGGCTCCTTGCTTGGCGGGGGCCTGCTTCTCCCTCTGCCTGTTCTGCCTGCCACTCCCCCTGCTTGTGTGCGCGCACGCTCTGACAAATAACTTTTTTTTTTTTTATTGCTAGGTAGAGTTGAAATAAATAAACTTTAAAAACAAAACAAAATACTAGACAATCCTATTAAAAACGGGCAAATACACTTAAACAGATGTTTCTCCAAAGACACAAATGGCCAATAAGCCCCTGAAAAGATGCTCAACATCACTGATCAACAGAGAAATGCAAATCAAAACCACAAGCAGACAGCACTTCACATTGATCAGAATGGCTACTATCAAAAAAATATAGAGAGAAAGATAAATAGAGAGAGAGAAACAAGTGTTGGCAAGGATGGGAAGAAACTGGAACCCTTGCGCCCTGCTGGTGGGAATGTAAAATGGCGCGGCCACTGGATGGCAGTTCCTCAAGAAATTAAAAATAGAATCACCACGTAATCCAGAAATTCTGCCTCTGGGTACATACCCAAAAGCACCGAAAACAGAATCTTGAAGAGACAGCTGTCTACCCCATGAGCATCGGCACCATTCAGAGTAGCTGGATGGTGGAAACGAACCAAATGGTGGATGAATGGACAAGCACGATGGGCTGTGTTCACACAGAGGAACCTTAAACAGGAAGGCAATCCTGCTACCTGCCACAGAAAGCTGCACGGACGTTCTGCTCAGTGAGACACGCCAGCGGCAAAGTAGGATGTTGTAGGGCCCCACTTACAGGGGTCCCCAGGGTGGTCAAACTCAGAGAGACAGAGAGCAAACGCAGGAGCCGGGGACTGAGGTGAGGAGGGAACATGGAGGGAAGTTTCAGTCCCGGATGGTGAAGGGTCTGGAGACGGACCGCACAACGTACCTAACACAACTGAACGGCACATTTAAAATGATTAAGGTAGTAAGCAGTGTATGTATTTCACCACAATTTTTAAAAAACAGGTCAAGAGGGCAAATTTTATGCTATATATATATCTTATTATTTTTTTTAAGATTTTGAGACAGAGAGCGAGCGAGCACAAGCAGAAAGAGGGACTGAGGGAGAACCAGACCCCCGCTGCACAGGGAGCGCCTTTCTTTCTTTTCTTTCTTTTCTTTCTTTCTTTCTTTCTTTCCTTCCTTCCTTCTTTCCTTCCTTCCTTCTTTCCTTCCTTCTTTCCTTCCTTCCTTCATTCCTTCCTTCCTTCCTTCTTTCTTTTCCTTCTTTCCTTCCTTCCTTCCTTTTAAAGATTTTATTTATTTATCTGACAGAGAGATAGAAAGACAACACACGTAGGCAGAGCAGCAGAGGGAGAAGGAGAAGCAGGCTCCCCACCAAGCAGGGAGCCCAACACAGGGCTCAATCCCAGAATCCTGGAATCATGACCTGAGCCGAAGGCAGACGCTTAACAACTGAGCCACCGAGGTGCCCCCCCACCCCTTATCATAATTTAAAAGAAAGGAAAAGAAGCTACAGAGATGAAAGGGAAGGTTCCTAAGAAGATGGTGTGGGAGGGGTAGGCAAGGCTGCCTAGGCCAGTGGACAGCCATGAAATCCCCATCAGGGGAGGAGAGGAAGCTCCCGGACCATGATCACCTCCGCGGGGCTGGAGGCAAGGCGGCCTGGGGCAAGAGAGAAAGCAGGGGTAGCAGGGGGAGGTGGTCTGGGTTGCAGAGGAGGCTGGGAAAAAGCAAGTGGGGCTGGTAGGTAGAGGTGCGGACAAGGGCTGTGATCACCCAGTTATGGGGGCAGGGCATGCCTAGGAAGGCAGACGGATGCCCCAACATGGGCACTCACTAGCTGGGACAGATGCCAGGACAGTCCGGACAGGAAGCAAGTCTGGAGGGTTCGGGGCCTGGGGGTCAAAGCAGGGTCACAGGGAGAGTATACCAACTTTCAGTCTATGGCTCAAGGCCAATGGCACTGGGAGGCAGACACTCGTCCTCCTGGGTCATGACTGAATGTCCCTAGCATCAGGATGCACGTGACACACTCCAGGCTCTGGGCACATATTACTGAATCAATGAGTGAGCGAATGACAAAGTAGAAAACAAGGCTGTAGCCTCCAAGGAGGAAAGGGGATCCGAGAGAAGCAGGTGCAGAGGGAGGACGAGTGGGGCTCCAGGAGAGCACCTCTCCACCCCAGAGAGAGCGAAGGGGCAGGAGAGAAGAGAAGGGGGGGACAAGCAGAAACAGGCTCTGTTCTTCCAAGGGAGGATGTGTGATCCGGAAGGGAAATGGGGTGCCAGCAGAGGTTCAGGGGGCGTGGCATGAGGTGGGGGTTGGGGGATGAGGAGCAGGAAGGGGGCGCGTGTGCACCAGACTGCCCAGGAGGACAGGGAGCACTGAGGGGCTGGCACGACCTGGCCCGGTTTGTGACCAGTGAGCCTGGGGACGGCAGCAGCCCCTGGCCACACCCACTCACCTGGGAGTAGACAGTGGCATGGACCCAGGCAAGACGGCGACTCAGGTGGTCCAGCTTTTCGGAGAAAACCTTCTGACTCTTGGACAACTCGGCAAGGATGTCCTTCCTCTGCCACCCCAGGGGAAAGGAGGACAATCAGGCCACGGCCTCACACCCACACCCGCCCTGCCTGCTCCCACGCAGCCTGGCAGGGACCCACTGTGCCCAGAGCAGGCAAAGGGGTGGGCAGACCCAGCTCTATTCTTCCTCTTCCGCCTCTGACCCCTGGCAAGCCAGAGCAGGCCTCGGAGCAGGGCCTCGGTCGCCTGCACAGAGCACAGCAGTGAGACGCAGCTGAGGCTCCGTGAGCCCCTGGCCAGGACCCCCAGGGACGCTGCTAGGACCGGAGCTCCAGGGGCTGCGCTCACCCTGGCCAGGCCTGGGCTCTGCATTCACCTGGGGGCAGGGGCCTGGCGGGGAAGCCCAGCCCAGGCACGCTCGTCGGCCCTGCTCCCCAGGCCTGGAGAGCTCTGGCAGAGGGGCTCCGGGGGAGCGGGAGAGGCAGGTCCTACTTTCTGCTGACTCTGCAAGTGGCCGAGGAAGCACTTAGGGTTGGATTCATAATTGATGAGGACAGTGGGTGTGCGTCAGCACTTAGTGGGTGGGGGGCGGGGGCATCTTGGCACGGGCTGCGGCTGGCGATGGGGCTCAGGCCATGCCGTCCCCTAATGCCAGCCCCACCCTCCCTGATGTGGCACAGTCGGGGGAGGCAGGGACAGAGAACCCGCTGAGGCAGCCCCCAGAAGCAGAGGCAGGAACCGCCCTGAGAATCCCGAGCCCGCAAGCCGCCCCTCTGTGAACAGCCCTTCTGTCCCCACTTGCCCATCCAGGCCTTACCCGCTTGGGGCACCGGCGGAGCTTGTCCTCTGTGTCCCTCAGAGCCATCGCATACTCGTTGACATCGTCGGACACACCCACCATCTAGAGCATCAGACACACGTCCTGGCATGAGCCCTGGGCAGCACACTCTGCTTTCTCCAGACACAGCCTGGTCCCCGGCCCTGCACAGCCCCCTCCCACAAGACAACTGGGGCCCACACGCTCCCCAAAAACAGTCAGCCTCACAGCGGCACATGTCCACATGCGGTCACATGCAAACACACGTGTGCGTGCGCGCGCACACACGCACACAGGCAGCGGAAGCGCAGGAGCGCAGGACGCGCTCACGGGCCACCAGTGGGAGACCTTGCCCAGCTGCTGGTGAACGCTGAGATTGTACATCATGACGGCGCCATCTAGGACTTCCAGCAGGGAGTTCTCGGTGAGGGGCTGCTCCGGCTCCTCGGGAGGCCGCCCCAGAAGCAGGCCCTCGTTCCAGTGGCTGCCCTCAACTAGGAAGTGGGGGAAGGGCAGGGTCAGGGCCACCGGCCCTTCCAGCCCTCTCCCAGGCCTGTGGCGCCGGGCTGGGCTTCACAGCAGGAGAAGGGAGCCCCTTCCCCTGCCCTGGGCACGAGGAGGGCCCCGCGGGGAGAACGCGGCAGTGGGGGCAGGGCAAGGGCCTGCCGTTCCAGGCCTATTTCTGCAGCATTGATTTCCTCTCCACCAAGCGCACTTCCCATGTCCTTGAGCTACTGCCAGGCCACAGGACCAGGAGGGCATGGGGGGTGGGGACCCGCACAGGACAGATGGTGTGCTTGGCCCTGCCTGGCACCTACTGTCCTCGCGAGTCCTCTGTTCAGCGCTCAGCGTGCGGACCTTCACTTTCTCCGAGGTGCTCAGAGGCCGCCGTGGGGTCATCAGGCTCACAGCCGCTGTGCTGAGGAAGCGGTTAGCTCGGCCCAGGGTTGGAGAACTGAGCCAGCTGGGCCGGGGCAGGGGCAGCACGCCCCCCATGGCCAGAGCCTGCGTGGGGCGCTGTGGAGGAGACAGGAGGCCAGACGCCACTCAGCTCCCGGGGGCCTGGGGCCCGTGTAGGGCCCCATGGATCTGTGGATCTGTGGGGCTGGGAAATGGCAGGAAGGTGTGTGCCTCTGCCTACAGCAAAGAGACCTGCTTGGTGAGAAGCCCCTTGCCTGCACAGAGAGGGAGGTGGCCCCGCGTGACACCCCTGCCCTTAGGATAAGAAGGACAGCCCGACACCAAGCCCCCTGCCCGCCCCTACCGCGGCACCTGGGCCGCAGCCGGGGCTGGCTCCTCGTCCTCGTCCAGGTCATCCATGGTGGCCGCCTGGAGCTCCAGCGGGTCGATAAGGATGTTGGCCTTGGAGGCAAGGTCATCTGGGAGGAAGGGCAGGAGGGCTCTCAGGCCAGTGGAGGGCTGAGGGGCCACAGTGGAACAGCCCAGGATGGCGAGAGTGCGCCGCAGGTTAAGCGCGCGCCGCGACACCTGGCCTGCCCCTTCTACTTACTCCACCCAGCGTTCGCTGCGTCCCAAGGCCCCTTGTCTCATGGGGCTTTGTCAGCGGGAGACATTCCCCATCACACCCTCCGGCAACGCCTCCGCTTCCGGCACCCGCACACTCTCTCTGGGGCCACGACTTCTCTGGCCCTTTGCTTCCTTCCCAATGAACACGAGATCCAGGGCCGTCTAGGCCACGGCCCATCCCACCGTGCACGTAGGCCTCCGCACAGGCTTGGCCGCTCCCAGCTCTACAGGGACAGCTGGCCTTGGCACCTCTGCCTGCAGCCCAGGCTGTAGTCCCCAAACGTACCGGACTGGGCACCTTGGCCGCCTCCTGTGGCGCCCCATCCCCACTGCCTCCGACGGGAATCCTGGGGTTATCCTTAACTCCTGGCCTTCCCCTCCGCCTTCCCTCCACCTCCTCACTTAGCCCAGACACTCCGTTCTCACACACAGACCCCGGACTTTTCTCCCTCGCGTCAAGACCATCTGAAGCAGCCCCAGCCCCTGGAATGAGCCCACATCTGCTTTGTGGGCCACAGGGCCCTCAGACTCCACCCATGTGACTCCTTGGCCCCATTTCCCACTGCTCTCTGCCAGGCACACCCACCGCTTCCTATCCCCGGGCCCTGCTGGGCTGGCGCCACCATCCCTGCCTTTGCAGACTCTGTGCTCGCGGCCACTCCGTCCTTGAAAGCCGCTCAGGCAGCGCTTATGGACATTCCCCTCCCACCCGTGACCTCACCAAGATCCCACAGTCACTTCTCTGGCAGCACATGTGCCCCTATTTTGTTTTCATTTTCATTACAGGACTCCCCTGGGGTGGAGGGAAGGGATGGCTGGACCCAAGACCTGAGGCCAACCCGCATCTCCTGCTGGAGCAGGTCAAGATCCTCGGGCGCCCTCTGGTGGGCACCGGAGAGCTCAGCACTCACAGCAGAGCTGGCTGAGGCACTGCCTCCCCGCACCCCCCCACGCCCCCGGCCACCGTGCCAAGCCCCGACGGTTCTGCCTGCTGCCCACAGGCCTGCACACACCTTTGAGGGTCTTCCGAAGGTGTGAGAGGAGGCCTCCCAGGCGCTGAAGGTCGAAATAGTCTACCTTGCCATTATAGAAGACCTGCGGCGGGATGTAGGCTTCTGCGAGAATGTGGGGGGGCAGCAGTGAGCCAGGCAGAGAGCCCCACTGAGATGCCAGCCCTCTACACTGCTTAGCACCGAGGGGACCCCTGGCCTCGGCCACCCACCTACCCAGACACACAGCCTGGCTTCAGTGCCAGCGACGGCACGAACTGGGATGAAGGGAGCACTCTGGCTGCAGTCACATTCAGAGACGGCCCTCCCTAGCCCTGTGAGTATCCTGCAGTCCAGGGCAGGCACGGCTCCCACTGACCCCGAGGACCCTGGCCCACACAAACGCAGCCCCCAGCATCTCGGAGCCTGCCCACAGAGTCCTCTACAAAGGACTGCAGAGAACCAGATGGGCTGGGACTAAGGAGAGGAGCCCAGAGCGGGAAGGGACTTGTGGGGACAGAGTGAACGTGGGCTTGGCACTCCTCCAGCGTGGGGCTCCCACTGCCCTCTGGAAGGGCCACCCACCAGGAGGAGAGGACTCAACGGCAGGAAGCCTGGGGCGGTTCCGTACTCCACACCCTCACCAGGGGCAGCCCTGCCCGGTCTCTCCGATGAGGCCTGGCCCCACTCACCCTCACTGAAGGAGGCACGAGGGTTCGAGGCCCTGTACTCATCCCAGTAGTAGCGCAGGGCGGAGATCAACCGGTGCAAGAAGCAGACCATGTACTCAGGGGGGCACAGCACGGGCATGTTCTGCGGGTACAGGACACGCCTTCGTGCCAGCCCAGAGCCAGCTCACTCTGCATCCGAGGCCGGCCCCAGGACCCTGAGCGGAGCACGGAGAGCAGGGCAGCAGAGGAAAAGCAAGACGAGGCGGGGACACAGCAGGCTGAGAGGAGCGGGGAGGCTGCAGACCCGGCGACACAACCACCCCCATAGTGGTGGGCTGGCCTAGTGGACACTCACCCCCCGGCCACTGGCATTCTCCTGTAGAAACTTCCGGAACTTGGTCAGGAAGATGTATCTAGAAGCTTCACCCTTTGGTGGCGTGGACGGGGGCGGGAGGTGGGGATAGGAAAAAGGAGGCCGTGAGCAGCTGGCCCCAGTGTGGACGAGCTCAGGGCTGTCTGTGCCTTAGCCAGGGCCCTGCCATGGGAACGTGAGCCGGTGCCCGCCCTCTAGGCCTCAGGGCTCAGTACCAGCACCCCTCCCTGCCAGGGACCCACACGGGGGTCTGGGCGTCACTCACCCCATTATCGTCTTTATTGTTCAGAAGCAGCTTCAGGATCTGCACCTGTAGTTCTTCCACCACTGCCGGGGGTGGGGGGGAATTTGAGGGGGGGAAACATGACACTGAGGATCCAGGGATGAGACCAGATGGCAGGTTTGGACTGGGGCTCCACTCCGGGGGGCCCACAAGCCCAGTCTAGACATAGTCACTTCCAAGGGCCCCTCAGTATAGACACACACACACAAATCCTCCACCCTCTATGCGGTGCTCAGGCAGCGGACCGACCTTCGATGCGCTTCTTGAGCCTTTGGCAGCCCCGTTCGTAGGCACGCCTCCGCACACGCTCCTCCGCCGTTTCATCCTTCACGTCCTTACCGTCTTTGCCCTGGGCGAGGGCAGGGGATGGAAGACAGCAGGGTTCACCCACGACTTAACCGGGCCGGCTTCAGACAGGAGACCCCCACCCCCCGCCCCACAGGCCAGGCCGGGGCAGTCGCCCCATGCGCCCAGTGCCAGGTGGCTCAGACCACCTGGGCCAGCCCGCACCGGACCCTGCCCGGCCAGCTCAGGGGCCCACCTCCCCTCTGGAGCGGTGGGGCCACCAGGTGGTGGGGATGAGCTCCTGCAGGCCAGCCTCCTCCACTCGCAAGGGGCTCTTGATGTAAAAGAAGACAACAGACCGGAGCACGTCGAAGCTGGTGGTTGTCAAGGCAGAGCCTGCTCGCCACAGGTGCGCCATACGCCCTCAGGAGTCCTCTCTGGAAAGCCCTCTCTAAACCCGCCTAGCTCCTGACGTGCCCACCACGTTCTCCCACCCTCAGGGGTACCATCGCTGCTATAAGTCTGGCTCCCCCGACTCTGAGCCCCGATGAAGAGCCATGCCTGTCCAGCCCGCTCAGCCCAATTCCCAGCAAACGGACGAGAAAGGCTGGTCCCAGGAACTCAAGTCCGGAGTACAGGCTGGAGAGAGGGCCTGGCAGCCTCCCCGTCTCCCAGCTGTGTCCTGGAGGCTGAACACCCCAGACAGAGAGGCTTCTCTGCCAGGGCCCTCCCTGCCGTGACACGGTCCCCAACACGGCCTGGCAGCAGGGACAGCGGACCTGACAAGGTCTCGCGGGAACCCCCACTGCGGGACCTGGACAACGAGCAGCGCTCTGGCTGTAGAGGTCAGGACCAGCGGGCCCGCATGCCCGCATGTGAGCCAGCATCTGCGGCCATCTGGAAAGCCTGCTCAGGCCGGCCAGCCGGCCAGGGCCCTTTGTTCTCCCCATACCCCGAGTGATTCCGGTCCCGAGCTGCCATGGGGACCCCTGGCCAGAGGTACACGGCCCTCCCTGGCCTCTAATGAGCCCAAAGGACCCCACCTGTCCGGCCTGCCTGGCTTGCGGCAAGGGGAGGATACAGGACGTTGCTGAGCAGAAACTTGCGGGACTTCTCATGCCTCAGGATGGCGATGGTGAGCTGCAGGTAGTGGATCTGTGGGGAGGGGGTGCTCAGAGTGGGCGGCTACAGCCCAGGGGGCGCAGGGCAGGGGCAGGCGCGCCCACCTGTAGGCCCAGGTCCGGGACGATGGGCGAGAAGCGGTAAAGCCGCAGTAAGGACATCATCAGCTGCTTGAGGCAGTCCTGCACCTCGTAGTCCTGGGGGAGGGAGGCCGCGCTGCACGCCTGCCCAGCGGAGGCCAGGCAGCAGGACGGCCACCAGTGGGCCCTTTGATGAACCCTCCCTGTGCCTCCCCCATCTCCGTGGAGCCTGACTTCCCGGCCCGAGGCCGCGAGTCAGGAGCCTCACCTCCATGAAGAGCCACAAGAGGTCGAGGACCTGTCGCACCACGGCCTGAGCCTGCACGAGGCTGCCCGCCTCCATGACGCCGCGCAGGAAGCTCATGAGCACGGCCTCCACCAGGTACACCTTGCGCTGCACCAAAGGCGGGCACGGGTGAGGCAGCAGCCCCCGCCCCACGGCCCAGGCCATAGGCACAGATAAGACTCTCGGGCCCACTCGAGCGACCCCAAGACAGAGATGAGCCCTTCTGGGGTCTGAGCGAGACACAAGGAGGGCCCCCACCCCGGATGTCCTCAGTGCTTCTCACTCGCGGTTCCCTTAGCCTGTGACATCACTCGCCATCCATCTTCTTTCTAAGGCCTCCCCCCTTCCGATGCTCGCAGCTGGAAGCATCTCATCCTCCCTGGGGTTACATGCTGACCCTCTCACGCCTCAGCTCCCCAGCCCCCACCACAAGCCACTTTTCCCAGTCTGACCCTGCCCCTCCCGGACGGCCCCTCACCAGGAGCGGCGCAAAGCGATGGAAGATGTGGGCCAGTGTCAGGAGGACAGTGGGCTGGCCCTGCAACTGCCACTCGGAGCTGTCCTTCTCCACCAGCCGGCCTTCCTGTGTAGCGGGGAGAAGGCAGTGAGGCGCAGAGGGGGGCACGGAAGGCCCCCGGCTCGCCTGGCCCAGGCCCCCGGCTCACCACAGGGTCCAGCTCCACGCTGAGCACTGCCCGGAAGCAACCCAGCAGCTTCTGTGCCCGCACCAGGTCAGCGCGTGGCGGGTCCTGCAGGGGCCGGTAGCCTGCCACTGGGTAGGTGGCACAGAGTTAAGCTGGCAATAACTGGTCTGTGGCTCCGACGCCCCCAGCCCTCTCCAGAGACCCCTGGGCAGGGGCCGGGGCCCCGGGAGGTCAGACTGCCTGGCGTGCAGCAGAGCTCTCCCTCTGTTCCCATGGGATGCCGCTTCTCCGGCCGCTTCCTGCTCTCCTCCGCTCCGTGAGCGACAAAGGTACCCGCCTAGTGAGGCTGCAGCAAGGACCGCTCCCCGACACCCAGCTGCGCGGCAGCCTTCCCTCTCCTCGCAGCAGCTGTGGCGCACCACCGGCCCGTGGAGTCCTGGGGCCCGGAGCCCCTCATCCCAGCTTTGAGAGCTTCCACGCGGCCCGGTCTTCTTCCCAAAAGGATATCGCAAGGGACGGCTGCCAAAGTTGAAGGCCACAGACTCCTTGAAGGAGAGGCTGATGGCTGGGAAGTAGGCCATGCCCAGGCCCCTGGACAAGTTCTCAAAAGCGGTGCCCAGTGACACGCCATTCCTGGAGCAGAAGGGAAGGCCTGTGAGCCTGTGCTAAGAACGATGCAGCCGAAACAAGGCAGGGAGCCGGGCCTGCTGTGGCTCTCCACCCTCAGGCCGCCAGAGTCGGCCTGGCCCCCTCACGGGGACTGGGAAACTGAGGGCAGCTCAGGGAGAGCCCAGAGGCCAGGCCTGCGGGTAGAAGCAGGAGACTCACAGGCAGAAGGACAGGGTGCCATCGTCCAGGTCGATGAGGCAGCTCACGATGTCCCCCGCTGCCCACGCCTATGGGGGAGGAGGCCTTACAGATGTACAGAAGCCTGGCAGCCTGCCCGCTCTGCCCCCGAGGCTGTGTCTCCACTACGGCCCAGGGGAGGGGACCGTAAGTACAGAGGACCTGAGTCCCTGCCCCGCCCCCACCCCACGTCTGATAGTCTCTCGCGGCTGCCCAGTGATCCTGCCGAGCTGTGAGGATGGGCGCGGGCAGGTGGGCTACAGGGGGCTCGGCCCTCACCTTGCCATAATTCGTTGTGGTCACGTTCCACTTGCGCACCCGGTTGCCATCATAGGCGTAGGAGTTGTGTGTATCTCCGACCCCCTCCTAAGAAGGAAGCGTCCGTAAGGTCCAGGGGAGGCGGGCAGGAGCAGGGCCAGAGCCCGCCGGCCATCAGCCTCGGACTCACAGAGCTCTAGAAAAAGGGAGTGGTTTCCTGGGCTGGGTGGCCCTGGTTGTGGGGGCTGGAGGAGCGCAGTCCTCCCCCAGAGGGCAGTCTCGGTCAAGGTCCTGAGCCCAGATGAGGCTGCAGGCGGGGAGGGGCTTCTCCCACACGCGTACCTCCTGATTGAAGCGGCAGTCGATGGTGCACCAGCCAATCTGCATGAGCCCCTGAGAGGAGATGAGCACCTCGTAGACCCATTTCCCTGGAAGAAGCCGAGTCAGGCCTAGCAGGCAGACCAAGACCACCTCCTGCCTCGGACCTGGGCCCACAGAGCCCCTTCCCGTGAGCCAGGCCGCAGCAGAGCATGGCTCACCTTTGTACACACACGTAGTAGAGCGGATAGTACCGAAGTTGCTGTGTCCGATCACCTGGGGGAAGAGCGGGGAGGGTGAGCCTGAGCCTCCTCTTCGGCACACAGACTGCCTCCCCGAGGGGGAAGGGCCCCATCCCCAACTCAGCTGGTGTTGTCAGACAGGATTCTAGGTCAGGAGCATGACAAGAGGGGCTCATGGCTGTGCTGGGAAGAGCCTGGGGCCAGAGTCACATCAAAAAGGGTTTGTGGCTACAGCTCCATAAAGAAAAGGCAAAGAGGCCAAGACACCATCAGGAGGAGCTTGGGATTGTCAGGAGGGCCTTGAACCTGAGACCCCTCGCCTTGCCCTCACTCACCCCCAGGAGGTCATCGTCCACCAGAAGCAGCCCCTCGAAGCCACCCGTGTGGTCCAGGACCACAGTGGATGGGCCAAGCCGCCCTTCAACCTGTCCTGAAGAGGAGAGGTAGATATGGGGTTAGGCAGGGCACAGGATCTGACAGGAGGCACCGAGGGCACGCCCAGGATCCCCAGAGCCCAGCCTGGCTCCCCCACTCCCATCCCAGAAACTGCCACATACCCTGGCTCTCCTCATCCTCCACGTGCAACAGCTGGTCCAGATGCTCTGGCAGGTTCTGGAAGTTCAGGGCTTTCCTGGGGAGAGTGAGAGGCTGCGAGGGGCCCAAAAGTCCTTGAAACCAGCCAGAGGACACTAAACCCCTCTCCCGCTCCTCTGAGCTTCAGACAGTGGCCGCCCAGACTCCAGTAAAAGCGCTGTGCCTAGTCCTAGGTTCTGGCAGGCTGCGGGCCAGAAGGCTGCATTATCCACTCAACTAAGGAGTACTAGTCCAGTGTGGAACACCTCAGGGATTAACAAAAGAAAAAAAAGAGCCCTCCCTCAGCCTTAGTTCCCTCATCTGTAAAGAGGGAACAACAGCTCTAGGTCAGAGAGGCTGGGAAGATTCCAAAGCACAACGTGTGCTCTCTGC
This sequence comes from Procyon lotor, assembly GCA_028646535.1. Lineage (NCBI taxonomy): Eukaryota > Metazoa > Chordata > Mammalia > Carnivora > Procyonidae > Procyon > Procyon lotor. Next base: position 13,549,096 of record CM053603.1, on the reverse strand, counting down.
ATGGCCCATAACCCGCCCACCCTCAAAGGGGGCTCTGTTGGTTTGCCTCAAAGAGGAAGGCCAGGAGACGTGCAGATCCCCGGTGGTCTGTGCCAACAACAGCTAGGCGGGCCCCTGACCCCAGGCCTGTGGTCCCAGCCAGGGAATTCTGTGCCAAATGAGACAGGCCCCAGGAAGATGAAGGGCCGAGCCCTCTGAGCTGCTAGCCGGCTCTGTCCTATCCCCACGTGCAAAGGAGGAGAGCACACGGCCTGCCAACCTGCCATCTGCCCCAGCCAGAGGGGCCCCCTTATCCCCCAGAGCACATGCTTAGAGGAGAAAGGCCTCTGCCTGATGCTGGCCAGCTCTATCCTGAGTTCAGCTGCTAAGAATAGCGGGGAATGGGGTGCCAGTAATTAACAGGGCTTGAGGACAACAGAGACCGGCGCTCATCTGGGTCCAGCCCACAGACAGGTGGCACCTGCTCTGCTGCCTCTGATCCCAGCCCCTTCCCCTTCCACTGGCCCAGAGGGTAGGCTCTGGAAGGGGACAGAGATGGGCCAAAGCACCCACCCTCTGACAAGGTAGCGTCAACCCAGCCTCGGGAACCACATGCTCCCCTGCCGTGAGCTCCTACTAAGCTGCAGGAGGTAGGGACGCACGAAGCCTCCTCCCCATTCCTGCTAAACCCCAAGCCAAGGCCGGGTGGTGGCCATGCCCATGGGGTGCCCCGCCAGCAGCACAGGAAGTCTGGGCCAAGCCCATCTCTGAAGACCCCAACAGGCCCAGGGATCAAGGTTTCTATCAGGGCAGTGCTTATGCACCCCCACTTGGGAGGGCTGCTCTAGTTTTTTTTTTTTTTTTAAAGATTTTTTATTTATTTGACAGAGAGAAACACAGCGAGAGAGGGAACACAAGCAGAGGGAATGGTAGCGGGAGAAGCAGGCTTCCTGCTGAGGAAGAAGCCCGATGTGGGGCTCGATCCCAGGACTCCGGGATCATGACCTGGGCCGAAGGCAGACGCCTAATGACTGAGCCACCCAGGCGCCCCTCTAGTTTTGTGCCTGCTCTCAAGAGCAGCTAGGGGAAGCTGGCCTGAGACTCAGCACCGCCCTTTGGCCAACCCAGCACTCGTCTGCCCTTTCTGATCGTCTAGGTCCCGGCCCAGGGCTCTGCATCCACAGAAGCCCTGAGTGATGGCCCTGCCACCTGCTCTCCCTCCTGGCAGCCAGAGGACCAGTGACAGTGACTATTCCTGGTATCACATGAGGGAGGGATCAGATGGCCTTGGGAAGAGGCCAGGACCAGGGCTGGCGTGGAGGTGGGCAGTGGCCCTCCAGAAGTGGGAATCCTATGGCCCCCACAACCACTGAAACGGAACAAGCGACAGTGTTGTCCTTTGTGCCCGCCCAAAGAGCAGGGACTGTGGAAGACAGAATAAGCCAGCTGGCAAGGGGGATGAGAGGTAGGGACACCCATGCCTCACTGTAGGAAGGCAGAATCCACAGGACCCTTGAAGGAAGGAACTTAGCAATAGTCTTAAAAGTGATTGCAGTTTGAATGCTCTGGCCACATGAGTCTAACCCTCAGCATCTTCATGGCACTGTTTACAAAAAATAAAAGCCCTCCAAACCAGGGGCAGTGCTAAAGGCCACCGCAGACCCCTGGCCTTAAAAGAGGCCCACCAAGATTTGGAATACAGAAGTGAAGACCCACTTGAGGGAAAATGTTCAATAACAAAGATATGATCTAAACTTCTGTATACTTTTGGAGGTGAGGGATCTGTCCACAAGCTTGATGGCAGTGACAGTTTCACAGGTTATCTGGATTAAAACTTACTGTATTTTACCCTTTAAATATATGTAGTTTGTTGCTTGTCAATTACTTCTCAATAAAACTTGATTTTTTTTTTTTTAAGGTTTTATTCATTCATTTGACAGAGAGAGAGAAAGAGCTCACAAGTAGGCAGAGAGGTAGGCAGAGAGAGAGGGGGAAGCAGACTCCTGGCTGAGCAGAGAGCCCGATGCGGGGCTCGATCCCAGGACCCTGAGATCATGACCTGAGCCGAAGGCAGAGGCTTTAACCCACTGAGCCACCCAGGCGCCCCAACTTGATTTTTTTTTTTAAACAAACTGAAGGCAGGGGTGCCTACGTGGTTCAGTCAGTTAAGTGTCCAACTCTTGGTTTCAGCTCAGATCATGATCTCAGGGTCATGAGATGGGAGCCCTGCATTGGGCTTCACGCTCATCATAGAGTCTGCCTGAAATTCTCTCCCGCTCCCTCCCCCATGATCCCTCCCCCCTCTCATGGACTCACTTGCCCGTGTGCTCTTTCTCTCCAAAACAAAAATAAAATCTTTAAAAAAAAAAAATTGAAGGTGACAGAAATTTTTAAAAATTTCTACACACCATAATCCAAACTACGTATACCATAAGGAAATCAAAAAGAAATCACACTCACGTGCTCATGTCAGAATAACAAGGTAACAGATTTTTTTTTCTTTTTCTTCTAAGTTTCTGCTCAAGTGCACTTGTAAATTTGATACAGACTAAGCTCAAATGTACTCAGCTTGCAGGGTGAAGGGGCAGGTAGGGTCTGCACTTTACAGGTTCAGGTGGAGGCTACAGAGGAGTGGGATGGGACCGAGGTGCAGGCAGGTGCACACCCGGACAGGTGAGGACTGTGGGGGGGGCGGGTGCTCTCGTAAGGACTGAACACGCACCACCTCCCCAGCCTCCACAGCCCCCTCAGAAAGAAGGCACTAATACGCCAGGGCGGGGAGAAGAAGCAGAGTCCGGAATGCAGACTCTCTGGCCAGAGGTCTCACAGCCAGGAGCGGCAGAGTGAGAAGAGAACCCAAGCCAGCCTACCCAGAGCCTCTGGTCTGGTCCTTCCGAGTGAGGCGCCACCCACGGGGCCGTACCTGCTGGCGGCCGCGGCGGGCGCATGCTCAGGAGAGGAAAAGACGCGGTGCAGGTAGTCATTCAGTAGCTTCTCGTGCACGATGCCTGTGCCACATGGCAGAGGGAGAGAAGGGTCACGTGGTCGGTGCAGCTCCCAGACCGTGCTGGCCCTCAAGGGGTCAGCACAGGGGTCAGAAAAGCAGTCACAATGGGTGCTCTGCCCCAGGGCTGCTGCTGAAGGAGAGCTGGCTCCCAGGTACAAGGGTTGCAGCAAGGCCTGAAGCTCATGAGACCTGGGACTATACTGCCTTGGTCTTTTCCTTCTTCTTCCTTCAACACAAGGATCCTCCTCCCAGCCCTGCCAGCCCTTACCTGTGACCCCGGACTTCTCAGCGTCTGATGTCAGCCTATAGCTCTTGCGGGAGAAAGACATGCTGGACCCCTTGGACGCCATCCTTCATCTCTTGTGGGCAGCCAGCGGTCCTGGGGGGCTGAGCCAGAGGCAGAGCCTGTCTATATGAAGCCAGCCAAGGGCCCCCATACTGACCTCAGTTCTGGGGTGGCAAGAAGGCCTGGGAGCAGATGAGGCCAGGTGCCTGCACACTCACAAACCAACCAACCCCAGGGCACAGGAAAGCAGGGGCTTCCCAGTTTCCTATACAGGGAGGGTGGATGGGGCCCGGACCCCACCAATTTCAGCACTCAGCGCAGGGGCCAGCAGAGAGTAGTTATCACGTATAGGTTTATTGCACCAAACTAAATCTCCCAACCCTAGAAAAATCAGACCCAAGTGTCCAAACTGAGGTGGCTTAGAGACAGAGAGACCCTGTTACCTTCTCAGCTGTAAGTGACACTGGGTCTAGCTCATATCCAGTAAAGAGAACCCTATACCATCTTTCCCCCTAGTGTGGTCCGTCACCCAAGGGCTTGGTGCCATCTCCAGACTAGAAGTCCTGTTGACACCCAAGGCCAGGATCTTTCTTCCCTTCTCTTGTCCAAAACCCTGCTAGTTTTCTTCTTCCCACTCGCACGCACACCTTTCACCCTATCAGAGCACCACCCTCGTCCAGTTGTCACTGCAGACCCTGTTGCTCTTCCCGCTGCTGTCCACCCCACACACGTCCTGGTGTTGCTGCAGCTGCTTCAGAAGATGCACTAAGTCGCTGGTGACCTTGGCCTCAGTGATCTGGAGCCCTCCTGTCCACTGCGGCAGCCGCAAGCCACATGCAGCTATTCACGTTTGAATTAAAACTTAAAAATTAAAAACTCAACTTCTAGCCACATTCCAAGAATTCAGTAGCCACATATGGTTACCGGTTACTGTACTAAACACTGAAAATATAGTACACTTCCATCATCACAGAAAGTTCTATTAACTCTAGTCTGGAGCCTGGCCTTCTAGCACTGCCCTAGACTACACTCCCATCTCTGCAGCCCAGTTCCTTATCTCACCTCACACAGGTCCTCTGTTCCCACCACACGCCCTTGCCCATTCACAGTCCGCACCACGCCTGCCCCTCAGGAAGGTGACTGTCCCGCCTTGCCGCCTGCGCCTGCGACCCGCCCTCCGAGGGCGTCCACGACCGCCGCCCCTCTCACAGGTGCGGGGCAGATTAGGGCCGGTCCCTCATCTGATCGGCAAACCTTCCAGACCTCCACTCCGGGTGTCAGGTGCTGAGGACCCAGGTGACAGACGGACTTGACGTTGCTCAGGGATTCCCTGCCACGTCGATCCTGTCCAGCCCCGCCGAGGGCTCCCGGCTCGGAGCGGAACCGACCCCATCTCGGAGCCCAAGGACGCAGAGAGCAGCGCATGTCTCCCCCAGGTCGCCCCCGCCCGGCCCCGAGCTCCGGAGGATCCTCCAGGCCAGCTCCAGCCCGGAGTCTCGCATCACAGGCTGCAACCCCTGAGCGGCGAGCACTCACACTGGGCCGGCTGCAGCCGGGAGGGGAGCCCCAGGGACCCGCCCCGCGCGGAGCCCGGCCGCCCCTCACTCACCCCCAGCCTCGGCCGCGGCGCCCCGGCTCACAACATCCGCCCAGCCTCTCGTCTACGGCGCCCGTCCAGGGCCAAACCGCGCGCTCGCCGCGCACGCGCATCGGCTCGCGCCCGGCTTCCGCGCGAGAGAGCCCCCTCGCGGTCTCCAGCCGGGTCATTCCCGGCCTCGGCCTCGGCCTCGACCGGCTGCCCAACCGCCTCCGACGCCCGCCTGCGCAGGAGAAGCTCCTAGCCCAGCCTGGCCGAGCGCTGCGTCCTAACTGGGAGCCCCAGGCCGCTTATCTCAACTCCTACCCGCACTGGGAGGCCTGGCCCAGAGAATCCTAGAACATTTGAAAGGCTACCGTCTAGGGTCCCTGCTACTTGTCACTCCCACTTCCTTTCAGGCCAGACAAGTGGCCTCGCTTACCTTTCCTGGGATGGCACCTGTGACTTGGCGAGGGGCGCCTCTCTGGCTTCTGCTGCCAGGGGTGTGGGCTGACTTGCCTACAGCTGGGGCTGATAAGCCAGCAAAAGGGGCAGGCTACTTTGAGGCTGGGTGGGGGAACATTTGCAGCTTTACAGGGAAAAGCTGAGGCTCAGAAAATATTAGTATCACACCACCCAGCGGCTGGAACCCAGACCTCTGGCACCAATCATGTCCACACCACTCTTCCCTTCAGAGCAACGTAGGCTGCAGAGGGTCTCCAACCCCACCCCAGG
>CM053603.1:13520272-13543013 GCA_028646535.1 Procyon lotor | reverse complement strand
CTCTCACCTCCTCACTCTCTCTCCTCCTCACTCTCTCACCTCCTCACTCTCTCTCCTCCTCACTCTCTCACCTCCTCACACTCTCACTTCCTGGTTGTCCATGTCCAGATTCCCTCAGGGCTGCTTTCCCACTCAGAGCCGGATGGGCCAAGTCTGCCTCCTGATGGTAGTTTCTTTCCCCCTAGGCACGAAGGCCGGAGCCAGGCCTGGAGGAACCCCAGGGGCTCCCACCGGCCAGCCAGGCACCGATGGTGAGAGCGTGCTCTCCAAAATCCTCCCTGGTGGGGCAGCAGAGCAGGCCGGCAAGCTGACAGAAGGTGAGGAGCCTGCAGCTGGGTCCGCAGTGAGCAGCTGCTCTGGGGCCCTACTGTGACCGGGGTCGGGTCTGGGCAATGATTCCAGCCTCAAGGTCTACCTGCTGCCACCCAGGGGCTCTCTGGTGGCGGGGGCGGGGTGTGTGTGTGTGTGTGAGGTGTCCCTGCCCCTCGGGCTGGACTAGGCTTCGCGGTGCCAAATGGCCCCAACTAGGAGAGAGCCGAGGCCAACTTCCTGATGCCTCTCTCCTTTTTCTGTCACAGCTGTCTCTGCTTTTGGCAAAAAGTTCTCCTCATTCTGGTGACCATGCCCTGCAGGGTAAGTATGAGTTGCCTAGACGGAGCCTTCCTTCGTGCGGGGTCCTGAGAGAGCCTCTAGGAGGAGTCTGGTCTCCAGCAGTGGGTGAGGTGGCCAGAGCTGCGGTATCCTCTCCTGAGTGTGGGAGGAAGAAGGGAAGGAGGGGCCCAGTGCCCAGAGGCCCTAACATGGGGCCAGCTCAGTAGAGGGCCCAGCAAAGGGAAGCTCGAGCTGACATCCCCTTGTCCTTCTCCACCATCCCTTACCACCGCCACCCCAGGGCTCTCACAGCCTTGAATTGGCTTCAGTTTGTAGGTAGGACCCCCTGGGACGCAGCTCTTCCCCAACCCTCCTCTGTAAATACTCCACAGGCTCTTGAAGAGATGAAGGGAGATGATATCATTGCTGTGGAAAAATCTCTGGAGTCAGAGGCCTGGGCACAGCTCTGGACTCTGCGTATAACAGTGAGTGTCAGGTTCAGGGTAGGGCGGGGCAGACGAAGGGTGAGGGTCCGAGGCCTGGCTGACCGGACCCACGTAGCTCCCGCAGGTGTGAACCGGGCGGAGGTTGGTGGGCTTCCTTCAGCTGTGAGGGGTCTGGCAGCTACCCGAGAGGCAGAGACCCTGAGCTGGCCGAGAGGACTCAGGCGGGAACCTCGGGGAGGGACCCTGCAGAGCCAACCGTGCCCCTCAGCTTGGGGGCTGTGTGCTGGGCACCGATTCCAAAGCCCCTTCCCTGAGGCTGCTGCTGGGGACTTTGCTCCAGACAGTCGGGCGGGGCCGGAGTCCCCAACCCTGCAGAGCTTCGCGGCCACGGGCATGAACTTCAAACACTATTGGCTTCACAGGCTGAACTCCTGGTGTGCAAGATGGGAAAGCAGAATGACAAGTGAGGCAGATGGGAATAGAACAGAGAGGAGAGTGAGGTCACCGGACAGGCGGTCTCGGCCCCCAGCCAGGTCAGGCCAGGGAGAGAGTGCAGGGGCCTCTGCCTGGGAGCTCTGGCTCTGTCTGGGCTGCAGCGCCCGGCACGGGGTGAGACGCCTCCTCCCGGAGCCCTCCCTGGCCTTAGCCCTGTCTCTGTGGCAGAGGGAGAGGCAGTGCGCCTGCTCGGATGGCAGGGATCTGAGCCTGTGTGCCCAGCCAGGCCCTCTCCCTTCCCTTCCTTTGGCACTCCTCAGTTTCGGAGCACAGCACTTCGGATGCTTCTCGGGGTGAGCCTGCGTGAGTGTGGCAGGGCCAGAGTCAGCCAGCAAATCACGGGGGAACCCAGGCCAGGGCTGCTTGGAGGAAGGAGCTGGGTGTAGTTTCCAAAGGGCTACCTGTCTCTGGGGGAACCATGGGGGCTCTGAAAGGCCCAGTCTTCTCTCCACTTATCCGTTTATCCCACAAATGTTTGTCAGGCCCTAGGCAGGTGCTAGGCCCTGTTCTAGGTGCTAGGGCTACAGCACGGAACAAAACCAAGTCCCTACCCTCCAAAGCTGACAGTCCATTTAAAGGGGACAGAGAATAAATAAGCTGAAAAAATAAAAAGATGAAAAAGGCAATTCTGAAGGAGAGAAGTGTTAGGAAGCCACGGGGGCAGGGTTATGGGTCACCGGGGCTGCTCTGAAGAAAGCGGGCAGTGGGCAGGTGAGGCTTGAGGCAGGATGCCGTTGGGATGGCACAGGGGGCTTCGGGACCCGGCAAAAGGCCAGCACAGCCAGAGCCACGGCGGAGGGAAATGGTGTCGAGGGGTGAAGTCCGAGGGGGTGGGAGCCAGCTCAGGTGGGCTTCGTAGGCCAAAGCGAAGAGCCCGGGATTTATTCTAATTACGGTAGCCTCAGTGCGGCTCCCCCAGGGTTCCTCCTGCCTTCAGCCCACGACAGCGGGCTGCCTGCCGCTTTCCCGCCCGGCCAGATGTTGCCTCGGAGTTGCCCCGGAAGAGATGTGAAATCAGAAATTGTGCTGAAGGGAAGGAGGGGCAGCTGGTTGGCTGGCTCCGTGGCAGAACCCACCCTGGGCTTAGGGCTTAGGGGCGAAAGGAAGCCCGGGCACGGTTTTCTTCTGCGGCCTGCCACACAACCTGGGTGGGCCCTGAGGCCACTAACTTTGTCCTTAAAGGGGTCGCCCTCAAGTTCTGGCATTTGGCCAACCCCTGGGACAAGCGGTCAGTGCCTCTGTGAGTGCATGTCTCCTGGTGTCTTCTGTGGCCATTTCAGAAGCGGGCCAGGGGAGGCTGGCCCTTTTCAACAAAACCCCGTCTTCCTTACTCTGAAGCAACGTATGCTATATTCAAGAAATGTCCCCCCCAGGCCGACTGGATTCTTCTTGCTTCCCGGCCTTCTCTCTGTGACCTCAGAATTGCTCAGGCACCCATCTCCCCAAGGCTCGGTGGGCAGGGACCCCTGGGGGAGGAGGAGTCAGGCCAGTGGCGCCTGGCAGGCCACAGACGGAGAGGAGGGTAGGGATGGGAAGCAGCCGTCCGCAGTTCTTGACGACATCCTTCTCTCTTTCCTTCTTTCCCTCCCCCTCCCTCCTTCTCTCCTCCAAGCATCCGCAATCTGGCAAACCCTTGGCCCAAAGACTCACACCAGGTGGGACGTGGCAGGCAGGCCTCAGTTGAGAACGGGATGTTTTCTAACAGCAGCTGCCCGGGTGAAGCATCTGCTGGACATGTTGGGACCACTGGCCCGGGGGACCTGTGATTGTCTTTCCAGAGACCCTGCTCTCCTCAGGGCACCACCTTCAAGGCCTAGCCTTCGCTGGGAGGGAGGAGCCCTCTCCGGACACCCTACCGCGGCGGCCCGGCCAGCCAGGCTTCCTATGCGTTATACGCAGAGTTTGGGCGCAGGCTGCCTGTTTTTGACGGACGCTGCCCTCCCTCCACGATGCCAGAAGTTTTTCCACAGCCTTGGAGAGGGGCTTTGACCGAGGGCTGGGGGCCCTGGGCTCCGTTTCCTTCACATTCCAGCTGGCCCGGATCCCTCTGTGGCCACAGGGCCCTGCTCCCCTCACCCTGCCCTCTGGGTGACATCGGAGCAGACCTCCGTGTGGCTAGTGTGGGGTTGGGAGAACTTTACAAACATTAGGACCTAACACTGTCTCATCGCTGAAATAAGAGGCCATAGCACCGAAAAGCAGCGTGGGCACTGGCTGAGGCTTCTCCCAGCCCATGGGTGGCGGCATGCTAGCGCGCCTGCCACCATCTCAAAGCCATCCCCCCACCCCGCCCTGGCCATCCCATCGTGAGCATCCCAGCGGCACCACCATTGTCTCGACCAGCCAGCTCCTTGTTCATACACCTGGGGATTTCTTTTGATTTCGAGAACAGCCTTAATCATTTCAGTTTGATTTACGTGTATACCTCATAAGCATTTTTCTTCCTTTTTTTTTTTTCCTCCTTCTCCCCCTTCTCTCTTTTTCTTTGTGCACCTCCTTGCCTCTCCCCTCCACCACCTGTGACTGACGGTTTGGTTTCCTCTCTGCTCTGCCCCTGCTCAGCACAGGGAGAATGTTGACTCAGAAGCAATAGGGGGCAGCAGGCCACCAAGAGCACAACCCCAGGGCGAGGACTAGGGAGGCCCCTCAGCCCGCCTCTGTTTACTGTGCAATCCAGTCCTTCTTAAGCCATCACCAGTGGGCGTGCTCAGAGCAGAGGGGCCAGGGGTCCTGCCAGGCGAGGGCCGGGCCCAGAGCCCTGTGCTGGGGAGCATGGCACCGTCCACCCACCTGGCGGACTGGGTGGCATTCCTCCCCAAGGCCCTTACCCTGGGGGCCTCCCTTCCTCTTGGGCACCCCCACGTCTCATCTCTAATGTTCTATGCAATGAAATATAAACCCTCAAAGACAACTGTTAATATTTAATAAATTCCATGTTATGTATAAGGAGTCAATTGCAAACATGCAATTGAGAAACCGGATAGATATGCCCATCTCAACCCCCGCCCCCGCCCCCTGCTCCCACTGTGTGTGTGAAATTCTCAGTCTGTGGCATGTTTGACCTGTGGCAAGACTCGCTGCTGCCAGGTGAGTCCCCGTCGCCTGTCCTGCAGTGGAGCATGCACAGCTCGCAGCCTTTTTGCACGATTTCATCCATTTTAAATGCTCGACCCTCTTGCTTGGGAGTTCTTTTTGCCTCAGAACCTCCCCTCCTGAGTGCTTCTAGCTGACTTCTGCACGAGCTAGTGAGGCCCTGCTGGAATTGTTGGCCTGAGCGTGCCAGGCTGTGGGGCAGGCAGCGCGGGCCTCGCACACCCTGTGGGCTTCTCGGACTGGGATGGCAGGTGAAAAGAAGCCTCTGCAGTAGACATGCTGGTGGGGCCCACGCAGCAGCGCGTGCGTGACCATTGCGAAGGTTTGCTGTAGGATTTCCCTCTGTGAGTTGCTCCCCCTCTCATCCCATCCCCGAGCCAGGGGTGTCTGGCCACCCCTTTCAGTGGGACATGGCTCAGGCACGGAGCTGGGGAGCATGACACTGTGACCAGAGACACAGAGGCCAAGGGCAGGGTCTGGCCATGTCCTAGGGACCCCAGCTCCTGACTGCACCTGCGCCACGCCTCTCCTCTGTAGCTGGCCGGCTCCCAGGTCTGTAAGCCAAGAGGCCGAGGCTGGGGCGAGGGGGTCAACAGGTGCTCAGGAGGAGCTAGACCTCTGGGACCTGCGGTGAGGACAGCCGACAGCGTCATCTTGGACCAGATTAGGTGCTCCCAAAGACAGTAGCTTTGAGCTGAGTTTCTTGGGAAGCTTCTCGACAGCCAGATTCACAGAAGGTTCTGTTGTGACCCTTTTTCCATCTGTTCCCAGGACCTAAACTCCCTGCCCGCCCTTGTCCCTGAAACCCCAGGTACCCCCCCGCTCCTCAGCTTCTCTCTGGCTGAGCCGGCGGTGCAGCGGGCAGTGACTACCCGACCCCTCGAGGCCTGGCCTTCCTCCAGTTCGCTCTGGTTTGCACCATGCATTTCTCAGGGGTCCACATTTCTCATGCTTTCCGATATGGTCTACACAGCCCTTCAGAGGGGGATCCTGGCTCACCTCTGGCAGCTGTGGATGGGACAGGAGGCTGTCGGCCTCTGCTTTGGGCCTGCGACCTCCTGGATTTGGGCTTCACTCATCCCCCGGGACACCTGCCTCATCCCAGAGATCAGGCCTGGGCTGTAAGAGCCCCTCTGAGCAAGGGCTACGGGAGGCCACTATCCATCACCTCTGACTACCCAGGGCCAGGTGTGTGTGGGGATGGGCCTGGTGGCTGGATACAAGGGGGACCGAGGCAGTAACCCTTCCCACGAGAGGCCAGGGGATGGGACCAGGAACAGGGGGCAGGCAGGGTGATGGCAGCAGGGCCCGCCTCCATCAGGCCCAGTCTCAGGCTCTAAAACGTTGACTTTTTCTCGAATTTCCTTTCTGACCACGCCCTCTGAGTTTGAACTTTCTGACATCTGCCACTCCCTGCTTCCCCAGCTACCCACAGGACGCATCTGTAGCCATCACCCCGCATGAAGGTGCCTGGAGCAGGCCTCTCTGGGCCACAGGCGTCCTGACCTTTGTGCACATGCTGCCGTGGCTCTGGGCACATGGCAGCCAGAGGCTGAGGGACCAGCACCGGGTGCCTTGGGTGGTGGGGAGCATGGAGCACATCTCCAAGTGGGCAAAGAGCGTCTGGGACGCAGCCCGGGCCTTCTCCACACCTGCCTCCCCAGTGTCATGAGCAAGGGTTTCAGCTCACTCCAGGGCCCAGTGCGCTCACTTCACAGCAACATCCCCCTCCCACTCACCCTCTTAGTCCTTGGGAAGAGAACGGGGTCTCGGGGCCCATGAGAGGGGGCAGCAGTGGCAGTAACTACGGCTCGTCTTCTGGAGCCTCTGGGGCGTTTTCCAGGCAGATACTCTGCCGTGGGAGCATGGTCCTGGCCTCTTGGCCCTTCCCCTGCCCTCCTGCCACCCCCCCCCCATTCTGTAAATACTTGTCATCGTGGACTCCGACAGGTCAGAGGGACAGGCCTGACCAACTGAAACTCCTCAGAGACACCATCTCGGTCTCCCTGGGTACCCACGTGCTCTGGGGGGGGGGGGCGCTGGAGAGCCATGGAAATCGTGAGATACTGTGTGTGTATGCATGTGAACAAGCGCGTGAATGTGTATGTGTGTGCGTGTCTGCCTCATTCAGCCTCTGGGATCAAACTGGCTCCCGCTCTCCCAGCGTAGTGCCCTGGAGAGTGGCGGCTGCCCGACGCCTTTCCTCTGCTAGCTTCCATGTCTTGTTTTTGCTTTCTCCTCCCTCCCTCCCTCCCTTTCTTTCCTTCTCTCCTTTCTTTGAGGGGGGAAGAGTGCTGTACAAAGTCAAACAAACAAGTTTACAGTTGTAAGTGCAATGACCCGAGTCCTCCACATGACCTTGTGAATTGTGTGCCGTCCTCCTGTGCTCTGTGAGAACTCGTGGTACTTCGGTGTCCCTCCCCCTGTATTGTGACAAGGTAATTCTGTGGTATCAGAATAAAAGGACTTGATATAAACAACCTACAGACTGTCTCTGGGATGGTTTCTGCCACGGGAAGGCTGAGCCCGAGGAACAAATCCCCCAAACTTGGGATAATCCTGTCTGTTCACAGTTAGAGGGAGAGTGAAAGGGCCAAGTCGTGGAAGTGCTGGCGAGGCCATGGCTGTGTCTACACCAAGCCGGCCAAAAACACCGGGCCCTCCACAAAGAGGCCCAGGGCAGGTCCCAAGTTTGGACCGGGAGGGAGGAGTTTGTTCACCACGCAGATGTTGCTGCCCATTCCTGCCTCCAAGGCGGATGTTCAGGCTGCGCAGGTTTCTGGGGCCTGGTTCCTGGTGAGCCAGTGAGCAGGTGCTGCCCCCTGGTGCTGCCCACAAGCACTGCACCTGTCTGCCTGGCTGTGTCTACTTCAGTCCCTCAACTCTTGGGAGGCTGACTGCCAGACTTCAGTTGTTCCCCAAAAGGATGGGAGAACCTCCTTACCAAAGTAACCCAAAGCTGCTAGATTTTTAAAATGCATATAAAGGAAAATATCAGCCTCACCTCTGAGCTTTCTCTAGAGTTAGTATCTTGATGTAGGTCCTTCCTTCTTGTCTGTATTATTCTTTTTCATTTTAAACACAATTCAGAAGGTGCAGTACCCTCTGTTTTCTAGCCTCCTGTTTATTTCTACATGTTCATCCCAGGTAATTAGGTGTTTATTCTCCAATGCCCAACTTCTAGACAGCTGCACGATAAGTTTATAGCCAGCCTACAGAACACACACTGAAGTGAGCACCATGGTCCCGTTTTTCCTTAATACAATATGCAACACTGCGATGAACATCCTAGTTTCCAACCTTTCCGCTCAGATTGGTGGCTGTGGTCACCCTTTCTGCACTCAGGTCAGACAGGTGTTGAAGACCAGCTAGGCTCGGGTTCTATGGAGTAGGGGACATCCCTACTAGCCTGACTGGTGCCTAGTCTCTCCTGCCCTTCCCTGCCATCATAGCCCACGCAGTTCTGTGCCACTGTGCTAAGGGAGTCTGCCTGCCTGCCCAGGTTCTCCTGTCCACAGGAAGCTCTTTGATTCTATATGGAGCCTGACCCCCTGTCGGGCCCTCTGCACGCAAGAGCTCTGGAGGAGGCCTGGGGAGGCAGGCAGAAACCCACTGGCTTATGATCCCCAGCAACAGGGCAGTTGAGGGCTGCAGGGACAGATAGCTCTTTGGGTAGGCCTGGTGGCCGATAAGCCCAGGCGACACCCAGAGAACTCAGCACCCGCCCTTCTCCCCCCGCCCCCCCAAACCCAGCGCTCTGTGTGCCCCTTTCCCCGTCTGCCTCGGAGATCCTCCAGGACAGGGACTGGCACCTGGTGGATGTATACCTCGTAATGGACAAGAAGGGAGCCAACGGTCAGCCCAAGGGCTGTGGGTGATGCCTGCTGGGGCAAGCTCCGGCTCCTACCGCCTCTCTCCGGGTCACGCCCTCATCACCGGATTCCTCCAAACCACCCTCACCGGGTCTGCCCACAGCCTTCCCCGCCCTATCTTCAAAGATCCACTGATCTGCCTCCCTCCCCCAGGCCGCGTCCTTCTTAGGGTCCACTCCGGTCCGACCTCGCTTCTTTCACCTCACTGGCTATTCCTGACTCAGGCATCGCCTCCTCCCCACGCGGGCCACATCGTCTGCCACAGGTCTCGCGCAGCCTAGAGGCCGATCCTGTATTCCGTTTCCAAGAATCACCCCCTCTCCTCGGACGCCCTATGGCCTTTACTCCCAGCTCCAGGCCTGGGACTTGGCCTCTGACCAGCTCGTCCTTCCGGAAGAGGCCTATTCCTCCCCTCGAGGTGCCTGTACCCAAGCCTCGAGGACTCCAGGATCCAAAGCTCACATTGCTCCCTCACAGGCCCCACCTCCTCGCCCTCGAGGTCCCGCCCCTCTGCTTAGGGTCCTCGCCCATTCGTCGAAGCTCCCGCCCCTCTCGCGGCGCGGCAGCGGCAGACGCGGGAGTGGGGGCGGGGACGCTCCTGGCTCCGCCCCCCGGAGCCTCACTTCCGGGCGCCAGAACGCGGCCCCCCCCCGCCCCGGCGGCCGAGAGGTACCATGGAGCGCCAGGTGAGGGTTCGGCCCGCGGTGCCCGTGGTCCTTGCAGCCCGGGCCGGGTCTGATCCTGGTGTGTCCCCTGCGCAGGTGCTGCTGAACGAGCCCGAGGAGGCGGCGGCGCTGTACCGGGGCCTTAGCCGCCAGCCCACGCTGAGCGCCGCCAGCCTGGGCCCGGATGTCATCACGCAGTATGGGGGCCGCTACCGCACGGTGCACACCGGTGTGTGGATGGTGGGGAATCGAGTGGCGGGCCCATTCCGGAGCCGTGCACACGCGTGGAGAGAGGGAGATGTGGAGGGCTTGCTGCTTGACAGTGCACCCGAGCGTGTGGAGCAAGACAGGGCTTGGAGAAAGTGGGTGTGGGAGGGTGCACCCCTCAGAGGACCCTACATGCAGGTGTATGTATGGCGGACGCTGCTCCGTGTGTGGTGGCGTGGCCTTGAGTGCATGAGCTGAGGATGTGGGAGTGGAATTCAGACTGGGATACAGTGGTGTGGGCCCTGTAGGCTCACCCCTCACCATATCCCCTAAATGTGCCAGGCTCCCCTCACGTTCTAGGATGGGGGTGGGTCCTGGAAGCAGAGTAGTAGCTTTTCTTGACATGCCATCAGCTCAGGCCTAGACTTGAGTTGTGGCCACGTGTTGTCCATCCTGCTTCCAGAGTATCAAGACAGACTGGGGAGGTGGGCTGGGCCTTCCTCTTGAGGGGCTGAGAGGAGCCTGTGCTGGGACTGGCCGACTCAAAATAAGTCTCACGCCTCTCCTCACAGAGTGGACCCAGAGGGACCTGGAACGCATGGAGAACATTCGATTCTGCCGCCAGTACCTGGTGTTCCATGATGGGGACTCAGTGGTGTTCTCAGGGCCTGCGGGCAACAGTGTGGAGACCCGGGGGGAGTAAGTTTGAGGGAAGAAGCTTGTGGGCAAGGCACAGCCATCTGCAAGCCTTTTTTGAAGGCCTGCCATGTGACTTGGTGCAGGCAGGGCCCCGAAGGGAGGCCAGGAGCCAGGTCCTTGCTCCTTGGGAGCTCATGTGTTCTCTGTGGACGTGGCCTGATAAGCACTGGAGGCTTTGTCCACACTTGGGAGTGGACTAGAGCCAGTGGAGCTTCAGGAAGGCTGGGGAGAGTAGAGCCTCTGCCCCGGGCAGAGCGGCACGGCCAGCTGCCCTAGTGGAGCTACAAGGGCTGCAGAGGCAGATGGGGACCAGTCTCAAGAATCTTGTCTAGGAGCTTGCGGCCAGGAAGGGGGCAGGATGGGACTGTGTGGGTGGTGACTGTGACCTGCTACCCCATGTCCTCCTCAGGCTGCTGAGCAGGGACTCTCCGTCAGGCGCCATGAAAGCCGTGCTGCGCAAAGCTGGAGGCACGGGCCCTGGGGAGGAGAAGCAGTTCCTGGAGGTGAGTCTGCATGGGACCAGGCGGTGGGCGACTGGGGGCTCCGTCCCACAGGTGAGGCTCTGTTGGGGGCCAGGTAACCTGATGCCCAGATGTCCTCAGGTGTGGGAGAAGAACCGGAAGCTCAAGAGCTTCAACCTGTCGCTGCTGGAGAAACACGGGCTTGTGTACGAGGATGGTAGGCAGCTGGCTGGTGAGCAGACAGGGTGGCCCGGAGGGGCAGCCGGAGCCCAGGGCACCCCCTCATCAGCCTTCCTTACACCCAGACTGCTTTGGCTGCCTGTCCTGGTCGCACTCGGAGACGCACCTGTTGTACGTGGCAGAGAAGAAGCGCCCGAAGGCTGAATCCTTCTTTCAGACAAAAGCCTTGGACATCAGCGGCAGCGATGATGAGATGGCCAGGCCGAAGAAACCAGACCAGGCCATCAAGGTGCTACTGTTTATGGCCAGTCCATGAAGGCCTTTCTGGCCAGCCTAGGGCTCAGTGTGCTCCCTGCCCACATCGTGCGCGTCAGACCTGGGGAGGTAAGACAGGCCGGACTCTGAGTATCTTGTGTTCTTAGGGGGATCAGTTTGTGTTTTATGAAGACTGGGGAGAAAACATGGTTTCCAAAAGCACTCCTGTGCTCTGCGTGCTGGACGTCGAGAGCGGCAACATCTCTGTGCTTGAGGGGGTCCCTGAGAATGTGTCCCCTGGACAGGTTAGCACTGACTCGGCCTGCCTCATTCCTGGAGTCTGGGGGCCCAGCTTGGGCCGCTGCCCCTTGTTCACCCTTGCTCCGGGGTTTTGGTTACAGGCATTCTGGGCCCCTGGAGACACAGGGGTGGTGTTTGTGGGCTGGTGGCATGAGCCCTTCCGGCTGGGCATCCGCTTCTGCAGCAATCGCAGGTGAGGAAGCAGGGCAGGGCGGGGGGCTTGCAGCTCCGGCTGGCTCTGAAGCTGAATGTCTCTCTGGTGGTTCCAGGTCAGCCCTGTACTACGTGGACCTCACGGGGGGTCAGTGTGGTAAGTGCTGGTGCCCCCCGTGCTTTGCTGACATACACTGGCCCTGCCAGCCTGCGTGGTGCTCACGTTTTTGTTTGGTCCAGAGCTTCTCTCGGATGACTCTCTGGCTGTGTCTTCTCCCCGCCTGAGCCCAGACCAGTGTCGTATCGTCTACCTGCGGTACCTGTCTCTGGTCCCCCATCATCAGTGTAGCCAGCTGTGTCTGGTGAGCTGGAGGAGGGTGCGGAGTGGTCAGCTCGAGGAAGGGATGGTGGGTGGGAGCTGAAGGGTCAGCTTCATCTTCCACGGGGCCCTCAGTGGACCTCCCGTCCTGGGTGCAGTGATGGTGTGAGTTCTGCCTGCCTTCCCGGTGAGGGACCTGGCATGGGGGGGCTTTGCACTGTCGGGACCCACCACCTTAGAGCATTCTCAGTCCACAAGAATGGTCCTCCCTTTGCTCCTCACCTGCCCGTGGTCAAGCTGTACATGGGGCTGAGTTATAGCCAGCAGTCACAGAGTGGTAGACCTTGCCCAAGAAGAGCTCCTTGGGAAAGTCACAGGCCCCTTCGGACATCTGTCCGGGTCACCAGAGAGGAGATACATCAGGCTTGCCCCATGTCCTCCCCTCCCCTGAGGCTCCCCAGGGCCGTCTGAGAAGAGGATGGGTACAGAACTCTGTGTCCCCAGGACACTGCCAGTCCCCCAGTGGGCCTGACCAGTGTGTTCTCTTGCAGTATGACTGGTATACCAGGGTCACCTCGGTGGTGGTGGATGTCGTGCCTCGGCAGCTGGGAGGTAAGGGGCGTGTCTCTGCTTGGGCACAGTGGAGCCCGCAGTTTTCCTGCCATCTGTTAGCCCTGTGCCGGGCCGGCTGCCTCAGCTCTTCTCTCCTGGGGACCGTTCTGAGAGGAGGAAGTCAGCTGGACCAAAGCTGAGATCAGAGTGGCCCAGGCCTGCAGGGGACATGATGGTCTCGCCCCTGTGCTGCAGCTCCTACTTAGATCTCGTGTTTCCCGTGGCTGGTTAAAACCTCTGCTCCGAGGGGTCTCAGAAAGCACATGAGATTGGACCGTCCTACTTGAAAGGCTCCAAGCTCAAGGGTGCCGCATTGTCCCACTCCCAGCGCCACCCCCCAGTGTTTGTTCCATCCAAGCCTTTGAGTCAGTGGGATCTCTAGGTGGGCGGCTCTTGGCTGGGAAGTTCCGGTCATAATCTCAAGTGCTCACCACTTCGTTTGGGATCCTGGACCATCCCAAGGACATGAGGTCTCTTTTTTCAGGCCACCCGGTCAACTCCGGGCGTCCAGTGGAAAAGTCGTGGCCTGTTTATCTTCTCTTTGAGTTGCAGGGATGCTGTGATGGGGACCTGGTCTGAATCCCAGCTGTTCCTTATTAGCTGTGTGTCCTCGGATGGCGTCCTCACTTCCCTGAGCTTCCATTTATTATCTGTGGGAGAGTGTGGCCCTTGTCTTCCTTACAGCATTGTAGCGAGGGTTAAATGAATGGAATCTACTCAGCCCCCTGTGCCAGGCACTCTGCTGAGCACCGTAATGGACAGACAGACACGTGTCATCTTGGTTACAGCACTCGGTGCCTACCAGGGGCTCAGTGAGAGCAGCTCATGGGAGAGCCCCTGCGTTTCTTCCAAGCAGCAATGGCTTCTCTCAGAAGCGCTTGAGCTCTGCCTCTCCCGGGCCCTGAGAGGCCTCTGCCCCCAACCCCCTCTTCAGGCAGCCCCTCATCACCTGGGGTCCCCCCATGTGTAGGACTGCCATTCTGTCACAGTGGCAAGGGCCCCGGGGGGGGGGTTCCCCAGCAGCCTAGCCCACCTCATAGGCTTGACCTCCCTCACCATCGCCGCTGGAAGTGGCCTCAGCCCTTCCGTCTTTGCAGAGAACTTCTCGGGGATCTACTGCAGCCTTCTGCCTTTGGGGTGCTGGTCGGCTGACAGCCAGAGAGTGGTTTTCGACTCAGCTCAGCGGAGCCGGCAGGTAAGGAGCCTCATGTTGAGACAGCCGTGGGCCTGAGGCATGGCATCTGCACACTGCTGGGTGGGATGCCCAGCCCCAAGGTCTTCTCAGCCTCTTCGGGCCCTACCTGCCCCTATCCCAGACTCCCTTTTTCTTGCGGAGCCCAGCTGCCTGCCCTGGCGCCCTACAGCAGAGCCCTTGGCCTTTTTTCCTGAGGCAGAGGTGCCATTACCCTTCTCCCAGGCATTTCCAGTTGGGGGACGAGGGGACTGCCACTAGGCGGGCCCCTAAACACTGTATGGGGAGCTGATGGAGATGGGACAGAGACTTCCTCCCAGGGACTGGGTAGGGACACCCACAGTGTGCCAAGCCTCTTTTCTTTGAGTGTGAGGTCATTTGTTCCTCACGCTAGCTCAGGGGCTCAGAGGCATTCCTTGCCTTGCCCGGGGTCCCTCTGTAAGTGGTGATGGGGCTGGGCTTTGAGTCCAGGCCTCCAGGCCACGACCAGTGGCAACTGAGGAGCCATTGCCATAGTCGCTCACAGCCCTGGCCTGGCCCAGGGTCCCTAAGAGGGCAGAGAGCAGGTCGTGGGAGGGGCCCATAGGGCTCTTGGATGTGGTGCTGCATGTCACCTCCCCTCTGCTTCAGGATCTGTTCGTTGTGGACACCCAGATGGGCAGTGTGACCTCCCTGACAGCTGGTGAGCGGGGCTGGTGAGCTGGCTGGCCGGGCCCAGGGAGGGACTGGAGCCCTGGCACATGGGGCAGTAGTGGCCCCCTTGGCCACTCTGTACCACTGACTGTCCCGCAGCCTTTACTGCATCTCGCAAGGACCCCGACCATGCAGGACCTTCCCAGCCAACAGTCTGCCTCCCCTGCTCCACTCTGCTCTGCATATCCTGGCCCTGCCTCAGCACTCCCCCTGCTTCTCAAACCTACAAAGTTCTCTCTTGCCGACATCTGCCAGAGTCATCCTTCCCCGACCTCCCAAACCTCAGGCAGAGGCAACTCTACTATGCCAGGGCCCTGGAGAAACCCCATGTTGGCTCCCTCATCTGCCTCTTCTCTGGGCCTGTGATTCCGCCCCTAAAACATCGTTTGAGTCCTTTGCCTGCCCTAACCATAGTCCTTCCTCCGCAGATTCCAGAGTATTATTGCTAAACCGTACCTCATCATACAGTCTGTGCTGGACAATCTCTTTGAACCCCGTGGCCAATCAGGAACACTGATTGTTCAGAATCAGGAACACTCCAACCCCCTAGGCCTAGCTGCCCCCCTGCAGACTGTAGTCATGAAGTCGTGGCGGTCTGCCGTGGCCCCAGGTTTTTAGTCCCTGGGCTTAGCTGGATGAACGAGGGACTCAGCTGGAGTCCCACCCAGCTGTGCACCCAGGGCTGCGTGCAGTGGGATGTTTGTGGCAGTCTTTTTGTGGGTGTCCCTTTGCTTCTCAGGGTGAAAGGGATGCCCTGGCATAGGGGATGCCCTGGGACTCTGGCCATGCAGGGAGTGGGTGGGAAAGGTGGTGGCATCTACCTTCTCCAGGGGGGTCAGGTGGAAGCTGGAAGCTGCTCACAATTGACCAGGACCTCATGGTGGCACAGTTCTCCACGCCCAACCTGCCCCCAAGTCTGGTGAGTGTTGCTGGGCCCCAGACCAGGTGAGGGTTTGGGCCGAGCTCTCCAGGTCAGGGATCTGGCCTGAGTCTGACTGGGATTAGTCGGTGTGGGGGAAGCTAAGACGTGGGCCCAACCCAGCGTGGTCCGCAAGGGTCTGGCACCCATGGAGAGGAGCTACCTCCTCAGAGGTGTAGGTCTGCTCTATAAACATGGTGTCTGGGAAAGTGCCCGGTCCTCTGGCAGAATGGAGCACAAGGAGACAGCAGAGCCTGAAAGCTCAGGAGGACAGGGTGCATGTCATGAGTGCCTGGGCGCGTACCAGCTCATGACAGGAGACTGTGATGTACATTCTGGAGGTGGATAGAAGGCCCACAATAGTGAGAGCTGCCCGCCTCCCACTCTGGCAGAGGTGCAAGGGCAGGGAGGCAGCCAGGCCACCTATGACATGCTCTTTCCCCTTGGCAGAAAGTTGGGTTCCTGCCTCCTGCAGAGAAGGAGCAGGAAGTGTTGTGGGTGTCCCTGGAGGAGGCCGAGCCTATTCCTGACATCTCCTGGGCCATCCGGGTACTGCAGCCACCTCCAGAGCAAGAGAACGTGCAGTATGGTGAGCTGGGCCAGGGCAGAGGGACACCTCCCAAGTTCCCCAGCACACAGCATCTGGGTTCACCTTCCCTGCCTCTGGGGGTTCTCTGTTCCTCTTGTGCATGCTCATGGGGAGTTGTGTTTGGGTGTGTGCATGCCTACTCTGGGTGTCAGGCCTGGCAACCAAGCCCAATGTTCTGTGCTGGGGAAACCAAGGCTCAATGTTCCCACCTTATTTGAGGTCTCTGACCACACCTCGTCCGGAATGCTGTCCTGACAGAGTGGGGCTCCCCACCTAGGGCAGGAGTAGGAGCCTCCTCTATCTTGGTGCAGACTACCTTGACTATATCTTTCGGAGGTCAGCCCCAGACCTACAGCTACGGCTCAGGCCTTGGTTGGGGAAGCCCCTGGGCAGCAACTCTGGCTCTGCTGACTCCTGCCTTCTCCCTGCAGCTGGCCTTGACTTCGAAGCAATCCTTCTGCAGCCCAGCAACCCTCCTGATAAGACCCAAGTGCCCATGGTGGTCATGCCCCACGGTAGGCATCTGGTCTAAGAGCTGCTGCCCTCCCACTACCCGTGCCGGCTGGCTGTTTCACTCTCTGCTCCATGTCTTCAGGGGGACCCCACTCATCCTTTGTCACTGCCTGGATGCTCTTCCCAGCCATGCTTTGCAAGATGGGTTTTGCGGTACTCCTGGGTGAGCAAGCAGGGCCCTGCCACAGGGGTGGGGCTGTGGAGGGGGAGGGGGAGGACAGGCACCATGGATCCCACCCAAGTCTCCAGGCCTGTCTGCAGCCCGGACCTGGCAATCATTACCAGGGACTTCCACGGAGAGGAAGCTGTGGTCACCAGGCAACGGCCTCAAATCTCTTGGCCCCAGTGCCTCGACAGTCTGTGGAGCAGCCGGCCCCAGGGCCTGCTTCACACAGGGGTGAAAGAGCGACCAGGGGGCCAGGCATATTCCCAACCACCCTGTCTGGTTCCTCCCTGGCCTCCAGTGAACTATCGTGGCTCCACGGGTTTTGGCCAGGACAGCATCTTCTCCCTTCCTGGCAACGTGGGCAACCAGGATGTGAAGGATGTCCAGGTAGCAGGGGCTGGGGCTTCTGGGCCAGCTGGAGGGGAAACAGTCGGGGTGTGTTCTGCTCGGGGGGCAGCTGGCTGCAGCCCGCTCTGCCCCACCCTGTAGTTCGCAGTAGAGCAGGTGCTACAGGAAGAACACTTTGACGCCGACCGAGTGGCTCTCATGGGTGGGTCCCATGGTGGCTTCCTCTCCTGCCACCTGATTGGGCAGTACCCTGAGACCTACGGGGCCTGCGTGGCGAGGAACCCCGTGATCAACATCGCCTCCATGATGGGCTCCACCGACATCCCTGACTGGTGGGTGTGCTCCACAGGGGCCTGCCCTTCTCTGGGTCCCCTCGGCCCCCCCACGGAGGCCCCGCACGGAGCCCCCGCAGGCTCCAGGGCTCCTGGGGCGACTTCAGTGCCCTCTCTTGCAGGTGCGTGGTGGAGGCTGGTTTCCCCTATAGCAGCGACTGCCTGCCAGACCTCAGCGTGTGGGCTGAGATGCTGGACAAATCCCCCATCAAGTATACCCCTCAGGTAGGCGGCCCTCCCCCTGCCCAGATGCTGCCAGTCTATCCGGAGCCGCGGGGGGTGGGGCCCGGCTCACCACCATCCCCCCCACCCCCAGGTGAGGACCCCGCTGCTCCTGATCCTGGGCCAGGAGGACCGGCGTGTGCCCTTCAAGCAGGGCATGGAGTATTACCGTGCCCTCAAGGCCCGGAACGTGCCTGTTCGGTGAGCGCGGCAGGACAGCCCCGGCAGCTGGTGGCCAGGTGAGCGAGGGAGAACCCTCCAGCCTTAAACATTGCTGCACAACCACTACAGGCTCCTGCTCTATCCCAAAAGCACCCACACACTTTCAGAAGTGGAGGTGGAGTCAGACAGCTTCATGAACGCTGTGCTCTGGCTGCAAGCGCACTTGGGCAGCTGAAGCCCCGCCTCCCTGCATGAGCTGGTTGGCATGAGCCACACTTCGCTCTTGGAGAGCCCCGGGTCTGGCAGATCGGCGAGAGGATTCCTGGGCTCTGGACTTTCCTGGATGGGTGAGCCAAGGAATGCAGGCTATACGGTCGTAATAAATGAGGACACATAGTCTGGTTCCTGCTGGTACTTTGTGCCAAGCCATCCCTAGCCCCAGCCTCTCCGTTGCGGTGCAGAGTGCCGTAGGACCTGGGTGTGGTAACCTTAACGACCTCACCTACCTCCAGTGTGAGGGGGAGGGGACAGTGAGAGGCTCGGCTGCTGCCTGTCAGGGCCAATTGGGATGTCACCAGGCTAGCTCCCTCTGCTGCAGCCCCCTTCTGTTAGAAACTGCCCCATACCACCCTTCTCTTACCAGCAGTTTATCTAGGGAACTAGTGAGGCCCTGCCCTTCCATAGCGCCTACAGGCTAAAGTAGTCCTAAAATGAGGTCTACCAGCCCAGCTGTGCTGGGTTTGAGCCGCCCAGGGCCTAGCAAGGGCGTACACCAACGGATTTCCCAGCAGAGGCTAAGAAGCACCCTGCATAGGTATAAAGAGGAGAGGCAGCTTTATGTCTGACAGGAAGCTCTGTACTCTCCAAAGTACATGGTATTGAAGTTGGGCCTAGCCCAGCCGCATGACCTTGTGAATCCAGTCCGTAAACACAGAGACGCGCATGAAGATGGCTGGCCAGCGGGGCCGGGCGCACACTCGGTTGGGGATTATAATTCCTTCCAGGACCCAGCAGTCATGGGTAAAGCAGGCAAGTGGACCCCCGTAGTCACCCTAGTAGATGGAAGAACTGGTAAGGGGGCCCTGGGCCAAGGCAGACGCTAGCCTCCTTGGGGATAAAGTAGTACATTTTCCAGTTCCCAGACCCCCCTGAGCTGGGAATGGGTTCCCCAGCACTGACCTCACAGGCACCCACAGGAGCCAAGAGTCCCTCAGTGCACATCTCATTCTCCCGTACACGTCCTCGGTGCTTGACGTTACATTCCTGGTTAGAGATGATGTTCAGCGAGGCCACGTTTAGGACTTTGTTGTTGCCTGTACCTACAGTGATAGGAGTGGGAAGAAGAAGAGGACCTCTGGGTAGGATATGAGGCTAGGGCCTCCTGGCCTGGGGTAATCCATGCCCCTGCACCGTGTTCTTTCTTACCTTTGGTCTCACCCCAGCCTGCAATCTCACACTTGGTGCCTGGAGGCACCACATACCGCTCAGGGGGCAGGCAGATCAGGGCCACTCGCTGGTTCAGGGTCACAGGTCTTTAATGGGAATGAGAGTGCTCAGCACGTAAGCCCACAAAGCTCAGCCCCACCTCACACCTCTTGATTTGTCACACACCTCTCCAGCTTGAGCAGAACAAGCTGGGAGCCTGAGGGCCCGCACACCATCTTGGCCACGGGGACCTGCTGCAGGCCTGGCTCCCCCGGCTGTGGGTTCTGGAACAGGGTGCCCAACCACACTTCATAGCCCATGAGAGGCACATGGCTGGGGGAGAAGCTCTGCTAGATCAGTCATGACTCATAGTTTGCTGCCCCAAGGCTCACCTGGGAAAGGTAGCTAAGGGGAAGATGAAGGCAGGGGAGTGGGACTGGGTCCCCACAGCCAAGGGAGGCTCACCAGGAGGAGAAGCACTGGCGGGCGGTCAGTACCCACTGCTCCTTCACTAGGGAACCCCCACAGAAATGCTGGCCCTGCCTGGAGGAATAGAGGTTAGGAGAAAAGTGAGTTCTAGGACACAGGCTGGACTTGCCATCTCTTGGCTAGGACCCCTGAGGCCAGGGATGGGTCAGGTTCCCACTCCCCTGGCATAAGCGCAGAGGATATAAGGCTATACCCTTGGCGCCTCTCTTGGGGAGAGGCAGTTGTGCCTCACCTGTTCCGCAAGCTGACTGTCCAGGGCGAGTTCCCAGGCTGGCCCCCAACCACACGCATCCTGGAGCGCTGCTGGTCCAGGCGGGCCATCCTCTTGCCACACTTCTCAAACACCACCTGGTCTGGGGGACAGAATGGGCCTTGGGAAACTCCCCACTGGATGGAAGACCCTAAGAGGCCCCAACCTACGCCTAGCCCAAGTGCATACCTGGGGGCTCCAGGATGGACGGTGGTTGGTCATCATCTGAAAGAACCAAGTTCACCTGTGTTGAGGGAGCCCGCCTTCGAAGGTGGAGGCTGGGGACGGCCCCGAGGGAGTGTGGCGCTTACCGCAGCGCCGCAGTGCACAGTAGTCAAACGGAGTCCCTGGGTCCGTAGTGTAGCACCAGGGCCCATGGCTATCCCTATCTGGGTTCCGGCAAAAGTTCTCCTCCAGATGCGCGTGTGGGACGGAGGTGGCTGTGAACCTGGCGAGAAGAGAACGCAGTGTTCTAGCTGGGTAATCCCAAACCCCTGCAGGGCTCCAGTTAGAGTCGGTATGCCGCCTTAGGACTGTGCCCGGGCGGAGCCTGTGGCCTCGGTCCGGGAGGGGTCGGGCGCGCGGACCGACTCACTGCGGCTTGTGCGGCATCTCCGCAGACCAGTGCTGGCACGGGACGCCTTTGCGGGTCCTGCTGACGGAGCCGCGGTACTGCTCCCCCACGCCGTTATAGCAGTCTGCGGAGGGCCGGGGCGGCCGTCAGCCGGTTCTCGCCCCGGCCCTCCGGCTCCAAGCTTCAGTCCCAGCTTGGGCCTTACCTTCGGGCCGCAGGTCATCGGCGCAGCGCGGGATCTGGTAGCAGAAGGCCACGCGCATGCCAGGCCGCGACGTAAAGCACCAAGGTGCCTCCGAGCCGTCGGGGTTCCGGCAGAAGTTCTCCCGAAGGTCCCTGGGCAGGCGCTTCCTCTCAGCTCTCGGTGGGGCGAGCCCTAGCCAGCGGGACTCCGGCTGGAGCCCCGCCTTCCCACCCCACCCCCGCCCTCACCTTCCTTCAAGCCCCGCCCCGGGACCCCACTCCTGAGGTCCCAGCCGCAAAGGTACGCCCCCCAGCGGCGGCCCGCCACCTCACTTGCAAGCGTATTTCTCCGGCGCAAAACGATGCCGATGCGGAGTCTGCGCGTCCCACCGCTGGCAGGGCACGCCCGCAGCGGTGGTGTTGGCCGTGCCCCGGTAGCCCTCGCCCTTCCCGCGGAAGCAATTGAGAGTCGTAGCCTCGTGGCGCGGGTGTGCCTCGGATCCTTGGATGGACGGGTCGGAGCCCGAGTGGGAGCTGAGAGCGCGGCTAGGGCGGAGGCTGAGTCCAGCTCCCGCGGGCCCACGGCCGGGTCACGCCCAGTCCCTCCTCGCTCCGCAGGCAGGCCACGCCCCCCCGCTTCCCAGGTGCCCTCCCAGGCCCCGCCCTCGGGCCCTACCGCAGCTGGGGAGGTCGCAGAACTCTCGCTCCACCTGCGGGTCCGTGGTGTAGCACCAGGGCCGCTCGGAGCCATCAGGATTCCGGCAATAGTTGTCGTCCAGATCTTTGTCAAGGAACCTGTGGGCGGTAGCGGGGCGCGAACAAGCCGCTGGGACTCAGGCCGGGTGTGGCCCCAGCCCTAGCCCGGGTCCCACCCCTGGAGTCTTGGGCCCTCCCCTAGCCCGGCCCCCGCGATGCCGAGCCCGCCCTCACGTACTTGCCCGGCTCAAAGGGGTGCGCGTGCGGACGCTGCAGGTCCCAGCGCTGACACTCGCGTCCTGACTCCGTGCGGTCCACTGCGCCGCGATAATCCTCACCATTGCACCAAACGCAAGCGGCTGGAAAGACAAGACCGGTGGGCTCGTGGACGGGCATGGGCATGTCCCTTCAGTCTCCACCCAGAGCCCCTTACCCTCCCGGCAGGACTTGATGCCACAGCTCTGGAAGCGCACTGCAGGGTCTGTCGTGTAGCACCAGGGACCTCCCGGGTCCCGGTCAGGGTTGCGGCAGAAATTCTCCTCCAAGCCGTTTCGGAGTGTAGGCGTGTACCTGGGGGCAGAGAGCAGCAATTGAGTGCCGTGGAGGGCAGGCGCCGGGCAGGGACAGAGGGGAGGTGTCTGTCTTACTTGTGATCATTGGGGAATCTTTGGCTCCAGTGCTGGCAGGGTAGTCCGCCAGTGGTGATGTCCACTGTGCCCCGATACTTGACCCCATTGTCCATAATGCAGGTCCGCACATAGTCTGGGAGGAAGAGACTCGTTGTCAGGAAGGCCTGAGGCCTCAGCAGCCCTATCCCTGGCCCACGTTCTCCACCGCCACTTACCTTTCTTTTGGAAGAGGTCACAGCGCCCTGAACGTTGCAGCTGTGTATAGGGTGAGTACTGGGTCCATGGCAGCAGCTGGCAACCGTGGCTGCTCACATTGTAATGGAAGGCCCTGGGGGGACGAGGCACAGGGTCGCCCAAGTTCACTGCCACCCAGTCTTATCTAGGTCCTGTGGTCACTCACCTGCAGTCCAGTAGGGGCCCACAGCGCCCTGCACACTCCTCGGCATCGGCCACATCCTCTTGCCAAGGCCCAGGCCCCACCGCGTGTCGCAGGTGTTGCAGCTCTGTACCCCGGAGCACCTGGAAATCATTCAAGGGCGAGCGCTGCCCTGCGGGGGTAGGCACGCTTGTCAGTGCGTTGATATCAGCACATCCACACTTCATTCAGGGGATCAAAGCTACGAGGCCTCTGGGATGGACCCTGTAGGCACGTTCAAGGGTCAGACCCCTGTACAGAGTGGGAGGAGCCCAGACATGGTAATTATCACCACTGGTCATGTTTACTGGGCAAGGCACTAGGCTCAGGCCTAAAACCTACACTATAATGAGAGCAGTGGTTGATGGTGCTTGCCCAATGGAGCTAATTCCATCTCTCAGCTGAGAACGCTAAGGCTCAGAGCTGTCCTACTACCCAGGCGTTCTGCCTCCAAGTCTGGCCTCCCATCAGCACCGGGGCACCTGCTAGGTTAGAGGGTTAGATTAGGCTCATGAGGGGTAACTGCCTGCATGTGCGCGTGAATCCCACACTGTTCCCACACTGCCTCGTGCTACAGCAGATATTCTACCGTAGCC
>CM053603.1:13493883-13519772 GCA_028646535.1 Procyon lotor | reverse complement strand
TGAGGAGGAGAGAGAGAGTGAGGAGGAGAGAGTGAGGAGGTGAGAGAGTGAGGAGGAGAGAGAGTGAGGAGGAGGAGAGAGTGAGGAGGGGAGAGAGTGAGGAGGGGAGAGTGATGAAGAGAGAGAGGTAGGAATAGGAAGTTAGAGGCGTGGGAGGAAACAGAAAAAGAGAAGTTGAGGCAAGTGAGGAAGGAGAAGAGGATGGGAAACAGAAGGGAGGAGAGAAGAGGAAGAAAGAGACAGTAAGAAGCTGTGGTCCTGACCGCAGGCTTACCAGCCCCTTCCAGGTTCCATGCCCAGAGCTGCCTGGGCCTGAAGGGTCCAGTACTGGTGACCCAACTAGCTCATTCTCTTGTTGTTGTTGTTGTTGTTTTTTTAAAGACTTATTTATTTATCTTAGAGAGAGAGGGAAAGAGAGAGAGAGCGAGAACATGCACAGGAGGAGGGGCCAGAGGGTGAGACTCTTCAAGCAGACTCCCTATTGAGTGTGAAGCCCGACCCGGGGCTCCATCCCACAACCCACGAGCCACGAGATCCTCTAGGGAGCCGCCCTGAGCCGAAAGCGAGAGTCGAACACCCAACCCACTGAGCCACCCAGGGGCCCAATCACTAGCTCATTCTAACCCCAGGCTCGTCTTGGGAAGGCCTGCAGAACCCTAGGCACCTTCTCAGGAAGCAGCTCGGGTATGCGGTGCCGGGGAGCTCAGGGCGCCGGTGGGTGCAGGGAGACCGGGCAGGCTAGGAATTCTGGGCCGTGGCTGAGGGCACCAAAGCACAGGCTCACCTGCAGGTCCGGGTCCCGGTGGTGGCTGGGCCTGCGGAGGCCTCCCCTGTTGGGGCGCCTTGGCCGTCCCTTTAGCGCCATTCACCTGCTCTGCCCGCGGCTGCAACACAGAACCCAGAGCTGAGATACTGTCCAACAACCCTGCCCGCGCCCAGCTGGGAATCGAGGGCACGTCTGAGAGGCAGCCGCAGCTTCCGGCCTGGGTCGGATCCACGTGCCGGAGCCCTACTTACCGGTCCTGCTGGCTGGGGGCCAATGGCTGTGGTGGGGCCTGGCGGAGCCTTCCCCGCTGGCTGGCTGGCGGCAGGGGCCGGGCCCCGGGCAGCTGGCTGGCCCTGCTGCTGCAGCCGAGCCTGCGCCGGGGCCTGCTGGGGGGGCTGCGCCCCGAGACCTTGCTGCTGCTGCTGCTGCGGCTGCTGCTGCGTCTGTGGCTGGCGCGAGACCGTGGCCGAGGGAGTCTGCCTCGATGGGGGCGGCTGGGACGGCTGTGGCCCAGGGGCCGCCTGCCGACCTTGCGGCTGTGGCTGGGGTTCTGGCTTTGGCTGCGGTGCGGTGGGCCCCGAGTGGGCCTGCCGGGAGCCCTTCTTGCTGTCAGGGGCATGATGGTACGCCGACGGAGCACGGGATGGCTGTGAGTATTCAGCAGAGCTGGGGTACCCGGGCTGACCCTTCTTCTGCATGGCCGGGGCGGGGCCGGGCTGAGGGTGAGGCCGGGCCTCGTGGCGACCCAGGTCCCGAGTGTGTGGTTTGGCAGCGCGCCGGCCCGTCTCCTCGCCAGCGTGGCGGCCTGAGTGCCGCCCGTGGTCACCGTGGTGTCGGTGTTCCTTGGCTGAGGCGTGGCGGCTCGGGCCACCCTCATCATGTGGCCACAGGCCCTCCTCGGGGGGCTCATCGTAGTCGTGGTAGCTGTGCCTGGCAGGGCCGCGCTTCTGGGAGGAGGAGACTGCATGGCCCCCGTGGTGCCTGAACCGGTCAGAGCGGGCATCCCGGGGCTTATCAAACCAGTCTGTCTCCTCCTGGCCCAGGTGATACGCTTCAGAGACCAAAAACAGAACACCGTCAACCCCCGGGCTGGCCGCAGGGGGAGGCCCAGCTGAAGCCATGCAAGGAGACCAGAGAGTGGGCGCCACAGCCACAAGCATTAACACTAAGCCCCCAGCCCGCCCCCCCACAACCAGGGGCGCAGGTGGAGCCGCCTGCAGCAGGGCCCCCACTGGCGGAGGCGCCAAGCCGGGCCCCTCCGGGACATCTCAGGGCCCGGGGCCCCATGGGCGGGCAGGCCCCCCAGGTGCTGAGCGGCTGCGGAAATCACCCCTGGCTGCCATTACCTTCGCTGTCGGAAACTACGCAGTGCGAGTCGTCCAGGATGTAGCCCTCCTCTCGCTTATACGTGTGGGCCCGAGGCCCGTCCTTGACGTGTTCCTGGACGTCAGGCATGGAGTGGCTGGAGCAGAACTGGGGGCAGCTGTCCCCGGGAGGAAGTGCGCCGCCAGCGGGGCGGGGCCGCCCCAGGGGGCTGACGGGGCTCTCCTCTTCAGACGTCTGGCTCCGCATGGGGGGCCGGGCCCGGCCGTGGGCCATGCTCAGGGACGAGGGCTTGGGGCCCGCTCTTTGGAGTCGCTCCACCGCTTCCCGTTCCCGCTCATATCCTTTGCCCCGGCCACTGAAGTCATGGCTGGACGGCTTCTCCCCACTGTATACAGAGGCCCCCCGGGACCGGCTGCTCCCTCCGTACATTCGGTCGTCCTCCTCCACTGGCTCCCGGCTGGACACCCCATAGTACCTCTGCTGCTCATACACATTCTTCTTGAGCCCATAGGTGATTTCGTCCTGGAACTTCCTGCCCCGAGAGGCCAGGCTGCTGCTGACGGCAGGGGAGGGGTAGGAGGCCAGATCCGACTCCACGTCCTTGGCCTCTTCGATAGGGGAGAACTTGGAGATCTTCTGCTCCATGCCCTGCTTCCGGTGCTTG
This sequence comes from Procyon lotor, assembly GCA_028646535.1. Lineage (NCBI taxonomy): Eukaryota > Metazoa > Chordata > Mammalia > Carnivora > Procyonidae > Procyon > Procyon lotor. The sequence goes on along the minus strand of CM053603.1, from coordinate 13,517,016 downwards.
CTGCGCTTTGAGGAGATGGCCGCTGGCGCCAGGCTCTTGGAGGGATGCTTGGGCCCCATGGGCCCCGGACCATACTTCTCCGCTCGAGCCCCGTGTCTGTAGTCGCTGTCACCGTAGTAGTGGGCGCCGGTGGGTCGGCCATTGCTTTCCACACTCCGGTGGTGGCTGCTCTTCCCACGGGGGTCATAAGAGTCCTCCTCGGATTCTTCCTCCCCTCTGGTGTAGCAGCAGGGCAGGACAGGCCCCTCCAGGAGGCCCGGTTCGGCAGGCTCTTTCCCAGGACGCCCGCCGCTGCTCGGCCCCAGGGGCTCCAGTCGCTGGCTCTCAGGGACAGTGGAGGTGCTGTCCTTGGTCAGCTCACTGATGTCGTCAATCATCACGTAGTTCCGAGGGACATTCTGCTCCAGGCTGGTGTAGTGGGAGTCGGAGGGGTAGGTGGAGGCTGAGCTCAGGCTCACGCTGCTACGGTCACCGGCCCGGGGCAGCTCGGCCGCTTTGCCTGGCTCGTAGCTGCTACTGACTGCGGGGCCGCTGTAGCTGGTTTCGGTGGGGGCTGAAGACATGGCCACGACAGGGCTGGCGATCACCTCATAGTTAGTGGGCACCTTCTGTTCCAAGTCAGCTAGTGATGTCTGGCGTGGCTTCTGGTGGGGGGCGCGGCTGTCGGCCGGGACTGGGAAAAGAGCGCTCTGCGTGGTTGGCATGGGTGTTTGGGCTGCATAATGGCCTGTGGGACGGAAAGGCTGTTGGCCCAGCAGGCCGGGGTCAGCTGGGTAACTGGTGCCAGGAGGAAAGGCGGATGCTGGGTATGTGCTGCCAGGGTAGGTGGGTGCTTGGTGGGCCGGGAATCCGTTCTGAGTGGGCCCACCACTGCCTGCAGTATACTGCGGGGCCGGAGGTGGGAACCGGGGCTGTTGGAAGGCAGTGGGGCCGGAGGGGGTGGCAGGAGCAGCGGCAGTGACGGGGAAGTCTGCGTACTGGCCGGCGGGAGTGGCACAGCCCTGGAGCCGCAGCTGGTTGAGCTCACTGTCTGATAAGTAGTCACGATGCTCGCCGAGCCCACGCAAGGGCGGGTAGTCCCGGCCACCCCGGTCTTTGGCCAGAGACTCTTTGCGCTGTGTGATGCCCAGCTCCAGGTACTTGAGCTTGGCGTCGATCTCTTTCTCCTCCTCGTCCAGCTCTGCTTGCTTCTTGCGCAACTTGGTGGACTCATGCTCCACCAGCCGCAGGTCCCGGTCCAGCTCTCGGAGCAGGCTGGCCTTGGTGGCAGGGACAGCGGTGGGCCCCGCCAGCCCGTGCTGCAGCAGGCTGGCCGCATACAGCTGTGGGGGGGCCTGGCCAGCCAAGGGCAGGTGAGCCTCCTCTGGAGGGGGGCTGGGCAGTGTCCGCTTCACCTTGCGGACCAGGCCGTTGGGTGGCAGCGCCGACACCTGAGACAGAGGGAAGGCGGGCAGCACTGAGACCCAAGGTGTGGGTGACTTGGTGGGGCAAAAGGTGGAAGAGCCCTGGCTTGGGCTGGGGCAGAGGCTGGCCTCCTACAGTAGGTGCTCTGATTCACCAGGCAGCCTTGCGGCCGGCCCTGTCCCCGCACTGGTGGAGATCCCCACTGGCCGGCGATCCTTTCACAGCCCGTCTCCCGCCCAGCACTCTGGGCAGCAGCAGGGGAGGGGAGGAGCAGATGCCCCTCTGTGCTGGTCTCTAGGACTGGCCTGCCTCTGAGAACCTCTAGCACACAGGGGCTCTGGGAATCCCTACCCGTGTCCCGGGGGCTGGCCACCCTCCGTCTCCCATGCAGTGTCCTGAGGTGAGGGGGGTATAGTCTAGCTCTGGGGTTAGGTCTAGCGGCCGGTGGGGACCAAGGGCAAGTGGAGGGCCACGGACAGAAATGGAGTGGTTCCCGGGTGCCCAGCAGGCTCCCTAGAGGATCATGGGAAGGGGCACATGCTGCCTGTATGTCAGTTACTGCAGGCTCTGGGTCTTCTCAGGCCTCCTGCCCTGCTCCTCTTCTAAATGACCTGTCCACACCGCTGCCTTGTGCCACCCTCTGCCAAACCCTCTGGGCTGTGCTTTCAACCTGGCCCCCTATTCCTTCCACATCCCCGTGAGCCCACCACTCTCTGGGGCTGCCAGCTCCCCTCTAGGGCCTCTCCGGCCCTATCTCTGGCTGCATGGCTTCCTGGTCTAGGCTCCTTGATGCTGCCCTCCACCCAGCTCTCCTTGCCTGCCCTGATGTTCCATGTTGCCTGAAAGTCCACGTTGCTGGGAAGTTTACACTGGGGCCTTTGTCTCTAGCTCCTAGCCTTCCCAGAGTGCCCCAGGCCCTTGGGTTTTTATGAACCACCCAAGTCCCCAAAATACACTAGGGCCCAACATTGGTCTCCTTACTTTTAACCTTTTAACTACACAAAAACCTCTCACCCACTCTCACCATATGTCATCATAAAGGAAATGATAATGTGCCCCAGAACCTTAGATCGATGGGTGGGCCTTAATAATAAATTTCATGGGACTCCTGGGTGGCTCAGTCAGTTAAGGGTCTGCCTTTGGCTCAGGTCATGATCCCAGTGTCCTGGGACCAAGCTCCATGTCGGGCTCTCTGCTCATCGGAGAGCCTGCTTCTCCCTCTCCTGTCTGCTGCTCCCTCTGGTAGTGCTCTCTCTCTGCCAAATAAATAAATGAAATATTTAAAAATGAATAAATAAATAATTTCACTTTGGGTGTGGAGCCCACTGTGGGGCTTGAACTCACAACCCTGAGATCAAGACCTGAGCTGAGATCAACAGTTGGAGGATTAACTGACTCAGTCCCCCAGGTGCCCCAGTAAATTTCACTTTGAGAACTCTTCACTCTATTCATCTTTTGTTATTTTGGTTGCACACCATGAGTGCCCATCATGGCGAGGCACCACAAGGCCAGCCCTGACTCCTGATTCCGTCACCATGCTCTCTGGCTGGCACATCCCAGGGCTCTCCGATACCTAAGCTCATCACCTCCAGGACCCCACCTCGAGGCCCCACCCTCTCCTCTCTGCATCATATCCAGAAAACAGGTAGACATACCTCACGATGCCTCCGGTTCCTCCCCTTTATCCCCAGGGCCATTGTGCAGTCTTTCAGTCCATCGGCCCACATTCTGCCCAGGAAGCTCTCTAAATACCCATCTTGGGGCATCTGAGTGGCTCAGTCAGTTAAGCATCTGCCTTCGACTCAGATCTTGATCTCGGGATCCTGGGATGGAGCCCCACATCAGGCTCCCTGCTCAGTGGGAAGTCTGCTTCTCCCTCTCCCTTTGCCCCTACCTCCCGCTCATACTCTCTCTCTCAAATAGACAAAAATCTTTAAAAAAAAACAAAAAACAAAAAACAAAATACCATTTTACCCTGTCTCACCTGCCTGAAACCTCCATAGGCTCCAAGGACCTACAAAAAAAGCCCACGCTCCTCAGCCTGGCTCCCCAAATCCTTGCCATTAGGCCCTTGCACCTCCCATACCCCCCTGCATGGCAGCCCGCAGTAGGGCACCTCGCCCAGTCTCACGGCACCCTTTGGCAACTGAAGCCACAGGCAAGGGGAGATGTTCATTGCAAGGTTCCCTGCCTAGGCAGGGGTGTAAGCAGGAGTGTAAGCAGATTTACTGAGGGCCAGAGACGGGCAGGGGACAAGAGAAGACCAAGAGCACGCTGCAGCCTATTGAGATAGACCCTGAATGCTAGGCCCGGGGGCTTGGGCTTCCAGTGCGGCCGTGGCAGCCAGGCTGGGGAGTAGGGAGCGGCCCGGCTGGGTCCGTGTTGCTGATATTCTAAGGCCACATCCACCAGAGAGGTGAGGAATGGGAGGGGCCCGGCCTGAGGGAGGGAGGTGCTAGGGGCCGGACCAGGCAGTGAAGAGGCAGTGCTGAGGGAAGGCTGAGGTTTCCGGTGGCATCTGGATGGGTGGCTATGGGGGCAGGTGCGAGCATATATTTGCCCAGCCGTCCTTGCCAGGCTGCCCGCTCCCCCAGGTGTGCATTGAGGAAGGTCCGGTCCTCATCCTCGACTCCTTCCTCTGGGCCTCTGGAGCTGGAGGTGACTCCACCGCCCCACCCCCCCAGGAGGTACCCCTCGCTGTGGGGTCCCCAGGCTAGACAGAGACCCCTGACCCACCCTGGACCAGCCCCTGTGCCCATACCTGGCTACCCAGTCCCCCCTGGTGCTGGTAGAGGGAGAACCTCTCTTTGGCAGACTCCTCGGCGGTGGGGCTGAGGGGCTTAGGGTCGGACAAGGACCGCTGCAGGGTCTTCATGGGGCGAGGCAGCGTCTGTTGGCGGAGAGCGCTGTCGGCCGCGAAGTGCTTCTGAGGACTCACGTGAGCCTTGTTCAGCCTCTCACTGGAAGCAAAGGAGGTGTCCAGGAGCCGGTGTGGGGACAGGGGTGAGACCGGTGAGTAGAGGACCTGGGGGGACTTGGGAGGCTGGCGGCTCATGAGCTGTGACAGGGACTCCGGAGGCAGCTGGGCCTGGTAGCCAATCTCCAAGGGATCCGGCTTCTTTTTTTCGAATCTGCCCAGGGGCCCTGGGGTGACGATCTGGATGCCAGGCAGGTAGGGGCTGATGGCGGTCGGCCCTACAAGCTGGGGCCCAGCCACACCCTGGGCCTGCCCCTCGGGCTCTGTCTGGCAGGCCAGGCTCTCCCCACGCCCAGTCTTCTCCGGCGCCGAGATGTACCGGACGATCTCCACCTTGGGGTCGGTCGCGGCTGTGATGTGGATGGCCGGAGAGACCCTGGGCAGCTGGTCGGGCTCCGTCTGCACGGAGCAGTCGCTGATGGTCTGGATGCCCACACTGCTCATGGCCCTGGCGGCGGCAGCCGCAGGGGATGGCGAGGCAGCAGCATCGTGCTTGCTGTCGGAGCCTGAGTCTGAGTGGCGGGAAAGACGGGACCGGCGGCGGCGCACGGGCTGCTCCCACTCCGCACTGTCCTCGTCGTCCGTCTGCACGCTGCAGTCGGCACTCCGCCGCGCCCGGCGCCGCCGGGTCAGGAGGTAGCGGCCCTCTCCCTCCTCGTCATCCGTCTGCACGCTGCTGTCTGCGATCCTCCTGACTGTGCAGGGCTCGGGGCCCGACTCCGGCTCGCAGGCATCCCGCAGGCGAGGCATAGAGTGCCGCTTCTTGATGCCCCCACGGCCCGCCTCCCACGGCTCCTCAGTCTGCAGCGACATGTCCGAGGCTGAGCTGGGGAGGCCCCGATGCAGCCCGGGCTCCCGAGGCTGCCCGGGCCCCTCTGGCCCTGCCACGGCGATGAAGGCCGTGTGGCTCAGAGGGGGCCAGTACTGGCCATTCTGAGCCAGCTCCGTGGCCGCAGGGGGAGGCCCTCGGCCTGGTGCCTCACAGGCCACGGGGAAGGGGGCCTTCTGCCGCTGCTTCTGTTCCTCTAGCTGCTGCTGCAGCTGCTGCTGCAGCTGCTGGATCTGCTCCAGCTGTAGGCGCTGCTGTGCTAGCTGCTCCCGCTGCAGGGCGAACTGAGCCTGCCGCTCCTCCTGCTGCTGCTGCAGCACGTGGTGCTTGATGGTCTGCAGCTCCTGCAGCTCCCGCTGCACCAGCAGCTGCTCTTCCTCACGGTGCCGCTGCAGCTCCACACGCTCCCGCTCCAGCTCCTCCTGCAACCGCAGCTGCCGCAGCTTCTCCAACTCCACCCGCTCCCGCTCCAGCTGGAGCAACTGCTCCTGCTGCTTCCGCTGCCGCTCCTCCTGCGCGGCGTCCTCCTTCTCCAGCCCTGCCCGGCTGGGGGCCCCAATGCTGCCCCCGGGAGCAGCGTCTCCGGGGGGCTTCTGGCCGGCCAGCGGGGCTGGAGCTGGGGCTGGGGCTGCGAGGGCCTCCTTGGCGGCGGCAGGGGGGGCCGTGGAAAGGGGTTCTTCGCGAGCCACCCCCGCGGGCAGCTCGGGCCTGGGTGTGCCCCCAACCCCTGGGGCCTTGGCAGCCGTGGGCTTCCCCAGGTAGACAGGACCCTCAGCAGGTGGAACACTGGAAGCAGCGGGGAATCTGCTTGGGGCAGGATATCGGTAGAGCCCTGTGGGCCCAAGAGGTATCCGGGGGGCGATCACGGGCATGCGTGTCAAGCTGGTGAGCGGCACGGCCGTGACTCCGCCGGACACGTAAGGCCTGTACATGCCACGGCGCACCATGGGCCGCAGGACCGAGGCGGGCTGGGTGGTTATGGGCAGTGTTGCAGCGATTGGAGTGTTGATGGTTGAGTAGATCATGCCGTCGGCGGCACGCACGGTGGCTGTGGACGGCAGCAGCTGTCTGACTGCCGTTCCCTGGCCCACCGCAGGCCGGTACTGGGCCAGGCTCCCAGGACTTGGGTGGGCCTCCGGGAAGGTGGGGTTCCCAAGGAGTCCGGGTCTGAGGGGAGCCAGACCCTGCGGGGCACTGAGCCCAGGCCCGGGCTGGGGCTGATACTGCATAAGGTCGGGGCCGCTGCCGCCGACGCCGCCGTGCCGCCCTCCGTACTGGTCCATGGAGTTGAGGGCCGCGCACATGCGGCTGATCTCACGGGCGGTGGTGGCACTGTACTGGGCCAGGCTGGCCTCCTGGAAGCCGGCGGCATCTCCCCGCGGGCCGTACCTGTGGTCTGAGTAGATATTCGACACGGAACTGTAGCGCCGCATGGGAAGCGGCTGAGTCAACACGTCTGTGGGATGACGCAGGTCTGTGTAGGAGCCGTACTGCAAGCCCTGCCCCAGGTAGCGTCCGTCCACAAAGCCCAGGCTGTAGGAGTGCTTCAGCGAGCTGAGGTCCACAGCGGAGTCTCGTCCGGGCCCCGGGAAGAGCTGCCCCATCCTGTGCGCGTGGTAGTTGAGGCCCGCCTCGGCCAGATTGGTGTCAGACATGGAGGAGTAGAGCCTGCCGTGGAGGCCCTGGGGGTAGGGCCTCTGCTCCTCATGGGGCCCGGGCCCCGCTACCCCCTGTGCCCGGTAGGGGGACGACTCGGGAGGCTCCGGGTCGCGGGGGGTATAGAAGGGGCCGCCGCTCTGGCCGGGTGGGGGGATGTCGGCCACGCTCTTCTCAGGGGCGCTGGGGGTGGGGTGGAAGGTGCCCGCGCAACTACTGCCAAAGGGAAACTTGTAGACCATGTCGCAGCACGCCATCTGGCTCTCGGGCCTCATCCCGGTGAGGTCAAGGGCGCCTGCGGGCTCCTCGGGGAGCAGTGTGGTCACGGTGCCTGCCGTGCCCTCTCCCACCTGCACCACCACTGTGTGCGGCTTCCTGGCACCGGGCAGAGCGTGTGACCGCAGCTCCGCGGGGGCAGCCCGGTGGGGGTCAGCGCCAGGCTCTGGCACCGGACCTGACTTGAGGCCAACACTCTGGGCAGTGCCCATCTGAGTGATTAAGACGTCCCTTCTGGCCAGAGGTGCTACCTGGTTGGGCAGGTTATACCTGGCAAACTTGGCCTCCCTAGGTCTTGCACGGGGCCCGCCTCGGTATGGGGCCGTCTGGACGGCCTGCTCTACCTGCTTGACTTGGGCCAGACACACGGGGCTGCCCGCACCCTGGCCGAAGTCAAGCCGGCTCTGGAAGGGGTCTCCATAGACCACAGGCTGCTTTTGCTGAGCCACGAGCACAGATGAGGCCATGGTGATGCTCACGGTGGTGGAGGTGCTGAGGAAGGCATGGGTCTGCTCCTGGGCATTGAGGTTGATGACCAAAGGCTGCACAGCAGTTGACTGCCGTCCTGGGATTGGATCCAGGGCAAGCCCATACTTCCTTGCTTCCACGGCGAGAGAGGTCAGATCCATGCCCTGGTCAGTGAGGATGATGGGCGTGGGCTTGACGGCTGTGCGAAGGTCTACCACGGCACTGCCCGGAGGCCTGGGGCCTGGCTCCACCCTGGACGTGCCGGGGACAGAGGAGATCCGGCACAGGGAGATGTTCTCAGCCGGGAGGGCGCCCCAGCCATACACTGCCAAGGGCCCGTCCGCACCAGCGCTGGGTGCCCGGGGGAAGCCAGGTGGCCCAGGTGGCTCTGGGGGCAGCTGGGATGCACTCGGAGGTGTAGTCTGGCTGTAGCCGTGGGCGGTGGGCTGCGTGTCGGTGGGCGAACAGACTGGGGAGGTGGAGGCACTGGCATGTACCATCCTGGTCTGGCTGGAGGCGTCTGATGCCAGAGTGATGACCATAAAGGGGGCCTCCTGAGAGGACTCCTGCCATACCAGGCGAGGTGTGCTGGGTCGGTGTGGCGTTTGTGTGCCCTGAGCCACCATGGGTGCTGGGCTCGGGGCCCCAGGGCTCCGAGGCATGTCGGAGGCGGGGGTCGGGCTTGGCGTCTGGGTAGAGAACTCGGCTGTGGCCCTTGTGCCGAGCTTGCCAGGAGAGAATGTGGGACTCTCTGAGGGAGAAGATGGAGAGAGAGGCGGGCTGGAGCCCGCGAAGTAGGAATACCCCCGGGAGGCCTTGTGGGGGCCGCTCTCCCCATCACTCACGCTCAGGGACTTGTCTCTGACAGCCCGTCCGCTGAGGGCCTGGGGTAGCTCCTCCGTTTGGGACCCATAGTTTGCAGTGGCTGGGCTCTGTCCGTAGCTATGGCCTACTAAAGACGGTGAAGGGCTGCGCTCGGAGCCCGCTGGGGAGGTCGGAGTCATATAACCTCGTGGCAGGCCAGCTGCACAAGGAGCCCCGGCTGTGGTGGCTGGGGCACCAGGGCCCTGGGGGAAGGACACGCCTACCTCCTTGGAGACAGAGCTGGGGGATGCAGGGGAGCTGTGAAGCTTGAGGGGGTCCTGAGGCTCCTTTGCAAAATGCTGAGTCACGCGGACATCAGGAATGACTCGGCCACCACCACTGTCCGAGGGGGTGGAGCCAGAGAAGGACACAGGGGCCGCGAGCTGGGTGGGACTGGTGCCAGGGGTGAGCGGCCCACCGTTTTGCTTCATCGGGTCCATGTATGCACTGTCGGCATTCAGAAACTGCTTCTCCTTCTTCTTGTCCTCTGCAAAGGCCAGGTCCCGGGAGGAGGCCTGCCGCATGCGGGCAATGCTCTGCGACGTCTGCAGGATCTCCTCGTACACGGCTGCCCCCAGGCCGGCCGCCGCGCCCTCAGAGGCAGGCTGCACGGCGCGGCCGTAGTCCTGGTCGGGGGTGTCCTGGTACTCAAAGGTGCCCTGGCTCCGGGGGCCACTGGGCTGGGAAGGGCCGCCCACCACCTGCCCCTGCTGCCGCTGCAGCAGCTCAGCCTTGCGCATCATCTCCTCGTAGGCCTCTTCTGCGCTCTTGAGGGGCCGGCCGGAGCTGGGAGGGGCCGAGCTGCCCGCGGGCGCCTCAGTGGGCGAGTAGAGGGACATGAAGGTGGGCAGGTTGTACTCGCTGCCCGACTTGTAGAGCCGGGTGGGGCCGCCTTCCAGGGCTTCGGCCTCTGAGTCCAGGGAGGGGGAGGGCGAGTACTCGGAGCAAGAGGAGCGATGGAGCTCCTCCATCTCGGCTGCCTGCCTCAGCTCCTCCGTCGGGGAGGCATCCTCGATGGGGGACAGGTTGCTCGGGGGAGTCTTGGAGCGCTCCCGCCGCCGCTGGGCCCGCAGCTCCTCCTTGTCCCGCCGGGTCTTGCGGGCCGTGCTGCGGATGCGCTGCTGCTCCACCTCCCGCATCTTCTCCTGCTCCCGCAGCAGCTCCTCCTCCTCCCGCAGCTCCTCCTCCTCCGAGGAGTCCTCGATGGTGGGCAGCAGGGGCCCGTGGGAGCGGTGCCGGGCCTTGCGCTGCTGCTTCGCTTCCTCCAGCCGCTGCCGGCGGCTGGGGCTGCTGTCGCTGTCCTCCTCCAGCGAGGACAGGGAGGTGGGAGAGGTGCCCGAAGTGTAGCTGGGCGTGGAGGCCGGCAGCGTGGAGGAGTGCTCCCCGCGGGAGCGGTCCTCGGGCGAGCCCGTCAGGCTCTCCATCTCCAGCTCGGGCTCCCGCTCCAGGCCGGGGTCGGGGCCCTGGCCCAGGTCCAGCTCGTGGCCGTAGCTGCCCGTGCTGTTGAGCTCGATGGTCTTGAAGCGGCGCAGCCCCCCCTGCAGGGCCCCAGTGCCGTCGCCGGCCTCCGCCGGGCCTCCCTCAGACAGCAGCTCCTCGTAGCCCGTGGTGGCGTTGTGCGGCAGCCGTCTCTTGGGCGGAGCCGCCGGGTCTTGGCCAGGCTCGGGCCGGGGCCTGGGGCCGCCCTTCTGGGCGCCATGTTTGGCCAGGCCAGGCCCAGAGGGGGCGGCGTCTTCCTCTTCCAGGTTGTCTTCCTCCGCGCTCATCTCCAGGATCTGCCGGCGCATGAACTCCTCGTCAGTCAGTTCTGCTGCGCGGGCTGGGGGCTGCGGGGGGAGAGGAGACAAGCCGCCCTCACTGCTGTCCTCCACGTAGTCGTGTCTTAGCTGGCTGCCAAAGTCGTCTGAGGACTCGGCTGTGTCTGGCTGCTCCCTCTGGTGCCCCCACTCCAGGGAGTCTTCCTCTTCCTCCAGGATATCCTCCAGCTCCTCATCCGAGTCGTAGGCCTCCGGCATGATGGACAAGGAGCGGGGCCTCCGCTTCTGCTCATCACCGCTGCTCCTGGGCGGCTTGCTCGGCTCGCCCCGCGGGGCTGGGCCCTGGGCCTCCGGTGAGGGCCGCATGCTGCTGCCCACCTTGTGGAGCTCGGAGGGGCTGGGTGGGTGAGGCCCCGTCACCCCTGCGCTGTCCAGCTGCTCCACCTCCTGCTGTACGACGCCTGTGATCTCGCTCTGGGAGCTGGAGACCCCATCGGAGGAGTAGCCTGTGTCACTGAGGCTCTGTGGGCTCCGAGACAGGTCCTGAGAGTACGGCTTGCCCGCCAGCTCCTGCAGCAGAGTGAGAAGCACACCCTTGACTCGCTGTGGGCAGACAACTCGCCAGGGAAGCCTGGCCCTCTCTGTCCACCCCAGGGCCCTGAGGAAGGGGCCTTCCACCTCCCCGGGGACTGTGGCCACCATCCTCCATTTCTCTGGCCTTGGGAACCCCAAGGAGTTGTTGGTTTTCAAAGAGAAACCTTACGAGGTTGAATGGTAGCAAAGCCCACCGGAGCATTCAGTCATGTGCCAGACAGGACCAGCCTAGAACTCACAGGCTCTAGGCCCACGAGGGCCTCATCCAGGCATCCCTTACCGCCTCCGTGGCCCCAAGGGGCCTGCCCCAGGGACCCCATCCCAGGGAAACAAGCCCTTCCCTAGACCATCCCACCTGAGAGCCAGGGTCCCCGGGAAGTGAGGGGGACTGACCTCCGATTCCGCACCCTTGGGGGCTTCTGGAACGGCCTTGACGACAGGGGTGGCAGGTTCGCTCCTCTGGGGCCCTGTCTTTCCTTTGGGAGTCCCAGGGGGCAGGGTAGTCTCTGGAGGTGGTTTCGGCCCAGGCTCGGCTTTAGCTGGGATTCCTGTCTTCTTTTCCTGGGCACCGCTCAGGGTCCTGCTGGGTTCAGAAGCCCTGACGGGCTTGGCCTGGGGACTGGCCTTGGTGGGCAGGGGACTGGCCTTGGCAGGCGGGGGGCCTGATGGCTGGCCTGGCCCCTGTGGCCCTTTCTGTTTTGGGGGCGCTGCTCCAGTCGCCCGGAGAGGGGCCCCTGCGGGGGGCTGTTGGGAGGCGGGCAGCGGCATGGGGGTCGGCTCTCCCAAGCTGCCCTCTAGCAGCCGCTTTGTTTGGCAGTTCAGACAGAGCCACTCGGTTTTCTGCAAGGAAATGGGAAAGGAGGGGGTTGATGAAAATCATAAAGACCCTTAAGTACTCAAAGAATGTTTCCATGACTATTTCTGTAACAGTAAGCAAGAGAACATCTTCTAAAGCATGACACCCAAGGCACAAGGAGGAAAAGACCCCATAGGACAGACCTCCCCATCCTTCAGAGTTCAAATGATAAACTAAGAAGAGGGATCCCTTCCTCACCCCGTAGAGAGCTTTTTCATCTGGCCAGAAAAGGAGACCGGCCGGGGAGGGGAGGCTAGAGGCAGCACATGAGTCTGGGGATGAAGGAGAGCCCGTGGCAAGTCCCAGTCCAGAGCCCCTGCAGGCTAGGAGTGGCCCCAGACCCCATCCTTCCCCACACCCTTCCCACGTAAGGGCTGCAGACTCCTGGGGCCAGGGGAGGCTGCCGGGAAGAAGCCCTCTGCCCACATCCCCAGCCTAAGTCTCCCTGTCCAAGGTCAGCAAAGAGCCTCAAGCGGAAGCCTCCTCCCGCCCTCAGGGCTCAGGGCTATTCCTCCGGCAGCGGTGGGCTGCAGACGCAGGACAAAGACCGACACCGAGGCTGCTGGCAGGAAGCGTTCTTGGAGTCCACAGCCCCAAATCGGCCATCCAAGTGTGACACGGATGTGAGTGGTGAAGTTGCTAGAACGCCAGAAACCCAGTCTGATCGCCCCACTCCAGCTGTCTGCACAGGGGTGAGGTCTGAGCATCCCAGGCCTTAAGGGGGTGATTGCTGCAGCCGGTCAGAAGCTCATGGGGCATGTCTCCCAAAAACTTCCTCCAGAGTCAGGACCCCTCCTGTGTAAGACCGGAGGCCCTGTCATGGCCCAGAGGGGGTGAGGTTGGAAAGGGGGCAGCCACACATCCATGCCTGCTCTCACCCCAGGGGGGCGGGGAGGGGGGCAGAGGCTTGGAGGCTCTGAACTTCCTGCTGCTGCTCATCCCAGGTGCCCAGACGCTTAGGCTCTCACCAGCAGCTTGGCCACTAGGCTGGGCCATTAAGGGGAACCACAACACACAGAACTACGGGACCACAGAGCCAGGAGGCAGGGCAGGGAGGCGGCCCGCGGCCCTTGCCAGCCCAGAGTGGGGAGGCAGCCTCGGCAGCCTGACCTCGCACACTGCCCCGAGCCCACGCCAGACCCTAGCCCAGCTGGCGGGCCGTTGGAAGCACGGTTTCCCCACAGTGCCTGCCCTCAGTCTGGCACCCTCAGGCCGCTGTGGCAGAGGCCATGTCAGTCATTCTGGCTTCCTGCCCACAGCGCTACATACCACATCTCCGGCCTGGGCCCCAGCAGAGGACAGGCCACGCAGGTGGCGGGCCCCTGGTGTGTGTTGAGCCATGGGCCTGCTCCACAGGCTTGTTACTCTGGGCCTTGAGATCGTTCCCTGAGATTGGAGCTGTGACTCTGCCCTGAGGCCCCACCCCATGCACAGGTCCTGAGCAGAGGGACTCAGCAATGGAGGGTGACCCTTCACAAGTCCTACAGGGCCTGGCCTTCACCCCACTACTGACCCCTGTGCACCTTATCTGATCCTCTGTGTACCCCTGACACAAACCCTAGGAAGCAGTGGGTGCTGGCTACTTGCTGGGTGTTGACCTCGCTTGGCTTGGTCACCCCTAAAGGTGACTGGGGAGAATGCCAGACAGGCTGAGCTCAGGCCCCGAGAGAGACGGGGTATGGAAGGGCACAGAGCCTGAGCCCGAAATCCTGCCTGCGTGCCTCTGACATCAGCTGGGGACACAGTGGAAATCCCCCCGGTCAGAGACTGTGAGAGGACAGAGACCCTGGTGAGGTAAGAGAGGTATGGGCAGAGGCCAAGAGAATTCTGGAAAGGAGAAAAGCCCCAGGATCAGCGAGGCGGGGTTAGGATCTGGGCCCAGACCAGGGGGAGAGGGGGCTGGCCTGTGGCAACATTGCCCTGATTCCATGCTGGGTCCCTGCACACGGCCATTCCAGGCTAGGCCTCTTGAGGGTGTGTCCTCTGCCCCAGCTCACCCTGGTGGCTTTCCAAACCTCTGCTCCCTATTGGCCTGCAGACCCCACCCCAGACACAACAGTCCCTAGTGGAGCAAAGGCACCTTGGAAGGATGGTCTGAGAGGAGACAGACCCCATGCCAGCAGCTCAGGGCCAGCGCCCGGCGCAGCCTGCTCACCAAAGCCCAGAGGCCCAGGCCTCAGCAGAGCACGACCCTTGTGGTCACACGCTCCCCACACGCCACTCATGGAGGCCGCCGGGCTGCAGGAGGGGCCGCCCGGTTGGCTGTATTGCTCCTGGCTCTGCCGTAGCGAGCGGCCGGGAAGGAAGGGAAGGCAGGCAGGGGGAGGCGTGGGAGGTAAGGGCTAAAAATAAACACCTGACCCGGCTGCCGGAGGCCCTGCCCCTGCTCCCTGGGTGCAGAGCGCTGGGGACCGGAGGTGCCCGAGGAGCCCTGGCACTGGGGAACGGGGTTGGGGCGGGAGACGGGCCACGGGGAGGCTCGGGGTTGGAACAGAGGTCCTGATCTCTTTTCCCACTGGCTCTCATCTCTGCCCGCCCCACTCCGCCCTATCCGGTCATTCCATTATTCCACTCCTTCATTTGTTCATTCACCCTCCTCTTTAGGGTTTATTCCCTCAATCATTCATTCACTTGCACACCCGCTCCTATACTCTTCTGCCCCAGAGCCAGCCAGCCCCAGCCTTCAGGGAGCTGCTGCCTGCTTCCCCTTTGCCTATCACCCTTGACAAGTGGGCAGGGGATGACCTGGGACCTGGGGATGGACAGCGGGAGGCTTGATGGCCACTTCCGCTCTGTCTCCCTCTGCCCAGTTCCTTTTCTGGGGGCAGGAAGGTAGCCCCCAGGGCAATCACCACCTCATGGTGGGAGGTGAGGTCCGGGTGAGGGAGGGGAAGAGAGTTGTCTGAGGGTCGGTAGCGCACCCCACAGGCCGACAAGCCCTGCTGCCTTCCAGGACCACTGGCTACTGTGCCTCAAGGGCCAAGGTTCCCCGATGAGGCTGCAACAGACGTTGGGCCCCCTCCCTGCACCGCCGGCCATGGTCTGGATGACCCCACCGAACACAATCTCTGCATATGCGGGGCTAGCCTGTGTCAGCCCGATTATGGTGACACCGGCCTGACCAACACCCCACAGCCAGCTGCCGGGCCCAACACATCCCCGCCCGTCTCACTGCCGGACAACGGGCAGCAGTGAGAAACCCAGAGAAGGGGTGCCCAAACGTAAAGAGGCGGAGCCCCAGCCACCGGGCTATGGGCATGACCGTTCCGTTCTCCTGATGATGCGACCCCGCCCCTCCCTGTCCCCGGACACGCTTAAGCTTCTCCTTTCTGGGCCTCTCCTCCGAGAAGAGGAATCCTCCCTGACATCCCCAAAGGGCGCCTTTCTGGTGGGGCTGTGCTCTCCTTGTGTCCATGCCCCTTGGGGCCTCCCCCATGAAGCTAGGGTCTTGCACTGGCCACAGGACTAATTCACACGCAGAGGGTTGGGGCCCCATGGGGACTCCTTCTTCCCTGCACGGAGACTCTCTGTCAGCACACTCCGGGTCCAATTTCCTGACTACGTGTCGGACTTGCCTAAGTATCTGAAGTATGACATCTCCGCTGGTTCTCCCAGAAACTTCCATTCCGCACGGAAGAGACGGGGCTGCCTGAGATCACGATCCCCGGAGGCAGCTGCTGGCCTCTCACCTCATGCCCTCGCCTCTCCCCTGCCTCAGATGAGCCCAGGCCAGCCCTGCCTGCCACAGGCGCCAGGCCCTTTGCCCAGGGAGGCCCAGCTTCTCAAGGGCATGGCTGGAATTCTGGCAATTATAATAAGATCAGAAACCAGCGGTGGTACTATAACATTTCCAATTCCACTAATTTCTTCACAAACTCTATTTTTAACTGAAAGCCAATTAAAAATTAAGCCAGAGGGTACTATTATCCTTGAGAAAGATAAATAGGTAAAAAATTTGGAATCAACAACTCTTAATTATGAAATGACTCACTAAATAGCACTATGGTTATTTTTTTCCCCCCAGAGGAAATTTCAGAGGGAAAAGGGATCTAGTTCTACTGTTTCCTTCATTGTGTGCTCTGGACTCCCTGTCTAGAAAGAAGGTAAAAAGGTTTACTTCTCTGAGATGTTGAAGAAAATTCCCAACCCGACAGCCTTGGCTCTGGTCTCCAGCAGAGCTGGTCTAACAGGCTAGTGGGGAGCTTCCCTGGTCCATCCCTCCCTCTAGCCCCCAGCCTCCGTGCAGACATGGGTCCCTCTGCCTACCCTGACCTGCCCCTGTTGGCTGGCCAGGCCGCCTCACGCCCAAGGCTCGATGTGTCCAGGACACCAGCCGAGAAATCAGGAGCCTCAAACCAAAAACACATAAAGTAGGTCACAGGGAGGCACGCAACTTCTCCGAATGTCAAGTGGCCATTTGCCGAGGGGAGATCAAAGACGGCCCGTGGCCTGGTTACAGTGAAGAAAAGCAACAATGCTCGTGGGAACCACGGGAAGGAGGCATCGTGGCTGCCCACCCACACGTTCCCCAGGAGGCCCCTGAAGAGCAGCATTAACAAGCAAGGCCACGGGGCGCCCGGGCGGCTCAGGCAGTAGAGCGTCCGACTCTTGGTCTCAGTTCAAGTCATGATCTCGGGGTCGTGAGTTTAAGCCCTCCGTTGGGCTCCATGCTGGGCATGGAGCCTTACTAAACAAAAAGAAAAAGAAAAGGAAAAAAAAAAAAAAAGGAAGAAGACCAAGCAGAGCCATGAGGAGAAAGGAGTCAAGAGAAGCGGGGCTACCCTAACTGCTGTTAGGAGCAAGAGGCAAGGAAGCAGCAGCCTGGGGGTGGGGAAAAGCTAGGACCAGGACCCCCAGCGGCTCCACTGTCAGGTCCACGGAACCCATCAGATGCTGCGGCGGCAAGGGTGGTTCTGGCCAAGAAGGGGGCGGTGGCGCAGGACGTTGAGACAGCAGGACATGCAGGACAATTTCCCTCCACATCTCGGAGCTGTGAAACCTTTTTCCTTCTCTCTAGACAGGAAGCCCAGAGCACACAACAAAGGAAGCAGTAGAACTAGATCCCATTCCCCTTGGAAATTTCCTCTGGAAAAATAACCTGGTGCAGGGGGCGACGCCAGCTATCAACGAGAAGCTGCAGAGTCCGGGAAGGGGACCTGAGCAGCTGGTGAGAGCCTCCGACCAGAAGCCCCGAGCTCACCCGGAGTCAGCCTGTGACCAAGACACGTCCGCGAGGAATCAGCCCTTTCCTGGCCTGGCCCGGGGGCTGCTGAAAGGAGCCGGCGGGAACGCTCACGCTCCTGGGCAGAGACTGTTCTCCCCTCTCCTCTGTGCGCATCCTGCTGAATGAGGGCATGTGGGCTGGGATGTCTCTCTAGGACACCGGGCCAGCTCCGCTGTCCAACAGGACTCACGGTCCCTTAGCGCCGGGGCACCCCACTCAGGTGGCAGTGGGTGTGTGCCTGGTGGTCTCTGGGCGGGAGCTCTTCTCGCTCTGGTAGCCCCGGGTGCCTCCTCCCCACCCCAGCCTGCTAGGCCAGCTGTCCTCCAGTGAGCCACTGGATCTAGGGCTTAAGGGGTGGCGGTATGGGGCCCGAGAGCCACATGGTCATCATCTGAGGAGGTCACTTGTCTACCTTAGAGCTGCCTCTTTCTGCATGTTGGAAAACACGGCCTCTGTGACAGCCAAAGCGATCTTCCCTATCACAGTGGGCTGCTCCAGTGGAGACCTGACCCACGGCAAATCTGAACAAGGTGCCAAGGCACCCCTGCCCCACCCCTGCCCCACAGACCATGCATGGCTCGGCCTGGGAGCCCCAAGGGCTCAGGTGGCTGCCCACGCCCAGGAGGAGGGGCTCTGGCTTGACCATCTCCTGAGGGGACACAGCTGAGGACACGGCCACCTGTCAAGAGGAGCCAATCGCTCCTCTTGCCCCGTAGGGCACTCCATGGAATGGCATATGCAAGCTAAGCCCAAAGCAGGCAAGGTAGGGTTGACGTGGAGGACCCCGGGCAGGGCTGAGTGAGTGAGGCGAGGAGGAGAAGCAGCCCCCAGGTCCAGGCTCGTCCAGCTCTGCCCAGGAACCTCTGCACCTTCTGAGCCAGCCAGGCTGGGCTGGAAGCTTTGAGAGAACACCGGGCCTCCTGTTCTTGTCACAAAATCCAGCTCTGCACAGAGCCCAGAGGCCTTCCCGGGACCGAGGGCTGCAGGGAGACAGGCCCCAACCCCGGAACTCCCTCAAACTTCCCTACGGGTAAGCAGGACGTCTCTGAGCATCCCCACAAGCAGCCTCAGGGAGAGCCAGGCCCAGCCAAAGGAAAGTATGTGGCCCAAAGACGATGGCTTTGACAAGCGGGCATCAACATCCAGGACCTCAGAAGAGGGGATGGAGGGAGGACCCTCCCTGGCTGGGCGGGAGCCCAGGCGACGGGGCACAGCCCTCTGCCTAACAGCCCTTCAACCCCCTGTATGGGTCACAGACTGAGGGCGGGATGGGACCTCAGACTCTTCCTACCTGAGCAGGGGAAATTAGCATCTTTCATCAGGCTAAGCCTAAGAGAGCTGGGAATGGGGCGGCCAGTTCAGGGCCTCCCAAGCCTGGTGACCCCTGGGACAGGCCCCAGGGCATCGGCCAGCCGGTCAGAGGCAGCAGGCACCATTCCTCCGTCCACTGCGCCAGTTTTCTGAGTGGAACAAGCCCGGGGCAGGGACAGAAAAGGGAGCACAGCCCCCCTGTGGCCATGTTGGGACAGCCCTGCAGTGGCTGAAGACCCGGTTCTCTGCGACCCTCTCTGGCCCCCAGGCCTCCCGAGCCCCCCATCGCCCCGGGTCCTGGCCCCTCACCGAGGCCAAGGGCACACGCTTGGTCCTGCTCTCTTACCTCTACCAGGTGGGGCGTTGGGTTGAAGCCACACAGGTTGCACACCTGGAGCTTGCAGGTGGTACAGGTGTTGTAGTTGGCGGGGCCCTTAGTGCCCACGTTGAGCTCAGCTTGGCACAGTGGGCAGGTGGCCCTTTCCTTCGGCGTGGTCTTTGGCTTGGCCGTAGCCTTGGCCGTGGCCTGGTGTTCCGCTTTGCCATGCTTTGGACTGGTTGTTCCCCCAGTTCTTGCCAGGGCTGCAGGCCCCGCTCCAGGACCTGTTCGAGCTCCAGGCTCGGTTTTGGCTCCAGGCGCTGGCCCGGGCCCAGGCCCTGAGCCCGGGGGTCTCGGGCCAGCCTCCTTGCTGGCATCACTGAAGATGATCTTGGGTGGCCCTTTGCTGGGGGCAGCCTGGCCCTGGGGCTCCGCCTCAGGCTGCACGGACATGAGGGTACTTGCCTGGGTTAGCAGGGACGCACCGAGGCCAAAGAGCTTCCCAGTGAGGCCCTCCTGGGTCTGCTCAGCAGCACCAGGCCCCGAGGGCACTGTGGTGGCACTTTTGGCCAGGGCCTCTCCTGCCGGTGGCCTGGGCTCCGCTGTGGAAGGCTTGACGGGGAGAGGGGCCTGAGGGGACGGCCTCCCCACCTCCGGAGGGGCAGCGGCTTGGGCAGGCCCCGGCACTGAGGTGGCCCTGGCTGTCTCAGCCTGGCGGGGGCCAGGCTGCGGTCCCCCTGGGCCCTGCGACCTCTCTTGCTCCGGCTTCCCCAGGGGCTGTTTGGCTGGGGACTGGGCAGGAGACAGGGCTGGGGAGTGCAGCTGCTGCTGGCTCTTGGAGCGAGGCGCCGTGGTCATGTCCATCCCCAGAGCCCGCTGCATCTGGCAGTTCAGACAGAGCCACTCCTTCACCTGAGGAGGAAGCATCGTGGTCAACAGGGTAGTCAGGACCGGGGGAACCCGTAGCTTAGGTCACCGCAGGCCCCACAGCAGGCAGGGCCAGCTCCGAGCACAGGCAGGGGCAGCGAGGGCCGCTCAGATGTTTCTGGGCCAAAGGGTCCGGCTCCCACCCCTGGGAGCTGCCATGTGTCTAGAGCAGAGCAGGGGCAGTCCCACTGCTCCCCACCCCCCAACCGCCAATCTGGTGCCTGCCGGACCCTCTTGCGCCGGGGTCTCCCCCGCTGCCCGCGGCTGTACCTCGGATCCCGGCACGTCATTCCATCCCCACACCCGCACACCCCCACCAATGATCCCCAAAGCCTCCGACTGGTCCCTCTCCATCCCCTGCTGCCCCCTTTGGGCCATTTCCACACAGCAGCCGGCCTGATCTCTTAAAACATAAACCAGGACGGAGAGGATGGCCTTAATACAGTGCCCGGTAGACAATCGATGTTCAATTAAAAACTTGCAGAATGAAAAGCGAAATGAAGAGTAACGGGAGGGAGAGGGAGGCACAGAAAATAAAAAGAAACCACGTCCCCTGTCCTGGAGGAGCCTGGAGCCTAGCAGAAGGCACAAGGCGGATGTGAACAATCTGGAAAGCAAAGTAATGCCATGTCGGTGATGATGTAAGTAGAATGAAAAAGACTTTTTTTTATTCTTAAGCTAGACACATTTTTTAAGAAAATGGGATAATGCTATTTCTGCAACGGACACGGACTTTCCTCTCTGCAGCCACGCCTCCCCGAGTAAAGTGAGTGTGAGACTCGGCTTGGGCCGATCACCGGTTTCAGCAAGGGCAGCAGGCCTGCACGTGTGACCCTATAACCAGGCCTGATTCATGTTATTTCTCACAGTTTTCTCTGCCCCCAGGGTTGGCTAGCTGCAGAGGCCTCAGGTCTCCCCCTCAGGGCCCTCTCTGGCCACACAATCTAACATGCCACCCAGGCACGCCCTGTAGCTAATCGCCCAGTTTATTTTGATCACAGTGCTCGTTCTTTCCTGGAGTATCTACCGCTATGTCTCTTTGGGTAGTCTCCTGTCTCCCCACCCAGCTCGTGAGCTCTCGCCAAGGTGCTCTCAGGATGGTGCATGCTGTGTGGCACGGAGCTGGGATTAATCCCAACAACCTATTAATAGGGGGCACGGTTCCCATGAGGCTGAAGCTGTGAGATTGGAGATTCAAGGCCCCACTGAGGAGGCTCCTCCTTTTCAACGGGACCTGAGGCTGGAGGCCAAGGCTGCTCCCTCTTCAGCTTCTTGCCAGAGCCTTTGAAAGCACCATGGGGGCTCAGTCACCACGGAAAGGTCCCATCCGGTTCCTGACAGCCACTTCTGTCCAGCCTCAGGGGTGCCTGCGGTCCTGCTGCTTCGGCTGACTTGGCAGCCGGGGAGCCCGGACTTGGCTGGCTTGCCCCCCAGTGCAAGAGCGGCCATGGAGGTGGGGAAAACACTGCGGTCCGGCGAGCACTCCCTCGTGCCCAGCCCCACACACGGCCTGTTCACAGGCAGCCTTGCCTTTGGTCTTCACCGTAGAGAAAATCAAGGTCTGATACAATTTAACCACACACTCTTGTGGCTAACCAGCTAGGAAGAGGTGCTGTGGGTGAGCCCAGCCTGGCCAGCCTGGCCCCAGTTTCTGAGCTGCCGCCTGGTGCCTTCGGCCTTCCTGCCTCTTCCAAAGGCCAGCAGCCTCAGGCAGGTCAAGTCGCGGGGCTAGAAGTCCCCTCTGCAAAACACTGGCCGAGCCCTCCAAGACCAAGCCCAGTTCCAGAAACCCTAAGAAGAATGATGCCTGAGAAACTGGGATATGAAGCCATCCCCCCAGCTGGGAACTGTCAACTCACCCAGATGTGTTTGGAGACCCAAGGCAGCTGTGTCTACATCTGGACAGAGAACGCCTCAGAAGAAACAGTCTGCGTCCCTGGGACTCAGTCCTAAGACCCCTTTAGAAAGGTCCCTCCTGGCTAGGGAGGGCTCACTCCCATCAAAGTGGGCGCTCCCAGGGGCAAGCTGTTTCCGCTCACCCTCAGGGAGGCTTGGAGGGGAATACCCTCCCCAGGGGAGGCCCAGGGCCTGGCCCAGGGCAGCAGCCACAGACTTGGGGTGCCCAGGCACCCCCCAGGCTCTGTGACTCCTCGCATGCACCTGCAGGCCACAGCTCACCCCGGGACTTTCTGAGAAGAGGGATCTGGGAGGTAAAGCTCCTTATCCTGGGACTTCAGAGTGACCCTCCTTCAGGTCCTGCACAGGGTTGAATGAGGGCATGGGCTGAAACTCCTGCACTCACCACCAGAACCTTCCCTTACCCAGCCTCCGTCACCCAGGCTGTCACAGGCACTCACCTAAAATAGAACCTCTCCAAGAAACAGCTAAAACGCCCCTCGGTGACTCATAGCCCAGATGGGCACAGCTATTTCTATCCAGCCTCTTCTAGACGAGGAGGAACCTGGACCACACCCTCTCCGGGACCCACCCAGGCTCAGGCCGGGGGCCCAGGGTGACAGGCCCCGCACGGCCCCGCAGGAAAGCTCTCCCGGGGAGGACGCTGGGAGAGGAGCTCTCTGAACCCAGCAAGACCTCCCTTGGCCTCCCTCACAGATCATCAGGAGCTGGATCTGAGGAGCTCAGCCGAGGCGTCTTCCTCCCCGCACCCCCAGCCCACTTGCCCACCTAGGCTAGGCATACACGGCCAGGCCTGTGGCAGGCTCTCAGCCCTGGGACCAGCAACAGTGAGCGCCTTTCTCATCTGTCCAGTGTCAGTGGCCCCTCGGCACGCTCCCATCCAGCTGCCCACCAGAATCACAGTGAAGGGCCTTCTACCAGCGTGACAGGAAATCTCTCTTAGAGTCCTGCTGTCTAGTCCCTCCAGGAGCCTGACCTGGCAGGGCCAGGAGATGAGCAGGCCATCCGCCACAGAACTCGTGTCCCAAGAGCCAGAAGTAAGCCAAGAGGACTTCCCGGGGCTACACTGAGGTGAATGGCTCTGCCAGACGCTAGCTCTGACAGGCTGACCCTTCTTGCCAGCAAGGAAGCCCATCCTGCCACCTCAGAAGCAGGGACACCCGCGCACCCCAACCCGCCCAGGGCCTGAGCAGCAGTAGGGAGGGGAAGGCTCAGTGTGGTGTGCAGGCCACAAGCTGCTTTGGAAGTGGGAAAAGCAGAAGCTACGGGAAAGTGACTTCCCACGGAGAGCCGCTGCCTGCCCAGCCAGCAGCCTGCTGGGGATTCAGAAAGACAGGGCCTCGTGGGCTCTGGCTCTGAAGGGACTTTCATCCGAGAAGAGCCTTTCTCAGCCGCTCCCCCACTCGGAGTGGTCAGTGGATGGAAGGGCGGCTAAGGTGGCGTGGCCCGCCCAGGATCCAGAGGCCTGGGGACCAGGCCGGGGGCTCTGTGAACCACACGTTGAAGGAGCAGCCAACCCCGATCTATCTGCACTGGCTGCTCCCCACTGTTCCCCGCACTGGGCTCTGGGGCAGAGAGGGGAATGGGGCCCTCTGGGGGAGGGGCTTCTACATCTCCCCTCCTGCCTCCTCACCAGCAAGGAAGAAGGAGGGCTGCAGACATCCCTTAGCCTGCCTTCCTGCAGAGAGCGGTGCCTTGCCTCTGAGGCCCAGCCCTCCCCGGGAGAGAGGGCATTCGGGGGTCAGATCGGTCTG
>CM053603.1:13482020-13493383 GCA_028646535.1 Procyon lotor | reverse complement strand
GGAAGCCTGCTTCTCCCGCTACCATTCCCTCTGCTTGTGTTCCCTCTCTTGCTGTGTTTCTCTCTGTCAAATAAATAAAATCTTAAAAAAAAAAAAAAATTGGCCATTTGACCAGTTTAAATGGTGTACAATTCAGTGGCATTCATTACATTCATAACGTTGTACAACCATCACCGTTATCAAATTTCAAAGAGTGTTTTGGGTTTTGAGTGTTTGGTTTTTTTTTAAGATTTATTTATTGATTTGGGAGAGAACGCGTGTGCACGCACGCGCAGGAGGAGGAACAGAAGGAGAGAAGCAGACCCCCCGCTGAGCAGGGAGCCTGATCCGGGGCTTGATCCAGGACCCTGAGATCACAACCTGAGCCTCAAACAAGAGTCAGACACTCATCTGACTGAGCTACCCAGGTGCCCCCAAAGAGGTGTTTTTAAATGCACATCTGACCTTCCCACTACCACTTCCCGATGCCCTTGAAATCCCACCTACAGACCCAGCAGGATCCGTACGCCCTCTGCTCCTGCTCATGGCCCCCCAGCCAGCCCAGCCCTGCCTTGCTCGGGGCTCTCACACAGACCATGCACCGCCCCTCAGGCCTCCCCGGGCCCCAGCTTTCCTCAACCCAGCTTCAGTCTAATGTCCTCTCCTCGTAGAAGCCCCCCACCCAAGGGTCTCGTTGCAGCATCCCAGCAAGCCCCTCCCGCCCCCTGGCCTCCCTCTGGTCCTTCTCAGAGCTGACCGTCAGGTGTTGGCCCTGTGTTTGCTCCGGCGGTTACCGGAAGGGCTGCCTCTCCCTCCGGCCTACAGGCTCTACCGAGCTAAGCACCACAGCGGCTTCAGTCCTGCCTGATTCTCCAGTGTCAAGGATAGGTCCCAGCTTCGCATAAGGACCCCACAGCCTTTGCAGGGGAAGGAAAGGATGAGAAGGGAGAGGGCCCCCTGCTGACGCTGGATCCAGGCCTGCCCCAGGTTACCAGCAGCTGGTGACTTCCCAGGCTCTCCTGCCTCCCTGCCCCTTCCTGCCTCTGGCTTTCTCCACCACCTCCCTTTCCTGCCTCTCCCCGCTGCTCCTTCTCCCTGTTCCCACTTGATTTTTTTTCTATCCTTTTTACTCAATTCTCGTCCCATTCTGTTTCTTTTGCCCACATGTATAAATGCAGGTGTTTCAGGAATAAAATCTTAGGTTTCTGCTCTGAATTACTTGCACATTCGTTCTTAGATAACTGTACCTACGGCCCCCTTTGCCACTAGAAGCTGGAGTTGTGTTGCGTGCCCAACAGCCCCAGCTGGGAAAGAGCTGCCACGCCCGCAGAGCTGTCTCTCCCGAGTGTGCCCAGCGATGCTGGTGTCTGTCCTGCCGTGATCCAGGCAGGCAAGTCGAGTGCCCTGTGTCCTGGGAGCAGGGACCGGCAGCAGGGCTGGCCATCCAGGACTGACCGAAGCTTGGCGGGCATTTCCCTATTGACCTGGAGACTTGTTTCTTCGAGGCAAATGGCCCAAGGACCAGACATACTGTGGGAGAAAGGCTTCCCAAAGGGCCTGCCACCTGGAGACCCACTTCCTCTGGGTGTGGAGGTGGAGAAGGGAAGGCTGGGCACGTGTGCAGACATCACCTCCTCCCGGGCCCAGGAAGGGGGAGGACACCTTTGCCTCTCCTCAGCCCACTGCTGATCCGTGTCCTCCTAACACCCCCTCCGCATCCCCTACTGGGCCGCGAGGCAGCGTGGCCAGGAAGGAGCAGAGGGAAGGGGGCAAGGCTGGTGGCTGCAGCGGAGGGATCTGTGCGGCACTCACAGCACCTCCCCCGGGCCATCTGGTGCCCTGGCCCTTGCGGGAAAGGAGTGGGCTGCAGGCAATAGCGGAAAGGCTTATGGCCATTGCTTCATCTCCCACCTTCTCTACACCGCCCACCGTGGGCAAGCGCTTCACCCCAAGGCTTGCCCGTGGAGTGGGAATAAAGGGGGTTGCTCAATGGACTAATATATCCTTGGTTTGTCTCGGCAAAGTCCAGACCTTGGAACAGGCGGAGAAAGGCCATGATCATTCTTCTCTAGTTTGTTAGACTAGAGCAAGGGAGGCAAGAGGCAGATGCGCTCAGATGGGCTGCCTGAACCTGGAAGGCTAGGGATGGGGCACAGGATGGGCCTCCCAGGTGCGGGCTACTGGCTGGAGGTGGTGCTCCGGGACCATTCTGCCAGTCAGATCCGGAAGCACAGGCAGGCCACCAGCCCTGAGTCTGCACGGCCCTCGCTCCTGTGACGCTGTTCCTTGGGTGAGGCCCGACTCCTGTCTGGAGGGATTCCAGGCCGGATGTGCTGCCGGGCTGCTGTGAGAGGGGCAGGGAGGCCCCCGAGAGGACTGGCAGATCCGGGCTGCCCCTGGCCACTGCTCATCTTCCCCAGCAGCTCGCTCCCACCCCCACTGCGCCCCCAAACCTCACCCCCCCAATTTCACCCAGCAGGCTCACCACCGTGCCTTAGCTCCTCTCCCCAGCTATCAGGAGAGAGCCTGACTTGTGCAGTAAGCGCCTCCCTTCTGGAGGAGAAAGGGGTGGCAGGCCTGAGCAGGCATGAGCATCAGCAAAGCCACCAGACCTGGTCCCTGGCCTCCTGCTTCTCTTTTGGAGAAATCAGACATTTGGGAAGTTCAGGTACTTTTCTAAGGACCCATACCCAGAGAGAGAGGAGAACAATCTTCCTGCCTTTTCCCCACCGCTGGGCACGGAATGGGCTCCCACGCTAACGCCTCTGGCCTCCTGCTCAGCGTATCCTCACAGGGAGGGCTTCTTAAGGGTGATGAGAGCTGTTCAGCTGCCACAAGGAAACCCCCGGTCTTCTGCCACGATTTCAAACGTGTTAAATTATTCATCTGCCCTGAGCACCAGGACCCCAGAACTCCGAAAGAAATGGCCTCACCATGGACAGTGGCTGAGAGGGCCCTCCCTGCTCTGAACTATCCCCAACCTGAGCAAAAGCGGACCGTGGACGGGGAAGACGGTGCGAGAGCGCCTGAGGGAAAGCCGGAGAGCCAGCTACTGACTCTGGGTCCCCGGCTCTATTGCTCCAAACGACCCCGAAGCAGCCAAGACTTCCCAAGACTTAGTCCCTGGTCTATAAACAGAGAGCGCTCTGAGCTCCTTCCCTGACTCGCACGCAGTCTCCAGGCGCTCCAGGCCTCAGAAGCCCAGCAAAGGACGCGGGCGGGCGTCCTCTGAAAGGATCGCAGGCGGGAGGGCCCCATGGGGGCCTGGGCAGAACGGCAGGTGCCGCATCTGTGGGCGTAGTACCCGCCCGGTGGCCTGGGAATGGACAGGAGAAGCCCGGGCCCGCTGGCCAGGAGAGGGGTGGTTCCACATCACAGCCGCGGCTCTGGCCAAATGGGTTGAACAGTTCTACCTGTGAGTCTCGTCTCCACACCTGATCTGCTGTTTCTGGAAGACCCAGAGAAAGGCCCAAGACTGACAGATGCCGTGAGGCGGAAAGACAAGTTCACAGAGTTCCAGGGGCCATGTCTTCCCTCCTTCCCGCTCCCCTGCCCTCACCCAGCCTTCAGCACGACGGCTCTGTCACACTCCTCATCTGGGCCACAACCTGAGGGACAAGCCAGCAATTCTCTCTCCACCTGGGAAGAAATGTCCGTTTTCCATGATCCTGTTTCCAAAGATCTAAGGGCAGCTTCCTTAGCAGTCCCGGAGAGGCCGTGAAGCCCTCCAAGTCGCGTGCGTGGCCCCCGGCCCTCTCTAGAACTCCTGCCAGCAGGAAGCCGAGGATCGAGGATCGTGCTGACCTGCCCCGAGGAGGGGCTTTGGTGTGCTTCCGGGTAGGACGTGGGGCCCCGCCCGCCTCAGCCCTGCCTGAGCATCACCACACTGGCGGTTTCAGACACACGCCCCTGTCCCCAGACACGGTCCCCAGCCGGGCGTCCGCAGTTCATCTGTGTGGGGACCAGCACGCTTGGTGCGCTCATAGGGCTCCTCCTGAGACTCCTGGAAAAGGTCACTCAGCCTGAGTCCCTGCCACCAAGGCACAGCCCATTTCAGAAGCAGCCCCTCGCCCCGCCCGGAGCCTCAGGCCAGGCAGGAGCCTGGCCCACACACACCATGGCAATCCCAGAAACGGCCTTCCCGGCCGACACGACGTCAAGTTAGAGGTCAGAATAGGAACGTGCTGAGCAGGACGGATCAGCAGGTGTGTGAGCAAAACCTACAAACTGTTTTTCTCGTTATGTGGACACGTGACCACGGAGGTGACTCTGCTCAAGAGCGACTTGCCCTGGCTGGAGAATTAGGCTCTGCCGGCCTCTCAGGAACATGTTCTGGGGCTTCTTCCCCGCCGGGCAGGAACCCCACTGAAAGCCAGCTCCGGAGCAGAAAAGGTTCTGCTTGGAGACCCTTCAGAAACGGGCGTCCAGCAGGTTCTGAGAACCTGGAGAATGCACTAGGTCAGTGTTTCCCAAGCTGACGCTGTGGACCAGCAGTCCTGAATGTTCTGCGAGAGCAAGTCTGGGAAAGGTTGCCGGCCACAGCTCTGTCTTGGAGCCGCGTGGTGCCATTCAGGAAGCCGAAGCCCTGAGAAGCCTCACGGCAAAGAACCAATGCATTTGTCTGGCCCGGCATCCGCTCGAGGTACCTGGCGGGGAGGCCTGCTCCTCACCAAACACCATGAATCTGCCTAAGTCTGAGGCCCCTTCCTTCCTGGCCCCGAGCCTCGGCTTCCTCCTGGCACAATGAGGCAGATGGACCGAGTGTCGCCAAGGTCCTCCCACTCGGCTGTTTTTCCCGGCACATCCAAGGCTGGCTCCCTTCTCACCTCACCCGAGGGCCTGGGCTTGGGGGAGCCTGTTGCGTGGCAAGGGCTGGGCTGCCCACCAGGAAACCAGCGCACCGCACCACGTGTGGCTCTCCCTTGATCTCCGCCCACCTCACCCAGAGGGCTTCAGGCCCTAGGGCGGGCTTGAGTGAGCGTCTCAGGGAGGCTGGAACCCAGAGGGGGGCGGCCACTTGTTGGGAGGGGGGAACCACAGCAGCATCTCGTCCCTGCCTGCTGAACCTCACTGCTCCCGTGGGGCCAGCTGCTTCCGGCTTCCCACTGGCAGGGACACACAGGTGAGCTTCTCTGGTCTGGATCACGCTGTTCTAAGTGCTGAAGGGCCGACACTTACCTAACTGATCAGCGCAGGGACGGGCCTGTTTCTAATCACAGATGCAATAATCACGAGTGTGCCCGCCTCCTCAAGGAAGCCCCCACACTCCAGGAGCGACTCCAAACCTACTGAGTCATCTCCCCACAACGGCAGCTCCTTCCTCAGAATCTCACACTTACCTCTCGCAAACCACACATCCCACACCCACGGCACCTCATGTCACAAATAGACCCCGACCTGCGAACAATTATTCTCACTCGTCCCCCCACCCACGAGGTCCAAACGGCTCCCGCTGCGGATCATCCCGGAGGCGGCCATGCCTGTGCCTGCAGCTGCCAGGCTCTGTCCTGCGCCAAGGGCAGAGCCCTGGGGAGGAACTAGAGACTTCTACGGGTTACTCCAGAGGTGTAGGGGGGAAGCCAGCAAACCTGCTGAGTTCATTTCAGAGGCCTGGCCCCGGCCCTACCAGCTTCAGGGTCACCCGAAAGAGCCTCCGGGGGCTTGGCTGAGCCACCCACAGCACCCCAAAGCAGCCTCAACAAAGCCAGGATGGGGCTGAGGACCCAGAGTCCTCTGGGGCAGAAAGGAGGCCACTATCGTGGAAATGGCCCTGCAGCAGCCTCTTGGTGAGAGTAGGACACTGTCACCCATTGTGAATGCTTGGCTCCTGGCCTGGGTCTCTACCCCAGGGGTGTTTCTCAGGACGGCTAGCTGCTCTGCCATCTCAGGCCCTAGCTAACTGGAATGGAAGCCCAGAGAAGCTTCCCAGAGCCCAACTGGAAGGCTGTTTCCCACCTCCCCTAAAACCTTGCTTCCCTCACCAGCAACCCCTTCCAGTGCCCACTGTCAGGGAGAAAGGCCGGCCTGGGGTCAGGCAAATCTGCCTCCCCTCCAGCCTCTCCAAATGAGTATCCGTTGAGAAAAGTTACCCAGAAGCCTGTCTTTGGCCCTCTCTAAGGCCATTTTTCTAGGTCAAGCTTGCACTGGGTAAGAAAGCATCTTCTCTGCTGGGACCTTGTCTGAGGCTTCAGGAGGTGCAGGAATCCCTCAGGAGATCTGCAGCCAGGCCTGCTCTCTACCGCCTCTTGGAGCCAGGAAGACACAAATTGCGGTGGCCAAGGGAAATGACCAGGAAGAGAGTTGGGTAAAGAGGGGAAGGGAGGGGCCCCTGGACTTCTCAGTCACTTAAGTGTCCGACTCGATCTCAGCTCAGGTCTTGATCTCGGGGTTGTGATTTTTTTTTTTTTTAAGATTTTATTTATTTGACAGAGAGAGACACAGCGAGAGAGGGAACACAAGCAGGGGGAGTGAGAGAGGGAGAGGGAAAAGCAGGCTTCCCGCCGAGCAGGGAGCCCAATGCAGGGCTTGATCCCAGAGCCCCATGAGCATGACCTAAGCCAAAGGCAGATGCTTAACAACTGAGCCACCCAGGCACCCCTCGGGGTTGTGATTTTAAGCCCCATTGTGCTCCATGCTGGGTGTGGAGCCTACTTAAAAAAAAAAAAAAAGAGGGGAAGGGAACGGAGGTAGGTGGGGGGAGCCGGCGCAGAAGGTGGTTACCTGGGTGAGGTGAGGGTTGGGGTTGAACCCACACTGGTTGCAGACCTTGCTGTGACACTGGGTGCAGGTGTTGAAGTTTGGCTGGCTGGGGGTCGACGTGAGGTCCGAGGTCTTACATATGGGACACAGCGTGCTGCTGGGAAGGGGGGCGATCTGGGGGACGGAGTAGGGTGACGTGGGGGTGCTGCCTCTGTCTGGTGACACAGAGGGGGACCGCCCTGATCTCTGCGTCCTGCCGTCTACCTGCAGCGTCCTGCGGGGGCCATCAGCCTCCTGGCCTGCTGGACCCTGAGCCCTTGTCTCCCTTGGGCTCTCGCGGCCGGGAGCAGTAGTAGGAGCCTGCTTCGGGGTGGGGGAAGCTGCTCTCTGGCTACCCGGGGGCTCCTTGGGGTCCAGTCTCCTGGAAACGCTGAAATGACATCGAAAATGACTGCGTTAGAGACACTTCTCGGAGAAGCAGCCCGCAGAGGGCTCTACCAAGTCAAGCGGCCCTGCCAAGCCCCTCCCCGCCCTCCCCTTCCTGCCCCGTGGCATCATCACGGCCACCGTTTACTGCGCACCGGCTGTGCCCCGTGCTGAGTCCCGACAAGCAGCTCCCACTTGAACCCTCAGCACCAGGCCATGTGGTAGGACCACGAGCTCCTCTCTTCCATCCGGATAAAGAGCAGATTCTGACTCAGTAAGTCTAGGGTGAGAGCTGCATTTTTAACAATCTCTAAGGTGAAACCTAGACTGTAGTCTGCGGACCCCATGTTGGGTACCAAGGCTCCAAACCTATACATTAGAAACAGCTGGGGTGATTCTTAAATTTCAGACTCTCAGACTATATGCCCCAGACAA
Organism: Procyon lotor; assembly: GCA_028646535.1. Taxonomy (NCBI): domain Eukaryota; kingdom Metazoa; phylum Chordata; class Mammalia; order Carnivora; family Procyonidae; genus Procyon; species Procyon lotor. The sequence continues at coordinate 13,485,844 of CM053603.1, read as the reverse complement.
ATGACCTCAGGACCTGTGGGGGCAGGACCCTGGCTCCGAGCTATTGCCCGGCAGGCCCGTTCTGGCTTGTCCCCGTCGAAGGCTGACCCCAGACAGCTGGAGATGAGTAGGGGAGGCATCGCAGGGCCTGGCTAATGCCCTCTCCAGTAGGGACAAAGGAACCTTCTTTCTGGCGGTCCCATGCTAGAGCAAGCAGGGGGAGCGGCAGGCAGAGGGAAAAGCAGGCTCCCTGCTATGATGCGGGACTCGATCCCAGGACCCCATGACCTGAGCTGAAGGCAGACGCTTCATGAACTGAGCCCCGCAAGTGCCTCCACAGTCACTTTGTTTCCACAAATTCTTCTCTTTTTCCTTCTTTGGAGATGGGGGATGCGTTACTTTTCCATTTGTGCAAGGCTGGAGGCATTGGCGTCCTAGGACCCAGCCCTTGAGGAACCACCACGGGGGGCCCCACGTGCCCGACCCCCCATCTCCATCTCCATCTGGCACAGCTGCCGAGAAGCCAGCAGGGCTGAGCAGCTCAGTGAGGTAGAGAGTCAAACCACTAGGCTGAACTCAGTCTCCTGATTTTCCTTTTCCCAATTTGAAAGATGTTGAGCACAAAAGGCCCAAGGCAATGCTTTGGATCGCCTCCCTGAATTCTATCCTTGCTTCAGTCTGTATTCTTGGGGAGGATCCCGGCGCCCCGCAGGTCAGTTAGACCGGCCGAGAGCCACTGCGGAGGCCAGGCCACAGAGGCCTGGGAGGGGCCTGCCTTGGTGCCCCCTGACCTCCCTAGCGCCTGACTGACAGGAGGGGACTCGAAGTCTGCTGACCCTGGATGAAGGCCATCAGCTCGCCAACTGGTAGAGCCTCCTAGAACAAGCCATTTCAGAGAGGGCACCGGGAGCCCACCTGGGAAGGCCTGCTCCAAGAGTCTGCTGTTCTTCCTCCTTTCTGAGGAACAGTGGGGGGAGGGGAAGTGGGGGGAGCCACAGCCTTGGTCTAATAAAGACTCTTCCAGAAAAAAGAAACACTCTTCCGTGTCTATCAAATAGTACTTTCATCATCTAACAACGGTATATGCCCATCTATCCAGTCTCACGGACCTGCCACTTTCTTCTTCAGTAGAATCACCCGAGCCTGAGTCTAGCCCCTCTGGGCCACCTTGCCACCAGCTGTGAGGCCCAGGATGTGGTGGCCGCAGCATCTCCGGGCCACACTTGGGATCTGTGCTCCAGGGCCTTCCTGTAGACTAATTTCCAAGCAAAGAAAGATTGCCACTTGTTTAAATTCAGAGTTCCATTTTTTATTGGAATGATTCGGGGTTGGAATTTATTTATTTACTTAGTACTTATTTATTTTTAAAGATTTCATTTATTTGAGAGAGAAAGAGAGAAAGCACAAGCAGGGGGAAAGAAAGAGAGACAAGCAGACTCCCTGCCGAGCTTGGAGCCTGACACGGGACTCGATCCCAGGACCCCCGAGACCATAACCTGAGCCAAAGTCAGATGCTTAACTGACTGAGCCACCCAAGCATGGGGCTGGAATTGAAAAGCTGCTCCTGACTGTATGCTAACTATACTGGAATTAAAATTAAAAAAACAAAAACAAAAACAAAAAACCTGCCCCTGAAAGCTAATCAGAAGCTACTGAGAGCTCTTCCTATCACGTGGAGGGGCGGCAGCCCCCCTTCCAGGCTGCGCGGGGTCTGCGGTCTCTTCTGAGGAACGTAGCCATCTCGACTGTATGTGAGTCGCCTGATTCGTGACAGGCAAGCTCCGTGTACATAATGGCATTTTAATTCAATGTTGCACCACAATGTAGTCTTTCCGGGGACAAAACTTCTGTGACAGAGACCCAGATTCAAGTTAACTTTCAACTCAGCTGTAGTGACAGTGGAGAAGCAAACAACGCCTTCTGCCCCCAACAAAGTCTGTCCTGTGAGGGCTCCCTGCGAACCCCTCACCTCCCCGACCCCCCCCGTAGATGCCTCACCCCTTCTCCTCCAGCTTCCGACATGCCTCTCCCCTGCACAGGCAGCCCGCCTGCCCTCGCGCCAAGAAAGTGGGAGCCACTGGAGGGGAAGCCGCCCGTCCCCAGTCTCCTGACGCCTATCCCGCAGTATTTGCCCCCACTTCTCACCTTCACAAATTCTCCCCCTTCCTTCATCATCTGTCTCCCCTCTCTACCGGATGACCTCAACTGCCGTCCTTCTCCCATCCACAAAAACAAGTAGCTAACTCGGACCCACTTCCGCCTTTAGCTACGGCCCCATCTCTCTGCTCCTCCCCTCCCTTCCTCTCAACCCAGGCCCACCTGGCTTCCGTACGCCCTTCCACGGGAGCCGCTCGGGTCACTGTCACCGGCGGCCTCCGCGTTGTCAATCCCACAGCCACGATTCAGTTCCTGATCTCACTTCAGCAGCAGGATGTGATACAGCTGCTGACGGCTCCCTGCTTCCTGAAATAAGGTCTCCACCTGCCTTCTGGAACACCTCCTCCTCCCTCCTGGCCACACCAGTTTAAACTCTCTCCCAGTCCCAGAACCCTGTCCCCACATTGGGGGGACCCGGTCTTGAGTACAGACGATCCTGGGTCTCAGGGTCCACCCAGACCCGAGGCTTAAAATCCCACTACCCAGTGACGATGACCAAATGTGTGTTTCTGGCGCAGACATCTTCCCTGAACCCCTCTCTGATCTAACTGCCGACTCTGCATCTTAACTGTGACACCGTACGTCTAGGCATCTCAAATCTGGTGTGTCCAAGCTGAGCTCTCGTCTTCCCCTACACATGTGCCTCCCAGCCCGCCCTGGGAGCCGTCGCTGACCCCTTCTTCTCGAATCTATGTCAAACACCAGTAAACCTTGTTGGCTTCAGAGTCTGGCCCCGCCCCCGGCCTCCCCGCTCGGCTGCCTCCACTCCCCTCTCTGTGGTCTTCTCTACAGGGCAGCCAGGATAATTCCTTACATACATAAGGCAGCCACTTCCCCCCGTCTAAACCCTCCAACACTTCCTTTCTCTCCCAGAAGAAAAGCCAAAGCCTTTCCAATGGCCTCTGAAGACCCATGGAATACGGCTCTTTGCCCCTGGCCTCACCTCCCATCATTCTCTCCCTCCCTCCCTCTACATTCCAGGCCAGGCCCACTCCTTCCTCCGGGCATTTTCCTCTGCTGACTCTTGCAGCTCTCTCAAGGCTTTGCTCTGGTAGCGTCCTTTCGGGGACACTTTCCCTGACTTCTCTATTTAAAAGGCAGTCCCAGGGGCGCCTGGGCGGCTCAGTTGGTTAAACTACTGACTCTCGATTTCGGCTCAGGTCAGGATCTTGGGGTGATGGGATCAAGCCCCATGTCAGGCTCCGCACTTCGTGGGGAGTCTGTCTGAGATTCTCTCCCTCACCTTCGGTCCCTCCCCCCTGTTCATGCACGCCACACTCTCTCTAAAATAAATAAATAAATATTTAAAAAATAAAAGCAAAATTTAAAAAAAATAAAATAAAACAAAATAAAATAAAATGCAGCTCTGGTGCGACTGTCTGGCTCAGTCACAAGAGCACCTGTGACTCTTGATCCCGAGGTCATGAGTTCGAGCCCCACACTGGGTGTAGAGATTGATAAAGAAATTAAAAAAAATAAAATAAAATGCTGCTTCTGTCCCTTCTGCATACTTTCCGACTCATCATATAGGTATTGGTTTTGTGTACCCTCTGTGATCCCCGCCTTAGGCTGCCAGCTCTGTGTGGGCAGGGCCTCTGTGCGTGATCCCCACAGCTGCATCCCAGAGCCCAGCGCAGCGCCTGGTGTGCACCGAACACACAACGGCTGTTTCCTGAATGGATGTGCTG
>CM053603.1:13461365-13481920 GCA_028646535.1 Procyon lotor | reverse complement strand
GATTTATATCAAGACCAGCAGTCCCTGTCCTTAGCTACTGTCCTACACTGCCACTCCGAGAAGACTGCTGCAGCTGGATGGGGTGGGCAGCCCTGCAGTCTGGGCTCTTCGGATTCTTTCCTCTTCTTTCCTGAAGAGCTATTGAAGCGGAAGAGCCCCAGGAGAAGGTCTCTGACAGTTTGCTACCCGGAGCCCCTGGTACTGGGCAGGCACTCAATACGCATATGCAGAGTAAACAGATAGATGCGTAAGCAGCCAGCTCAGAGTGGGACCGAGGGAGGGCTGAGTGAGGGCAGAGCGGGACAAATGACGGCAGCAACATGAGTTGGTTGTGACCACTTCATGTGGAGTTTGCCCGGAGGCTCATGGAGAAAACCACATTCGTTCATTCATTCGGGGATGTGGTCATTGACAAACACTTGCCGGCCGCTGGCATTCTTCCAGGCCCCGAGACAGCTAACGATGGTATGAAGGAATTATGTCTCTTAACGATGGAAGGTGGGTCCACAGGTGTTCGCTGTATTGTTATCTTTTACATCTCGTACATCTTTTATGAGTATTTTCATATTCTTTAGAAATACCTATTCAATATTTAATCGAAATAAATTTTTTAAAAAAGTGAATCAGGGATCCGTCCCCTGGGGGCCTACAGTCTAGAGGGGAGACGGATGTGCAAACAAATCACTGCACGATAGGCCACCACACAGCCCAGGGGAGGGCGGAGGTCCACCAAATCTTCTCCTTGAGGTGAAAGGACGAGGTAGGCAGAGGGAGAAAGGCTCCAAGGCCTGACAGAGCCGGGGCTGTGGGGCTGTGCGGGGCAGGCCCGGCTGGTTTAAGGCCGAGCCGTCTCCAGCACCTAGAACAGCTCGCAGCTGTCACGTGCTTTCAACCACTTGAACTAAGGGCAAGCTTGGAGCTGAAAAGGGAAAGGGCCAGGGCAGCAGGGCCTCTAAGGTTTTCAAACCAGAGAGTGCTTTGGCTCTGTGTTGAGGAGACAGTGGAGGCAGAGAAACAGTGAGAATAAAGCAATAGCCCAAGAGACAGTCCATGGGCTGAGAGGGAGGGAAGGCTCAGTGAGGGTATTCTGGCTTGAAGCCCAGGGAGCAGTGGTCCTTTTGATTGAGAAGGGGGACCCAGGGAGAGGAGCCAATTCGTAGCTGCAGAATGGGGTATGAAAAGGCAAAATCGCAAGGTTGGGTTTGGTTTTGCTGGGGTGGGGAGGCTCGGTGTGAGAGACATCAGGAGATGGGTCAGGGCTTGGATTCAATTCAGATAAGTCCAGATATTTTTATTGGGGAGAGTTAAGGGTTCAATTCACAGGCAAGCCTCAGGGATGGAGATTACACAGAGAGCAGTGGTCCAGGGAAGATTCATGGGGAGCACCAACATTTATGGGAGCAGAAGAGATGCCAGAAACAGAGAAGTCAGAGGAAGAACAAAAAGACACAACACCCCCTTCCCGCGTTGGAGAAGTTCCCAGGGGAGGAATGTTCAACTACGTGCTGTGAGGAACCTCTGTGCCTGAAGGCTGCAATGGAAGGAAAGTCTACACCCATGAGGACCACACCCTGTGACCAGCCCTCACCCACCCAGACCAACTTGAGAGGGGCTAGCTCCCCACCCTGCTGAACCCAAGGATCTGCCCTGGCAGGAGATCCATGAGATCCATCTATGACACATCCCTGGATACAAGTCCCATGGGGACCAGAGTAGTTGGGGCAGCCCCAGGGCCTCCTCAGGTGGTCCTCCTTAAGAAAGCTCTCCACTGGGTGGAGAAGAGAGAGAGGAAGGAAAGGGGGAGGGAGGTGTCCACAGGTAGGACCCAACCCAGCCTCACAGAAGACCTGGTTTGATAGGTCTGGATTATTAGCAGTGAGGACCCATGAGGCCAACGGTCCTCCCAAAGGCCGCTGGGGGGCACGATTCCTCGGCAAGTGCTGGGATAAGGACAGGTGAGCAAGGGGGGAAGAAGGACACTGCCATAAGGCAGAAGAGACACAGGAGGACACGTAGGTGAGAAGGAGAGAGCCGAGATGTGAAGGAGTGGCTGGAAGCCAAGCAGGGAAGACTAAAAATGGCTTATCTAGGGATAGATATTTTTAAGAGATAGCCAAGAAAGGTAGAGGATATAAAAATATCTGGATTTCTACCAGCTTTCCTCCCTTTCAGGCTTAAAGGCTATTGACTGATCAGAAACAAGTCTTGAAGCTGTTTGGCAGGGCTGAAGGACCCCCAGGCCACAGGGGTGCCAAAAGGGAGGGGCACAGAACCGATTCAGGCAGCCTCCCCCTCGGCCCCCTGGCTCCGGACCATGACCACCCCTGGGAGAAATGGTCCAGACTGCACTGGTCAGAACTGGGCTCGCCTCTGTCAGAAATCCCAGGAAAGGCACAAGGCCAACAAGCTCCACTGACCGAAGAGGCTCCAGACAAGGGGCTCGTCCCCGAGAGCAGGGCCACCAGAGAGAAATGTGGCTGCCCGGGGCCACAGTGCGGAGGCCCCTAGAGCCAATCCAGTAGCTGCACTCAGGGGGTGCTGCTGGGGCTGCCGAGCCTGGAGGAAGGAGAAGCAGGGAGGCAGGGAGACAGGACGGGCTCCAGAGGGAACCCTGGTGGTTTCCACACGGCAGCATTCTAGAGCACGCCCCCCCACCTCCAGTTGAATATTTAAAAGAGAAATATTTCACACTAATCAAGGACTGTCTGTTCACCAGGAGGGGACTGAACTTGAAGAAGCTGTTTTTCTAAGTCAGAGCAGCCGGATGAGTCCCACAGCTTCAAACAAGGTTTTGATAAATTCATGGCTGACCTTTCTCTAATAGGCAATTATGACCAGGCAGATGCTGTGGGATGACCCTCTCCTTTGAGACCCATGCCAGGAAGGACCACTGGGCCACCCAGTGGTCCCTGTGGACTCAGACAGAGAAGAAGGGTTGCAGAATCTTGGTTGTTTTTTGTTAGTAAGTAGTCTCCATGCCCAACATGGGGCTCAAACTCACAACCCTGAGATTGAGAGTCACATGCTCTACAGACTGAGTCAGCCCCGTGTCTCAGGGTTGCAGAATCTTGGGAATCAGTGTGTAGGTCCTGGGTCCTGGAGAAACTCCCTCACGAATGGATGGGAGAACTCAGAAAGTTTGAATTCAGAAGAAAATTCCCGTGTCCACACAAGAAAACATTTCTTGACCTCCCGGCTTTGAGACCAGATCAAAGGCCTTCTGCCTCTCTGATCGTGGGTCCCTATCAATAAAACACGTTTGCCTGGCCCCAGCATAGGAATGTTTATCCACCAACTATGTGCACATATATTTCTGCTAAAACACACCTCCCCCAAATGGAAAAGTTTGAAAGGATGAAATGGGAAATATGTGTAAATGGAGTTGTCATTCCATCCTCAGTTGGCTGCCTCATCTCCCTCCCCTCCTCGGCACGTGCGCCCCAGTTTCCCCTGCTGAGGAAATGCTCGATCTCCCAGTCTTTAAAGGATGCTGTTGGTAACCCAGACCCCAGATTCTTTGCTGCCCCCAGCCCTGCTCTGTGGCAGGTGTCCTTAGGTCAGTGTCAGGAATGCCCCAGACCACTGGGGGCTGCCCTCACTACCCTACCCAGCCACCCATGAACCAAAAAGTGTTTGCCCGGCTGACAGCGACAGCACAGAGGTGAGGGTCTCCATAACACTCAGCTACTGCATTCAGAGCCTTCAATGAGACAAGAAGCCAGAACCACGGGCTAAGAACCCCTCTTTTTGCCAGGAGATGCCCTGCTGGCTGGGGAGGGAAGGTACTACCACAGGCCTCCTGGGCCTCCTGGGCCTCCTGGGAGAGTGGTCGTAGGGTGTCACTACTATAGGCGGGGCTCCCCCAGAGGCTGACATTGTCCCCTCCTAACTTCCACCCCCAGAAGCCTCTGTCCCACCATGAAGGTAAGGTTCCAAGACCCAAAGGACCCCAGAGAACTAGCTCCTCCCCTACAAGTGGGGACAGAGCTCCATGCTGGCCTGGTGACAGCCCCCACAGCAAGTGTGTTCTCATGCACTTGGACATAAACATACTCACATCCCCAAGCAGACAAGCCCATGTGAAGGTACCCACCACTTCTACTCATCCTTTCCACTCAGAGATGTCTAGCAGTTGGAAACCTTCCTGGGACCAAACAACAACCAAACAACTCAGTTGGTCCCAGGCCAGTCCATCTGGGCCGGCAGAGAACCTGCTTAAGGCAGTGAGCTGTGTCTACTCTGCGGCTGCTGGGAGTTTGGGGTGATTCGCAAGGTGGGTCAGGATGGCAGAGGAGATGGCAAGAGGGAGCGGTAGGAGTGTGAACCGCTGCCTCCCAGCACAGGCCACGGGGGCTGCCAGCACGGGAGGAGAGACCACCAGAGGTGGCCGCAAGGTGGGGGCCAGGCCACAGGTGCAAGGAAAGCAGGCCCTGGGGACCTTGTTCCCCTAGCCCTAGTGCCCATGTGGGTCCACAGACTGAGAGCAGCTCTCAGAACACTGTGATATGGCCCAGCCCATCGCCAGAATCCAGAACAAGGATGGGAAATAAGGGTTACTTTCCTTTAATCCTGTTAATTGGTAGTGATTGCACAGAGAGCTGGGTTTGAGGAAGATCAGCGGGAAAGATTATTGCCCTCGGTAAATAAGGTCTGTCGTGAATCTGAGAGCAGGGCACATAAGCAAAAAGGCCATGGAATTGTCATCCATGAGGCAGAACAAAACCAGACCCTTTGATGGGCCTCAGGTGATAGCCAAGCCCCTCCAGTGTCTCCTGGAGAGCCAGGCCAGGCCCAGCTGGGACCAAGTCCAACCCCGCCCAAAAGGGAGCAGTAGATCCATGCAGTGTTTACCTCTGACCTTCCCTTCAGTCCCATTTGCATCTCCAGCCCATGGCTTTCCCAGAGCCCATAAGGAGGTCTCAGTCAGCTGAAGCATCAAAGGCCACAGATTCAGTGTAAGTGGAGGTCTCTTGTACCAGGGTGCTTGTGGCCAGTGGTCCGTGGATGCTAGCTTGCCTGAGCACAAGTGGTGGCAGATGCCATCCCCCTGGTCTCCGGACTCTGCCGAGGGGTCACTAGTCCTTTGGTCATAGCTTCTCCCCTCGGTGTTACGGAGTTTCTCTCTAGAAATATTCATTCATTCGTTCATGGATCAAGAGCACATGGGAACCACATTCCCTAGTTCTTCCATATCTGAGTACATCTTTACGGTTGTTAAACTTGACCAGCTTGGCTGGGTATAAAATTCTAGGTTCACACTTGCTTCCTCTGAGGACACTGCAAGTGCAGTCCCTCTGTTTTCTAGGGGATCCCCTCTCCACCGACCATCACTGTGGAGAGCTCTGGGCAGGCCTGACCGGCTCCCCTCAGAGGTATATTAACATTTGCCTTTGTAGAGCTATAGTCTCTTGTTAGTTCAGTAAGGAGAGTGAACAAGAAGACTCCTAATTCATCATACTTAACCAGAGGACATTTTACAACCCAAAACAAATACCACCTGTGCCAGTTCTAAGTTTTTTAAAGCATGGACCCCTTTATAAGTCTCATTTAAAACGTTAGATTTAGGGGATGTCTGGCTGGCTCAGTAGAGTGTGAGACTCTTGATCTCAGGGTCGTGAGTTCAAACCCCACGCTGGGTGTAAAAATTACTTAAAAACAAAATCTTTAACAAATTTAAAAAATTTTTATAAACACACCTTCGATTTCATCTCTAAGTACAGATTCATAAATACTTCTGTTTGATTTCAGAAGGTGCCAGACCTCCCGAAGCCCATGGGAGCCAAATTCCTCAATGCCTAATCTGGCCCATGACCAGCAGGCCCCAGCCCATCACATGAGCCTGTCACTTGAGCACACCCTCATGTCCCCAGTGCGAACCCTGCCTGAGGCCTGGGAGCTCCCGACCAGCCAGCAGCTTTCTTGCATCCACACCCACAGGCTCTCCAGAGGGCCAGCCGAACACGTCCGCCATGCCATTCAAACCCAACTCCTGGTGTGGAGCCTCCTGGCTCTCCCTCCCTGTGCACGTCTCCCCAAGCCCAGTCCCAGTGCTGCCCCCTTGCGAGGCACTGCTTACTGTCCCATCTTTCCATCCGGACTGAGCCTCCCATGAGGGCAGGGGTTCCCAGAATCTAATATGGGTCCCATCCCTGTTTGCCAGCTGGAGGAAGCAGAAGTTCCACAGGCTCTTTTAATCAATGGATGAAGATTTTGTAATTGGACAAGATTTGTAGGAAATGACCCTGTTAAGGCTTGAAAGTAACTTCTTCTTTTAGGTGAACTGAACCGTCCTATTTATACCATTCATGGTTTACAAAGATCTGGTTTAACCAAAACCACAAGTTCCAAGGGGAAGAGATCCAAAGGTTGGGTTTTACTACGGTGCATAAAGGAGCTGGCTTCTTGAGCTAGAAATCAGTAGAGGGGTGGGGGTGGGGGGGGAGTGTTACTGTGCCCTGAGGCCTTTTCCCCACATTTTCCGCAGACCTGGGAAAGAGCGCAGCAGCAGGAGACTCCTGACTGAGCCAGGGGAGCTGAGGGCCCATGCGGGGAGCCAAAAGGGCCAGGGGAGGGAAGAGGAGACCAGCAGGCAGCCAGACCAGAGCCCCACCCAGAGCTAGGCCCCAGGTCTGCAGTTCCTTGACGGGCTCTTCTCATCACCTCCCAGGCTTCCCAGGGGGCCTGACCTGGGACAGCAGAGGAGAAAAGGGGCCCAACCTTAGGGACTCATCCCTTTGGACAGCGTAAGGACAACCCAGGACCCTGAAACTTGTCTCTACAAATCACAGTACATCCCTGCACCAAGACCTACATTATGCACAGTATTTACATTTTAAGGAAATTCTTGCCTTTTCCCCCCATGATGCCTGGGGCACCGTTCAGGAGTGCCTCCAGGCCAGCCACATATCCCCAAGGACTCTCCTACCTAACTCAGCTTTCCGAAGGGACACAGGGTCACACAGGCACATTCTTAGCCCCTTCTCCACAGCCCTTTCAAAAGCCTTGGCCCCAGTGCTGGCCCTCTGTTCACATTTACCGACCCTGTCTTCTGGAAGATCCACGGCCTCCAAGTGTGGCCCAGGAGTTCGGACCCAGCCCAAGCCACTGAGGCTTCTGCTCCTCACCCAGCCCCAGGCTTGCAGACACCTGCTTTAGGACCCCACATGGGGATCACTTTGAGCTGTGAGGTGTCCCAGTTTTCTGGCTCAGGGGCAGTGCTCCTAAAGCTAGGAAGCTCTCATCAGGAGTCAGAAGTCATTACATAAAGCTGAGCCAGCTTTTCCCAGCTTCTAGCTCCTACAAATTCTACTACTACAGCCTTTTACCAAGGGGACCGTGTTGTGCTTGTCAGCTCTCTTCCAAAATCTGCTGAGACCAGAAAGTGGAGATAGTTAAGAGAAAACCACAAGTCTCTGTGACAGTGGAGGCCACAGGCCCAAATCTCCCATGCCAAGTCCAATGGGGCAGAAGCGAAAACTCCGCAAGCTCCCGCCCAGGCTTCAGACCCAGGGCCGAGGACTTAGCCCTCAGCCTGCCCTTGGGGGCCCGCCAGGACCCAGCCTCAGCCCGCAAAGATGGCCAAGGGCCTACTTCACAGCCAGCCGGGCCCCAAGCACAGGCCGACAGGGGCCCGCGCTGCTTTCGGTACCTGCGTCATTGATACATGACATGGTGAACGCTTGCTGTGCCCAGGGTGTTCTGCTGGGCCAGGAAGCACCCCAGTGTGGGAGGCCTCCCTGCTCCTGCTCCTCTGGACTTCCAGGAAATCCCTACCCGGCTGAGACCTCTCGACTCCTTTCTCATGGGAAGCAAGTGGTAGCCAAAGACTATGTCTATTGTGTATTTGGGGAGAGAAGGAAGCACCCAAGTAATGTCTACCCACTCCACGTAAAAAAACAAACAAACAACAACAACAAAAACAAACAAACAAACAAAAACTCCCTCTCTAGAAATCAGAACTGCTACTCTTTTTATTTAAAATTTTTTAAAACTTTTTTTATTAGCAATACCTTTCTTGCTTTTTATTTTTCTATAAAGAATAAGGAAAAATGTATCGGTAAAAGGAAGGTAAAAGAAAATCATGATGGGGGTCACCTGTGGCCCTTAGTTTCAGCTCCGAGTAAATTCATACAAGGGGTCCCACCCCCCCCCATCTCCCAGGGCCACCCTGTCGGCACTCGCCCTTCTGTCACTTGTCCCCACAGCCCGGGGCACTGTGCTAGCTCTTGGGCAGGGCTATTCCAGTGGCTAGAGTCCCACCTTCGGACAGAGGGCCAGAAGCGCTGGCGTGGAGCCAAGTAGAGCTTGGCATTAGACAAAACAGGTTATAAGATGAGAAGGAAATCCTCTGAATGACACATGTGGCAGTTTCAAATTTGTTATAAATAAAAGAATTCAAAGCAAGCGTTCTCACACATAAACCTCCATGTAGCGTACACAAAACAATTAGAACCTGAATGTGCAGGTATGTGTGTGGAGGGGTGGGTGGAGGGGGCTCAGGGGGCCCCCAGGAAGAGAAATGAATGTGGACTGGTGGAGTCAGAGAGAACTACGGAGGAAGACAGGGGGTGGAGGGGAGGGTTCCAGAGAAAAGCAGGCCGCCAGCCTTTCCTCCACACATGGTGACCACGGGGTCCTTGGAGGACAGCATGGGGCTGGCACAGGGCAGGGCTCAGTGGATGTTTGTGGACTGAACGACCAATGAGCAGAGATGAATGATCAGGGAACATGCAGGTCCCCGGTGGCAGTGGTGGCTGGCACCCGGCCATGGGAGAGAGAGAGGATGTGTTGCTGCAGCCCTGGTGCTTACAGACTTCTCGGGCTAAGGAGAGGCAGTCTGGGGGCAGTGGGGAGAAAGGGGTCCGAAGCCCAGGACCGACACACAGCACAGGCCCGGCTCCGGGGTCTTGTTCAGAAAGCCCACTTGGACGCGGCCTGGCTGGTCTGTGGCAACTGCACGGCGACAGCCCCAGAGGCTCACGCGGGCCACAGCGTGCTAAGGGCCCACTCTTCCTGCCCAGCGAGAGGGAACCGTCATCAGCCCTCCCTGCAGAGGTGGGTCACTGTGCCGCACCGCTGTCATCAAACCCAGGACACATTGGCCCTCGGCCTTCAAAGCCCTCCACCACGGGGTCTCTCCTACCTCTGCGCCTTCCCCTTTCCTCACTGCCTTCAGGCAGGGAGTCCGGGGGCTCCTCACTTGACCTGCATCCCTCCCAGCTTGTGCTCGGCCCTCTTTCTGGAAGACCCTTTCCTTAAAACCCAGTTCAACCTGTAAAACCCAGCTCAGGCACTTTGCCCTCTACAGGGCCTCCCCCAGAGTGCCCGGTCCCGGAAATGTGCTGTGTTTTCCTGCAGGCTCCTCCGGCCTCAGGCAGGACTGCTCCTGTGGGCCCCTCTCTGGTCCAGCCTCACCCCCGCCCCTCACAGAGGGCAGCGCAAGGCCGATCGCCCCAACCCAGAGAGCGTCCCTCTGCTGAATGACATCCTTTAAAGGGCTTGTGCAAGAAAATCGGAAGGACAAAGAATGGCATCTCAAGACAGTGAGATTCAAGATTCCAGCAGGAAAAAAACACACCCTCCTCTAAATAATTCCCACTGTGACATTAAAGGACATTTAAAAAAGAAAGCCATCCAGCACCCTTCCAGCCTTCAGCATTGCCACGTCTCTTGTCCTACCTGCCCTGTCAGCCCGGTTACAGAAAAATGTATGAGGATGGTGGCTCATTTTCTGTTTTTGCCAACTCCGCAATCTCTCCCCTGCAGTTTTGCTCACCTTTCACTTCCGAGGCATCAAACTCAGGAGAAACCCACTATCTACCTGAGGCACCTTGGCTCCTGCCTCTCGCCCTCCCTTATACTGTGAGGGCCCAGGAGGTGCCGGGGATGCATTTCTAGATCCCTCTTGTGGGAGATTCACTTCCCCTTTTGGGAGCTTGCCTCCTACGGATAGAGATTCCCCAGTAAGGTGAGAGACTAGAGGGCTTCCTGCAGGAGATGCCCCCATCCCTCCGTACCCCACCTTCCCATTCTCCCCTGCTGTCTCAAGGGCAGATATCCTCATGCCCCCCTCACTGCTCAGCCTGCTGTGGGGTAACTAACTCTCTCATGAGGCCCCATGGGCCTAGCCTGAGGTCCAAACCCTCATCCAAGGAGCATAAGTCCCTTCCAGGAGGCTGGAGCCAGCTTTGGCCAGAAGAGGCTCCCCCTCTGGCTGATCACCAGAGGTTCCCTCCCCTATTCTTTTTTAATTTTTTTTTATTTAAGATTTTATTTATTTATTTGAGAGAGAGAATGAGCAGGGGGGAAAGGCAGAGGGAGAAGCAGACACCTCAGTGAGCAGGAAGCCCAACTCGGGGCTTGATTCCAGGACTCAGAGATCACCACCCAAGCCTAAGACAGACGTTTAACTGACTGAGCCGCCCAGGCACCCCCTCCCTCTTCTCTTCCCCGGCCCAGGGCTCTGTGTCTGGGCAGCAGAGGTGGAGGGATGCTTTTTTTCCTACCTGACATGTTCTCACATGCTGAGAGCATAACACTCAGCTACTTGGGCTTCAGACCTATCAAGGTAGATGTTCTCACAAGCAAAAAACCTGCCCGTGGTAAGTGGTGATGAAGACTCGAGAAGAAAGCATGATGGGACACCGGTGCTTGTGTGGGGGGGGGGGGGACCGCGCGCATTCTGGCCTATGCATGTGCACGTGACTGCGTGCGTGCTCGCATGAGCACGTGTGGGCGCCTGTGACCACTCTCTCCATGGCATACGGTGAGCCACTGAGTAGCGAGGAAGACGCTGTCAAGGAGGCCCGCTGCCAGGAGGAAGGGCAAATGCCCAGAAGGACTAGCCCAGCCCTGAGTCGCCAGGCCCAGAATTGGCCAGCAGAAGGGCCAGGGTCACCCCAGCCTGAGGGAGAGCAGTGCCAGGGGCGCAGTAGGCACCGAGAAAAACATTAGCCCTTCCTTCCTCCCCTGGCTTGACAGAGAGCAGCGTGGGCGGGAAGCCTGGCATTTTGTTGCCGGAGTCTTTAGGGAAGTGAGAAGTAATGGAAGTCCAACCAGCAACGCTGAGGGACAGAAAGCGGTAGGAAGATATGGCCTGTGGCTGACAGGACAGCAAAGACGCAGGTCTGAGGGCCGGGCTGGGGTAGCAGACCCCAAAGCCCTCCGGTTAGGGGGAACAAGCAAGTGAGTGTGGGTCTGGACAGCCTGTGGAAGGGTGAGGGCAAGGCTGTGCTCAGACGTAGCCAGGCTCTCACCAGGCAGAAGGTAGAAGGAATGTCTGGGGAACGTGCTAGGGGTTTGGGATAGCTTGGGGCTCCAGAGAACCAGGGTGGGGTGCCTGGGGTAGAGGATATGGTGAACACAAACCCAGTGCGCGCGAGAGAGATGGAAGGGATTAGAGCTCCAACAGCAGCCAGAATAGCACAAGTGGGAGGTTTCCGGGAACAGCAGATCCTCACCAAGAGCCACAGGGCGCCTGGCACGGGACCGCACTATAGACACGGGTTACCTAGCAGCGAGCGAGGCTGACCAGGCCACTCAGTTCACAGAACTTGCCTTCTGGTGCAGAAGACAAAGACCAAGATAAATAGGTAGGTCTGACTGCTTCCGTGTATAGTAAGTGCTTAGAACAGTAAGAACAAGGAAGGAGAAAGACGACCCTGGTGAGTCGGGGGCCACTTCTGGACAGGGGACACCTGAGCAGAGCCACGCAAGCACCCTGGGAGGGGCCGAGCCAAGGCCCAGGGAAGGGTGTCCCAGGGGAAGAAATGTCAGGGGCTTAGGCTTTCCTGGGAGAGCATGCACTGTGGGCAGGGAGCAGCAGGCCGGCGGCTGTGGCTACAGGAGTAATGGGGGGAGAGGGATGTGTAGGAGTAGGTCCAGGAAACCTAGGATGCGGGAGCAGATCCTGCTTCCGGGCTCCTTCCCAAACCTTGGCATCACATCTCGGTGTTCATCCATGTGTCTTTGCTCTGGCTGTGAACCAGGCTGCTGAGACTCAAGAATCTCTGCGTTATTCACAACGACCAAAAGGAGGAAGGGACCCAAATGTCCAAGAGAGAAAATGCCAACAGATGAAAAAATCAACAAAATATGGCATATACACACAATGGAATATTATTCAACCTTTAAAAGAAATGCACCTCTGACTCCTGCTACAGTTTGGATGAAGCCTGAGGACACCATGCTAAGTGAAATGTCGGATACAAGAGGACGAATGTTCAATGATTCCACTGATAGGAGGGACGTAGATGAGGCAGACTCCTAGAGACAGAAAGCAGAACAGCAGTTGCCAGGGGCTGAGAAGGAGGAACACGGAGCTGGTTTAATGGGCACAGTTTCAGTTTGGGCTGATGAGAAGGTTCTGGAGTTGGATGGTGGAGCTAGATGCACAACAGTGTGAATGTGCTTAATGCTGATGAACTGTATGATCATTCACGATGAAAACGGCAAATTTTAGGTGATGTATAGTTAGACTCAATAAACAAAAGACAAGAGGTGCCACAAGCTACAATGTGGACGAAGCTGGAACACCTTATGCTAAGAGAAGGATGCCAGACACAAAAGGACACATTGTTGTGTGAGTTTCTGGATAGGAAATATCCAGAGTAAGTACATGGATAGAGACAGAAAGCAGACTAGGGGTTGCCTGGCTGAGGGCAGGAACGAATGGGGAGCAGCCGCTTCATGGGTTGGATTTTCTTTGGGGGTGATGAAAATATTTTGGAACTAGGTAGAGGCGGTGGTTGCACAACACTGTGAAGGGACTAAATATCACTGAGTTGCACACTTTAAAATGGTTAATTTTATGTTATGGGAATTGCACTCCAATAAGGAAAGAGTAGGGCGGGGGAGGCAGGGGTGGGGAAACTCCAGGAATGAAATCAGAGCTCAGTTCTCCGGAGCTGCAGGGAGCCCCTTCCGCCCGCCAGGTCCACCACGAGGCAGACCCCACCTAACCCACCACCACACATGTGGGTGCCCGTCCGGTCGCTGACCCAACCGTGAGGAGTGCGGGAGTCTTCACAGCCCTGCTCTCGAGCCTCCCACCGTCTCCTCCCCTGCGATGCTTCCAGTTCCACCAGTGAGTATTTATCTAGCACTTTTCCCCCAAGTTAAATCACTTCCAATTTGCTTCCCTTCTAAATGAACTTCACCCATTGATCTTTTGCTGATCTGTACTACAGTGGCTGAAAGACCCTACTTGCTTCCTCTCTGAAGTTGTTACACAAACTGGACAGAGACCCAGAGTTTATAAAGGTCCGGGTGCAAATATACACAAGACCTATGCACCTGGAGATTCATGGCATCACTACTTGCAGCAGTAAAAACCCAGATGGCAGCCCCAATGTCCACGGTTTGCACTGGTTGAATGAAACTGCTCCAGCCCCAATAATGGAATCTTTTTTTTTTTTTTTTTTAAGATTTTTATTTATTTGACAGAGAGAATCACAGCTGGAGAGGGAACACAAGCAGAGGGAATGGTAGCGGGAGAAGCAGGCTCCCTGCCGAGCAGGGAGCCCGATGCGGGGCTCGATCCCAGGACCCTGGGATCATGACCTGAGCCGAAGGCAGACTCTTAACGACTGAGCCACCCAGGCGCCCCCCAATAATGGAATCTTCATAGCTGTGGAAAGGAGGGAATCTGCGGACTGCTCCAGGATGGTCCCCAGGATTGCGGTCAGGGAAACCAAGTCAGGGGCAGAATGGTTAAGCCTGGGATTTCTTATTGTGCCAAATGAAGGAAGCTAGAGCGAACAGGGGAGGCCAATGTAGGCCTAGTCAGAGGCGAGGGGTCCAAACCAACGCACAGGGTCAAAACAAGTCGCTGCTGGTGGCTGGAAAGGAGAAGCTGCTTCATGGATGTCCCAGAAAAGGGAAACACCCAACCCCAAATGTGGTGATCTGTCTCCCTGGGCCTTCGGAGCTACTGGGGTCGTGGCAGGGAAAAGCTTCTGGGCCGTCTCCAGCCACAGAGGGTCCACTCAGCACGATTCCCACACAGGGGCCCTCTCGGACACGGCTCTGCTCCCCTGCTAATTGGGTAACCTTGTCATAACCAGACAGGCCTATGTTGCGGACACAGAGGGTGGCGACCTAGAGGGGCAACTGCTGCGATCCACCCTGCGGGGTGCGGAGGCTGAAAGAGGTGCTGGCAACGCTGTGGCATCTGCTTACAGGGTCACACAGCCTCCTGGACTGGTCCCACAATAGGAGGAGGAGTCCACGGAGGCCCCACACTGGCCAGGCAGCCCACTCCGGAGAGTGGGAGATGGGAGTGAGCGGTGGAGGCCAGAGCGCTTCCTGGGACAGCTCAGAGAACGGTATCTCGGTATCTTGGGGTCTCGGGGTCTCGGGCTGAGAGCAGAACAGGAAACCACGGAGTGGTGCCCGCCCTTCTCCCCCAGAGTCCCCAGGCCTGGGAAAGGCATGACTGGCTGGGCACAACCCCTCCTCGGGGGTGGGGAAGGCCAGGCGTCAGCGGCCCGCTGAGAGGCGCGTATGTGAGCGGCCAAGTGGGTCAGGCGGATCTGCTGACGAGCACGAGGCTCCTCCACCTCTGCAGGGAGCTGCGTGGGATGGCTGCACCTCCGGGCTGTGCCCCTCATCCCAGCACCTCTGCTTTCACTCCACGCCCTCGGCCAATCAGCACTGCTGCAAGAGGACAGCGCCACCTAGAAGGGAGTGGGCCAGACCCGGAGGGCGGAGGGACTTTGGCCCTTTCCAGCACACCCCAGCCCCTTCCCACTCATTGTTTCAGTGAACTCTCACAGCAGCTCCGCAGAGGAGGCCCAGGAGAGGAAGCCGAGATGTGAAGAGAGAAAGTCATGGGTGTAAAGCTCATCTGTGGTACCTAAGTCTCTCTTTCCCCAAACCTGCCCCATTCCCCCGTAGAGTTTCATGCTCCCCTGACCTCTCCAGATCTGAGGCATGGCCACCTGTCCTCAGAGAGCCAATTCGGTCAGAATGAGTTGTTTTGCCATCCCCGGGAGACAGAGAAGAGCATCAGGGCTCAGCAGGCCGGGGAAACCATCCCTGCGGTGGAGGCTCCCCTTTCTGACACCCAGGGGGTAAAATCAAGGGCACTTCAAGGAAAGCGCTGACAGATGTCAGTGGACAAGGAGCCTTTGGGGCCTGCCCCCCACTCCCTCTCACCCAAACGTAGTGCTAACTGCTGGGATCCCAAGTTGACAAGCTCTCAGGAAACAGGGTCTGCTCCCCATTTCTTTACTTGGTGAGGCTTGTGTCTGCTAGGCAGGGCTGGTCACGGTGAGCTCCCAGAACACCAAGTTCTGCTTCCCTTATAGCTCAGTCACATAGCACAGAACTGGAGACCACGCAAAGGCAACAGATGGAGTCCTCTCTATTTCAGCCAAATGCTGTGACTCATTTCAACAAATCCCACAGTTTTCAGAAATCTAATAACTCCCTCCTTTTGAAAAAATAAAAGAATAAATTCTTTAGAAGCAAACCACACTAGTGATACATACCAAAAAAGACTAAAACACTGTTCTGGTGTCATCCAGAGACTGGCTATAAGCCAGGCTAGATTGGGATTCAGACTTCACTCTGAAAGAGATGCCATGAAGGGACTTCAGGGAGGAAAATGATTATCAAGGGGAATCTGCTCAAGGCACTCCCACCAGACCCTTGGGCTCTGTTTGCCAGCTCTAAACTTGGCTTCACCCTCCAACTTTTTAGTTTGACACAAAGCTACAAGGTACCACTAGAAGAGGTGTTACCCTCGGCAGTCCAACCTCAAAGAAACTTTGCTCTTACTGAAAGATCTCTCTAGGCTTCTGTTCACTCACACATCTCATGAGGCCTTGGAAAGAAAAGCAGAGCTGAGCCCATTAGAAACTGCTGTGCCTAGGAGGGCAAGTAAGGACCTCCTTAACTTCTGTAGAACCTTCAGGGAGAAGGTCTCGGGGGTGATGTTCAGGCAGCAACCATCAATGCTGGACTGCAGATCATCTCCTCTTTCCCAAAGATGGGAAAGAGTTCTTCCCATCTTTCTGGCCATATTTCCAGGCCACCCTCTCTCCCTTTTTCTGGAGCCCAGGGCCCTTACTATCTACCTTCCTCTTGGAAAACCCACTCTCCTATCTGCTTCCTTAGAGGGGTTTCTCCCATACAGCGTTGGGATCTGCCATTGGTCACTGACTATATCACAAGGGCTAAGGGAAAAAGGACTGTGGCTTCTTGCCTTGCCTTGACCGAGTCTTGAAGATGGCTCATTTACTTTCCTCATCCCCTGTGGGTCATTCTTCTGTCTCAGACCCATGTTCAAAAATCTTTATCACTGGCTTCAAGATGGCACTCTGGGATGTGACTGCAGCCTCCAGCAATTTCTCAGGGCTCCAGGCTCCCCTCCTCCACCGTGTCACATACAGTGGCCCCAAGAATTTTCCCAACAAACCTCAGCAACCTTCAGTTCAGGAACCAACAGTTCCTCTGTTGCCTTTAGACTCAAATCCAAATTCTCAAGCCCTCTGGCCTCTTGTCTCATGGCCCCAGGTAACCTAATGTCTAGAGATCTCTTGGCCCAACCCTGCCTTCCAGCCACTCTCTCACCACTGGTAGTCAACACAGAACTGTCAAGTTCTAGCTACTGTAACAAGGCAGGTGAAAGGAATAACGCATGTACAGATTGGAAAGGAAGAAATAAAACTGTACATATTGCAGATGATATGATTGTCTATATAGAAAATCCCAAAGAATCTATAAAGAATCATAGAACTTGAGTTCAACAAGCTTACAGGATATAAAACAAACACATAAAAACCACACTTCTATATACTAAAAACGAACATGAAGAAATCAAAAGTAGGGGTGCTTGGCTGGCTCAATCGATAGATCATGTGACAATTTAAAGATTTATTTATTTATTTGAGAGAGAGAGAGTGGGGAGAGGGAGAGGGAGAGAGAAAATTTAGCAGACTCCCCACTGAGCACGGAGCCCGATACCAGGCTTGATCTCACAACCTTGAGATTATGACCTGAGAGGAAACCAAGAGTCAGACACTCAACTGACTGTGCCACCCAGGGGCCCAAGCATGTGACTCTTGATCTTGGGGTTGTGAGTTCAAACTCCATGTTGGGCACAGAGCTTACTTTATAAAAAAATCAAAAGTAAAAGCACATTACCACTTGGGGGCGCCTGGGTGGCTCAGTTGATTAGGAGTCAGACTCTTGATTTTGGGTCTGATCATGATCCCAGGGTTGTGAGATGCAGTTCCATGTGGAGCTCCGCACTGGGCGTGGAGCCTGCTTAACACTCTCTCTCTCTCTCTCCCCCTCTGTCCCTTTCCCCTACCCCTGCTCATACTCTCGCTCTCTAAAAAAATAAAAAAAGAACCACCACCACCACCACCTTGGCCTAAGCCTCATACCTTATACAAAAATTAACTCACAATAGATAACAGACTTATATGTCTGGAGAATCTTGGGGATCTAGACTAAACAAAGAGTCCTCAGACTTGATACTATAAGTATGATCCATTATAGGAGAGGTTGATAAAAAGTTTTGCTTTGTTAAAGCCCATATGAAGATAATGAAAAGATGAGATACATGGTAGGAGAAAGTATTTGAAATCACATAAGCCAATAAAAGACTGGTATCTAAAACATATGAAGAACTCTCAAAGCTCAAGAGAAGAAAAAAATGATTAGAAAATGGACAAAAGATGTGAATAGACACTATACCAAAGAGGACCTACAGATGGCAAATAAGCACATGAAAAGATGTCCAGTATCATTATCCACTAGGGAAATGCAAACTAAGACCACAATGAATATCAGAATAACTAAAATAAAAAATAATGCTGATACCATATGCTGGCAAGGATGCGAAGAAACCAGATCACTCACACATTGTTGGTGGAAATGTAAATGGTGTGGCCATTGAAAAAAAATTTGGCAGTTTCTTTACAAACTAAGCATGTGAGGCACCTGGGTGGCTCAGTCAGTTAACCATCCCACTTAGTTTTGGCTCAGGTCACGATCCCAGAGTCGTGTGTCTGCTCTGCACTCAGTGGAGAATCTGCTTGAAGATCCTCTCTTTCTGCCCCTCCTCCCACTCCCACTGGCGTGCACATGCGTACACGCACACACGCTCTTCCTCTCTCTTTCTAAAAATAAATAAATAAATAAACCTTAAAAAAAAAAAAACAACACTAAGCATGCAACCGTCACATGACCCAGTAATTGTACCCCTGGGCATTTATCCCACAGAAATGAAGACTTTTTTTTTTAAGATTTTATTTATTTGACAGAGAGAGAGATCACAAGCAGGCAGAGAGGCAGACAGAGAGAGAGGAGGAGGAAGCAGGCTCCCTGCTGAGCAGAGAGCCCAATACGGGGCTCGATCCCAGGACCCTGAGATCATGACCTGAGTCAAAGGCAGAAGTTTAACCCACGAGCCGCCCTGGCACCCCCAGAAATGAAGACTCATGTTCACATAAAAACCTGTGCATGAATGTTCACAGAAGCCTTATTTGTAAAAGATCAAAACTGGAGTCACCCCAGACATCCTTCGACAGTGAACTTAAGGTTAAACAAGCTGTGGCACATGCACACCATGAAATATCATTCAGCAATAAAAAGGAATGAACTATTAATAGGGATAAAACTTGGGTAAATCCCTAGGGAATTAGGCTGGGGGGGTGTGGAAAACCAACCCCAAAAGGTTACGTATTGATTGATTCCACTTACGTAATATTTTTGAAATGACAAATTTTTGTAAATGGGGACAGATGGGTGATTGTCAGGGATTAGTGATGGAGGGAAGGAAAGAGGCAGGAAGGAGGTAGACACGGTTGTAAAGGGACAACACGAGAGACCTCTGTGGCTGGAACTGTTCAGAATCTTGACAGTGGCACTTGAGGCACAAATCTACACAGGTGATAAAACTGTATACAACTTAATAAGCTCACACACAGAGGTGCCTGGGTGGCTCAATGGTTAAGCATCTGCTTTTGGCTCAGGTCATGATCTCAGGGTCCTGGGATCGAGCCCCGCACTGGGCTCCCTGCTTGGCGGGGAGCCTCCTTCTCCCTCTCCCTCTGCCTGCTGCTCCCCCTGCTTGTGCTCTCTCTCTGACAAATAAATGAATAAAATCTTGGAAAAAAATAAGCACACACCCAGGAGTACAAGTAAAACTGAGGAAATCTAAATGAGATTGGTATCGATTGTATGAATGTCATTATTTTGGTTGTGATATTATACTATAGTTTTGCAAAATGTTACCACAGGGTGAGACCAGGAAAACTGTGAAAGGATTTGTTACAACTGCATGTGAATCTACAATAATCTTAATTTAAAAAAATTTGAATAGGTCTCAAAGTATTCTACTCCATTAGCTTGCCATTTTTAAAAACTGTGACTAAGAAATGTGTTGCTATTTTATAATTTTATAATATTACTATATTACTCTGTCTTTAGTTCTCAACTTTATCAGAGCCAACATTTTTTCTTTTTTTATTTTAGAGAAAGAGAGAGAGAGAACACAAGCGGGACAGAGGGAGAGAGAGAACCTCAAGCAGACTCCACACTCAGCGAGCAGCCCAAGGCGGGGCTTGATCACATGACTCTGAGATCACAATCAGAGCTGAAATCAAGAGTCAGATGTTTAACCAACTGAGTGACCCAGGCAACCCCCCCCAACAATCTTTTTCTTAATTGTTTTTTAAAGATTTTATTTATTTATTTATTTATTTATTTATTTATTTATTTAAGAGACAGAGCACGAGTAGGGGGCTGGGGGCAGAAGGAGAGGGAAAAGCAGGCTCTCTGCTGGGCAGGGACCCAATGCAGGACCCAATCCCAAGACCCTGGGATCACGACCTGAGCCAAAGGTTTAATCAACTGAGTCGCCCAGGTGCCCCCTCCAAAATAATCTTTTTTTTTTTTTTTTTAAGATTTTTATTTATTTGACACACAGAGAGAAATAGTGAGAGAGAGAGCACAAGTAGGGGGAGCGGCAGGCAGGCAGGGAGAGGGAGGCAGAGGGAGAGGGAGAAGCAGGCTCCTTGCTGAGTAAGGAGTCAGATGTGGGGCTCGATCCCAGGACCCTGGGATCATGACCTGAGCTGAAGGCTGCCGCTTAACCGACTGAGCCACCCAGGCACCCCAGAATAACCCTTTTTTTTTTTTAAAGATTTTATTTATTTATTTGACAGAGAGATCACAAGTAGGCAGAGAGGCAGGCAGAGAGAAAGGAGGAAGCAGGCTCCCTGCTGAACAGAGAGCCCGATGTGGGGCTTGATCCCAGGACCCCCGAGATCATGACCTGAGCTGACCATGGTCAGCATGACCTGACCATGACCCAGGCCCAGAATAACCTTTTTAATAACAACCATAAAGTGAGCTTAAAAATCCCTGGAAAGGGGCGCCTGGGTGGCTCAGTGGGTTAAATCCTCTGCCTTCGGCTCAGGTCATGATCTCAGGGTCCTGGGATCGAGCCCCGCATCAGGCTCTGCTCAGCGAGGAGCCTGCTTCCCCCTCTCTCTCTCTGCCTGCCTCTCTGCCTACTTGTGATCTCTCTCTCTCTCTCT
>CM053603.1:13447876-13460865 GCA_028646535.1 Procyon lotor | reverse complement strand
AACATGGGACTTCAGTAGCTTATTCTCTCAACTTCTATGGAGATTTGAAATTTTTCATAATAAAGAGTTTTTTAAAAAGAAGAAGATGGACTTTCTTCCCCACCATCTCCATAGTTTTTTGTTTTTTGGTTTTTTTGGATTAGCAGCAATTTATCAGTCTTACTGATGCTGGGAAAAGCTCTGTTTTTCAAAGCTGCCCCTTTCTCCTTGGCGAAAGATGAGAAATGGCTGCCCCTTCGGGTGAAATTTTGACATCAGCACCATTCAGATGTTAGGTCACTTTAGTACAATCCCCACGTCACGCCCTCCGTGAGAATCCAGCTCTTAGTGCCCAACGGGATCTCTGAATGATAAAGGGCCATTATTTCTAAACCTGGCAATTATATCCTTTCATTTCATCCTTACATATGAGGCCCAGATTTTTCTAGAGCCTAACTGTTGGCTGATACAGTATAGCAAGTCTGGTTAATCCCAGACCAGATATACTATACCTGCCAAACCCATTTATTTTTTTAACTTATTTATTTGACAGAGCACGAGAGAGAGAGACAGTGAGAGAGGGAACACAAACAGAGGCAGTGGGAGAGGGAGAAGCAGGCTTCCCGCTGAGCAGGGAGCCCGATGCAGAGCTCGATCCCAGTACCCTGGGATCATGACCTGAGCAGAAGGCAGACACTTAACAACTGAGCCACCCAGGTGCCCAAAACCCATTTATTTTTATTTTTGTTTTCTTGTTGGGACAGAATGATGACAAACCCACTTTGAGAAAGGAACTCGGACAGTGGCTCACACAGCAGCCTCAACCCACCTTCCAGCACACGACCAGACTCTATGTGCCCGCTGCCACTGGGTCAAGATGTCTCCATGGCAGATGAGCTGGAAGTAAATAAGAGGCAACCTCAAGGTAATCAGGGATTCTGACGGGTAATGAGGGAAAGGCGCCTCCCCTGGTCTGCCCCGGCTCTCCTCTTGGCCTGTACTCGGCCCCATTCTCTGCTCACCACCCCTGCCTATGTAGACCACATTCCTCGTGCTATTTCTCCCTCGCCACTTCTCATAACCCCACCATTTTTCCAGCATGCCTTGGGTTTCTCCTTCTTTGGAAGCCTGGCTCTGCCTCTCCACTCTTCTCACTTGACAACCGTTCCATAAACACTGTCTATCTGGCACGTCTTGGTCTGAGCTGCTCAGACACACAGCTGCCCAGCCAAATTCCATGATTTGGCTCTTTGAGGGCTGTCTCACCAAGCAGACTGTAAGGTATTAGAGGACAGGGGAGCTACTGTCTACCCTTCCAGACCCTCCACAGAGCCCAGCACAATGCTTGCTCTTGATACCAGTCCAAACACCTTGGCTAATTGACTGAAGACCAATTTGCAAATGTCAGAACCTGTCAAGTCCACAGGGCTGGTCTGGATTAGACAGGCTGTCACTGGTTTATGTGGCTCCCTTGTGCAGTTTTTTAAAAAAGGAGCTTTCTGGGGGTACTGATAAAGTCTCATCTTGAGCTGGTGGTGTGTCATGGGTATGTATATAGGTTAAATCCCATCAACTTGAACCCTTCGCTGTACATCAGGCATAAAAATAAGTGAATGAATGAATGAATGAAAGGCGCCCCTTCCTCTAGGAGGATGCAGCCCACACCAGGGCATACAACTTAGATAGTAGAGTCTTCTCTGATCTGGCACTTCTTGAAAAAGGCACAACCTGTAGAACAGTACATGCTACCCTGAGACCAGAAGCAGAGAGCCCTGCCTTGAGAGACTCTCTGATGCCCAAAGTGCCATATCATCCAAACGGGCTAAGAGGCATCACCATGGGTGTGGTGGTGCTGCCGCTTACAGGATTCAAGTCAGGCTCTTCAGTCACAAATGGAGGAGCCGCCCCCTCACAGAACCAAGTGAGCTCAGTATGAGGATGAAAAGACGAATTCTGGGGTACCAAGGGGTAAGATGGCAACAGGAAAGAGCCAGGAATCAACTCCCCTAGAGCCTCAGTTCCATTCCCCTCTGGGGTTAGTAAAATGATCTCGCCTTACCTGACCCTCCACCTACGTCAATGAGCCCTCCAACTGCCTCCAAATTCTCAAGCCTGTTTGAAACTGCACCACTGCTCTTTCCTGAATGCCCAGAAGCACATGCCATGGGGCTTTTCCTCCATCAATGGGCCAATCTGTTCAGTAGCCTCTTTGAGCAGAACATGCTAAACTTGGCATCTTTACCTGAGATGCTCTGGTGAGAAGCAGAAGCCATTCCAATACTGAAGGAGAGACATACCATGGAGGTGCTACTCACGTGAAGGACTCTGACAAGCTGAATATCAGCAGAAGCAGTGAATCCCATCTCCTGAGGGCCCCTAATCCTGAGCTTGACAGCCACAGGACTTTAGCACCACCAGCCCATGGGTGAGCCTTGCCCACAGCCAGGAGCAACTTATGGGACTACTAACTCCAACAGGAGCGCCATGGTTCCTCAACCCACAGTGGTTCATGGGTGTGCCCTGAGCAGAACGCATAGATGGGGTAGAAATGAAACCCTGCCAAGGAGTATGAGTAGTAGACGTTGGTCTCCTTCTTGCCCCTCTGAGCTGCCCAAATCTTTCCAGAATTTCATATGCTTGGCTCTGCGACATCAGATAAACTATAAGCAGAACAGCCTGTTTGGTTACCAGAAGAGAAATGTCAAATTCCCCATATAGAGAACTACCAATAACAGTGTTTTTCCATGCAGCTGTAGACGTTTTCCCTTGGAGAGAGAGCTCTAAAGCCTGGGTGAGGCTCCTTCAAGCTAAAACTCAAACAGCAGCTCAACACGCAGCAAAATGGACAGTATTTGCAGTGCTAAGAACCGTATGCTAACCAACTGCACTACTGTAATAGCTAATGTAAAGGGCAGATTCCCCCTTTCAAGTGGGTGCTCACAGGCTGGCCGGTCTGCGTCAGGTTTCAGGCTATTAAGAGCCTTTCATTACTGTTAGTTGTCTAAGAAATGACTGCTGAAGAAATAAACACATGAGAGGCACAGTTGGACAGCTGAAGAATCAAAAATCATGCTCCCTCACAGTTTGTGTGCTCCCACACAGAAGAGCTAAAGCAACATGATCAGCAGACTCACATGGAACCAGAAGTGCCCCCTCCCCCTACTTCCCTGCCTGGGGTTTTGCTACTCCCTAGGCCCATTTGGTGTAAAGATAATGCCTTCCATTTTATCCTGTTGTCTCTGGGTAGCTTTCCTGAGTTTTCAGTATACTAATCTATCCTATATTGGCATTCCCTCCCACTGCATTCACAACCACTTGAGTGTTTTTGAGTGTTTTGTCAGACCTCAGTTGGCATACATTTTAAACAAGCTTGTTTCACCAAATTCATATTTGGTCAGATATGTTCTGTTAAAAGCATCCTATGTGGGTTTCAGTTTTTCCCTAGTTTGAGGTGGTAATCTAAATCATAAGGCAACAGGAACATATTTGGTGATAGATGCTTCAATAGCATTTTGGCTCATCTTGGAGTGTTTCACTAAACCTTGGTGAAAGCACATGACCCTGTTCATATTTTGAGCCTAAATAAGTTCTTTTTGGTGCCCACTGGCATTTTCCCTTTCTCCAAAGATGATTATAGTGACCAAATGCCTGAGGAAAGCGCATGACCAAGTTCATGGTTCAACTATTTCCATATTGCTCCGATCCTCGCAGTGACACTTATCTTCCCTGACAGCCACTCCCATTGTGCTCTTTCCTTGGCCCAACACAATGGACACATGCAGACACCAGCAGACAGGGAGGACGTTTTCCATCCCACTGCTCCCCAGTGCGGAGGGACTAGACTGAGGTTACATAAGCCCCTCCTGAGCCCAGCATTGGGGGGTTCGCAAATTTGGGGTTCGTGACGGAGTTACGGTCTGCAGGCCCTGACTGACCCTGCGCTCACTCACCATCCTGCCTTACCAAGGCAGGGCAACTTGAAAGAGAGGGCCGCTCCGAGACCACCCGGCTCCCGCCATTCAGGCCGGGTTCAAAGTGTGGCCAGACGTCTGACCTCGCTGTCCAGACTACATCGCGGGGTCGCGGGCCCCGGCCCCGGCCTCAGGCTGCAGCTCCCCGCCACCCCCCCCCCCACCCCAGGTGCCGCGACGCGCGCTTACCTGCCGGGACCCGGGCCAGGGCCGGGACCCGGGCCAGGGCCGGGGCCCGGGCCGGGGCCAGCACCTGGGCCCGGTGGTCCCGCGGTCGCCCTCGCCGCGCCTGCAGCGGGGAGCTGTCCGCCGCCGGCAGGTGCTGAAGGAGGCTTCCCTGCGCCGGGGCCCGGTCCAGGGCCGGTGCCTCCCGGCGGCAGTGGCCCGTCGCCAGCGCCGCCCTCCAGGCTGGCCTCGTTGCCCATGGCTGGCGGCCGGGCGGGGTCGGGGTCGTGCTGGGCCCGGGCCGGCGGCTCCCGGGCTGCTGCTCACACGCTCCGCGCCGCCGCCGCCGCCATCTCCCAGCTCGGCTCGCGCCGCTGCTTGCCGCTGCGCATGCGCGGCTCGCGCGCCCCTTCCCTGCACACGCCCCCCCCACCCCCTCCCTCCCCGGCGCGCGCGCGCGCGATTCAGCCAGGCGGTGAAGACCGGTGTTCACAAGCCAGCGGCGGGGTCGCCGGGAAACAGCCGCCGGCGCCGGCGCATGCGCCCTTCGAGGACGACGCCGCTAGCGTGTGCTACCTGGAGCCTAGCGGGAGTTGGCATTGGCGTCCCACTGAATGAGGATGGGAGGCGGGGCACCAGCCACAAGAAGGGACCCTGGGGGCGTCACGCCGTGCCCTGCCCTGGTGTCAGTGGCGCTTCCTGTCCCGGGAAACTTCGGAGTAGGGGTTGCCGTTGGGGGAAACCTTGTTGCCCCAGCCAGCAGGTTTCATGGGGACAGGCCTCAGAGAGGGGCCACCAGGGTGGCCTCAAAGAATATTGAGGAGTTGGAAAAGCAAGTGAACGAGGCTGTTCAAAGGCACAAGGTCATGGAGGGACAGAGACAGAGGATGCTCGGTGATGGGGCCAGGTTGTGAGGGTCTCAAAGGCCAGCTGGGGAGTGGAGAGTTCATCCAGATGGCCATGGGAACCATCTGGGATTCAAGCTGAGGGCCTGGTCCCACGGGACAGGAGTCTCAGGAAGTGTCTCAGGGAAAGGTGGAGGGTGTGTCAGGGCTGGCTGAAAGCCAGATGGCAGGCTGCCTCTGTAGGCCCTGAGACAGTGACCTTGAGGATGGGAAAGAGGAGTTGATATTTCTTAGAGCCCTGAGCTGTGGCTTCCAGAGACTGTCTAGATGAGAGGCTGCAGGCTGCCTCTGCATTAACCTGAGAGCTCACCAAATTACTTTTCTGTTACCTCACCTTTACAGATTTCAGTGTTTGCACACTACTCGGGATGCTCTGCCTCATGGCTTCTTGTACAAACCTATGCTTTCCTGAGGACAAATATTTCCTAGAAGATAACAGACTGTAATCTAAACTATTCCTGGCTTCATAAATCATGGCTGTGTAGAAGAACTTCAGTAGGGACTCCTGGGTGGCTCAGTTGGTTAAGTGTCTGCCTTTGGCTCAAGGTCATGATCCTGGGGTCCTGGGATTGAACCCTGTGTCGGGCGGGCTTCCTGCCTGCTGTTCCCCTGCTTGTATGTTTGCTCTCTTTGACAATTAAATAAATAAAACTTAAAAAAAAAAAAAAAACTTGAATAAACTTGGACCCATTTTACAAACCCATTTAATTCCCCTAATGGTGAGGAGTATATCATGGGATGTCAGCAGCTCTAACCTCACCTGGAATAACCTGAGGATCCCGCTAAACACCTATAGCCGGGCAGATGGGCAGACCTTGGCTGGACCTTCCCCATGCACTGTCTGCTCTTCCCAAGCTCTTGGGATGGAGCTTCTATAAAGTCTAGACTCCCTGACTGCCTGGAACAATGACAGTCTCTGCCTGTGTTGTCTCTGTGTTTCTTCCTGGTTGGATTCCTCTTTGTGAGTGTCTGATGTCTATGTGCACATATCTCGACCCCACAACCATCTACATCTCAGCTCTGCCACTTCCCCGGTGGGACTTCAGCAACTAACTTAGGCTTGTCAAGCCTCCATTTCCTAGCCTGCAAAGTTATGAAAATGCTAGGCTCTCTAACAGGAGTTGTGAGGATGGAGTGGCTGATGTAGTTAAAACACAAAGTCAAGTGGCTGGTATACATACAGATGATCAGCTTCATTAAGAGTCATCTGGCTGGCAGGTGGTCTGGGATTTGAGGATTTCGTGCCACATCCTTTCTCCTGGGAAAGAACATGAACACAAGCGCTGGGGGCAGGCCAATGACCTGACCTTGCCTCAACCCAGGCTCTTCAGGCTTCACCGACACCAGTCAGTGTGGTTTGGGCTACTTGGAAGCAGGGGAAAGATGGATGTTTGTTTTCTATTTTTGTAGAAGCCAAAGGAGCTATGCCTTTCCACGGATTTAAATCAACATGCCCCTGGTTCCAATGGGGGTAATTAGCCCTAGCCAGCCAGCGGGCCTGGGGAGTTGCCCTCCTCAGAGTGGATTCCTGGCTGTTAGCAGACCTCCAGGGTCTCTGCTGCCTTGGTGACAAATGACACAGTACAGTGGACCCAGGAGGACCTGGAAGTGCCGGTTGGTGGTGCCCCTACCTTCCTTTCAAACTCTCAGTTCCACTTCTCCGAAAAGCGTCCCAGAAACATGTCTGGTCTGTCCACATCCACGCCTGGCATCCAGCCCAGGGACTCCTGCTGGCTATGGGATGGTGCTAGCCTCTAATTGGATCTCTGAATTAGTCTCCCATTTTTATTCACAGTTCAGGGGTTCTTTCCTTCCCCTTGACCTACAGCAGGGGCTCCTCAACAGAAGGACTTTGTCTGACTGGTCCTATACCCTAGGCTGGCCTTCAGTGGGGACTCAGAGGCTAATGGTTGGGCTGGGTTCTCCATATGACCCTGAGCATTTCCTTCACCTGCAATTCCAAGGGATTCACCAGCCATTGAGCTTAAAAGCACCCCAGAGGGATCATTGGCTATAGTGGTTGCATCACTGCAGTTAGGTTGCTGACTTAAGTAACTGGGAGTGTGCTAAGTTTGGGTCCAAAATTTCTTTTCTTTTTTTCTTTTTTTTTTTTTTTAAGATTTTATTTATTTATTTATTTGACAGAGAGAGACACAGCGAGAGAGGGAACACAAGCAGGGGGAGTGGGAGAGGGAGAAGCAGGCTTCCCGCTGAGCAGGGATCCTGACACAGGGCTTGACCCCGGGACCCTGGGATCATGACCTGAGCCGAAGGCAGATGCTTAGCAGACTGAGCCACCTAGGCGCCCCAGGTCCAGACTTTTCTCCTGGTGGAAGAGTTGTAGATGAGCTGTCTATGCTCATCCAGGAGAATTCACTAGGCTTAACTTTATGACAGGTGAACAAACAAATCTCTCAGTTCATGCAAAGCAGTCGTGGGGTATGTCTGGTACCATCCCTTCCTGGATCCAGCTGCAGTCCAGCCGGGAAGAGGATGGACCTGGAGACCCTGCAGGAATTTCCCGGCCCCCTAAACCTCACTCGCTGAAGGTATCTTCTTCCCACTTCAGCTTAAGATGTGACACCTGGCAGTCATTTTGGAGAAAGGCCAAATGGGAAGACCAGTCCACGTGCCAAAACAGATGGACACATGTCCGCTTTCTTCTCCAGTCTGTGCTCTCGAACACTTGAGAAAGACTAGGGGGAAAATAGAAGCAGAAAAAAAAAAAATCCATCCAGGTAGGAAAAACGGTCAGAGCCAGCTCACTACTGGGATTTGTGGAAACACTTAGTCACTGGAAGGCAAATCTTGGGAGAATGAAGAGATTCCAGGCCTCAGGAGCTGCAGCTGGATGCCAACTGGGCCATGGACAAGGCAACATGTGGATGAGCTCCAGGAAGGCGAGGAGGGGCAGAGTGCGGCTCTGGCGCTTTCTTGCCCCCCACACAGTCCAGCTCCCCCCGGGTGCTCCTTTAGTTGACAAGCTCCACCGAGAGGCTCAGGATCCGAAGAGGAAGATGCTGCCGGGGGTGAGAACAACTGCAAGTTTTGTAGCAGGAAGAGGAGGTAGAGGGTATGAAGGTGGAAGAGAATGAGGAGGGATGACTGGGGACAGTTCTGGACCATGTGAGGCAATGGGCGTTGGACGGTTCCAGAGAGGCTGGGAGAGCCAGCTCCATCTCTGAAGGCCTCTGAGCTCCGAACTCTTCCTTTTGTTGTGCTGCTGCTGCTGCTGAAGCCTGTCTCACCTCCCAGTGAGAAGCAACTCTGGGATGTGGCTCCCTGCCCCCGCTCCTCTGGCATGAAGAAACAGCGCTGAAGGGGAAGGAGGGAAGCCCAAAGAAACAGAGGGTTTCCCCACTCGCTGAGGTTTGCTAGCACCACTAACTCCATGAGGAATAATGCAGCTTCCCGAGCAAGCCTCAGGCTGATGTCAAGCTACGAACAAGAGACCTGCTCTTCACCCCGCTCAGCAGCCTACCTGGACTGGCCTGGCATCCCTGTTTGTGTCCTCGGGTCTCTAGCTCACCCATGGGCCTCGGCAAAGAGGAAAGAGGAATGAAGCTGGAAGGTATAGAATTTGCTTGAGGGGCGCCTGGGTGGCTTACTTGGTTAATCGACTGCCTTCAGCTCAGGTCATGATCCTGGTAGACCCAGGATCAGTCCTGCATCAGGCTCCCTGCTGAGCAGGGAGACTGCTTCTCCCCCTGCCCCTCTCACCCTGCTCTCTCATTCTCTCTCTCAAATAAATAAATAACATTTTATTTATTCAAGAGTGAGGGAGAGCAGAGAAAGAGAGAAAGCAGAGAGATAAAGAGAACACACGCACAGAGAGGGAGAAGCAGACTCCTGCTGAGCGGAGAGTCCAACTTGGGGCTCGATCCCAGGACCCTGAGATCATGACCCGAGCCGAAGGCAGACGCTTAACGACTGAGCCGCCCAGGCGCCCCTAGATAAATAAAATTTCTTTTAAAAAAAGGATTCGCTTGATGCATCGTCTCCATAAGCCCTTTCCTGTTGTAATGTGAAAATCCTTATTTGCATTATGTGAAAAAAAAGCCAGTCAAAAATCATCAGAAATGAAAAAAAAAAAAAAATCATCAGAAATGTTTACGACCAGCGTAACCCCACCGCCAATGCGTGACTCCCAAAAAAGCTAATTAGGCCCCACTGCTATTAGAGTTATGTGCTTCCAAAGGTTTGTTATGACAAGAAGAAATAACGAAGACACAGTTTCTCCAAGTTGTAAGCATCCAAGTCAAAACATGCTGCTTTCTTTGCCCCTCTACACTCTCCCAGATAGGCCTCCTGGCTGGCTTTGCCTATCTCGTTAATACACATGTGTTCTCATCCCTCAGCCAGTGCACATCCAACTCCTCCTCCGTGCCAGGCCCAAGTGCCGGGCCCAACCTCCTCCTCCGTGCTGGCCTCAAGGCACTCAGCTGGTAGGAGAAAGACAGGCACACAAATAAGTTCCTGTAAACTATATGAAATGCTGCCTTGATCCCTCTTGCAGTCCTGCCCACCAGGATCCCAGTTCCCCTGGAGCTGCCTTCACCTGCCTCTGTCCCATGGATGGGGAGGTGGGTGCAAGGGTGGGGAACAGGCCCAGGGAGAAAGTCCTCTCCTAGCCAGCCCACATGCCCTACCACAGGCAACCGAGGTTCCGACATGGCTCGGACGGTGTGGGGAATGCAGTTTGCTCAGCGCCTCCACGAGACTCAGTTTCACAGTTCTTTGGGGAAGTCTCTTGGATGGTGCCTTACCTCCTGACCCCCTCTCCCCCGTGGCTCTGTTGAGGCAAACCCAAGCGCATTATTGAGAATCACTCCTTACCACCAGGGACTTCAGTCTGTGGAACATAACTACTCTCTCCACTGAGCTTCATCTTTGTCCCGATCAGAGTGCATTGTGTTAGGGCCTGTTTCCCTTGTCATCTTTACTGAGTGCTCAGGAAGCCTCCAGGAACCCCTGGAAGAATTCCTGCCTTCCAACAGAGATGGACAGAATGCGGCAGGGTGTCTGATGGGGAAGCAAAAGCCTTGTGGCAAGGAGAAAGGTCTGTAGTCTCTTAGGCTGGGCTGGGTTGGATGAGTTCAATTCAGTTAAGTTTCAGTCAGTTAAATTTGGTACTTCGGAACCCTAAAGGATAGCACCATGTGAGGCCCCAAGGATAAGCAGAAACCAAGAATGTCAAGCCTCCTCTACCCTCACTGGGCTTACAATCTCCAAGTCTGACCTGTGTCTGGGTGCTCCTCAAACCAGGCCCTGAACCTGGGGACCGTGACAGCTGGCCCTCAGTGTAGGACCACTCTCCTTCCCTAGAGCCGTGACCTTCCTGGTCAGCCTCCCTTGATTCCCCCAGTTTCTGGGTGTCAGGCAGGCAGCAACATCTGGGTACCCCTGCTGGCTAGGTATTAATAACTCCTTCAGTGGGGGGGCAGGCAGTGGGCATGGACAGTCTTTCCCACAGTTGACTGAGCAGACAGGAATTCCTAGTAAACCAGGACAAAGAACATCTGCCATTTGCCACCAGAAGGGGGCGCCTCCCCCACCTCCTATCTTTGCCGACTCCACCCAAGCCCTGGCCCCCATCCCCTGATCTGCTCCAGAGATCCTCTCAGGGCTCACAGGGGGGCTCTTTCCCTCTCCCCCACCTGCCTGGCCCAGGGCTTCTCTGCGGAGGCTGGGAATCCAGGAGTAAGCTGACGTGCCACTTGGAAGCCAAGGCAGGGCTTGAGGGGCACAGGGGTTGTTGAGTCAGAGGACTGGGGTCACAGTGGAAGCCAGTCCTCCGCCTCTCATTTGCACTCTAATCACTGTGCGGGTCACAGGAAGGCAGAGCTGCCTGATTCTCAGCCTCCACACCCGGATACACTCCAAGCTCCTCAAACAAGAGCAGGACCCACCCCCCTCAGCATCCTCCAAGCCGGTTGTGCCCTGCGCGTGAGTTCATCCAGGACAAAGCGGGTCCTCCCTGAGGCACACCCGGAGCCAAGCTGCTGCCACCTCCCACCAGGACCTCCCCACCCCTGCCATCGCTACCCAGTGCCTTTCTTCACCTTTGTCTCCGAAGACCTTTTGCAACAGAGGTGCTGAGGGACACGTAGGCAGTGAAGTGATCCCTGGAAAAGGAGCTCTCTGACCTAGCTCCTGGCCATTCCCACAAGTCCCAAACTTGGGCTCTGCCCTCCACAGCGTGAGGCCGTGACACCATGAAGAAAGAAAGCAAGGGGGAAAAGCAGCTCCGGACCTAGGAGCCTTGGCCGGCTGCCAGCTGGATGTTCCCAGCTGCCCCAGTGTGTGTGCTCAGAGCTATGGAGGCAGCTCTGGCAAGGTGTTCAGTCCGGAGAAAATCAATCCTCCCCGGCCTCACCCCTGTCTGCTTCTAATGCCAAGTGTCCCCCCAGGGGCCCAGACTAGGGGGACCCCCAACCATGCCACTGGAGGGCTCTACTTCCGCTCAGGAGCCTTTCAGACCCACAGTACTTCAGGCCATGCGCTCAGGAGCTCGGAGGCCGGACTCGAGGAGCGTCCTTGGAGCGCTGGGCCCTACTATGTGCAGGCGCCGCACACAAAAGCTAAGGCGAGCGAGTGCGCAAAGGAAGCATGCTTTTGGTTTCCGCCTGCACACTTCGGAATTCGAGGTTTCTCGGCGGGGTCCAGGCGCCGAGGCCATTGGGAAGCCTGAGTCCCAGATTTGTCCCTCCTGTTCCCTGCCAGCCTCCCTTTCCGAAGGAGGACGGCCCCAGCGAAGGACAGGCGCCGAACCCCAGCTACACTCGTCCTGGTGACTTCGGGGACTGTGCGGCCGTGGTGGAGCGAAAAAAGAGCGGCGCGACGGCACCCCCAGTCCAGCCGCTCCCCCTGCAGCCTCGGCCCTGCGCCTAGCTCGGCTCAGCCCTGGCCTCCTGCAGGCCTCAGTCCACTCCCGGGCCGCCTCAGCGGCGCTCTAGGCCGGGGTCCGCCGAGTGCTCCCGGGAGGCCTGAGCCCCGCCCACAGGGGCCTCGCCCGCCTCTCGCTCACCCCTTGCCCTCCTCGGCCCGCCCACCGCTGCCAGGCTTACCCCGGCCTCTGGCGCCACCTGGTGGGAGCCCGCGGGCACTGTCCGCCTCTTGGGCCCAGAGCAGCTGACCATCCACTCTGCAGGGTTCACCTGGAAGACACCTGGAAGCAACAACTAAGATTGAGATCTACCCTGGTCATCGCCCTGAACCCACCTAAGGGCACTGTCCTGGCCACATGGAACCTTCCACAAGCTTCGCTCCATCCCAGCTGAGACTTCAGGGTCACCTTCACCGAGTTTGGGGGCAGTAGAGTTAGTAAGGGCCCCAGAGGCCAGTGCTCATGCTGCCCTCACCACAGGCTGCTCCTACACAGGCCCACCCCACCCACAGCAGATGGTAATCCCCACTTTAAGTCTCTTACCCTATCTTCTCTGGGTCTTCTTTTTTTTTAAAGATTTTATTTATTTATTTGACAGAGAGAGATCACAAGCAGGCAGAGAGGCAGGCAGAGGGATGGGGGAAGCAGGCTCCCTGCTGAACAGGAGCCCGATGCGGGGCTCGATCCCAGGACCCTGAGATCATGACTTGAGCTGAAGGCAGAGGCTTTAACCCACTGAGCCACCCAGGCGCCCCTTCTCTGGGTCTTCTATAGGGTCCCCATAAGGGAAATGGTACCCAGTGTCCCAGAGTGGGGTGGGAGGGGACTTCAGATAATTCTTTGCTGCTCTACATGAACAAAATCTTACGATCAGGGAAAAAAACCTAAAGTGCTAAGAACTGAACTTGCCTTGCACTAGCCACGGGATCTGGTCGCTTCTCCTCTCAGCCTCAATCACCTTGCTTCAAGATGGTGGCCAAGAAGGTAAACAAAGCAGGAAAAGAGTTAAGTCATCAGCCAATTGTGGGTTTTTTTTTTTAAGATTTTATTTATTTATTTGACAGAGAGAAAGACAACGAAAGA
>CM053603.1:13405015-13447776 GCA_028646535.1 Procyon lotor | reverse complement strand
TCCCAGCCAACAGCTTTGGTCCAGGCCGGCCCGAGGATCTTGGCCCAGTGAAGTGCTGTTACACTAGGAGAGGATGTGGCTTTAAGCGTCGCTCAGATTCTCCCTTTTTCAGGCAGATGTATTTGGTGTGACTCTTTATCCCAATTCTCAGAGCATCTTAGAACCCTTCGGAGACCAGTCCTGTCCCCACCTTACAGACAAGGAAGCCAGGCCAGAGGGATCCCAGGAACTTGCTCTGGGTCAGAGGTAGCTGGGAAGGCAGATTCCTGTGGGTCTGTCCCCTCCTCAGCTGTGTCCCTTCCTTCCTGCTCCTTTCCTCCATCACCCTCTCTCCAGCTCAGACCCGAGTACAGTCCCACTCCTGCCAAGAAGTTACAGACTTGGCAGGAGTGCTGGGGAGCAGGGGTCTGCCGGTGCAAACATCAGATGTTCCCAAAGAAGAGCAGGGCAACGCAGAGGCCAGAGGCCCTTGTGGTTTCTCTCCCTCCTGGCCCTGCTGACCTTACTATTCTCTGCTGAAGCCAGGAGTCCCTTTGCTTGAGTTCAGAATAGTGAGTCCACTCGTAACCCAGTGGTTTCGGGTTAAACATTAAGCAGAACTTCCTGAGGCCAAGAAAGCAAGTGCAGGGTGATTTCCTGGGCCCCTGCTGCTAGGCCTAAGGGGTGAAGCACGTGTCCCTGAATTGGGGACAGGCCTTCCTGGCACTTACCAGCGTGTAGTTAATACTTAAAAAAATACTTACCACTTACCACAAGTAGTTGTTGGAACTCAGCTCCACCTACAATAAGTGAGATTGTTCTTGACTCTGGGTCTTTTTTTTTTTTTTAAGATTTTATTTATTTGACAGAGAGAGATCACAAGCAGGCAGAGGCAGCCAGGCAGTGGGGGGCGGGGGGGGAAGCAGGCTCCCCGCTGAGCAGAGAGCCCGATGCGGGGCTCGACCCCAGGACCCTGAGATCATGACCCGAGCCGAAGGCAGAGGCTTTAACCCACTGAGCCACCCAGGCGCTCCTTGACTCTGGGTCTTAACGTGGGCAGAGAAGCAGCCTGGGGGCTACAGGTGGAGAGGCTGAGGACCCTGTGGGGGTGGGAGCAAGCCCAGAAGACATACCAGTTGTTCTGTGACCCATGGCTCCTGACCCGGCCACTGGACACAGCTGCTGTGTCCCCTGCCTCCCACACCCTGGGCCATGTCCCAGGACAACCCAACCTCTTCCTGGGCACTGAGTCATGCTACCCAGCTGGCCTGTCCATCCTAGGCAGGGCACTTAGGGGCAGGACCCCAGAATTCATTGGCCCAACCACGGCAGAACAGTCTGGCCAGAAACCGTTCTCCCCTTCTCCCCACTAAAAGGCCAAGGCCAAACCTGCCTTCTCGAGACTCCCTGGGAGACTGGCCAGCCCCTGAGACCTTAAGACAGTGGGGGCAGGAGCTGGGGTGGAACTCCAGGGGCGTACCCACTCGGGCAGACAAGCCTATGGCACCCAGGACCTTTCCCACGGTCCTCTTAGATGAGGACGTTGAAGCTCAAAATTCCTCTGCCGGCTCAGGCAGAAAGAAGAGTGGCCAGAGTTGGCAGAGTTTCTGGAGCACACACCCACCCCTCTTGGGGGCACAAAAATGGTAAGACACGGAGGCTATCAGGTCGGCGGCACGAAGGCCACCTCCAAGTCCTCTGAATGGGACTGGCTGGGTTCCCTCTTCCCTCTGTCACATGGACACCAGACCTGCACCCCATTCATATCCTAGAACATTGCAGGGGCCAGGGAAATAGATGCTTGGAGGCAATGGCATTGTAATAAAGACACTGCTTTTATTTAGTTTGATATGTTTCTATACAGAATGCAGAAAACACATCTTAAAATCATATAGAAGGAAATAAAAACATGTCAGTGGTTGGTGAACACTTGAATGTGAGATTGGCTCTGTCTCACAGAGTCCAGAGGCCATGGCCACGGCCACGGCCAGCCCGGCACTCAGGGGAGGAGGCTGCCCGCAAGGGCATTGTTGCTGTTGTTATTCTGTTCACTGCCCCATCGCCTCTGGTTGCTATGGCGACAGGCCATTCCAGGCCAGCCGAGTCTCTCTGCGTGGCAGTGCCCGATGGTGGGGTTGCTAGGGGCAACAGAGCTGTTTGGAAGGCCTTTCAAAGCCCTCACCTGGAACACTGGGAATTGTTTATTTTTTGACCAGGTCATCAAAAATAATCTCACCAGGTCAGACCCCTACTTGTGCTCCTGACTCTGGGGCAACAGGGAAACTCCGGCTTGGATCAGGGCTGGGTGGGAGGCACGAGACCCAGTCACCAGCGGTCCGCGGAGCCCTCATCCACAGGCTCCCCCACCACAGGGACACTGCTCACTTGAGTACCCCACCAAGGGCTGGGCAGGGGAGAGAGGCTGGGCCCTGGGGGGAAAGGCGCAGGGGGAACGCACCCTCCTGAGAAGGGCAGGCTGGAGACCCCCTCCTCTCTGACCAGCCCTCCCTCCTGAGGCAGCACACGCAAATCCTCTGCGAAACTGTCTTTATGGCTTAGAAGTGGCTGCTCAGTGTGCAAAGGGAGCCTGGGTCCACCCACTGGCCCTCCATCACGGAAGGGATACATTATTGCAAAAGGCATTCCTCCCTAAAAGGTACCCAAAATAACTCTTAGACATCAAGAAAAGTCATGCTCAAAATGGTTTCTTCCAAAGGAGGAGAATCAAAGCAGGGTGGGCACCCCTGAGTCACGGGACAGAGATGCAGATGGATGGACGGACGTTCTGCTAAAAAAGGCAAAAGAAGCCCAGTGTAATTTGAGAATTTAAACCGTTATGAAAAAAGGGGGCCAAAAAAAAAAAAAATCAAAATGAGCAAAGCCGTCAGTTCCATGGAATCAACACTAAGAGCTCGTACAAACTGCTGTAAGCATCACCATTTTTAATCTTTTTTTTAATAAAACAATTTGAGGCTGTATAAAAACTTTAGTAAAAAATTAGCTTTGAGAGCCCACAGATTTCGACTATGAACTATTGCTGGCACTCCTCCCCCGCCACCAGACCTTTCCCAGCCCAAGGCCTGGGACTGCAGTGCCAGAGAAGAGGGGTGGGGTGGGTCAGGGTGGGGCTGTGGACTGTTGGGACAAAGCGGCCAAGGTCAAGTGAGGAAAGAGCATCACATGACATAAAAATATTGCATCTTCACCAAAATGTCCCCCACTGAGTGTTTCAAAAACCATGATATTCCTTTCAGGAGGGGGAAAAAAACACACAGAAGAAGGGTAAAAGAAAATATGTTGATGTGGTCGAGTCCCTCGACCCCCCCAAGCCACCCCCACAAGCAGCCGGCCCACCCTGGAGCACCTAGGTTGGGGGCCACGGCCACCACTGCCTCTTGGAGTCCCTTTTCCATGGAAATGAAGACCCCTTGGTGGTGGGCCATTAGCGTGCTTGGGGTGGGGGTGTGGATGTCCACGGCCAAGGGGCCCCTCCAGCTTCCAGCCCCTGGCAAGAGCGGGAGAGCAAGCCCAGCACCAGGACCCCGGCCCCAGAGCCACGGCCGGGAGGCCCCCAGTCAGGCTCTGCGATATCAGAGCAACCAAGTTTACGTAGTGTGAAAAAATAGGATTCCTTTGATAAAAAATACTGTCCCTTGGTCTTCTCTAAGTTTGAAACACCCTGGGAGCTTATTTTTAGCAAAGCAATTTCCCATACCCACCCAAAAATTATACATACAAGTTTAGGTAAACAGCAGATTAAATGTAAAAACTTAACCTTAACTTCTGAAAGTCCTTTGAATTTAATCTTTAGCTACTGTTTTCCATGTTACATCCTGCAGCTAGACACACGTGAATAGAAAAAACAGTACAGTTAGTGTTAAAGGCAAAACGCAGAGAGCCGGGAGGCCGCCCAGCACTGCCCGCGAGTTCAGTCACGGCCCCGCGCTCCCTCCATCTACCTCTACTCCAAACAGTGCTTTCAGAGCCAGCCATCAAAACCGCAGCAAAGAATTTTCTATGAACAAACAAAAAAGCTGTTAGGCAAAAAATAAAAGTAAAAATGTCCCCAAAGTCTCTCCCGCTGCTTTGGGGTTCGGAGGACCAGAGAGGGCGGGCTCGGCCAGGCCTCACGTGTGTCACTGTGTGCTAGGTCAGGTGTCGGCTCCCAGTGGGCGATGGTCTGCAGGCCACCGGTCTCCACAGACAACACCGTGTTGTCTCCAGGGCCCTGCCCTACCCCTGCCTCCACCCAGGCGCTTGTGGGTTAGGGGGGCACGTAGGGAGGGGGCGACCGGTACGGGGTCATGTTCTTGGGACGGGAGCCCTTGCCCTCCATGGGGGCCGTGAAAGGTGGGGGGGGCTGGTAGGGAGGCGCGTTGGGATCCTCATCCCGCAGGGGCGTGTACTCTCCCACGGTGTCCTGGTTCAGAGGAGTGGTCTCGGGCACACTCTGGTTGGGGTACTCAGGAGGGGGGAGAGGGGCTTTCTCCTCCTGCAGGATAAGCGGCATGCTGGAGGAGGGTGGGGGCTTGGAGTCATCCAGCTCGTCTGCAAAGATGATAGGCACCCCTTTCTTGATGAAGGTGGCCTGGTCCTCGAGGGTGAGCTTGCCCTTCCGCTTCTTGCGGTAGCAGATCATGGCGATGATGCCGGCGATGAGCAGAATGGCTGCGACAACGACGGCCGGGATGACCGTGTGCAGGTAGACGTCATCCTCACTGCTCTTCTCGGGGTCCCTGTCTGGCACCTCCGTGGGCGGCACCTCCGAGGGCACTCTCTTGGGCGGTGGCACCAAGGGGATAAACTGCAGATGCCGGCAGCTGCCCGCGCCGGTCACAGCGACACTCGTGGCCTTGAAGTCAGGCTCCAGGGCGTTGGAGAAGGCGGCCCGCGGCTTCCCGTCATCCTCCGCAATCCTCCGGCTCAGCACCGTGATCTGCTCCTTGGGGCAGGGCTCCAGGGGCAGGGTGTTGTTCGTCCACTCCACCACGATGGAGCCCCGGGTGATGTTCTGCAGGGTGATGGTGCTGCAGTTGCGGTCCCCGAAGGCAAAGGCCAGCTTCTTCACCAGGGCGATCTTCTTGTGGATGTCGTTCACCACAGGGGCTGGGTCACCCACAAACCTGGCCTTGAACCGCGCGGGAGCCCTGTCCCCTTGAGGGCGCTTGTGCACGTGGATCTCGAAGGCATCCACGGCGGACAGGCCCCCCTTGTCCGTGGCGTGCATGAAGTACTCGTGCTTGCCCACGTGGCTGCTGTCGGGCAGGCCATACATGAGCTGGCTGTTGCTGTTGAACTGCACCCAAGACTTCTCACCTACCAGCTGCTGCTCCCGAAGCTTCAGGGTCAGCTTCAGCTTATCGGTGGTGGTGTCCTCGTTGTCATAGAAGGTGTCTGATGGGATCTTCACCTCGAAGTAGGTGCCCACCCAGGCATCCACCCTGTCGATGTGGTTCTTCAGCTCTGGCCGCTGGTTGGGTTCTCCTCCGCGGGGAACCCCACTGGTGGTGGTACGGATGCGAGTAGGCGGGGAGGCGGTTTCCAATCTGGTGATGGGAGCTTTGGTGGTGACCCGCGGCACCGGTCGGGGGGTCCGTGGCTTTTTGGTCGGCCTTCGAGTTGTGGTAGAGGAGTCAGTAGAAGGCGTGGCTGGTTTTGGTGTAGATACGCGCGGCTTCTTGGTGGTAGTCGTGGGAGGGGTAGCGACGGCCGTGGGCTCCACGTAGCCAAGAATGGTCATCGTCGGGCGTATCTGGCCAGGAACCGTGGTGCCAGCTTCTGACACCCGAGTGGGCTGGATGGGGCCTAGGGTCGGGGTCTGAATTATGGCACCTCGAGTCCGAGTGGTGACTGTGGGCTTTCCAGGAACACGGTCTCTTACTGGAGGAGCCAACGTCTCTGTTGGAGGAGCAATGGCTGGGGATGTGGGGGTAGGCACGATCCTTGATGGTGGCTCCTGGA
Organism: Procyon lotor; assembly: GCA_028646535.1. Lineage (NCBI taxonomy): Eukaryota > Metazoa > Chordata > Mammalia > Carnivora > Procyonidae > Procyon > Procyon lotor. The sequence goes on along the minus strand of CM053603.1, from coordinate 13,441,836 downwards.
TGGCCGTGGTGGGAGGCCCAATGGCAGTGACAGGTGTGGGGGTGGCATGGATCTGCCTCCGGATGCGTTTGGGGAGAGGGGGCTTCTTGTTGGCGATATGCCAACCCACCACAGGGTAGCCCAGCCGGGCAGACATAGTGCCCTCCCTGGCAGGGGCCTCCACACCACGAATATCAGGCACATTGTTCTGGTTCAGGGAGCAGCCCAGCTTCCAAGAGAGCAGGGCCCCGTTCTCCACCACCTTTTTCGCATTGCCCGGGCCAGCCATGAAGGCTGACATGTCGAACAGCCTGTTGTTCACCACAGGCACCAGCTTCATGTTGGGGAGCTCCACTTCAGAGAAGCTCCGCATCCTGTGCAGGAGGTCAAGCCTTTGCTTCGGTGTCATCTTGGTGAGGTCAGCGTCCAGAATGACCGTCAGGACAGTCACGGGCTCGTCGGCGGCGCAGGCAGAGGACGCCGCCTCGGCAGGGTCTGGCGATGCCGCCCGCACGGACTGCGGCTCGCTGTGGTCTTCGGGGTAGACCTCGATAGAGAACACACTGGAGGTCTGGGGGACGTGGCTCCCGTTGGCCCCTAGCCGCGCGGCGCTCACAGAAATGTAATGCACGCCCTTATCGGTGTCGAGAGGGAGGCCCTCCAGGGTGTGGCTCTGCGGGTCCCAGTGCAGCCAGGACGGCAAGGCTGCCTTCCCTGCCGCCGACACCTGAAAGAGACACCAGCATGAGTGAAGTGGCACTGTGGATGCCTGAGCTAACAATGATCACGACAGTCCCCCCCCCCCGGCCCAGCCAGAACTGTGCGACAGGCTGACGGTGTAACTCAGAATTTCTGTTGGAGGAGCCCGCTCCACTCCTGGGGCTCTCATCCACCGTCACGGAAGACCGGGGCTGCCAGCTAGGTTAGCCTGGAAGGCACATGATTGCCGAAGGCCACACTACGGGCAGACAGCAGCAGGGGCGCTCAAACACAAGTCTCATCCCAGGGAGCTGACGCCAGGGAGCTCAAGAACACGGAGGGTCTCCACAACAGCGACACACCTCGCCACCTACTCGCCCACCTGGCCTGCAGAGTCAGGTCCACGTGTCCCATCCCCTCTGCACTCCGCTCCAACCCTGTCTCAGACCTCTCCCTGCCCTCTGTAGACACCACAATTTTGCTCGAGTCATAAGCCCTTCCTGCCCAGAAGTGGAAACGCATACGGCCCTGGGTGCAAGGGACAACTGTGTCCCCAGATGCCTCACTTCAGCGGAAGACTACCACGTCAGCGGGACATACATTCAAGTACAGTGGGACTAGCTTCCTTCTTGACACCACCACCAAGAAACCCACTTCCTGTCAGTCACCATCCACTGCAAACACAGCCAACAGCAGAAATGGTAAAATATCTGTAAACATGGGTGTCTTCTAATCCATGAAAAACACTAAATATATTTCTCCTTGAGAATCTTTTTTAAGCTACAAAAATAATACTTATTCCAAATGTTTTGGATAAAAACTGATGTTTTAAATTTTTTCAGTTGTTATAGTAAATATGAAAACTGTCTCATCTACACATAAACATGTAAAGCAAAAGCTAAATGCTCTCACTTTGCGAAAAACAGGAAGCAAAGCGGTAAGGCCCAGACTGAGCAGTCAGGGACCCCATGACGCGTTTTACAGTGGTGCGGTGTGGCTTGGGGTCCTGGGAGGCGGGCAGTAGGTGAGCCAGGCTGTAGCCAGGTTCCCAGCCACCCAAGCATGTTTCCTCAGCGCACTCCATCCCAATGGCCACCACGGGGATGGCAGCACACCCAGCAGAGGGAGGGCCTAGAATGGAGAGCTCAAGGTGAAGTCTTCCAAGGAGAAGCCACCTGCAGAGTAGACCAAACAGGGCCGGGAGAGACACCAGTACAGGCTCTGGACGTGGGTGCCAATTGGCTGGCCAGGCTCACGAGACATTCCCGAGTAGCCAGCCGGCTGTGCCCAGCCCTATGTGTTCCATCGGCATGGATGAGTAGTAGTCCCAGTGCTTTTCTGAGTCTCGCCAACTACATAAGGACACTTTATAACAGAGAAAATCAAGAAGGGCCCCGCCTCCTTAAGCTTCCCAGCCCGGCTTAATTCCTATTCTGCTGAGCCCAAGAGCCACAGCTCTGCTGCCAGACATTTCCTAAGGACCAGAATAAGCCCAAGCCACTCTTTGGTCAAGGTTCCCACATGGCCATCCTTGGAGGACATGCACTTAAACTATGCCAAGTAACATTTTTACGTGTCAATAACATGTAATAGTCTCTCCAACCTACACTTCTGCCTTCCCTTCTGCAGATCCTGGCCCCTGGGGATCCTGAAGCATTGGCCATGCCCTGGCCACAGGACACGTGTCCGACCCAGATCTATAAACCTGAAGCAGACAGTCCCCAGGGTCCTGGGTACGTCTCAGACAGGAAGGAAAGGTACCAACCTGAAAGTTCTAATATCCATGTGTCTCTGAGTGTCCTGGTATCGGGACTGTCAGGCCCAGGCAGCACTTTAAGTGGCAATGATTCACTTCAATAAAGGGCCACAAGAAGCAAAACAAGTATGAGCCCTACAAGAAACCTAGCCAAGTCACAAGCAAGCTGGCATATCTGCATTTTCAAGGCCATTTGGGGAAAGCCCCTAAACTGGGAAACCTGAACATGTCTAAAGGCTGGCAGTGTCCACGGTCCCTGAAGGATGCCACTAACAGTCCCTCCCTCCTGAGGGCACTCAGTTGAGGGAATGCTCTGAAATGCAACACCTGCTCTACCCTGACAAAGCAGGAGCCCCTCAGCCCAGGGGAACTCCATATATCTTCCCAAGCTTTCAAAACTTCCAGGCTCTAGAATGCTTCTCCTCTTAGGCCCTAAGGGTGAAGCGGGATATGAAAGCTCCTCCTGAGATGGCTGCCCCCATGACAAGCCAAGACTCTTCCTGTAACAACAGCAGATGCGACAGAAGCCCCATCTCCAAGCCTCAGTCCTTGGCTGAATCCCGGTTCCAGGCAGGTTGAGGCTTGACCCAACCTTAGCCCCAGTTTTCTCAGCTGCAAAAAGGAGAACACGATGGCATCCTCGTACAATCACTGGGCCAGGCCCAGGCTCGGCTCCCTGTGGGGGCCGGTTCCCTGCCGGCTCCAGGGCTAAGAGGACCTGGTACGCACTGGGAGGCTGCTGCAGCAACGGGCTGAGGGTCCACCCCAGTCCTCCTTCTGACCTTGGGCCCAGCACACAAACTGTGGCCTTTTCTTCCTGGTCATCCCCAAAGCAGAAGCTCAAAGCATCAAAGGGAAGTGGGGAGGCCACGGGAAGGAAGGAAAAGCCAGGACTCTACAGGGAACAAGGCCCTGGGACCCTCAGGGACTTGTTGCTGGTTGAGAACTATCTGCAAGGAGTGGCTGAAAACCCCGAGGGGCCTGGGGGAGGAGAGAACTTGCTGCAGGGGCAACCCAAAGACCAGCATTCACCTCTTCAGTCTCAAATGGATGTGCTCCATCCTGGCATGTTTGCACATGAGATTCCAACTACCCTTAGAATCTCTGGGTTTATTCACATAAAGATTTCTGTCCTAGCTGTATCACCCACAACTAAGCCTTAATGGCAGGAATGAGAGACAAGAGGCAGGAATCAGAGCTCTGAAGTGTTCCTTAGCACCAGCACATGTGTCTGGGGGACAGGCCGGTCCAAGTCACGGGACGCCCCCAGAGTTTCAGATCACTCAGCCCCCCATCACTAGATACCAGCACTACCTTGGAACTGGGGGAAGCAAGGCCTACTGACCTCATAAAGCAGCCACCTTGGAAAGAAGCCTTCAGGCTGCCAGTGAGAACACCCATAGGGGGCAGAAAACCTGCAGGAAGAAGGCTGATTTAAGAAGATCATAGGCTCAGGGGCACCTGGGTGACTCAGTGGGTTAAAGGCTCTGCCTTCGGCTCAGGTCATGGTCTCAGGGCCTGGGATCCAGCCCCACATCGGGCTCTCTGCTCAGTGGGGAGCCTGCTTCCCCTCCTCTTTCTGTCTGTCTCTCTGCTCCTTATGATCTCTCTCTGTCAAATAAATAAATAAAAATCTTTAAAGAAAAAAAAGAAGAAGAAGAAGATCATAGGCTCTAGCTCACAGGATCACACAGAAAGAGCCAGGAATCTTTCCAATTTCAGCAACCCTCAGAGAGAAGACATACTTCTGAGAAGACAAGCCCACCACCGAGGAAAACAAGAATTCCAACTGCCCCACAACCAGTTTTAGAAATCTTGATCCACAAAGTACATCCAAAAACTAAGAATCAAAACCACAAAACTTGGGCAGACCCATATGGAGCTCCAGAGACAACCCGCCCAGCAATGCCCACAATGAATCACCATGACCAATGACTGGGGAACTGCCAAGTGTGAAGGCTTTGGTCACTCTTTAGTCTATATCAGCAGATAACTAGTAACTGACTCCCTGTTCAGTTCTGGGGCATTCTCGCCAACTGCCTCACTGCTGCCCTCTCTCACACATGGTAGAACGTCAAACACTGGTTTGATAAAGATACAGCACCTGTTCCAAACACCACACAACACAAGCAATATGTCTCACCCCAAATCAGTATCCTTCTAAGCCTGGAGAGTGAGCAAATTGGCAGAGAACTTCTAGTACTTAATTCCTCATCAAAAAGCAAGTTTCCAATACCAAAACCAGATAGAGCCACCACAAAAAAAGAGAAGCATAGGCCAATATGCCAACATCTCTGATGAACACAGATGCAAAAATACTCAGCAAAACACTAGCCAACTGAATCCAACAATACATTAAGAAAATCATTCACCACGATCAAGCGGGATTTGTTCCTGGGATGCAAAGGTGGTTCAATATTAGCAAATTAATCAATGCAATATGTCACATCAATAAGAGAAAGGCTAGAAATCATGTGATCATTCCAACTGATGCAGAAAAAGCATTTGACAAAGAACAACATACATTCACAATAAAAAAAAAACCCTCAACAAAGTAGGTCTAGAGGGAACACGTCTCAACACAATAAAGGCCATATGTGAAAAACCCACAGCGAACATTATATTCAATGGGGGAAAAACTGACTTTTGCCCCCAAAGTTCAGGAACAAGATAAAGATGTCATTCTCACCACCTTCATTCAACATAGTACTAGAAGTCCTAGCCATGGCAATTAGACAACAAAAAGGGAAAAAAGGCATCCAAATGGATGTAAAGAAGTAAAATTTTTACTTTGCAGATAAAATGATACTTCATATAGAAAAGACTCCACAAAAATCTACTAGAACTGATAAAAGAATTCAGTAATGTCACAGGATACAAAATCAAGATACGGGTATCTGTTGCCTTCCTATACACTAATTAATAATGAAGCACTAGAAAGAGAAATTAAGAAAACAATCCCACTTAGAATTGTACCAAAAGTAATAAGGTGTCTAGGAATAAACTTAACCAAAGAGATGAAACATCTGTACTCTGAAAACTGTAAACACTGATGAGGGCGCCTGGATGGATCAGTCAACTAAAGCATCTGCCTTCGGCTCAGGTCTTGATCCTGAGGTCCTGGGATGAGTTCCACATCAGGCTCCCTGCTCGTGACCTTTCTCTCTCTCTCAAACAAATAAAATCTTTTAAAAAAAGGAAATACTGATGAAAAAAATTAAAGATAACACAAAGAAATGGAAAGAGTCCATGCTCACGGATCAGAAGAATAAATATGGTTAAAATGTGTATAGTACCAAAAGCAATCTACAGATTTGATGCAATCCCCATCCAAATGCCAACAGCATTTTTCACAGAACTAGAACAATCCTCAAATTTGTATGGAATCACATAAGACCCTGAATAGCCAAACCAACCATAAAAAAGAAAAACAAACCTGGAGGTATCACAATTTCATTCTTCCAAGTTATATTACAAAGCTATAGTCATCAAAACAGTGTGGTACTGGCACAAAAAAGAGACATGTAGATCAATGGAACAGAAAAACCCAGAAATAAACCCACAGTTATATGATCAATTAATCTTCAACACAGAATATCCAATGGAAATAAGACAGTCTCTTCAACAAATGGTGTTAGGAAAACTGATCAGCTACATGCGAGAGAATGCAATTACATCACTTTCTTATACCATACACAAAAATAAACTCAAAATGGATTAAAGGTCTAAATGTGAGACCTGAAACCATAAAATCCTAGAAGAGAGCACAGGCAGTAATTTAGGACATTGGCCATAGCTACATTTTTCTAGACAGGTCTCCTGAGGCAAGGGAAACAAAAGCAAAAATAAACTATTGGGACTATCATCAAAATAAGAAGTTTCTACAAAGTAAAGGAAACAATAAAACTAAAAAGCAACCTACTGAATAGGAGAAGATATTTGCAAATGACATACCCATTCAAGGGTTAGTATCCAAAATATATAAAGAACTTTTATAGCTCAACACCCAAAAAACAAAGAATCCAATTAAAAAATGGGAGAGAGACAAGCAGACTCCACACTGAGTGTGGAGTCCAACACAGGGCTCGATTCCATGATCCTGAGATCATGACCTGAGCCAAAATCGAGTCAGCTGCTTGACCAACTGAGCCACCCAGGTGCCCCTCAGTGGTCCATTTCAAAGTGGCAGAGACTGCTGCCCTGGGATACCCCACCACCTAGGCCTCTAGCAGTCTTCCCTGGCAAAGTCCCTGCCATCCCTCAGACCTAGTAACTGGCTCTTGACCTTTCAGTTCCCCACTCCTCAGCCAAGTTGCAAAGCTGGGCCAACCTGGAGCCATCTACGGCTGGGTATCATATGCAACACCCCTGAGGCACTGACACATGAGGTGATCAAGGCATTCTCTGTGCAGGCCTGCTGTGTGGGCTCCTCTGCCTAGGGAGATAGGAAATGGTCCCTCTGATGGGAGTCTGAGCCTCCAGTCAAGTTTCAGAGGCCCCATGGTGCTGACTCACCTCAGGGTGATCCTGCATCTGGGTCCTGGACTACGACATGGAGACCAGTCTACTCTGGCCAAGCTTGGCTTCTATAAATGACGCACACGGACAGTCACATCACTGGGCTGCAGGGAGCTGGCACAGGTCAACAGGAAGAACATCCGGCTTGAGATCAAGGAGCCAAAACTTTGTCCCCACTTAAGATGAGGAATCAAGGAAGTGGGTATAAGGGGCCTTCGCTTTGCCGAGTAAAGCAGAGCCACACCCATGAGAGACAATCTTTGCTAGACATGCAAGCCTCCAACCAGCACACAGCTCTTGTCATAAAGGCCAAGGGCGCAGGATCATATGCTGAACACAACTTGTCCAGTCCAGTCAGTGCCCTTCAGGTCTGAGTTACAAAGCATTTTACCTGATGTTAACTGTTCTCATCCAAAAACAAAAAGCAATTTTCCCCCCCAAAGGGACAGCTTAGCATAATTATAGCCATTAATAAAATTCTCAGAATCAGTCCCTCAATCCCAACGTCATCTATTTTTACTGTCATGTTCTTTCAGCCCTCGTCAGAATTTTTTTTTTAAACACAGAAGTCAGGTCCACACTTCAGTAAGTATTTGAGTTGATGTGTCCCGACAAACGTCATTCTTACAACCCACCCCCGAAGATGCCTTCCCTCGCCAACCCGCATTTCCCGGTGTGCCGTGTTCACAAGGGGTCCATTCAGAGCCAGGGAACACCCACTCGAGGCAGGAAGAAACTGCAGTTCATCTCATGCAGGCGGGGTTGCCACAAAGCTCTCAAGCATCCAAAGAAACGGTCCTTTCATGAGTTCCCCTTCCTGGCCAAAAAGAGTAGCCATTGTTCTCAGGGGAACAACTGGGGGCCCACGCCAGCAGCTAAGAGTACAGTCCCAGGAAGGGCTGCTCCCAGTCTGCCGACATCTTGGGCTGACGGGAAGTCCACACTGTCTCCAGGCTAGAAGGATAAGGGGAAGCGGGAATGAAAAACCAACCTTGGGTGCCTGGGTGGCTTGGTGGGTTAAAGCCTCTGCCTTTGGCTCAGGTTATGATCTCAGGGTCCTGGGACAGAGTCCCGCATCGGACTCTCTGCTCAGCAGGGAGCCTGCTTCCCCCTCTCCCTCTGCCTGCCTCTCTGCCTACTTGTGATCTCTCCGTCAAATAAATAAATAAAATCTTATCTTAAAAAAAAAAAAGAAAAACCAACCTTGTGGGTTCTACCAAAATGAGACATCTGAAGGGGCAGTCATCATTTCATGAGATGCAATGATGTCTCTCCTGACCACCCTAGAAAGGAGGGGTAAGAACGTCTCTAGGCACATAATCCCCTTCCTCAGCGAGTCCCTCCCTCACTCAAGTCAGAGGAGAGGCAGCTGCAGGGAGCTGGAGCCAATCCTGAGGGAGGCCAAGAGTCAAGATGGTAACTTATACTGTGGGCAACTTGGGAAAGCCAATGACCTAGCCAACAAAGGCCAAGCTGGCTTTGGGGGACCCATCCACACAAACCCTGACAAGGAGGGAGGGTGCTCTAGGGTCCAAAGGCATCTGTGAGACCAAAGGACAGCTGATGTGGGGTGAGCTTTGCATACAGGGTATCCTGTCTGGTCCGAGGGTGCTCGTACATGCAAGGACCACCTGCTTTAAAGTGTCCTAAGGCCACAGGAGAGAACTGACTCCTGAGGCCCAAATCTCTCCAGAAGGTCATGCTGGCTACTGGGCCTGGAGGTATCCCACAGCCCCTGCTGGCATAATCAGGTCAATGGGATCCATCTGGGAGTTAAGCCAGGGTCAGCAACAGCACATCAATTCTTGAGGTGGAGCTAGAGAACAGCAGGGGAAGCAACAGGTGCTGGGCAAGCTAAACTGAACAAGGGCCGTCTGGACCCGAAAAGGTGTCACATGTGAGGCAGAGCAGAGAGAGTCTAGGACCTCAGGGCTACCTCCTCCAGGCAGGTGGGTCCCCTCTTTTATTTCCTTGCGGCTTCACATATAAAGTACAGGGCAGCCCTTGCTTTGGGAAGCTAATGTTACCTGATGGGCACATTTGGCTGAAGCAAAGTAATACGCACTCTGCCGCTGACTCCCAGAGTTGCCACAAAATCCTGAAATAGGCAGCATAACCACACAGGTTCAATGCACACAGGTCAAACAAGGCTTGGGCAGGTGGCCAGGGCAGCTCACTTAGAATGAGACTTACTTTTCTACCCCTTCAATAGATTACCAATTGCTTCATCAGTTGCAAACACTGACTTACTCTATCACCAATCACCATGCTCATCCCCTGACCAGTCACAGCAAGAAGGACAACCACACTATCAAATCTCATCTGATCTCAGGAGGGGACCATGCTCTGTCCGTGAATCCTCATTAGGCAAAGAAGCCATGTCCAAAATGGCTAGAAGACCAACCCTCATCCAGGACCCAGGCTGACAGAAGAAAGTGTGTGCCAGAGGCCAGGGTGGACCCTGAGCCTGGCATGTCGTGGGGCAAGAAAGAGGCTGGTGTGGCTGGGACATGGGATGCAAAAGGAAAAGGGGAGAGAGAGGAGGCCAGATGCCAGATCACATGGGCCTTGATCCTAAGTGCAGCTCAGTAATGGCTGGGGGAAGGGGAGGTGTTAGCAAATTTAAGCTTTAACAAGATAAAAGAGACTGAGGGGTGAAGAACAGAGGGAGGCGGGACACCTGGGTGGCTCAGTTGGTTAAGCGTCTGCCTTCAGCTCAGATAATGATCCCAGGGTCCTGGGATAGAGTCCCTTGTTGGGATCCTTGCTCAGCAGGGAGCCTGCTTCTCCCTCTGCCTGCCACTCCCCTGCCTGTGCACTCTCTCTCTCTCTCTCTGACAAATAAATAAATAAAATCTTTAAACACAAACAAAAAAAGAACACAGGGAGGCAGTCTGGGAAGAGGCAAATAAGTGGTAGCTCGGATGACAGCAGTAGTAGCAATGGATACCATTTGGAAGTCACCTCAAAACGCTCATTGGGACCAAGATCTGAAATATTCTTCACATACGTAAGAATATTGGGCAAGTCATTAAAAATCATATTCCCAAAGAATACTTAATGACCATGAGGAAAAAACTCAAGCTACAGTGAATAAAAAAAGGTAGGCTTATGGGTGGCTGGTGGCTCGGTCAGTTGAGCAACTGACTCTTGGTTTTGGCTCAGGTCATGATCTCAGGGTCATGAGATCAAGCCCTGTGTCAGGCTCTACAGTCAGCAGGAGTCTGCTTGGGATTCTCTCTCCCTTTCCCTCTGCACCTGCTCTCACTCTTTCTAAAATAAACAAATAAATCTTAAAAAAAAAAAAAGAGTAGGTATAGAAAGATGTCCAGTATAGGGTATATATAAGTATATATAATCCAGTATAGATAAGTATTTTCTTTAAGATTTATTAATCCAAAAAAAAAAAAAAAAAAAAAAAAAAGATTTACTTATTTATCTGAGAAAGTGCATGCATGAGCTGGGGGAGGGCGAGAGGGAGGAGGGAATCCCCAAGCAGACTCCTCACCCAACATGCAGCCTGAGATGATGAGGCTCAATGCCATGACTGGAGACCATGACCTGAGCTGAAATCTAGAGTTAAACACTCAACCAACTGAGTTACCCAGGTGCCCCAATAAATAAATCTTTTTTTTCTCAAGATTATTTATTTATTTGAGAGAGAGTGCACACACCAGCAGGTGGAGAGGCAGAAGGAGAGGGAAAGAAGCACACTCCCTACGAGCATGAAGCCCAATGTGGGTTCACAACCCTGAGATCATGACCTGAGCCAAAATCAAGAGTCGGATGCTTAATTAACGGATTGAGCCATTCAGGCACCCCAGACTCTAAATAAATCTTTAAAAAAATAATAATAACCCTACGACCCAGCAATTACACTACTAGGTATTTATCTAAAGGGTACAAACACAGATTCAAAGGGGCACATGCACCCTAATGTTTATAGCAATGTCCACAATGTCCACAACAGCCAAAAAATGGAAAGAGATCATAAGTCCACCAACAGATGAATGGATAAAGAAGATGCACTCAGTCATCAAAAAGAATGAAATCTTGCCATGTGCAACAGCTCGGATGGAACTAGAGTACTAAGTTAAGCGAAATAAGTCAGAGAAAGACAAATATCTTATGATTTCACTCATATGTGGAATTTAAGATAGAAAACAGATGGACATAGGGGAAGGGAAGGAAAAATAAAATGAAATCAGAGAGGGAGACAAACCATAAGAGACTCTTAACTCTAGGAAACAAACTGAGGGTTACTGGAGGGGAGGTGGATGGGGGGACGGGTAACTAGATGATGGGCATTAAGGAGGGCACATGATGTAATGAGCACTGGGTGTTATATGCAACTGATGAATCACTGAACTCTACCTCTGAAACTAATAATATATGTTAATTGATTTTAAATAAATAAAAAACAAAATTTAAAATTTAAAAAATATATGGCCAGTATGATTCCAGGTCTAAGACATCTGTGTGTGTCTGATATGGACACCTCCTCACGAATGCAGACAATGGTAGCACTCTGAGCAGTAGGAACAACAAGAGATTTTTCTTTCTCCCTTTACTTCAACACACATTTATACATCCTTATAATGAAAAAAACAAACCCAACCCTTTTTATATAAAGATTTATTAATCCGTTTTACATCCCGGGAAACTGAGGTTCCAGAGACAAAGTCATGCTTTCTGATCTGATCTCCCGCCCCACACAAGCCGATGGTAAGACTGTTTGGAACAGAGTCACACATTTTCATCTGTTTTTCTACAGACTGATCAGCTACTAAATGGTCTGCTTTCTACAGATAAATGTGCTCAGATAAAATCCTGTTTTCCCAGTAAAATCTCTTTACTCCCCTGGTGAATAAGCCTGTTAAATAGTTCTCTGCCAGATACAGCAAATACCCAGCTCACTGTACTGATTCGAGGCACTTCTTGTCAAAACTAATCCAAGTAGAACAGTCCAGTGATCACTGGAACAAGGGCAACCCCTACAGGGCTGGACATTCAGAAGATCAAATGTGAAGGTGGACAAGGACTATACTTCCAAAACTGCCACTCTTCTTTTTCTAATGGTCAGACTAGCATTTGGCTTGCTGGGGCATTACGAAGATGACACAGAAACTTCTGCAAACTACAACGAGCTCTGGGCAACTAAGCCAGGATCTTTATAGAGTATGACTGCCTCTGATATCAGAGGGCCACCCTGAGAACAAGCCATGACCTAAAGAAAAGGGGGCCGGGAGGAAATGAAGGGAGCACAAGGAAGGTGCAGGTAAGGCGTGGCTCCCCCCAGATTCAAGGGAAAGCAGCACAGAGCCACCTCTCAGTGGGAAGAATGGCATAGCGTTTGTGACCATGTCTAATCTAGATGCCCAGGGCGTGTGGGTCAGAGAGGAGAAAGTTGGTAAGGACCCACCAGAGACTGTGTGCTCTGACCAATGAGTACAATGAAGTGTTGCTGTGCAAGTGACCAAGCCAGGCCTTAAGAAACTGGCAGCTACCACTTCCTGTTTCTTGGAATACCCAATCTTGGAACCCAGCTAACTGTGCTGTGAAGAAATCCAAGCAGCCCAGGGGAGAGTCTACATGGAGAGGAACCAAGGACCCTGACCAACAACCCCGGCTAAGCTCCCGGTCAAGAGGCAGCACCAACTTGTCAGCCAAAGATAAGCCATCTTAGAAGTGGACCCGCCAGCCTCAGATAAGCCACTCTAGCTAATGCCATGTGAAGCAGAAATGAGGTTTCCAGATAAGCTCAGACTCCCTGAATTCCTGGCCACAAAATTGTGAGCAAACAAACTGGGAGTTCTAAATCACTAACTATTGGTGGTTTAAACACACCAATAGATAACCAGAACACTGTGTTTGCAGAGATCTAAAGGCAAAAGAGATATAAAAACTACCATCACAAAGTACAAATCTTGGGATATTTTTATTTCATTTTCAAGGCACACCTCTAAGGGAAGAATGCAATAGGACAACAATGGTCATGAGCCAAATGTGGCCTACCACCTGTTTTTGTATGGCCTATGACCTAAAAATGGTTTTTGCATTTTCAAATGATTAAGAGAAAATCAAAAGAATATCTTTTGACATGTGAAAATTATATGAAATTCAAATTTCAGTTCTAGCGTCCATGAGTAACGTTTTATTGGAACACGCTCATGCCCATTCATTTACACATTATCTATGGCTACTTTTGTACTATACTGGCAGGGCTGAGGAGTTGCAATAGAAACCACATGGCCTACAAAGCCTAAACTATTACTATCTGGCCCTCTAAGAAAAAGAGTTGACCTCTGCTCTAGATGTTCATAACTTGAGGAGTACAGCCTACCCGTCATGTGGCCACCGTGCAAACTCACTCGGGATCCAGGGGAAATTCCAAGGACCACAACCCCAGACAAAGGGATGGTGCTTCTTGACACAAAAGCTTCCTGTTTCACCTGATTTCCATCTTTGGCCAGCCAAGACACTCCTGTCACGTGGGTCTCAGATCCCCTTATTCTCTGGATTGCTTCCCCAAAGGAGATGGGGCAAGACTGAAGTCTGGGTACTAATACCAGTTCTTAGGTGATCAAATGCTTTAGTAAACATACAACACCAAATGAGAGCAAAGCTCTTATACTTACTTATACCTTATTTTATAAAAACAGGTTCAAATCATTTCAAAGTTCTGTATTTCCTGGGTTTAATACCATGGTTAACAAAAGAAGACCTTTTCCCACATATAAGCCCTTCCATCAAATCCTAACCCAATGACCATGAAATTTTCCAAACCACAGATGTAAAGGCTTCTTAACAGTAACACTTTCAAAAACGGGAAAAAGAACAAAAGTTTAGGATGCTATTCAGAGGTATCTGGGGACGCTTTTGTGAGAATCAGAGGTTGTCCCTCTCTTATGGTAACTGCACAGGTCCTGGAAAAACTGAGCTCAGGATGCTGGAACTTAGAATGGAAAGCTAAAAAAACCAAAAACAAAAAACAACTAGAACCAAAATGCAGATGAGACTTCTTCCTCATTTACATGAGCTTTATATCCATCTCACCTTGATGAGTTCTCCACTGGAGGCAACTGAATCCGCTGGAATGGTCACTCGAAACGAGCGCCCAACAACCGCCGTACCATCAGGAATGCCCACCACTGTAGGAACAGCCTCATGAAGGTCTGAGAGCACTGAATGCATGGATGCCTCGAGCTGGTTCTCCCAGTCCCTGCCAGCCTCCGAGGGCCAATGTGACTGAGCCACAGCCACAGAAAGGAGAAAGAGAAAGGTCCTCCCCCAGAGGGGGGGCAGCAGCGAAAGGCCCGAAGACATCCTCATCCCGGCTTGGGCTTGTTCCAGCTGACAGTCTCACTAAGAAAGGAGGCAAGTGACCTGGTCCCAGGGCTGGGTCCTCACCCTCTGCACACCTGCTCCATCCCAGGGCCTGAAAAAGAAGAGAGTAGACTCAGACTTCAGCAAACCCCATGGCTTCCAAGTTGTACACAGGCAGTTATTACCCCCTAAGTGTTGACAAAAACATCTACCCTAAGCTGGATCAAGTCTCACCCTATGCTGTCTAGTACAGAGGGACCAGCTACATGTGGCCGCTGAGCAATGGAAATGTCGCTGGCCCATTAAGCGCAAAATACACAGTGAATTTTGAAAAGTGAGCATAAAAAAAGAATGTAAGCTATCTTCTTAATACTTTTAAAATATTAATTACATATTGAAATATTATTTTGGATATAAAATATATTATTAAATAAGATATTAATAATATACATTAACAAATTATAAAGAAATGCTTAATAAAACATATTACCGAAATTAATTCCTCCTTATTTTTATTTTTTCACATGGCTACCAGAAAATATTAAATCACATGTGTAGCTCACATTATATTGCTGTTGGGCAGTGCTGCTGTAGACCTAACTCCCAGTTTACAGCAAACACAGGAGTCATGAAGACACATTCAGACAAATCTAGAATGTGGGACTTTCTATAAGATAACTGGCCTGGTCTGCCCGAACGCTGACACCCCTAAACACAAGCCGGCTGTTCTAGATTTAGAAACAGCAACCAGATGTACTGTGTGCATCTTGACTGGATCTGGATTCACTTAAAACAAAAAAACAAAAAATTAAAAAACTTTAAGAAACAAAAAACACAGAAACCTAGCTCCAAAAGAAGTAATTGGGGCTCTGGGCTGGAGATTGGATTTACTGTTAATTTTCTTAGGTGAGATGATAGTAGTGTGGTTGTATAAGAGGCTGTCCTTTATTTTGAAGGATTTAGGGATAACGGATCAAAAAAATCTCTGCAATTTATTTCGAAATGTTTCAGGGAAAAACACTTTTTGTATATATAGAGATCAAGCAATATGGCTAATGTAACAAGCCTTAAAACAATGCTTTTGGGGTACCTGGGAGGCTTGGTTAAGCATCGGTTAAGTGTCCAACTCTTGATTTTGGCACAGGTCGTGATCTCAGGGTTGTGAGATCGAGCCCTGCATCTGGCTCTGAGCTAAGCACGGGCCTGCTTAAGATTCTCTTTCTCCTCCCTCTGCCCCTCCCCTGCTAAAACCAAAAAAACAAAAAACAATGCTTTTGAAGAGACTAAAAAACCAAGCATTTACATGGAGAAGTTCAGCAGCTGTGCACTCCTCACGCCCCAAGCACTAACCTCTCTTGCTCCCCATCCCAAAAGACAGATTAGAACCCTGCACCTTGTCCCTTGTACCCCTGACTTGCTTCAGTGCAGGCAGCTCAGAACACTTGCCCTAAGGCTGACAGCCACACAGATGCATTGTGGGACTTGCGGGGTGTCCTCAAGGTGACCAGAGCAATTTCCCATTCTAGAAAAGAAGCCCTGCCCTGAGCCAAGCTGCCGAGGGGCCACATGATATTTTCTGACTGGGTCAAAAAAACAAGGTCACTGAAGCGGGCAATGTACTATAAAGTCAATGCAAATCCAAGCCAATTCCAACAGGGTTGGGGTTGGGGTGTTTTGTTTTTTTTTTTTTGCTATTGATTTTGCCATTCCTGTTCCTATTTTGTTTTTGAACTAAAATTCATGAAACAGCCAAAGCCCAAGTAAAATAATTTTGAAGTCTGGCAGTCCTAGCTTACCAAACAAATACTGATCATAAAGGTACTGTATTTAAAGCAGCATTACGGCAGCAGAGTAGAAGTGGACTGTGGAAACAGAGCGAGAGCCCAAAATCAGCTTGCAAAGGAGCTGTTCAAAGGCACCAGGACCAATGGCCATCTATGCAAGACAATTAGGGTCCTCCCTCACTTCTCCATCATAAATAAGATAAATCCGGGATGGCTTAGCTATACAAATGTAAAAAGCAGAACTTAAAAAAAATTTTTTTTTAAGATTTTTATTTATTTGTCAGAGAGAGACAGTGCACAAGCAGGCTTGAAGGGCAGAAGCAGAGGGAGAAGCAGGCTTTCGGCTGAGCACGGAGCCCAATGCGGAACTTGATCCCAGGACCAGAGATCATGACCTGAGCCAAAGGTAGCTGCTTAACTGACTGAGCACTCAACACTCAGGTGCCCCTGATTTAAGTATTTTTTTCCATGAAAATAACTTTATAAACAGCAGTTATACCTAGCCCTATTTTTTTTTTTTAAATTTTACTTAATTATTTGACAGAGAGTAAGTGAGAGAGAGTACAAGCAGGCAGACTGGCAGAGGCAGAGGGAGCAGCAGGTGCCGGACTCCATCCCAGGTTCCTGGGATCATGACTTGAGCTGAGCACAAACACCTAACTGAGCCCCCCAGGAGTCCCAAAATTTTAGAATATAGTAGAATGTCAGGATAAGAAAGGATTTCATTTAACAAGACATCAAAAAATAAAGCATAAAAGAACCAACTGGATTTCCACATCTAAGATAAGGTAGACATATTTTCCCCCTAGTTTCCACTAAACAGGACAAAAAAAATCCCAGACATCATATATAAACATGAGACTCTAAAAAGTCAAGAGAAGAAGGCAGACCAGTGAGAGATCTCAGGACTCAAGGAAAGACAAAGTGGTGAGTTCCCTGGGTTTTCTTTTTGCCTCAACATCCCAGATTTGGAGCTGAAGATGATGGCAATGCAGAAATGCCAACAGCTGACACAAAAGAGAGTCCCAACAGAAGTCTGCTCTCTTTAGCCAAAGGAGCAGGAAGGGGGTAGCCTAGCAAGACAGAAAACATTTAGACAATAACAGCTCTATTCTAGCCAAACACCACAGAAAAAACTACGGCCCCACTCCCACCCACGCCAGCAAAGGCCAAATGGAGAACTTAGACTTCTACACTCATGAGGCTGTAACAAGGCTCCCTAATATCCCCACTGGGGTGGTATCAGAGAAGGCCAAGTAGGGAGCTGGGACTTGCACTCCCACTCGCCAGTTAACAGTGCACCACCTGGCCTATTCCTTTAGCCCCTTGGTGTCAGTGGAAATCAAACCTAGACTTCCATGCCCATCCAAGCAGTAACAAAGAATATCTCCCACTACTTGTAGGGATGGTGTCAGAGAAGAACTAGTGTCAGAACGTTCACCACTGCTCAATGGTAAAGAGGCCTAGGGACAGAGAAGTCCCTCCCCCACCCAGCAGTGCACAAGGACTTCACCAGGCTTCAGGTGTCAAAAAAGGCTGAATGGGGAAAACAAACAAACAAAATCAGACTCTTAAATAGAACAAACTGGTAGGTGCCAAAGGGGAAGTTGGTGGGGGGGATGGGTGAAAGAGCTAAAGATGATTCAGAGGTACAAACATGGGGCCCCTTGGGTGGCTCAGCTGGTTAAGCCACCAACTCTTGACTTGAGCTCAGGTCATCTCAGGGACCTGAGATCAAGCCCGAAATGGGGTTCTACCCTCAGCAGGAAGTCTGCTTCTCTCCTTCTCCCTCTGCCCCTACCCCCTGGCTTGCACTACTCTTTCTCTCTCAAATAAGTAAATCTTTTTTTAAAAAAAGAGGTACAAACTTCCAGTTATAAAACAAGTAATGGAGATAAAACGTACAGCATAGGGAATACAGTCAATAATATCGTAATAGTGTAGGGAATACAGTTAATGATATCGTAATAGTGTTGGGTGACGGATGGTGACTACACTTATCATGGTCAGCACAGAGTAACATATAGAACTGTGGAATCACTATATTGTCTGCCTGAAACTAATAGAATACTGTATGTTAACTGTACTTCAATTTAATTTTTTTAATTTTTAAAAAAGACTTATTTATTTATTTATTTATTTATTTGACACAGAAAGAGAGAGAGAGAGATCGATCACAAGAAGACAGAGGCAGGCAGAGAGACAAGGGGAAGCAGGCTCCCTGCTGAGCAGAGAGCCCGATGCGGGGTTTGATCCCAGAACCCTGAGATCATGACCTGAGCCGAAGGCAGAGGCTTAATCCACTGACCCACCCAGGAGCCCCTATACTTCAATTTTAAAAAAAGGCTTGAGTAAGGAACCTGGACTCCTACTTCCCAGTAATCAGGCAGTACCTCCCTCATGTGTCCCCTACCAGAGTATTAGAAAAAGCCAGGTAAAACAGAATGTTTCAGAACAAAATACAAAACCGTTCAGGTTTCAATCAAAAATCACTCACTGGGGTGCCTGGGTGGCTCAGTCGGTTAGGCATCCGACTCATGGTTTCAGCTCAGGTCATGATCTCAGGGTTGTGGGATTAAGCCCCACATCAGGCTCTGTGCCGGGCATGGAGCCTACTTGAGATTCATTCTACATCTCCCTCTGCTCCCCCCACCCCCCCCACACTTTCCCTCTCAAAAAAACAAACAAACGAAAACCACTCATACCAAGAACCAGGAAGATCTCAAACTGAATTTAAAGAAGACAATAGGGGCGCCTGGGTGGCTCAGTGGATTAAAGCCTCTGCCTTCAGCTCAGGTCATGATCTCAGGGTCCTGGGATGGAGCCCCGCATCGGGCTCTCTGCTTGGCGGGAAGCCTGCTTCTCCCTTCTCTCTGCCTGCCTCTCTGCCTACTTGTGATCTCTCTGTCAAATAAGTAATTTTTTAAAAAACTAAAGAAGACAATAGATGACAATACCGAGATGACAAGGATAGGTGTGAAGTAAAAGAACAGAAAAAGATGTAACACGCACACATTAATTAAGAGAAAGCAAGAAAAGTCTGTCAATATCAGATAAAGTAGACTTCAGAGCAAAGACAATTACCGAGACGGATGGAAATGATATAATGATAAAAGTCTCAAGCTACCAAGAATAACAATCCTAAATACCAAACAACAAAGCTATAAAATTTGTTAAGCAAAAACTGACAGAACTGAAAGGAAAAATAAACAAATCCATAATTCTAGTTGGAAACTTCAACACCACACTCTCAACAATTGAGAGCAACTAGAAAGAAAATTAGCAAGGATACAAAAGAATTCAAAAATACCATCAATCAGCATGATCTAATCAATATTTACAGAGCCCTCCACCTGACAACAGCAGAACACACATTCTTTTCAAATGTCCATGGAACATAAATCCAGAGACACCATATCTAGAGCCATAAATCAAACCCTGAAAAGCTTAAAAGAAGTAAAATAACACTGAATGTGTTCTCTAACCACAATGGAATCAAATTAGAAATCAGGAACAGAAGGATAACAGGAGAATCTCCAAATACTCAAAAACCATTCAACATACTTCTAAATAATCCTTGGGTCAGAGAGGAAGTATCAATGAAAATAAAAAACTTTACCAAACTGAATAAAGATAAAAATACATCTGTGGGGTAAGCTGACATTTGTGGAACACAGTTAAAAGCAGCGTTTAGAGATGAACTTATAGCACTGAATCCACCAGAAAAAAAAAAGTCACAAAACAATAATCTTATGCTCTCACCAAAATAATCTTTTCTTTTTTTTTTAAGATTTTATTTATTTGACAGAGAGAAACACAGTGAGAGAGGGAACACAAGCAGAGGGAATGGCAGCGGGAGAAGCAGGCTTCCCACCGAGCAGGGAGCCCGATGTGGGACTCGGTCCCTGGACCCTGGGATCATGACTTGAGCTGAAGGCAGACGCTTAACGACTGAGCCACCCAGGCGCCCCTCACCAAAATAATCTTTAAAAAAAAAAAAAAAAAAAAAAAGGCAAAATAAACCAAAAGCAAGCATAAGGAAAGAAGAAAAAAGAACAGAAATCAATGAAACTGAAAAAATAGAAAAATCAATGAAAAAATCTAATTCTTTACAAGATTAGTAAGATTGACAAATCTCTAGTAAGATTGACAAGAAATAAAACACAAATTACCAACATCAGGAATCACACAGGATATCACTATAGATCCACATGTATCAAAAAAATAATAAGTAGGAGGGGCTAGCTCTGCTGGTAAGTCATGTAACTCTTGATCTCAGGGTTCTGAGTTCAAGTCCCAACTGGGCAGAGTTGAGTAAGGAACTCAACTCTTCCAGTTCCAACTCTCCAGTAAAGAGAGATTACTTTTAAAAAAAAAAAAAAAAGATAATTAAAAAATTGGGGGCTCCTGTGTGGCTCAGTAGGTTAGGCGTCTGCCTTTGGCTTGAGTCATGATTCCGAAGTCCTGGAATCGAGCTCTGCATCAGGTCCCTGCTCAGTGGGGGAGTTTCCTTCTCCCTCTCCCTCTGCTCTTCCCCCAGCTCCTGCTCTCTCTCTTGCTCTCTCACTCAAATAAATAAATAAAATCTTAAAAATAAAAAGATTTGAGAAATCGAAACAAAACAGACTAATTCCTTAAAAAAATACAAACTACCAAAATTCACTCAATATCATACAAACAGTTTCTAATAAGGAATTTGCAGTTGTAATTTAAAAACTCCCACAAAGGGGAGCCTGAGTGGCTCAGTCAGTTAACCATCTGCCTTTGGCTCATGTCATGGTCCCAAGGTCTGGGGACTGAGCCCTGCATCCAGCTTCCTGCTCAGTGGGGGGTCTGCTTCTCCCTTTTCCTCTGCCCTTCCTCCCTGCTCATTCTCTCTCCCTCAAACAAATAAATAAAAATCTTAAAAAATAAAAAAATAAAATTTATATGTAAAGGCAAAGGAACTACAATAGTCAAAAAACAATTCTGAAAAAGAAGAAAAAATGGGATTATTCTACTTAGTATCAAAACTTAGCAAACAACCTCTGGGTGGCTCAGTGGGTTAAAGCCTCTGCCTTCAGCTCAGGTCATGATCTATCTCAGGGTCCTGGGATGGAGCCCTGAGCCCCACATCAGGCTCTCTGCTCAGCAGGGAGCCTGCTTCCCCCTCTTGCTCTGCCTGCTTGTGATCTTTCTCTGTCAAATAAATAAATAAATACATAGATAAATAAATAAACAAACAAGATACAAAAGCAATTCAATGGGGGAAAAGAGCTTTTCAACCAATAGTGCAACCCAGATGTCCTTCAGTGGATGAATGGTCATATAAACTGTAGTATATCCATAACGTGGACTACTAATGAGCAATAAAAAGGAATAAACTATTGATGTATTAGACAAAGTGAATGAATCTCAAAGGAATTATGGTGAGTGTAAAATGCTAATCCTAAAAGGTTACATACTATATTTTATACATATATAATACATACGTATACATATATACATATATAAACATATATTTACATATACATAATATATATACATATATGTATACATGTATGTATTACACACATTATAGTTTGGTTTTTTTTACACACATTATAGTTTTATAGTATTCTTGAAGTAACAAAATTATAGAAATGGAGAATAGATTAGTGGTTGCCAGGGGTTAAAGAGGCAGTTGGGGCATGAACGAAGTAGGTATAGCTCCAAAAGGGGCACAAGGGTCTCCAAACTTATAACTGCTTTATTTTCTAAAATAGGAGCTTACAAAAATACAACAGAATAGGGATGGCTGGGTGGCTCAGTCAGCTGAGTGTCTGACTTGGTTTTAGCTCCAGTCATGATCTCAGGGTCATGGGATCAAGCCCTTCATCAGGCTCCCCACTCAACGCCATGCACTCTCTCTAAAAAATAAATAAATCTTAACAACAACAAGAGAACATTAAGGTATGACAAAGACGGGTGGCAGATGCTATGGTTATATGTAATGTTAGTCTATGTTCTCTGCTGAAGACTTAAAACGTAACGTAAAGGGCTTGGCTGAGTACTCTCATCTCAAACTAATAAAAATCCTAAAACAGTCAATACATCCTGTTCTGTGTCTTCTTCATCACCTTCTCAGGACTGGAAAGCCTTGTCCTCATTCCTGTGTCTGGTAAATTCTGACTGGCATCCAGATCTCAGCCTGTGGGGCTACTGCCCTGCCCCAACCCTACCCCACCCATTAAACCCCATCTCTGACTACCCCTACCTTCCTGGGGCCCCTGTCACTCAAGTTTACACACTCTTAGTTTCTAGCACTTGTTCCCTAAAGGCTCAGAAAAAAACACATGAAGCTGCTCTACAAAGATATGAAAATCATGAAATCTGAAATTTATCTACCTAAGAAAGTCAATGAAGATTTGGCATGATCCCATCCTCTCCTCAGTGCTAGATAAATACTAGGTATAACACTGTCCTCCTTCCTGTTTCCACTACCTTGTTCCACCCTAAGGCCCCAGGTAACCAGGCAGTTCTCATAGGATTTCAGACCCATTTCCCAAAAGGGACTTCTCTTTCCAGCCATCTGGCTGTGTCACTTTTTCCCAGCAAAGACTTGCCAGCAGTGTTAAATGCCACACTTCCTCAAGGGGACACCAAATGACCAGGGACTCAGAACCTGGGGTCCTGTGGGCATCAGGTCCCAAGAACCACTAAACTCCCTGTGACTACTGCAGGGTCCTCCATCAGGAAAGGCAAAGAAGGAAACACTCTGACTCCTCAACACGCGGGTTCATTGTACTCTGGGCAGAGGTCTTCTCCTCAGATTCCTAGCAAATGCCCCAGGTTAAAGGTTTTTCTCTGAATTCTTTTGTGTGTGTCTATGTTTTTATCTCCCAGTTTCCTGACTGTCCCGACTGTCCCTTCATACCCCTTTTATAGCTTATTTTATCATTTAATATTTTAACTATCTAGGTCTTCTGTTTTGTACTATTATTTTTTTAAACATTTTAATTTATTTGAGAGCGAGTGAGCGAGAGCACAAACGGGAACAGCAGGTAGAGGGAGAGGGAGACGCAGGCTCCCGGAGCAGAGCCCAATGCGGGGATACGGGGCTTGATCCCAGAACTCCAGGATCATGACCTGAGCCAAAGGCAGACACTTAAGGACTGAGCCACCCAGATGCTTTTTTTTAAATACTATTCTAAATTCTAACTTTACAGTTTACCGTTGCATAGTGCTTCTCTTAAGGGCCTTTCCTTTCTTATACTTTGTAACTCTTATGTAGTAATAAGTCCTCAGCTCAACCAACAACCCGCAAGACTGGAAGCTGTGGGGGACAGGGACACATTTGTTGCCATCAGTAATGTATACTAACCACATACACAGTTCCAAACATACACCTAATGAATAAATGGGGAGGATACAGGACTTGTGTGGTTTTTTTTTTTTAGCTTCTTTCTGTGTCTTTACTTTTTAATTTACTTAATTTTCTACTTCTTAGATCCAGCTGATCTTTTACTTTTCTAACCTGATTCTCCATTTAAAAATTCTCAGCTGGGTGCCTGGGTGATTCAGTTGGTTGATCGACTGCCTTCGGCTCAGGTCATGATCCCAGAGTCTCGGGATCGAGTCCCACATTGGGCTCCCAGCTCCATGGGGAGTCCGCTTCTCCTTCTGGCCTTCTCTCCTCTCGTGCTCTCTCTCTCTCTCAAAGAATAAATAAAAATCTTAAATAAATAAATAAAATTAAAATTAAAATTCTCAGCTTAGGGGTGCCTGGGTGGCTCAGGGGGTTAAAGCCTCTGCCTTCGGCTCAGGTCATGATTTTAGGGTCCTGGAATCGAGGCCCTGCTTCGGCCTCTCTGCTCAGCAGGGAGCCTGCTTCCCCCTCTCTCTCCGCCTGCCTCTCTGCCTACCGTGATTGCTCTCTCTGTCAAATAAATAAAATATTTTTTAAAAATAAAAATTCTCAGCTTAAGGGCACCTGGGTGGCTCGGTCCACTGGGCATCTGCCTTCAGCTCAGGTCATGATCTTGGGAGTCCTGGGATCCAGCCCCACAAGGGGCTCCTGGCTTAGTGGGGAGTCTGCTTCTCCCTCTCCCTCTGCAGCTCCCGCTGCTTGTGCTCTCGCCCTCTGTCAAATAAATGAATAAAAATCTTTAAAAAAAAAATTCTCAGCTTATTTGAAAACAGCAACAGTATGAGACACACCCTGTCTTACCAAGAACATAAGCTCAGTCTGCTATCTGCGGACACATGACGACATGGGGTATCTGTTTCACGGGTATGACTAAGTGCCTCTGCATTTAGCAAGCAGGCGATGTCCAGGGCACAACTCCAACTGCTATATGTCGGTTTTCCATGCCCTGGGGAGAAAAGATCTTTTGGAAACTCGGCTAAAAGCAGCCTGTGTCTTTCTGATGCTGGCTTCCTATAAGCTAGGGTCACATCTCCCCATGCGAGGAACTTGGCAGGCTGCATTCTAACGCCCAAACTAGGAAATCCCATTGGAAGGTTTTTACATAGTCTCTTACTCACACATTTGGTCATTCAGAGATGGAGGCATTCCAGAGATCCGCCTTCTCCTTTTTCCAGGGAACAAGCCCCTGAGAGAGGTAACATTCAACCATGGTCACACAAAGCCTGTGTCCAGATCATGGAGAAGGTGCTCAGGAACCAGAGCAAGGCTCAGGCAGGATCACCCAGTCTTCCTGATACAGCTACTCATTTCAACACTGCACATGTGCACTCACACTGTACCCTCCAGAACACCAGGAAGTGCTCAGGGCAGCCCAAGAATATGTTATGCTATGTTATGTCTCAGCTGAACTTACCACTATCTGGCTAACAGAAGCAGCCAGAGATCTCCTATTAGAGAACGGGTAGTGGGACTGGGTAACTCATGCCCTCTGTACCAGCACCCAGTGCAGTGCCTGCCACAAAATCTGAGTTCAGTGCTGCCCCTGATCCCAGTGAAATACAACTCTGTGAAGAGGGACCTTTCCCAGAGCCTTGGTGAAGCCCCTCACCCTCTAAACACATGTTCAACAGCCATGACAAAAAGTGTGAAAAATGCAAAGCTGCCAGGCAGCAGTTCTATTATCCCTTAGTTCTAGACATTCCACCCCGGGGTGGGGGGGGTGGGGGGGCGGGGCAGAGAAACCTTAAAAGTGTTGGGAGCCTGCAAAGCCTGGACACAGCACAGCGCTTTGGGACACTGCTATCGCAGAGCACCCACTCAGGCTGCCTTCTCCTTCTTCTCTTGGTAAAAGCCTGCACTCCTACCCAAGAGCCAGCAGCACCAGGGAATAGGGCCCCATGTACCCTAGGTACCCACCACACCCCTTCCTGGGCCAGGTGAACATTCAGCACCTAACAGCACCACTGAGGCAGCACTTCCATGGTGCTGGCTGTGGGCAAGAAGAATATCTGAGCAGGGGAACCCCCCGCCAGGCTCCTGGGGTATGGGCCCCCAACAGCGAAAGGACAGTCTGGGCTAGGAAGCCCAGGGGGGCCCAGACGCAGAGACTCATTTCAGATAAGTGTCCTCACTCAACAGGAACCAGACAGAGTTGGGGTCAGAGCTGGCGATCCCCTGAATCTCCCAATGGCCTTGCCAATGCTTTCTTTCTGCAACCGTGACCTTAGGGACTCTCTGGTGATAGGCCAAAAAAAAAAAAAAAGAGTCAAGTTTTCAGCAATGTCAAAAAGGTAGTGCCCTTTGTAAACCAAATACTTAACATCTGCCCTGAAGGCAAGTGCATTTTAAATTTACCAAGTTAGTCAGCAGGGGACACAACTAGGGAATCAAAAGCACTATATAGTGACAGGCGAGGACCCCAAACTTGGGGGGTGGGCAGTTCAGCAGAAAAGGAAGTATCCTTCTGGCCCTTCCCGTCACCAATAACTAATTCCCAGCTATGTGTGACTGAAGTACATGCCTTGTTTGAAGGTGGGGGGTTGGCGGGGGGAGAATATATGCCTGTGAGGCACAAGGTGTTGTGACCCTACTGTCTAGTTAATCTCAGATGCCTGGGAACTAGAAGATGCCACTGGAAGCCTAGCTCCAGGAAAGCAGCAGCTCTCTTCTGCCAGCCTGCCTTTCCAGAGCTAATGAGTGCCCCATGCACACAGGAAGCTCAGTTGATAAATGCTTTCCACACAATAAATGCAAGAACAAACGCGTATGTGGCACCAACTCAATTCCCAGTAAACTTAATGCTTCCTCGTACGCAGAAAAGCCCACAGGGAATGAAACTAAGATATCTTAACAAAAATACTAAAAGAACGGCTCCCTACTAGTTTTTGCTTTCCAAGAATGAAAAAAAAGTTGTGAGAGTCAATCCGTTACTAACTGCACAAAATGAGGCTGCGGCAGAGGCAGCCCACCCCACCACTCCCAGGAACTGCTCCTCTCCAACAGCTAGGTTACCTAAAAACTGTACTTAAACTCTCAAACGGCTTCTATTCGCCATAGTAATTAAAATATTTAAGGAAAATGGTACTATCTTCTTAAACCAAATAATAAAATTCCATGTCCCTGTTTCAAATGTTTTGAAAAAGTCAAAAGTGAAACCAACTGAAACAGCCACTTGAAGTTCCATCTACCAAAAATGCTCTTGTCCAGAGGCACCTGGGGGGCTCAACTGGTTGGGTGTTTGACTCTTGGTTTGGGCTCAGGTCATGGTCTGAGGTCTCAGACCTCAGACTTGGTCTCAGGGTCTGAGGTTGAGCTCCCCATTCAGCTCCTCGCTGGGTGTGAAGCCTGCTTAATATTCTCACTTTGCCTCTCCCTCTGCCCCTCCCCAGCCCCCACTAAGCTGGTGCACATGCTTTCTCTTTCTCAAAAAAAATAAATAAAATAAAAGCTTCTGTCCAGACACCCAAAAGTTCAAATTAAATGTTAAATGTCAGTCTAACATTAATATAAAAATTCTGGAGGGTTAACCAGTTTAAAACTGCTCAAACTGATGGCCAACAGGATGTACTCCACACAATGGAAAACAATAGTGTGAAGTCACTGTTTATTTGGGCTCCAAATACCATAAAGACAGGCAGCTTTCCCTGCTTTGAGTTAAAAACGGGCCTTGGAAATTTCCCTCTTTAGCATGAGATGAGAAAGGTGTTGAACCACATCACTGGCGAAGATTCAAGGTGTTACCTCAAAAGCACTCGAAGCTCCGGAGGCAGCTGAGGACTCCCTGGCAGGAGGCGAGCTCCTGCCGGTGCGCTGTGGGAATGCCACCGGAGGTATGGGGGCAGACCCGCAGAGACACCGTCAGGGAGCTGGAGAACCCACCATTCGAGTCTAGGGTTACATACACAGCAAGACACTTAAAGTAAAAATATATGGAATAAAAAAATTACCTCTGAGAAGCAAGCACTTCATAAACAGCTATTAGAAAAAGCTGCTTCGAGCTTTTCTCACTTGGAAAACTCGCAAATTCTCACTTATCACAGATATCAAAAGCAGAGGTGCAGGAAGGGCAATGGTTTCTGCTGATGGTGGTTTGGTTTTTTTCAACAAAGGCAGGAAGGAAGCAAAGGTTTAATACCTGGGTATAAACTCACTCAGGTACAAACACGTCCTAGAGGAAGAGAAGGAAAAGGCTCAAAAACCCAGGGCTGCAGGCCATTCTCCACCAGACCATGGTTTTTCATCTAGGTCAATTTTTCACATCTTCTGTGACAAAACTCACTGAGAAAACAGTTCATTCTACACTCCACTGACCTCAGTATGCTGCTTGCTGTTAAACATTACTCACTACTGAACTGCACACTTAAAAAATGATTAACATGGTAAAAATCTGTTAGATGTTTTTTTACCACAATTAAAACACTTTAATGGGTAACATGGTAAATTTTGTTATGCATTTTTACAATTATAAATAAATATTTGTTTAAAGGTTTTATTTATTTATTTGACAGAGATCACAAATAGGCAGAGGCAGGCGGGGGGTAGGGGGAGCAGGCTCCCCACTGAGCAGAGAGCCCGATGCGGGACCTCAATCCCGGAACCTGAGATCACGACCTGAGCCAAAGGCAGAGGCTTTAACCCACTGAGCCCCCCAGGCACCCCTAAATAAATATTTTTTTAAAAACACATTACTCGGGTGCCTGGATGGCACAATGGGTTAAACATCTGCCTTTCACTCAGGTCATGATCCCAGGGTCCTAGGATAGAGCCCCACATCAGGATCCCTGCTCAGCACAGAACCTGCTTCTTCTTCCTCTCCTTCTGCTTGCCGATCCCCCTCCTCATGTGCACATGCTCGCTCTGTCAAATAAATAAATAAAATCTTTAAAAAAACCAAACGCACAGTGCTCAGAGTCACATCAATCAGACTTCAGAAAAAAACATTTATGAGGCTTAGGTCCAGTCCTAATTATCAATGCCCAGGTAGGACACTGAGAACAGAAAAGGGTAAACTGAGCCCAAACACAAGGACCATCTGGCTGTAGCAGCTGGAGTGAGAGGTGGGGTGGAGGTGGGGAGTAAGTGTGAGAGGTCGGCGGCCAGACTCAGCAGAATCCAAGTGAGAATGAATTACACATCCACGTACCCGTGTGGCATCCAAGAACCCAATTAAAGCAAATTACAATTATCTCAAGACAGCCCAACAATAATTACACTTCAGTGCATATTTACCGACTACCTACCCTGTGCTGGGTGTGAAGCTTCATCTGCTATGCATGCAGCCTTCCCGAATTTCACACAAAAATATTCAATTAAGATTTATACACATTATTAAGTCATAAAGCACAAGAGATAATAAAACTAAGTACTTGTTTTTTTTTTTTTTTAAGATTTTATTTATTTATTTGACAGGGAGAGAGAGATCACAGGTAGGCAGAGAGGCAGGCAGAGGGAGAGGGGAAGCGGGCTCCCCACTGAGCAGAGAGCCCGACGAGGGGATCGATCCCAGGACCCTGAGATCATGACTGGAGCCGAAGGCAGAGGCATCAACTCACCAAGCCACCCAGGCGCCCCAAAACTAAGTACTTCTAAAACGGCAAATTTACAAACACCAAGTAGGCGCTTACCTGAAACTAAAACGTTTCCTTTTGACTCCCCAGACTTGCCCTGGCTATCCAAACCCCCCTCCATCTCAGCATAAAGGTAGAGCCAGACTATGTTTTGAGGGCAGGATGGTCAACATCTGTCTGCAACAAGGCCAGATGCTGAGGGCTGCCCAGATGGGAAAGGAGGCAGAAGAGGTCCACTGCTGGGGTCTCAGCAACATGTCCCCTGATGCCCTCTCCTCCAGGAGATGCTTAGCACCAAGTGGGCACTCGGCAGACGGCAGAGTGTAGGGAACCAGTTTCTACTAAATCCCTGAAATGATTCAATAAGCACAAAAGTAGTCACCACCTGATTTCACACTCTGAAGTTAAAAGCTGAGTTTCCTGATATTTTTTCCATTATACTATAAAAGATTACCAATAAGTGCCATCACTCAAAACTAATACGCTAATCTGACTTCTATGAATTAACTTGAGAAAAAGTGTGCTGACTGCTGGCCTTCCTGACCTAACTGGCTAATCAGACTCCGAAACAGAAGAGTGAGAGGAAACATCGAAGTGGGTCCAGCACCCCCAGCTCTCTTGTCAGGTCCCTCCTTACCCCAGCCCTTGGCCCTGCCAGCAGCCTCACAACACAGATGCCAGAGAGAGGTGTCCTCGCCCTGGTGACTGGGGGTTCTTGTACCTTCACTGGAAGCTGCCACTGCACCCCGTTTATCTAGGCACATACTTCAACCTTCAGTACTTAACGGGTGATCTGCTTTGGCTATGCTCTTGTTTTCGGCCACATTCTTTAGGCTCAACCATCAAGAATATTCCAACCATGCCAGAAACTGCCAGACCAACAAACCTTGTTTATAAAAGGACAAGACACAACTAGCACCCACTCCGTTTGCTCAGGCTTTCTTGCTAGCTGAATTCCTTCCCTCCCACATGCGGCTCTAATTGGCCCTTCTACCCACCTCAGCCTTGAAACAACCATAAAATCTAAATCATTACAAACTTCTCCAGTAGGTTTTAGAGGTGTGCTTTTGAAGGCTGTAGACAAACAGCCAAAAGATGGCCTTGCAGACTCTTGGAACTCCTGCTCTGCAAAGCCATGGCTACGCTGTCCTCATGCAGTGAGGAGCAGGCAAGGCTAGTCCGGAGCAGGACAGGGTCACCGGACGCACTGACCTCACAATCATGCTTGCCTAGAGTGGCAGCTGAGAGCACCAGCTCCCAGGGAACTGGCGAAGGCAAAACTCCTGGGCCAGGTCCTGCCAGCACCTACGGTGCTAGCCTTTCCCAGCAGAGGATGCTGGGCTGCTCCTCAAGGAGATTCAGAGACTCTAAATCTCGTTTCTCCTCAGATTTAGAGAAACATATCCAGTTTGGGCACCTTCACACTAGGCATGATGGATCTTCCATCTGATCAAAAGAGTGCAGGTCTGGGGCGCCTCGGTCAATTGTGCGGCCAACTCATAATTTCTGCTTGGCTCATGAGTTGCAGCCTCACATTAAGTGTAGAGATCACATTTTATATATAGACACACACACTTAAGAAGTGAGCACACAGGCACCCTGCCCTTCCCAGTCTCCACGTAGTTATCTGCACTGGGAGCTGACTACTTAAAGGATCTCTTCTGTAAGCAGAAAATTTATCTTTGTCCTCTCGTTGTATACCACTCTAGTGAATCTTAAATCAAAGTTCTGGGGTCTCTTTTTTTTTCCCCTTAAAGCTCTGTGGTCTTAAGAATAGACCTAATTAAGAGTCAGCAACCTCCTCTTTGCATTCTTTCATGAATGGATCAAGAGGAATCTATCAGGGATTTCATGGCAATGCAGACCACCTAACAGGTTGGCCCCTCTCAGAGCCACGGGGACAGTCACTTGCCCTATCTGCTCAGAACCTACATGGTAAGAGGAAAGGCCAGGAATGTATAGAGGTCACAGGCGAGAGAGTATGAGAGCTCTGATTCTATCTCCCCAGACTAAGCTGCTCTGCTTAGGATCTGGTCTTTGTCCCTCTACTTGTCCCTCCATCTTAGTTATCTTTTGATAAGACTTTTTTTTTTTAAGATTTTATTTATTTGACAGAGAAAGACACAGCGAGAGAGGGAACCCAGGCAGGGGGAGTGGGAGAGGGAGAAGCAGGGCTCAATCCCCTGACCCTGGGATCATCACCCAGATGCTTAATGACTGAGCCACCCAGGTGCCCCTCTTGATAAGATTTCTTATGCGAGAGTGGGAAATGCAAAGATAAAACAGTCAAAGCAGCAACCGGCAGGGAATGGGGGAGAGTACCCTCCACACCCTTGCCAAACTGTTCACCCTGAGGCAGTTAAGATGTGCTGCATTTTTTAACCTGGTTGAGAAAATGACCACAAAACCATAGCCCTCACTCTCTGCGATCCCTCTGCAGGAACCCTTCAGGGTCTCACTGACTATTGCAACACAAAAGAAGTTTCCTACCCAACAACCTGCCCTCAGAACTGGAGAGGGAGCAAACAGGAAGCCACAGGTTCCTTAGAGAGAAGGAGGGAGGGAGGGAGCAGCCCTCCAGTCCTCTGCTGGCCTTAGATCATTAACCATGTTCAACCAATGCTTCAAGGAAAATCCAGATTTCCTTAGCACAAAGAACTAAAAATACCGCAAATTCACCAGTTACCAGTTTATTTATGTAGAGAGCTAGAGTTTTGTCTTTCTTTTTTAAAAATAATCAGGCTCTCATAATCCATAGACACCTCAAAACATCACTCAAGCTCTCTACATGCACGAAGGCTAAGAAGCAGGAAGTCACCCAGGTCGCTCTTGACACCAGAGTTTCCACCTCTCAAACCCCAAGGGTTAGAGAAGTTGCAAATTGGAGCAGCGGCTTCTGAGAGGGTAACCCTATAAAGTAAGCAACTAGAGGTACTTCACAGAAGGCTAATTGAAAGTTTGCGAATCCACCTCTTCAATTACCTGTAATGCATCCAGGGATCTCAGCTATCTTTTACTTTTACAAACTAACTACTTAGTATTGAATTTGTCACTGCCCATGGAGCTAAGGGAGTGACAAGGTTCACTTCCACGACTCACTAAGCACCTCACACAGGACCAGTGTGCACCTGTCTGGTACCGGTTACTTCCGCATGGCTTGACCCCACCCCCCAGGATGGCGCCACAGCACTGAAGGCCTGGAGGCCAAGGCCTGCAGACGGTCAGTGCACAGCACCTAGGGCCTCGACACAGTGGGCTTTAAGGAAATCATTTGCAAAACACTCTGAAGGAGAGTGAACATGTTCTAACTGCATCTACCCCTTGACAGGAAAGCAGCAGGCCTGCCCAATAGAACCTCAGGTGTAACTGTCCTCTGCATGTGGGGCAGACAGGAGGTCAGTGACTATCCAAGGCCCCAGCACTCCAGAGAGCACAGCGACAGAGGCTGCAAGGGAGCAACAGAGATCTTGTTGGCCAACAGGATTTTTAAAAAATTATTTATGAATCTAAATTTGTTCTCAGAAGCCTTTTTTTTTCTAGGCAAATACAGAATAAAATAACACCAACTACAACAATAATCAATAGCGTGGACATATATAATTTGGACAAATAGCAAATTAATGATACTTGTTATCTGTTTTGCTCTTCAGATGAAAGACACTGGATTAATATTATAGAAACACGTACCCTTTGCTTTCACAACAATTACTTTTCTTTCCCCATAAGCACCTTGCTCTAACAAGAACATACATGATAGGGGGACACCTGGGTGGCTCAGTTGGTTGAGCAGCTGCCTTCGGCTCAGGTCATGATCCCAGGATCCTGGAATCGAGTCCCATATTGGGCTCCTTGCTCAGCAGGGAGTCTGCTTCTCCCTCTGCCTCTGCCTGCCATTCTGCCTGCTTGTGCTCTCTCTCTGACAAATAAATAAATAAAAATTAAAAAAAAAAACCATACATAATAGGAATATGTTGATAATTTTTATTCAACAAATTTGGGCCACCTATTCGGTATCAGATACTGTCCTACCTTCCCCTACCTGCTCTTTAATTCCAACCCCATTCCATTTGTGTTCCAATCTCTCCACAAATGAAGAACAATATAAAATGAAAATGCTTACTTCTTATTTAGAAGATTAAAGTCTCAAAAAAGTTATATGAGCTTCTCTTGTTTCCCAATAAAAACTTGCCCCACTAAGTGTCCACTGAGGGACCCTAACTCACCTGGGTCCTGAGCTCAGACTGGTTCAATGGGAGACAAACAGCAAGACCTGGACAGAGTGGAGGGAATGTAGGTCAGCACCAATCAGAGAAAGCCAAGGCCTCAGAGTATGGCCTCTATTTCCAAGATCAGTTGGGAAGGAAAGGGAAAGAAGGATCCAGGCAGATACCTGCTTTCGTTCAGCCTTTCTTGGGAGATGGGCCCACTGTCACCACCCAATGTTGTCAAGTTTAAAAATAGGTCAAAGACCTGAGAAAGTGTGCACTGGACCCTTATCCCTTTCCTACCTCCTGCCTCACCTTCATCTTTCCACTTGCCCCCCAACCTCAGCCTTGGCCAATGCCTTGTCCGTGATTCCTGGCTCACTCTGCTCTGGGCTCCTCTCCTCCACAAGCTGGGAAACTGCATCACTGCCCAGAGCTGACATGTCTACTGAACCTTCAGGTTCTCTACTTACCTTCAGGACTGGGCTCCAAGTCCTTTCCCCCCAAGGACTGTTTTCTTTCTACCCTACTTACTACCTTCTTTCACCACTCCAAGAGTGCTTTTCCTCCTATCCAAGCCATGTCCAACCCCTGCCACTCACTTAACCGTAAGTCCACTCCATACCACGTCCTCCTGCACACAGAGCCACAGATGTTCCTACAGCACAATTATGCTCCACTCAACCCGGACTGCTCACTCCCACCGCACGCAACCCAACCCTTCAATGGAACACATGTTTGACAAGCACAAATCAGTGTTTTACCTCAAACGTGGCACTCTGCCGAAGTGAATGTCTTCCCTTCGCTTTACCACTTCACAAACAGCTAGACAGCTCCAGGGTCGAGCGTGACACTTCTCAGGAAGAGGGAGCAGAATGCATCCCTTTTTGCACTGGCCACCCAAGGCCACCCTAAGCTTGCTTCCTCAGGGATCGTATCCCCCTGGTTTGCCCTGCACTCAGCTGCACTCAGCTGCCATAACGAGGAGGATCGTGTTCGGGATGCAACCCCTTAAGACTGGCATGTGACCCCGCACCCTCACAGCAACCCTGCAGAACACCTAACGTCTCCTTTATAACATGAAAAAAACAGAGATCCACAGCCAGTAAGAGGCAGAGCCGGCACCCGGAGCCCAGTCCACCAGACTAACTTGCCCAAGCCCCAACTGCCATCACACGGCTCCTGCACTCCAGCAGTTCATGTCCACGCTCACTGCCCGGTACAACAAGTACTCCTAAGCGTTCATTAAGTGCAATTTTTTTCTAGCCTGAAGCTCCCAGTCCCCAAATGCTGCTTCCTCCGGAAAGCTGCCAAACGCAGCCATCCATTATCTAATGAGCCCTCCAACACGCCTTTCCTATTTTGTTAAATTCTCAGCAACGATTTGCCCATGTAGGCTAATGATGACACAGGGAGGACACGGGTCAGACCCATGTCTTCCCATGACACCGGCACCCGCCTGGGGGAGAACTATGTCAAGACCACCCGAAACACAGGGTACATGTGCTCCACTGCCTCAAGGGCCACTGCATCATTAGTTCAAAGCCCTGACAACAGTCGTGGGCACTGCCTGGGGAGCTGGATTTCAGGGTCCCTGGTATCAACAGCTAGAGATATCCCTCCTCTTTAGAGATCAGTTCAGTGGTTCTGATAATTTCCCTACCAATTATGTAGCAATACATTCTTTTTGAGCAGGCAGGGCGCTCTTTTATGTTGCTAAAGTCCAGCTTACCCTGCTGGTATCGTGTTCACTGGCTCCACTTACAACAAAAATCAAAAACTGGACACTCAAGAAACTCCTTTATTCAACTGCAACATGATTAAGTAACTGAATGCAAAATTAGTTTTAGGAGACTTCCAATAAATAAAAGATATATCATGCATCTGTATCTTGGTTTCTCAATGCCATCTCAACTAAAAAGCACCAAGGCTCCCTGTGGAAACGGCTGGTATCGGGCTGAGAGGTCAAGGAGGCTAGACTATCTAGTTGCACCAGAAAGTCAGGGAGTACTCAAACAACGATGGGGATGTGTCAAAAGAACACAGAAGGGACTCCCGCTGCCAAACCAGGGACAACCTGGGCATCAAAATAATGAAAAGAATCACACTAAGTCAGCAATATGAATAAGCCAATAACCCAATGAATGAATAAATGGGGGAGGCAAGAAAACTCTTCTTAGAATAAGATGACATCAACATAGAAGGAATGATCTTAGAAGTATCAATAGATACTGAAAGTAGAAGGTCAAAGTTCAATGAAAAACAGGATATCTACACAGTCTCAAAAGTGTCCCACCATAGACTACTCACTAATGGCAAAGGGAAAAACAGGAACTTCAGCAGTTTTAGAGAAAACTGCCAGGTACCTCCTTGACCTATGCTGATCATCAGTGCAAGCTGCATCTCAGGGCACCTGGGGGACTCAGTTGGTTGAGCTTCTGACTCTTGATTTTGGCTCGGGTCATCATCTCAGGGGCGTGAGATCAAGCCCCATGCCCTGCATTGGGCTTTATGCTCAGTGCGAAGTCTCCTTGGGATTCTTACTCCCTCTCCCTCTGCCTCTGCCCATGCACACACGCCCTCTCTCTCAAATAAATAAAATATTTTAAAAGGGGGGGAAGTACACCTGGGTGGCTCAAGTTGGTTAAGCAAATGACTCTTGATTTTGGCTCAGGTCATGATCTCAGGGTCATTAAATCAAGCTCCACATCAGACTCTGCACTCAGTGCCAAGTCTGCTTGTCCCCCCTCTCTCTCTGCTCCCTCCGTCCCCGCTTTCTCAAATAAATCCTTTAAAAAAAAAAAGGAATGTGGGCCATGGTCCACCTCCCCCCTCAGGACCTCAGTTCCTCCCTGGCAGAGCAGGAATATTCACCAACAGTTGTGAGGCAAAGCCAGCACATGAGCTCTGTAAACTTGACAGCCTATGTAACCTTGACCCCACCACTTACTTCACACCCCTGCACTCTGCCCACTAGCATTCCAGGGTCCAGGCACCAAAATCCCAGACTGCATGATTCAAAACACACATCCCACTAGGCCTCTGAACCCTCCAAGTTTATAAGGGAAAATGGAGGTATTTTAAAAGCATTTTCCTTCAGAAACACTACAAAAACAAAATACACGCACAAAAAAAGGGGCTTTGTTTGTTTTAAAAGTGACTTGGGTTATAATGGAAGAAAATGTCACACTGGGCCCTGCAATTACTACATTGGGCTATGTTTGCTTAAGATTAAAAATAGTTTCATCTTCCCTTCCCAGGAGCCTTTCCTCCTGGAAGAAAAAGCCCTGACCAGACCATCACCAAGTTCAGAAGTCCCAGAGCAAAACTCAAGATGTAGGCACTAGGCAGGCTTAACCCAGTGTTTCTCAGCATCAGATTTCACTAACAATTCCCAAGCACAACCTGGAAGATATACAGCACGCCTCGCAATGATGCCATCGGCTGTCTGGTCCTTACCTTTGGGCTTAATGCAATAAAAGTAATTCATATGGGGGTGCCTGGGTGGCTCAGTTAACCACCCAACTCTTGGTTTCGGCTCAGGTCATGATCTCATGGGTAGTAGGATGAGCCCTGCAGTGGGCTCTGCACTTATGGCTG
>CM053603.1:13379699-13404515 GCA_028646535.1 Procyon lotor | reverse complement strand
GGTGGGCAGGCAGAGGGAGAAGCAGACTCCCTGCTGAGCAAGGAGGGACTTAATCCCAGGACCTTGAGATCAGCACCGGAGCTGAAGGCAGACTTAACGGGTTGAGCCACCTAGGCGACCCTCTTTAATTTGTTCTTAAAGCCCAAATGAAATCACATATTTCATAATTGTCACTTTTTAAATTTTACTAGAACTGGGAGACCTCAGCCCCAGTGGCTGGACCCACCTCCTGACTGACCCTTGCTGCTTGTAGCACATCTAAGCGTTTGTATCCTGCCTGTTTTGCGCTCAAGGACGCTCTCACTTTTATACTTGCATTTTTCTGGAAGGAAATCTGAGCACAAAATCCTAGAGGTGGATTTGCTAGGTCCGAGGTTATATATGTTAGAATTGATAGATACTGACAAAAATGTCTTCAATTTACGTTCCTGCCTAAAGATATGGGTGACTTTTCCCTTACTTTCACTAAAACTGAGTTACTGGCAAACTCCTTCATTAACAGCATTAGAAGAGGAAGGCGGGTGGGACAGGCTGAAACACACGAGAGAGCAGTGTGCCCCTCTCGTATTGCTTGACCATTGGCCATCATGGGCAGCAGGTATCATAAATTCAGATGGGGAGTAGCGGTACTTTGTGGTCAGCCAGCATGACAGTATGGGAGGGTGAGCATCCAGATGACTAATGAATCAAAACACGGTGCTATGTTTTTCTAGTCAGACTTGACTACCTCAGAGGAAAATTGCTATGGCGAATTTATGGGCTAGTGACTCCAAATAATAAGGTATTTGTGGTGTTCTTTGCTCCCATTGTTTCTTCTCTGGACCAGCCCTCTGAACCAGGCCACCTCCTGGGCCCACCCCAGAACAACTCCAGTGCTGAACACAAGGACAGGGGAGGGAAGCTGGAGACTCTTATGGGCTCCCAAGTCTAATCTTCACCCTGTGATTTCACTGCTCTGAAAAACACTAACCTTTTCTACCTCCTAATGTCCAAATCTAAGTTTGATGCCTGTTGTCCTTCACCTGAGGAGTAGGGCCTGACGGGAATGCTGGAGCCCAGCTGTCTTGGAGGTGGCACCCTCCACTCTTGGGGCCCTGGGGAAAGAACCATCTATCCCGAGCCATTTGGGAAGTACTCCCCAGTCCACGCTCACCCATCTCTCAGCTCAGCCTAACTTATACACATGGACATTCAACCCAACAGAAGTGGTGCCCACAACAGCACCTGACTCTCCAAAGTCCTAAAGTGACCTTCCCAACTTTCTATTATGTTAGTTCCTGGTTCGAAGGCTGCCTGGAAAAACCAAGGGACCGGGCAACTTCACCAAGATGAGGAGTAACAGGAACTAGGAGCCGTACCCTGCTGCAAGGGCCAGGATACAAACCGTGGACAACACCAGGACCAGAGAGGAGCACGAAGCCCTTCAGCAGACGTTATGCTTACATTATCTTCTAGAGCCACACACCAAACCACTGAGGGAAGAAATGACCAGTGTCTGAGACATGGTTCAAAATTATGTGGGGTGGGGTAGTGGTTGGAAGTGTGAGTAGAGATTCACTGTTCTGGTGTTTGAGTGTACTTAAAATTCTCCATAATAAAAAGTTCAAAAATAAAATAGAAGAGGCATATATACAAAATTCTTCTCAGTAATTAAAACATCAAATATATCGAGCAATTCATTCTTAGGCATACACCAACAGAAGACATGGAAAAGAACTTTCGTACCAGTGTTATTCGTGATGTCAAAACTGGACACAGCCCAAATGTCTACCAACAGGAAGAGCAGTAAATTTTGATATATTCATATGAAATACTATACAACAAAAGAGAACTGTTGTACAGAACCACACAGGTGTCAGAGACCTAATATTCAGCAAGAAAAAAGCAGACAAATGAGAGTACACACACACTCTATTATTTCATTTACATGAAGGTCAAGAGCAACAAAACTAAGCCCAAGACAGAAGTCAGGAGAGTGTGCTTACTTATGGGGAGATGCTGACTGGGGAAAGGCACGATGGATCCTTCTGAAATTGTCTATATCTTGATCGGAGTGGTATGTACCTATGTAAAAATGTGTTGAGCTATACATCTATAATTTGTG
Source organism: Procyon lotor (assembly GCA_028646535.1). Taxonomy (NCBI): domain Eukaryota; kingdom Metazoa; phylum Chordata; class Mammalia; order Carnivora; family Procyonidae; genus Procyon; species Procyon lotor. The sequence goes on along the minus strand of CM053603.1, from coordinate 13,402,411 downwards.
CGTTTTGCTACATGTATAAATTACCCTTTGATTTTCTACAAAATGGTGACGTCAAAAACAAACAAACAAAAAAACCCCAAATGCTACTAGTTACCAAGAGACTCAGTGAAACAGCTTTATCTATAAAAGAATATATTTTCAAAGCCTAAAGAATGAGAAAACTCAGCTCTGGCCCAGGATAAATTGGCCAGGGCCTACTACTTACTGACCACCTGAGGTGAAAGCAGGGACTCCCTGTAAGTACTTTCACAGCTAGCCGATCACGGACGTCAGAAAACACCAGAGCAGCCACCACTAGGAAACATGGCTTTCACTCCTGCGTTACCGCACTAACCAAGCAGCCATAGTTGTGTCTCACAAAAATCTGAGTAACTCAACTTTTTTAAAAGATTTATTTATTTGAGAGAGAGAAAGGGAGTGTGAACGCAGGGCGGAGGGTCAGAGGGAGAGAAAGTCTTAAGCAGACTCCTTGCTGAGCATGGAGCCCCACACAGGGCTGGATCCCACGACCAAGATCACCGCCTGAGCTGAAACCAAGAGTTGGATGCTCAACAGACTGCGCTGCGCCACCCAGGCGCCCCTGAGTAATTCAATTTTTAAGTGAAATGGTAAAGATCTCTCACAGAAGAGTTGAGCACTCCCCTTACCACCATGCCAGCTGCCTGACACCCACTCCCCCGGGCAGCTCCTGAGCATTGCTAAGCAGCTTCTAGAAGCAGCCCTTCCTTCCCTTCCTCCAGCACAGCCCACACTTCCCTGACTCTGGAATTCCTTACATTCTCCTCCCTAAAGGACAGCCCTCAGAAAACTTGGATTCAAACCAAGAAAACAAAACCCGGTCTACCTCCATAGGCCTAAGCAACCTTAATGGACAGACACAATGCATGCAATAATCTGAATTTACTTGGCCTCAAAATAACTTCTATATAAAATAAATGAAATTTGGAATGTGTGAAGTAATACCACAACAAACAAACACCACAGGCATATGTTAAGTGTCTGAGCACCAGGGGAAGGCCAGAAAAATCCTGGTACAGTGCATGCTACCTCTTCTCGGGGGCAATTCCCACTGGTAGGGCAGTGGGCCAGCACACAGTGCATGTGAAGGTTTAGGCTAGCCACCAGCACAGTCCTTTACCTCCAGACCCTCGCAGCAACACTGGAGCAGGCAGCGGCTGCCTGAGGTAAGCACAGAGTTGCCCTCACATCAGACACAGGCTTGGGCTGCCCTTCAAATTCTGGGGTAAGCTGGGTGGGGCCTGAAAAACAAGAAAGCCAGGGCCAGCTGACAAGCTCCCGGGCCTGGAGCCTGGGCCTCTTCTCACACTGAAACCACTCTGGCCCTCCAAATGCCCACATCCTCAACCACCCGCTGGCACAGCGGTGACATTGGCAGCTGACACACTTCCCTATTCTGAAAGGCAGGTTTCTGTACCCAGAGCTTGAGACCAGCAGGTGAGGCCACACGGCCGGAGCCCACATGAGCCTTCCACTGCTCATCCAGCCCACTGGCCCAATGGCACAGATGGGAGGAAAGACCGGATTCCAGCCATTTTCTACGCTCTACCCATTTCTCCATTTCCTTACCACTGGAGCTGTGCCCTACAAGAAGAAGAAAGTCCTCGGAAACAGCTTTCAGACACAGAGAAAATTTGTAAAACACAACACTCATGGGACGAAGTGTGAGGCAACCATTTAAATCATCAAGACCAACACCTTCATTTTACAGATGTAAAATGAGGCTTCCACAGTCGCCGAGATGGTGAGCAATCAAACAGGATGAGAATCCCTCTCCTAAGCCTCAGACCTTTTTCCCATGGGAACACCATATAAACAAAGGGAGAAAGGAAGGGAGATAGGCTGAAGAGACCTAATAGACAAGAGACAAGAAGAGGGATAGATAGGGAAAGGCAGAAGCCTTTCCTACTGGGAGGTAGGGGGAAGGGAGGGCCTGAGAGGTGGGTGGTGCTTGAGTCCCTCCCAGTGAATTAGGCCAGAGGAGACGTCCAGGCTCTTCCTCTTGCAACACCTGTCACACCGGTACTGGAGACTGGTCTGGAGAGACTGGTTTGCCGAGGACTGCAGAGCCACTGAGAGGCTGGGCCTGGCCTCTCCTCAGGGAAACAGTGCCCTGGGTACGAGCTGTGAGCAGTGTGGAACGAGAGGAAAGCAGCCCTCCAGACGAAAGATGCAAACCACCCCAGCTGTGCCAGAGGATCCGAACCTGAGGCAGATCAAGCCTTTGGATCCACCCGGCAATTCCCGGGAAATACAAAGAAGGGCATGCTGATCTGCACCCTAAGACACCATCAGCTAAATCTGGACTGTGGAAGACTCCCACATGTAGTCTAAGGGTCCAGGGTCTTGAGCAGATAACTGCAAGGAAAGGGATAGAAGGGTATCTGTAGATTAAAGAGACTTAAAAGACACATGAAGTTTTAAAATGGACAAAATTAAACTACAGTGCCTAAGGATACACATTTGGGAGATAAAGCCAAAAAGAAATAGAAGGAAATGGATACAAAGGTAGGTTGGGGGTCACCTTTGGAAGGAAGGAGAGAGGGGGTTGTAGCAGGGATGGGACCCACCAAGGGGCCTCTAGTGGGGCTAACAAAGCTCTAGGCTCTTGTTTTCCCTATTTTTGTTTTATTTTATGCTAGCAAAGTTTAAAAGTTTTAAAATATATTTTAGGGTGTATAGAAAGACCCAATTATTACGTTGCACACATGAAACATACGATGTTACATGCCAATTTTTTCCTCTATTAATAAAAGGAATGATTTTTTTTCCTATACACACACACACAGTATTTTAGGGGCGCCTGGCTGGCTCAGTTGATAGGATATGTGACTCTTGATCTCAGGGTGGTGAATTCAAGCCCCATGTTGGGTGTGGAGCCTACTTTAAAAGTAAATAAATAAATATATTGTTTCAATAAGATAAAGTGATACTGCAACAGAATGAATGAAGAAGCAAATATGACAGAATCCAGCTGTCTCCTATAAGCCAGATAGTATTTTGTAAAAATGCAAAATAATAATAAGAAGAAGAAGATGAAGTAAACATAAAACCAAACCAACTCTGGAAGAGCCTGAAGACTATGTAAAGCAGCACACACAGAAAGAGAACCCGGCCAGGAAGGGTGGACACAGAGGGCAGCGCCACAGGAAACTAGGTGGGTACCTTTAAATCTGGGGTTTGGCATTAAGAACCCCCCCAGTCCACTCCCCTGGTCCCACACTCTCCAACAGCTGTTTGGTATTAAGCTGACATTGCAGTCACCTGTTTGGCTCCTTGAGCCATCACTTAACTGGTTCCCAGGAACAGAGTAAAGGCGTGCTGTTTGTTTGTTTGTTTATTTATTTATTTTTAAGATTTTATTTATTTATTTGGCAGAGAGAGAGAGATCACAAGTAGGCAGAGAGGCAGACAGAGAGAGAGGGGGAAGCAGGCTTCCTGCCGAGCAGAGAGCCAAACGTGGGGCTTGATCCCAGGACCCTGAGATCATGACCTGAGTCGAAGGCAGAGGCTTTAACCCACTGAGCCACCCAGGTGCCGCTGTGCTGTTTATTTTTAAGTGGGTGACCAAAACGTGTCCCCTCCAGGCATTATTCCTTCCACCGCACATTTTCCTGACTCCCACAGCCTGAAGAGTTTTAACTTGCTTCCCTGGTAAAGCACACCAGCACAGCCTTTCAGATTCCACCATTCCTCAATTCTGGCCTAGTCCAACCTCACCACTTCGGTTTCTGTTCAGAAACTACCTCTATTTACACCACCATGAATCTATCATCTCAGGGCTGGCCAAAGTTTCTGTACCCATCTCACATCCTTACTGCTAGCCGCCCACTTGACCCCACAGTGGTCTCTAGTCACCAGCCCTCCCTGTCCCCCTGTGCTTCCTACTTCCTCCAGCTGACATGGGCATTAACAGAACAAACCTAACAAAGCTCTTCCTCTCACTGTTATCTTCTCCCTCCTCCCCCCTTTCTCTAATCCCCTCCCATCTCTTCCTGCAGCTTCCTCAATTACCCCCTAAATTCCCCACACGTCCTTATCCAAATCACCACCAAACCTAGAGGGCTCCCAGAGTTCACTTTAACCAATACCTGAAACACCATTTTGCAGGCCCCACCAGGATCACCTAAGGCATAGCATCAGGGGCAGAAACTGGCTCAACGGGTCACAGACACATCTGTTTGTGCCCAAATGTCAGCATGGCTTTGAAAACAATCTCGAACTGGAGAATTGTCTAATCACTGTGTCATACAACTGAAACCAATGCACCACTATGTGTCAACTATACTGCGGTAAAAATCTCCTCCTCCTCCTCATCATCATCCAGAACTGCCTCCCAGGCTCTCCAAGGTCCTCTCCCCGATCCTTCACCTCGCCCTCTGAAACAGGCCTAGCCTCCCACTCCCCCTTATGATGCATCAGAGGCACACTGACTGCCTATGGTCACTTCCCAGGAATGGGACCCTCAGCCTCCCCAAAACACACTTTCTTCAGAAAAATACTAACAGAGAGGAAATAATCTTTAATTCTCTTCCCTCTTTTGCCTGGTTGGGACAAGGCCCATACCTGTCTCACCCACCACCAGATCCAACCCTGGAGTCTTGCACAGTGCCGAGGGCAGGACAGCGACTAAAAAAAAAAAACACCTGCTGAATGAAGGAACAAATCGCCATAACCCAGCACCAACAGGGCCTGCCCCCTGCGTGCCGATAGTCCTCTCCACAATCCGTAGGCTGGCCTGTCTTGTAAGGCTGCTTAATAGTATTTAATCTTACACACTCCTAGATCAAATTCCTTGTCTTTAATTTTTTCCAATTATAAATACAGGTTCATCAGGTGTGCTAATGCACGTAAAGCACAATAAGGACCTGACACAAAATAAACACTTTAAAATATACATATAAAATGTATAAATATATAAAATGCCAATATAAATATAAAATACAAATAACCCAGTCACCCGTCATCGCATGTGTGTAATATTCCTGTGCTTCAGACAACTTACATGAGCAAAACTAGCTAAGGAACGCAGGCATCACTCTGTACACCACTGGGTGTCCTGGTTGCTCCACCTCAGACCCGAATCTGAAATAAAACTCCAAGGTCAATAATCTCGACAATGACAAGAAATGGACCTGCTTCCACATTGGGGTTTCTCCCGTTCTACTGATCAGCTCCTACCCTGTGGCCCCCTCTGGACCGCGCTGTTTCTGCACTGCCTGGGAGCAGCCCCGTGGGCTCTGCTTCCCCTCCGGCCTCTGTGAGGATTTAGACTGAGCATTTACAGCCTTACTTTCAACTCCCCTCTGGTGGTATCAGGTCATTTTCTTATCTGACACCAACCAACAGCTCTACCCTGATCTGCCTCTAACACAAAGGTCAGAAACCAAATGCCTCCACTATCTGGAAATCATCTGGAGACTTCCCCACCGGGAACCCAGAGGCAGCTCCCACCCAACACAAAATCACAGAACACAGTGCCTGTGTCACCTGGAGGCTGGAAACCAACTTTTGCCTTGAGGACAATTAATCCCTGCTCCGAAGCCGGGCACCCCTGCCTGAACCCTCATCACACTCCAAAGATTTGTGCTCAAGGAAGCCCCAAACAGTTCTGATTTCCAGGGAGGATGCTGATTTTACAGACTAAGATTCAGACATTCCATACTCTGTTCTTCCTAGTAACCAAAAAAGAAAAAAAAGGTAAAATTCCTGTTCTAAGGAATTCCAACCCTGCAGCTCTACTGAATTACATGTTCCAGGTACAGCATCTGCTGCTGCCAGCATATGGCCAGGGGCACCCACTTGCTCAGGTCTCTTACACTGCATGCTGGCTGCAAAGTCAGTTTTAGAAGTTACCCAGTCAGGAGGTCATATGGTCATGTGGGGGAAAAAAATAAGTACAGGTGTAGTCCTTTGAAAACCAAAGGCTTTCACTCTAAGGCATGCCCTGCTATTGGTAACTACAAAAGATATCAACATTATACAGAAAAAGAAAACAAAGCACTTCCAGTTACTCAACTCACATGGCAACCTGGATAGTCTACGCTCCTTCTACTTCACTGGTGAAATTAAAAAAAACAAAAAACAAAAAACAAAACTGGGCACTAACAACCTCCAAAGACACTCCTTAAAAATCTAAACCATGTTGGGGTGCCTGACTGGCTCAGCTGTGGGAGCATGCAATTCTTGATCTCGGGGCCGTGAATCTCCACACTGGGCGTAGAGATTACTTAAAAAAAAAAAACAACTGGGGGCGCCTGGGTGGCTCGGTGGTTTAAGCCTCTGCCTTCGGCTCGGGTCATGATCTCAGGGTCCTGGGATCGATCCCCGCATCGGGCTCTCTGCTCAGCGGGGAGCCTGCTTCCCTCTCTCTCTCTGCCTGCCTCTCTGCCTGATTGTGATCTCTCTCTCTGTCAAATAAATAAATAAAATCTTTAAAAAAAAAAAAAAAAACAACTAACCAATGGTGGTTAGTTAACAGAGAGACCTTGGTCCTCACACTACTTCAGTCCTCTACTCGATGCCTCCAAGGACCCCCTTCCCCAACAAGACACGGCTCTCAAAGTTCAACAGTAAGTGAGCAGTCAAGGCAGAGCGGCTTTCTGGGAGATACCCATGGGCTTGTGTCTAGGTTTGTTTCTACCAAACACTTGCTACATAGAAAATCACCTATCACAGGGCATTTGGGCGGCTCAGTCAGTTAAACATCTGTCAGCTCAGGTCAAGATCTTAGAGTCCTAGGATGGAGCCCTGAAACCCAGCTCCGCACTCAGCAGGGAGTCTGCTTCTCCCTCTGCCCGCCCCTCCCGCTGCTCGTACTCACCCACGATCGAACTCTCAAATAAGATCTTTTTTTTTTTTTCCAAATAAATAAAATCTTAAAAATCACCTATTACAGGGGCGCCTGGGTGGCTCAGTGGGTTAAAGCCTCTGCCTTTGGCTCAGGTCATGATCCCAGCATCCTTGGTTCGAGCCCCGCATCGGGCTCTCTGCTCGGCAGGAGTCTGCTTCCCTCTGTCTCTCTGCCTGCCTCTGCCTACTTGGGATCTCTCTCTGTCAAATAAATAAATAAAATCTTTAAAAAAAATCACCTATTACATATGTAATTATAAAACACAATTAAAAAAACACCTCTGAACCCCTAGTTCACCCTAAGAAACAACCTAAGAAACAAGCCTTTATTAAGTATTAGATTCATAATTTACACCAGAAAGGAAAAGGACAAATATAATATTAAAAAGCAGCAATTATCGACGGGTGTAGAGCACTTGACCAGCCAGCCAACCTTTATTTCTTTTTTTTAAGCTTTATTTAAGTGGTCTCTACGTCCAACATAGGGCTCGAACCCACAATCAAGAGTCAGATGCTCTGCCGACTGAGCCAGCCAGGGGCCTTCTCAACAGTCTATGGAAAGGATATTCTATCCCAATTTTACTGAGGAAGAGAGGTCAAAGGCCTCAATTAAGGCCACATTAGGATACAGGGTCCCAAGGGACTCAGTACATCTGGTAGCTTTCTTCCTCAGGCCCACATTTCTACTGCTGAGGACACTCAAGTGCTTTCATTGTCCAACCTCATCATGCTTATGCCAAAACTCTTGCCGGTCTTGCCAAAATGCAACGACGCTCAGTGAGGAGACTTCACCTCTTTGGAAGTCATGAACCAGAACACTACGTACGACTGGGCACCATCTGAAAGAAGTTCTCCTTTAGAACTCAATAGCACCTTATGACAAATGCTGGCATTTGCAGTGGGATCTCAGCATGGCAAGTATGTTTTATTCCTTTATTTGATAAAAACAAAATGCCACTCCCAATCCTAAAACAGAGAAAAGAAATGTATCACTCTGCTCTGGCAGAAGGGTAAAATAAGCTAGATTCCCCCCCCCCCAATAAAAGGAAAAAAAGAGGGCACCTGGGTGGCTCAGTGGGTTAAAGCCTCTGCCTTCGGCTCAGGTCATGATCCCAGGGTCCTGGGATCAAGCCCCGCATCAGGCTCTCTGTTCAGCAGGGAGCCTGCTTCCCCCTCTCTCTCTGCCTGCCTCTCTGCCTACTTGTGATCTCTCCCTCTCTGTCAAATAAATAAATAAAAATCTTTAAAAAAAAGAAAAAAAGAAAAAGGAGGAAGGCAAACATCCAGGGTAGCACTAGTGCCAGGAGTTCCTTTCATAAGACACTGCCACAGAAGACAAAGAAATCATACATGTTGAAGCATCATGGGAAGAATGGAGTTTTTTTACTCAGATAATCAACAACAATTTACAGGACCATTCCAAAGTCTCTCAAATCTGGGTTTTAGAGGAACAAATTTCTCAGCAGCCATCCACACAATCATATAGACTTCATGTAGAAAAGCCCTTCGCGAACTTCAAGAGGGCCTGCTCAGGCCTTTTGCCTCTTCCTGGCTCACCAGCTCACTCATCTACTCCTCACAGAAGCTACTAAAGCACAACAGCTGACCACACACCTTGCTCCCTGTCTGAAGCTAACACCCCTGAGAAAGAAGCAGCTCTGTCGGTCCACTCACCAAAACTTTAAGTACTTCGGACTTCTTTTTTCCAGGGACCCACTGGTCTGGGGTCATGAGAACGGCCTTCTGGGTCAGGAAGGCAGTCTGATATCAGCAGAGGACTCATATCCAGATGAAACTCTTTTTTTATAAAGGTGAGTGCCTCGGGCTTCCCCTATCTGGAGAATCACATTCTGGCATCTTCAACGAGTTCTACAGTTGATTAAGGCTAAAAAAAAATTTTTCCAGCTTTATTAAGATAGAATTAAAAGCCGGAGGAGGGGGAAAAAAAAAAAGATAAAAAAGATAAAAAAAAAGGCCAAGGGGCGCCTGGGTGGCTCAAAGGGTTACACCTCTGCCTTCGGCTCAGGTCATGATCCCAAGGTCCTGGGATCGAGCCCCGCATCGGGCTCTCTGCTCAGTGGGGAGCCTGCTTCCCCTTCTCCCTGCCTCTCTGCTTACTTGTAACCTCTGTCAAATAAATAAATAAATCTTTAAAAAAAAAAAAAAGGCCAAAATAATTTTTTTTAATTTACAAAAATAATTTCATTCACAAATACATTAATCCTCTGTTTCCCAGAGGATTCCAAACATAAGAGGCCTGGAGGGAGTGCCCAGCCTCCTGTGACCAGGCACTAAGCCACCCTTGGGAGCAACAGGGAGCAGCAGGCCTGCTTCTCCAAATATGGCCTCAAATCTGCTGCAAGAGTGAGCTCAGGCCTGCAAAGGGGTCCACAAGAATGTTTATCAAGACGTGACAAAAGAGGGCAGACCTAGGGGCAAACAAAGCACAAGGACTGTCCCTCAGAACAGTCCTGAAAGGCAGGGCCGCAGGGAAGGAAGGGACTGTTTGCTGGGCCCTCAGCACCCAGTAACCACAGCAGACCTGACACCACCGTGGAGGGCTGTGCCTGCGGGCACAGCCCACAATGGGCCCTATTCTCCCTGGAAGCTCATGGCAGGAGGGGAGAGGGGAGGCGAGACATTCCTTCACCCCCTCACACAGAGGGAAAGGGCACAGGGAACCCAGGGCACCAGAGGCCAGCATAAGAAGAAAGCATGAGCAGCTGTTTTCCTTCCCAGCTTTCTGAATCAAAAAGAAACCCCTCCTAAAAACAACTAGAAGAGAGACCTGAGGTGCCATATGATTAAGGTGGCCTTCGATGGTAAATTAGATGTGGCTTACACAAGAGTCCCCTCTCTGGTCAGCAGTACCCAACCAGAAGGGAAAACAACTCAGAGCTTTGAGGGGAAAAGGGACCCCACAGGCCCTGTCAGCTCAGGGCTGGCATTGCCAAGAACAAGTATCGACTTTTCCTGCTAAGGATTTCCTCCCAGCACCAAGGAATCCAGCCACTTTTTAAAGCACTTGAAAACTGGAAAAAACACATCTTCAGACTGGCAAACACAGTATTTTAAGTCTATACTGTTGACCCTTCTGACAAAATATTGTGATCTATTCCAGGTAAGCAGAAGCAACAGCTGGTAGCACAAATCCAGAAGAGAGAGTGAGACAGGAATCCTACTGTTATTTATTTGTGACTTTAATGAATTCTATTTTTAGATCTTTAATAAAGAGCTTCTCTTCTAGTCTCCTCCCACCAAATTTCTCTACTCGGGCAATTCAATCTTCCCAACACTGCTCGGTCTAAAAATACGTAAGACACTTCTTCAGGCATGCTTAACATAACAGGTAGAGCAAAGTTCTCTACATTTCCTCATTTTCCACAAGACTCAGAATCCACTCCTGCTCAAGGGCTACTCATCAGACTGGCCTCCGTTATTAAAAAAATCCAGTGAGCAAGACTCCCTGAGATCAGGGCAGATTCGAGGCAAAGACAACCTACCAGCCCAAACAGGAGTACACACAGGATTTTTACAGTGACGAGAGATGCATGTTTTATGGAGGCATTCCATAATACAACGAAGGCCCAGAAAATGGACAATGTCCCAGGTTCTGATTAATAGCCAAATTAAAAGGAAATGCTATTTGGAATTCCATTATTGACACTATAATTTTTCCTGGCAAAAACTGGATAGACAATCAACCCAGTCCTGGAGAACAACTGAGCTAAGTAAGAGAGGCTTTTAGGACAACCAAGGCAAAACTGGTTCAATCTGCTAAAGACAGCCTTGGGAATCTTAAGTAATCCAGTATCAACCACCAGAATGCTTAGGGGGGAAATGCTCCTAGCACAGAGAGAGGTAAAACAGAAACGACTGCATCATTTGCCAAAACAAACATATTCCAAGTCCACTAATCTGTTTCAATACACAGATACCAACTAAGAAAGAAGTCTGGGGGCGCCTGGGTGACTCAGCTGGTTAAGCGACTGACTTTGACTTAGGTCGTGATCACAGAGTCCTGGGATCGAGCCCTGCAATGGACTTCTGGCTCATCAGAGAGCCTGCTTCTGCCTCTCCCACTGCTCATGCTCTCTCTCCCTGTGTATTTCTCTGTCTCAGATGGTCTTTAAAAAAAAAAAGATTTAAAAAGGGGCGCCTGATGTGCTCGCTTCAGCAACACATATACTAAAAAGGGGCGCCTGGGTGGCTCAGTCATTAAGCATCTGCCTTCGGCTCAGGTCATGATCCCAGGGTCCTGGGATTGAGCCCCACATCGGGCTCTCTGCTCAGCAGGGAGCCTGCTTCTCGCGCTACCATCCCCTCTGCTTGCTGTGTTTCTCTGTCAAATAAATAAAATCTTTAAAAAAAAAAAAAGATTAAAAAAAGTCATCTAGGGGCGGCTGGATGGTTCAGTCAGTAAGCATGCGACTCCTGATCTCAAGTCATGAGTTCAAGTCCCATGTTGGATGTAGAGCTTATAAAAAAATAAATAAATAAATTAGGGGCCCCTGGGTGGCTCAGTCGTTAAGCGTCTGCCTTCAGCCCAGGTCAGATCCCAGGGGCCTGGGATCGAGCCCCGCATCGGGCTCTCTGCTCTGCGGGAAGCCTGCTTCTCCTGCTACCATTCCCTCTGTTTGTGTTCCCTCTCTCGCTGTGTTTCTGTCAAATAAGTAAAATCTTTAAAAATAATAATAATAATAATAAATTAAATAAAATTAAAAAGAAAGAACTCTGTAAGAACTGCTTCTTATTTATAGATTCCCATACTCCATATACAGAAATTCAACACCCATAGAAATGAAGAGCAAATGCCAAACAGGGGACCAAGCTGGGCACTGGCCATTACTTCCCTGAATATGACACATCCTTCCAAGTGTCTCACTTGTCCTTCAGCTCCACTTAACTGGCACCCTACCTAAACTTAGGATATCCACGGGCTGTGAATGCCTCAGAAGAATGAATCTGTGGCTACACACATCCCCAATAGCAGAGAACACTGAGTCTGGGCCTCCGCACAGCTATAAAGATTGCACATCCATGCAAGTCACAGAAAAGGGACTAGGGAAAACATACACTACACTTAAAAATAAACACCAATACAAACCTGCCTCATTTGACATTAGAGGTGTGCTCCTGCAAAACTCTAAGTCACGTCTCACTCTTTTCAAAAGTTTTATATTTAATATGGTGATAAGAGAGATTATTAAAAAAACCAAATGCCCAAAGATGTTGATAGCAACACTACCTATTATAATCAAAGTAAGGAACAACAATCTGAGAACTAGGGACAGGTTAACTATTAGATACATTTTATTTCTAGAACATAGCTCATGAGATAATGCTAGGAGAAAAGCAGGATAAAAATGAAATCTATGCTCTAACCTAAACTCAGTAAAAGGGCTGCCCAAGGTCTACTGGAGGACAGCCAGGTCTCAGGGGAGACTGGCTGTTCCTAGGGAGAACTGGGGATTGAAGGGATGGGTGGAAGAAAGCTTTCCCCTGTATAATCCTTTTGAACTTTGAGTTCATACCATGTGTTGGTATTTCCTATTTAAAGAAAGACTGGGGCGCCCGGCTGGTTCAGTCGGAAAAACATGGGACTCCTGATCTTGCGGTTGTGAGTTCAAGCCCTATATGGGGTATAGAGATTACTTAAATAAATAAAACTTTTAAAAGAGACTAAAAGGGCCCCTGGGTGGCTCAGTCATTAAGCATCTGCCTTTGGCTCAGGTCATGATCTCAGGGTTCTGGGATTGAGCCCTGCATCGGGCTCTCTGCTCAGCAGGAAGCCTGCTTCTCCTTCTCCCTTTCCGTGCTTGTGTTCCCTCTCTTGCTGTATCTCTCTGTGTCAAATAAATAAAATCTTTAAAAAAATAAAAATAAGGGCACCTGGGTAGCTCAGTGGGTTAAAGCCTCTGCCTTTGGCTCAGATCATGATCTCAGGGTCCTCAGATGGAGTCCCTCCTTGGGCTCTCTGCTCAACGGGGAGCCTGCTTCTCCCCCACCCCCCACCCCCCCGTCTCTGCCTGCCTCTCTGCCTACTTGTGATCTCTCTCTGACAAATAAAATCTTAAAAAAAAAAAAAATAAAAATTTAAAAAGACAAAAATTGGGAGACAAAGGATTTTTTCCTTTCTTTTCCACTTTTTATTTTCCAAATTTCTTAAATTATTTGAAGCGGGGGAAAGCAGAGGGGGAGGGAGAGAGACAAGCAGACTCCATGCCATGCATGGAGCTCAAAATGGAGCTCAATCTCAAGACACTGAGATCATGACCTGAGCCAAAACCAAGAGTTTAACCAATGGAGCCACCCAGGCACCTCCCAAATTTCTTATTTTAAATATATGTATTACTTGATGCAGCTTTTTCCCCACTATAGTGTTTTAAAATTCCATAATCATTTTACCAAGTATTGAAGTATCCATCATCTTTCTTTTGCAGAAATCTCTCTGAAATTTTCAAGTACCTTACCTCACCTTCTAGCGCTAGGCTGCTTTAAAAGCCTTATCTTCCTGAAGAGCCGAGGCCCTGCAGGAAAAAAAGGATCCAACATTGGTGAATGCCCACAACCAAAATAGAATTACACCAAAGGAAGTGGGGAATGCCACTCAGTCTCCTGTCTACCCCACCAATCAGTCACCCTTCTTTGTTAAAGAGTGACGAAGGAAACCAAATGTTTTCTATAGAACTGATCCAGGATCAAAAATTATAAACAATTTCAAAGATAAAAAATAATTCTAATAGGGGCATCTGGCTGGCTCAGTCAGTAGAACATGAGACTTTTGATCTCAGGGTCATGAGTTTGAGCCTGTTGGGCACAGAGATTACTTAATAAAAAAATAATAATTTTGTTTTTAAATTCTGGGGCGCCTGGGTCACTCAGTAGGTTAAGCATCTACTTTTGGCTCATGTCATGATCCCAGGGTGCTGGGATCCAGCCCTGCATCAGGCTCCCTGCTCAAAGGGGAGCCTGCTTCCCCCTCTCCTGCTCCCCCTGCTTATGCTCGCTCTCTCACTCTCAAATAAATAAAATCTTTTAATAAATAAAAATTTTAAAATTCCAATATCTAAAACTTAAGACAGTGCTATCTTAACCTCAATGCTATTAAATGCACGCCATGATGTGTAGGACAAAGATATTCAGTCATAAAAGTGATTTTTTATATTCAGCTGGTTGTTCCCACTAGAAGCCTTAAATAGGCTTTATTTAAGTTTAAAATAAACTTCTTTATTTTAAATAGAAGTTTAAATAGAATAGAATTTTATTCTATTCTATAGAAGTTTAAAAAATAAACTTTTTTTAGAAGTTTAAAAAAATATTAGAAGTTCAAAAAAAAATTTAAACTTTTTTTTAAAAGATATAGAAGTTTAGGGGCACCTGGGTGGCTCAGTGGGTTAAAGCCTCTGCCTTCGGCTCAGGTCATGGTCTCAGGGTCCTGGGATCAAGCCCCACATCGGGCTCTCTGCCCAGCAGGGAGCCTGCTTCCCCTTCTCTCTCTGTCTGCCTCTCTGCCCACTTGTGATCTCTCTGTCAAATAAATAAAATCTTTAAAAAAAAAATTAAAATTAAAAAATAAATGTTTTAAATAAAAGTATAAATTAAGTTAGCATACTGCTGACGTTTCATTCAGATTTACTTCACTCCCACAGAGAACTCAGAACAGGTTCACTCTAACTTAGAAACCTTCAGTTTATGGGGCACCTGGGTGGCTCAGTGGGTTAAAGCCTCTGCCTTCGGCTCAGGTCATGATCTCAGGGTCCTGGGATCAAGCCCCGCATCGGGCTCTCTGCTCAGCAGGGAGAGGGAGCCTGCTTCCCACCCACCCACCCCACCCCCGCCTGCCTCTCTGTCTACTTGTGATCTCTGTCAAATAAATAAATAAAAATCTTTAAGAAACCTTCAGTTTATGATACTGCCCCACTGCGTCCCATCATCCATCTTCCTATCCTGGACCCAGAGCAACGCTAAGAAAATGCTTAGCTATCAAACCCAAGAAATAGGAAGATAGGAAACCCTATTCATTAAAGCTAAATTCAGCCCTCTGGCTGGTATAATTTTGTAAACTACTCTAAAATCCTATTTATAGAAATTGCTATCTGAGCAGTATTACTGACTAATGATCAGAGTGAAATAGGACGTCAAAAGGCAAAGCAGGTTATGTGACTCGTAGGAAGACTGCTTTCAAGTAGTACCCAAAGGCATGGACACAGAAAGATCCACTGAGAAATGACCAGATTAGTCACTTGTATATTCAAAACCACCATCACCTTACTCCAGACCTGAAGTGTCCACACAGGAAAAGCAGAAAAAGATGGGCGCTTAAGAACAGCACAGTAGGGGCGCCTGGGTGGCTCAGTCGTTAAGCGTCTGCCTTCGGCCCAGGTCAGATCCCAGCGTCCTGGGATCGAGCCCCGCATCGGGCTCCCTGCTCCGCGGGAAGCCTGCTTCTCCCGCTGCCATTCCCTCTGCTTGTGTCCCCTCTCTCGCTGTGTTTCTCGCTGTCAAATAAAATAAAAAAAAAAATCTTAAAAAAAAAAAAAAAAAAAAAAAGAACAGCACAGTAACACTGGCAAAGGCACCGAAACATCTTTAACAGGGAGAAGGAAGAAAACTTACTCCAGAAAATGATGGGAGAAATCCTTGACCAAAACACAAGACAAACTGAAAAACGCACTACCTGAATTCATTCTCACTTTGAGTATCCTTGAGATTCAATACTCTCTAGTCCCCATCTGGACCACTTCAATGTTCAAACCAGCATTTAATCTCTGATACTCTGGAAGCCTCCAGCCTCCAAGCAGTCACACTCTGCAGTAGCTCCAATCTAAACAACACACCCAGAGAACCTGGATATTGAATCAAACTCCTCATCACTGACTTCCTGTATAGGCTAGAAAAAAAACTCACAAGGCAGGGCGCCTGCGTGGTTCAGTCCTTTGAGCGTCCAACTTTTTGGTTTCCACTTTCGGTTTTAGGTCATGATCTCTGAGTCTTAATATTCTCTTCCCCACCCTCCTACCTCTGCCCTTCCCCCTCTGCTGTGCACACATTCTCGATCGCTCTGTCTCAAATAAATTAAACTTTGGAAAAAAAAATAAAACTCACAAGGCCTCACTCTTATTCCTGCCCATCCACTAAATGGGTCTATCACCACTTACCATTCCACTAGGCTAGTTGTACACCCCTTATCAAGAAGAGTACAACAAAAATAGAAACTCAAAAAGGCAAGCAAGGTGAAGAGGGTCCAACTTCACACTATCATGGACCATCTTTGGTTTACTCTGCACAGGTCAAGTCTACAAACCAATGACAATTCTTTCAATGAATCCACTCGAAAGCCACATCATCCCTGCTATGATTCTGAGTCTCCCAAACTGCAGATATTGTGTGTGTGTGTGTGTGTGTGTGTCTACATGTGCACATGCACACACACACAATTTTTTTTTTTTTAAAGTAGGCTCCAAAAAAAAAAAAATAAAAATAAAGTGGGCTCCATGCCCAGCATGGAGCTCAACATGGGGCTTGAACTCATGACCCTGAGATCAAGACCTGAGCTGAGGTCAAGAGTCAAACACTTTACCAAGTGAGTCACCCCCAATTTCTTTTAATTCATATTTTTTTATTAAGTAGGCCCCATGCCCAATATGGGGCCCAATGCACAGCTGGAACTCATGACCCTGAGAATCTAAACTGCAGATATTTTAAAACACACTAGTTCTCTACCCACCAAATGGGACAACAAATCATGGCTTCTCCTCCCTGAGTATACCCCTTTCTTGCCATTTCTTTCAACCACCCTTTCTACCACCATCATTTTTTTTTTTTAAGATTTTATTTATTTGACAGAGAGAAACACAGTGAGTGAGGGAACACAAGCAGAGGGAATGGTAGCGGGAGAAGCAGGCTTCCCACCCAGCAGGGAGCCTGATGCGGGGCTCGATCCCAGGACTCTGGGATCATGACCCGAGCCGAAGGCAGACGCTTAACGACTGAGCCCCCCAGGCGCCCCTCTACCATCATGTTTTATACCTCTACCTTCTACCTCCTTCAACTGCACCCCTGCAACAGACTCAAAACTGGGGCATAAGCACTAACCCACTCAGAACTTCCAGGAACACCCTACTGGCCCAGTTCAGCCTTTCAAATCAGCCTTTCGCCCCACTTTTCCCCCAAGGAACACTTCCTTTGGCTCTACTCCTTGGCCCTCAGGCACGCCCTGATCTTTCGCTCCTCCACCTTCTTCAGCTCACCCAAGGACAGCCTCTCATCTTGCCTGACTGCCACAGACTCATCTTTCTCCTCATTTTGCAGTCTAGGGGCCCCTGTTTATTCTGAGTCTCTCAAGTCCTCACCAGTGTTTGGCTGATGCTGCCTTATATTCCACTGTCACCTCCTGCCCCTTCTATTCAGTGGCAGATCCCTGATCATACCAGCACCACTCAGGTCTCTAATGTCTGCTGAAGTGCCTCATCTTGAACCTTCTTTCTCTCTCCCGACTCCCCTGTTGACCACTGTCCTTGTTCAGGTCACCTACCTCCTTACTAGACAAGAGCAGTAACCAACTTGTCTCCAGTTCAGTCTCCATCCTCATAATGGGGACTTTTTTTTTTTTTAATATTAAAAAAAAAAGTTTTTAAATAAACTCTATGATATGCCCAGCATGGGGATCAAGCACACAACCTCAAAAGCAAGAGTCCCACATTCCACTGACTGAGCCAGCCAGGCACCCCAGGGTCACTTCTTAAAACCACCACAGTTAAGAGCCTGGGTGGCTCAGTTGGTTAATCGACTGCCATCAACTCAGGTCATGATCCTGGAGTCCCAGGATTGAGTCACACATCCAGCTCCCTGCTCAGCAGGGAGTCTACTCTACCTAGACCTTCTCCCCTCTCGTGCTCTCTCTCTCTCTCTCTCATATATAAATTAAATCTTAAAAAAATAAAAAAGTTGGGACACCTGGGTGGCTCAGTCGGTTAAGCGTCTGCCTTTGGCTCAGGTCATGATCCCAGGGTACTGGGATCAAGTCCTACATCTGAGTCCTGCATCCAGGCTCCTTGCTCAGCAGGGAGCCTGCCTCTCCCTCTGACTGTTGTTACCTCTGCTTGGGCTCTCTCTCTGACAAATAACTAAATAAAATCTTAAAAAAAAAAGTGGTTAAAAAAAAAAACCACCACAGCTGTGCTCCAAGTTCCTTCTGGTTCTAACCCAACCTCCTAGAACATACAGAAAAGGTGTCCAGTCTTCTCTCTCCACCCCTTGTCTCTGCTTTTTTTCTTTTCACAGAGTTGAGACCTTCCTGCCATCAACTCCTTCACAAATCAAACCACTACCCTTTCTTGAGGGCCCAGCTCAACTGAAGTCCCATCCAAAAGCCTACCCTCCCCAGCTTAGGACCCAGGACTTTGGCTTACTTCAGCATGGTGCCCAAAGCACCAGTAGAGGCCCTAAGAAGGCTCAGACAAACCCTAGTTTCTGAGAATGGTCCCTCACAGCATGTTCCTGGAATTCTGTGTGGAGTCCCTGATCACTTGTCCCATATTGCCCTGGCATTGTGCCCACCACCAAACATCCAGGCTTGGTCTTCACCAGAGAAGCATCCAACCCAACCAAGGCTATCATCATCAGTCTGATGCAACACAAACTCAGGTGGGCAGAGCCAAAAGTTCAACCTGGATTCAAATCTGGACTCTGCCACAGGTGACAGTTGTGCGACCTTGGCAACATTCCCTTATCTAGGACTCTGCTTCCTCAGTCAATATAGAGGATTCTCATAACCATTAGCAATAATGCACATAGAACAGAAACAGAAAGCCCATGACTAGCTAATGTATTCTATCACATCTCTGACCTAGAAAGCAGGAAAGGCTGGAAAAACTGTGAGGTAAAGGATTATACATACTCTCATCTGTATCAAGAATGAACACATCTCTTAAAAAGAATGAACGCACCTCTACTCTGAGATCAATACAGCAGCCCTGCCAAACAGGAAATGCAATGCCTCAAGTTCAAGAGGTAAGATTTTTAACAATCAAATGCCATGCATCTTAATTCCTAAACAATCTCAGTCTAAGTGGCTCCAGGGTCCCCCTCTTACCCCACCATTCTCAGTGTTTAACAAACACCAGAGAACTCGCAGAAGATATAGTTTAATCCTTGGACATGCTTACTCTTCTGTCCCACACATTCCTGAATTATTCTCCCCCAACCCCAGCTTGGTGTTCCCTCTGCTCAACCTTTTCAGCCTCTTAGCTGGCTCCTCCTCCGGCCTCATCTCTCCTCTACTGGCTGACCTCACAGGTAGAAGGTCCTAAACCCCTCCCCTCCCTAACACTACCTATGTGGCCACCAGCAAGATCTTTCTAAACACAGGTCTGGACCACGCCACTCCACTAATTTAAAAGCCTTCTCAGGCTTCCACACCCTGAGAATAGAGTCTGAACTCCCCAGCACAATGAGAAAGGCCTACATATCTCACTAGCCAAGCTGGAGGAATCACAGGTGCTATTTTAGGAGCTCATGTACATGTGATTCCCTGTGTCCAGACCTTGCTGTCCCCCAACTAATTCCTGCTGGCCCTGCAAGCCTCAGCTTAGGAATTCCCTCTCCTCAGGCTCACAAAGCACCATGTGAGCACACTTACTGGGCAGATATTATCAATCATAGGTTCCCTAATCCCCACTGTCCCTGAAACTGAGTTCCTTAAGGGCACAACCAGCCTCTTTCACATAAGTCCCCTGAACCTACCACAAAATTAGGCAAGTAGTGAAGCCAAATATTCATTAAATGAATGAATGTACTTTGTCAAATCAACTTTCCCAAAACAGTAAAGACTTTCAACCAAGGCTCCTATCAACAAGAGCGTTCACATTCCAACCAGGTGTTTGTTGCCTATATAGTACTGCTTACTTTTTCTTTCATACAGTATCCCACAGGCTTTGAACAGGCTCACACTATGCATCCCCCTCTCTCCTCAAATCTGATTTCTCCAAGAAATGGCTCCTCAGCCTCCTTTAAACATGCAGGCCATGAGCTCTTATTCCTTGGCTCCACAACAAACAAAGTTCAATTCAACTTCTCCAGAGTCCAACTAGAGATTTTTATGCTGCCTCCAAGGTTGAATCTTTTTTAAAACGGGCATTCCAAAATTATCATGTCTCTAAACACTAAGCATAGAACAACCTGATAAAGTTACAATATCCCATCTACACCAGACTCAAAAACACCTGGTAGCACATCCAACTCTTTATCTGGGCTCATGTCCTATAAACACCACCCTCCCTGCACTGAGTCTGGGTTCCATGCCAGGAATCGCTTCTCCTCGCTTATTTAGGGAAATAGCTGGCCCGGCTCTTAAGTTAGAACTTCAGGCTATAAACGTGCTGTCCCAGGCTCTAGCTTCCACCAAGGCAAAAACTTAATGCTCATCGTTAAAACTAATTCTGAAGTCAGTTTACAAACCTAAGAGCTTCACATGTCATAGAAATTAAAATATGCATTTTTAATTAGGACTTGAGTTTGTATGAAATTAACTTGGAATTTTTGGCAGGATTCTAAGTATAGAGAGCATTTTCTCTGGAGACACTTTACAAATACACCCGCTGGTGATCCGGTTTTCCAAACACCAAGTAAAAAGGTGAAAAGGCAGGAGGCTTTTTTTTTTTAGAAGCTCTAGTTGGGGAGTAGGGGGGTGACCCCAGGGCTCTGAGCAGCTCAGGTCCCAGCGACTGCGGCGCCCTTCCCCGCCTTCTGCGGGGGGGCAATGCCCCATGCTCCGGCTTCCTTCCAACTGGGCCGCACGACGACCCTCTTTGCAAGCTCAGGGGGAGGCCCGAAGGCCGTACACGCCGGTGGCCAACGCGCAGGCCCCGCGTTCCCCGGAGCGCGGGCCGGGCTGAGGCCTGGCCCATAGCCGCGGCGTGGAGCCCGGGCCCGGACGAGGAACGCCCTGAGCCTTCGCCTGAGGGGCCGAGAGGAGGGGGGCGTCTCTCCCCAGGCCGCGCCGCTGCCTCACCCGCAAGGACGTCCGCAACCGTGTCCCCACCCCGGGCCAAACCGCAAGCAGCAGCAGGTGTTCCTCGGGAGGCTCGACCGGCCACGGGGATGGGGGCCTGGGCTGCTAGGCTTGGCGGCAGGGGACGGGCGGCGCACTCACCGAGCGCCGGCGGGCGGGCCGCGGCAGGTGCTTGCTCCTCCCGGCCGCAAGACGCCGCGCCGCCGCCGCCGCCGCTCCCCGGGGACTCGGCGCCAAGCTACCCGCGCCGCCGCCGCCGCCGAGCCCGAGGAGCGCGAGCGCCGCACCGCAGCCTCCGCGCGAGCACGTACCGGGCGGCGAGAGGGCGCCGAGCGCGAGGGCGGGGCGCGCGGCCGGAGCCTAGCAACCGCCTGACACGCGAGTGCCGCAGCCAATCCCGCCGCCAGCTCCGCGCGGCACCGACCAGCAGTCCGCGCGACGCCCGCTTCTGCCTGCGTCCGCCGCCCCGCAGCGCGCCGCACCCGCGTACAGGCCCCGCCTCCATCCGCGCCGCTTTGCTCATTGGCCCGCCACGCCCCCCGCCTGAAAAGACACGCCCCACCCTGGAAGCTCCGCCCCGCAGCCGGCCGGGTCCGTCCCCGGGACACGCCCCGGCCCTTAAGAGTCGCCCCCAGCCCTCTAGCCTGGTCGTGGGGGAGGGGCACCCCGCCCAACCTCAGACCTTCCGGTCTGTGAGACTCATCCAACCCACTAATGGCCACCTATCGTTTGGCCATCCTGATTTCTCTCGAATGCAAATCAAGTGGTCTTTCTAAGCCCTGAAAACGATCAGGAAACGTCCTCTAAATCGCTAAGGATGACTACCCTTTTGCTTGGCCCGTACACGGATGGGGAAACTGAGGCGAGGGCCGGAAGGGCGGGAAGCTGGCCTCTCTCCAAAGGCCTACCCCCTAGCAGGCGAGGTCGTCCGGGAAGCGCCTCAGGCCTGACCCTGTCTCCTCCCCTGCCCCCGAACTCCGGAATCCGATGCCTCTTCTGGCGCCAGAAATAGCTCTGACCCGCTGGCGCTGGTCACTTACTACTTGTGGCCCGCATTCTTTCAGGGGGTGGGGGAGTAAGGAGCAGAGGTTACTGCTGAGGTCCTTCTCCCTTCAAGGGGTGGGACCTAGAGGGGCTCTCGCTCTTCCCAGGGCTTACCTGTGGCCTCCAAACCCCAAATGCCCCAGAGACCTGAAAAATCACTGGATGGGTCTGGGGATGGGATCCATGGTGGGCTCTGCTCTCTTTCGCTCCCACATACTGCTCAGCACGTGTCCATTCCCTCCTGGGCCTGTGTCCAGGTTGGAATTCCAAGCCCGCACTTTTGTCAGAGAACACATTCTGAACACAGAACTGGCTGCTGCCTGCTGGGCGGTCCTCCCTGAATCCAGACAGGTGTGAGTCTCCCCTGCCTTCTCCCCAATCCTTAAGGAGTGTCTGGGAGAAATAAATTTCAGGGAGCCGAAAGAAAAGTCATCTCCCAAGTGCACATACCTGTTTGTGATTCTTTTTTTTATGATTTTTTTTTTAATTTATTTGACACAGAGAGAGAGAGCACAAGAAGGGGGAGTAGAAGAGGGATAAGCAAATTCCCCGCTGAACAGAAAGCCCCAGGACCCAATCTATCCTAGGACCCCCCAGGATCATGACCTGAGCCAAAGGCACACACTTAACCAACTGAACCACCCAGGTGCCCCTAGATTTTTTTTTTTTTAAGTAATTTCCACCTTCAATGTGGGGCTTGAACTCACAAACCCAGGATCATGAGACCCATGCTCTACCAACTGTGAGAGCCAGATGCTCCTTGATTTTTTTATACTTAAACGTA
>CM053603.1:13366264-13379599 GCA_028646535.1 Procyon lotor | reverse complement strand
TTTGTTTGTTTGTTTGTTTATTTATTTGACAGAGAGAGATCACAAGTGGGCAGAGAGGCAGGCAGAGAGAGAAGGGGAAGCAGGCTCCCTGCTGAGCAGAGAGCCCAATGCCAGGCTCAATCCCTGGACCCTGAGATCATGACCTGGGCCAAAGGCAGAGGCTTTAACCTGCTGAGCCACCCAGGTGCCCCTCAAATCCATTTAAAATTCTGCTGCTTTGAAAAGGCTAAGAACATGAAAAGTAACTTGGGTTTCCAATTAAAATATATTCTCTCATTCACTCCTTCAGTTTACTAAGTTTCCACACACACCCCACCCCCAACCCAACATACACCAGGCACTGCTTTGCAGTCCTAGGTTCTGCTGGGTATTTTAGTGCCTGACTGTATAGTTATATACATTTTTCCAAAACAGAAGACATCAGTGGGTACTGGCCTCCTAAGACACTTCCCTCCTACCATCTGCACAGAAGCGGTTGGCCACTCTAGTCCTCACTGACCATCCGTGGATGACAGAGTAACTCCCCTTCTTCCTTTTTGGCACTGGTCTTCCTAGATGAAGCACCAGGCCTCATTCTGGCCTCCAGAGTCCCAGTGCCCCATGCCTAAGCAGCCCCTAGATTTCTGACCAAGGAAGGTGCCTCAACTAGTTAGTGCCAGAAGGTAGGATAGTCCTGGAAGGAGGGAACAACAACCACAGTGTGCCTGAAACCCTTACAGCCAAATCCTTTCCAGTTCTTCCCTCTCTAGGTTTGGGGTTCACTGTGGCTTGTGAAGGCACTGTGGCCCCCAGGCTGGCCCTAATTCTCTCCCCCTTCCCTAGCCCTTTAGTCCTGGCAGATCTCACATGTTTTCTTCCCCCCAGGCCAAAATGACT
The DNA here is from genome assembly GCA_028646535.1 of Procyon lotor. Classification (NCBI taxonomy): domain Eukaryota; kingdom Metazoa; phylum Chordata; class Mammalia; order Carnivora; family Procyonidae; genus Procyon; species Procyon lotor. The sequence goes on along the minus strand of CM053603.1, from coordinate 13,378,723 downwards.
CTAACCTCCGGATGTCATTGCTGGCTTTCTTCATTTTTGTCTGGAGTTGGAGTTCTCCCCACCCTTCCTATTCCAGGCCCTAGAAGGAAGAAGGCCTGGCTGGCCAGAGTTGACCAGACTTTTGGGGCCTAACTAGCCCCAGCTGGAGCCCATGGGAAAGTAAAAAGGGAGGTGGACAACCATCTTCATGGGCCCCTAGGTTAAGTGGGGGCTATAAAGGAAAGGTCTGTTATTCTCTGTTGTCCTGAGGGTCAAAGCCTTTCTCCTCCCATTACGTAACCCATCCCAGTGCTCAGCACGAGGTCCCCAGTGACTCACCCTTGGGGGCTATTCTAGAATCCCAGGAAGGCCTAGGCCACCTGGGATGGTGCCCACAGCCAGTTGGAGGGCATAGCCAAAAGCAAGGCCCAAAGAACACCCAAGAGGAGCTGCCCATGGGACCCACGTGGTATGGGCTGGGGGAGGATTGATCAGAAACAGAATAGGGCTCTTCGGGCCTGACAGCCTTCAACTCTCCTGGCCTTTCAGCCTCCAGCGCTTCCTCCACTTAGACTCCAAGCCAGAGGCTCCAGAACAATGATCTGATCAAAGTTTGTCTCCCCCACTGGAGCGTGAGCCCTTGAGGCCAGAGATCAATCTGCTTGGCCTCATATTACAACCATCACCTATCTGCCTGCACGTGGTAGAGGCTCCATTTCTGTTTGAGAAGGAAAGAATGAGATGTGGCCTGCCTCATTTCCTCCTTGGTAGTCACCACAAAGGCTCCAAGCCCTGTGCGAAGCCCAAGGCAAATGCCCCAGTATTTACCTGGGGCTAAAGCCTTGGTTCCAGCTCAGATAAAATCCAGCAGATATGGACATGGAGCAAACTTTGCTCTGGTCCTAGGGTTGATTCCAGGACTTCTTACTCTGGCGTGTTCCCAACGAATTGAAGGCTAAGGGCCAGTGCCCAGCCTCAGACTCTTCCAGGGGAAAGGGGGCTCCTGCCGTTGCTGCTCCCCCAGGCCCAAGGAAGAGGGGCAGGGGGCAGGGCTAGCTGAGGATGAAGGCTCCTGACCCAAATGCCCAAGCAGGGCCAGCCAAGTCAGGGCAAGGGAGGGGTCCCTTTTGTCTGGATTTAACAGAAGGCGGATTGTCTTTAGCTCTGGCAGAAAGAAAGGGCTGATAAGTTCATCCGGGAGAAACTGCCAGCAGGCGTGTTTGCGGGTCACCACCAGCCTTCCCAGAACCCAGCTCCTTCTCTAGCAGGGCCCTCCACTCTAGTACTTCCAATAGAGCCCTTTCTACATGTCTGGCGCAGGGCTTTCCTGCAGTCAGCCAGCAGCTTCCACACCTGTCTATCCACGAGTTTACAGTCCCGTGGGGACAGAAACCCCACAGCAAGAATAAGTGTTGAGCAAATGAATAAAAATCACCTCTTCCCCCTGGGTGGACACAAATGTCTCAGCCACATTCCACTCCCGGCTGGCTCAGAGATAAGACAGTCAGTCCTCCAAGGCTGACTTTGGGCAACTGCTCTCAAACACGGGGCTTGTGGCCTTGAACACTGGACTAAACACCAGATTATGTCTGGTCTTGGCCAGGCAGCCGGTGGAAGCAAGCAAACTGAAGGCCCTATTTGTTCATTCTCCTCAGTCACTGACCAGCTAGCCCTAACCCAGTAGTGGGAGAAGCTATCCATACCATTTTGGTTCAGCCAGATGGGCAGCCCCTCTCTGCTCTCAGTCGTGTGTCTGCTTCTTGCTCAGGGCTCTGCCACCAACTTCTCCAGGACAGAAACCCCTCTTCCTCTCAGAGCAGGCCTAAGATCTGGGTCTGTTTGTCTCATCGACCTGGGTTCCCCTTAGCAGCCCTTAGTCAAGAGACACAAATGGGTTTCCCAACAGAATGAGAATGGTTCTCATGGCTGTTGGCTGTTGGGTAAGCCCCTTGGAGCACTGGAATGTGTTGGACCCAAACAGACAGTCTTTGTTCTGGGCTGAGTGCTGACAGAGACAGGCAGGGCCTCTAGGAGCCCCACCTGTGGTCTGGGACTCCCCAACGTTTCTGGGAGCCAATTTGAGGGATGCTACTAAAAGGACAAAGAATGAATATTAGCCCCTCAGCCAAGCTTCCCATTGTGTCCATCTGAAGAATAAGTCTCTGCTGGGACCGAGAACTAAGTTCACTGTGTGTTCTTTATAAGCTGTTTGCCTTCTCTGAGCCTCTTGGTCAACATGTCATCAAGTGACCCCATGAGTGTGGGCTTCCGACCTGCCTGTGTCCTGAGAGTGACAGAGGACCGCTTTATGTGGCTGAGTCAGGACCAGGATGAAACATCCATCACGCGCTGTCAATCCACAGATATTTACTGAGCCTATTGTATGCTGGGAACACAGTGAGGGACGAAAGGAACCAGCACTGCTGTTGTGGAGCCAAATTCAAGTGTAACAAGATAGAGACTAAATAAATAAGTCAACCAGGGGCTGGGGTCAGCAGGCAGTAAGCCAGTCCCCTTGATCAGGGGAGGGGAGAGCAGGCCAGGGGCTGCTCCGTGGTCCAGTTCATCAGGGAAGTAAGTCCTACAGGAGGTGAAGGACGGAGCCCTGGGGTTTTCTAGGGAAGGAATAGCACAAGCCTAGGGAATGGCCATGGTAAAGCAGAGGAAGAAGTGGGCAGGCAGGTCTGAGGCACCTCAGAGTTAGCCATGGCCTGAGCGGTGAATGGAACAGTGAACAAAGGACAAAGAACTGGTGGGAGGACAGGCACCAGAGCCAGATTTAACCAGGCAGGGGTTTGCCAGGAGCACAGGATCCCAAGAGCAAGGGGCATGGAAGCTGAAGTGTGCGAGCAAGAAGGAGGGGAGTGGGGATGGTGCCCTTGGGCCTCCTGGAAGGAATGTGGTGGGGTGAGGAATGAGGGGGCAGCAGCTTGGCCCCAGCCCTGGAGCCCCTCCTGCCTCTGGTAGGTGGAGAAAGAGAGGTGAGAGAGCAGGCAGGGGTGGGGGCAGAGATGGGGTCTTGTGTGGGAGGGGCGCCAGGCACCACAGAAGTCAAGTCAGAACAAGCATTTAGAGACAACATTTCTGACTTTCTTTGCCTCCACCTTCCCCTGGAATGCAGAGAGGTGGCACCCCCTCCTCCCGGCTCCAGAGGAGGAAGTAGAAGGGGAGGGAACCGTTCCTGTGGACTTGGGCAGCTCCCAGTAGGTGTTACAGGTCAGGGCTCAGGAAAGACCCTGCAGAGCCCATCCGGACAGAGCACCCAGCACCGACTCCTAGTTGGAGGGACGTCCATGGGCTGGGCCAAGGTGGAGGTGGGGAGGGGGGAGTGTGGAGTAGGTGGAGGTTCCTGCTCCAAGACAGAGTCCAGGGCAGTCCCCTACCCAACTCCCCTGAGGCTGCTTCCAGACACAGGTGCAAAGAAGGCAGGTAGAGTGACAGGTAGGGTGTCCTCTGGCAGGCAAGGGAGGCCTTGGTCGGCTAATCCACCCATCTCCCTTCTGCTTACTGCTCAAGGCCAGTGACCTTCAAAGGTCCCTCCCTGCAGTTGCCATTTACCCCAGCTGGACTGAGGTCCTGGGTGGGGTCACCCACGAATGAGTAGGAGAGGGTCTATGTCCATCAGTAGGCTGAACCTGACAAGGGATCCCAGAGACCAGGAAGGCCTGGAATGGGAAGCACTGGAGATTGGGTTCAGTAGGGGCCCTTGAGGTAAGAGAGACCCCAGCTTGAAGCCAGAGCTCCGAACTTCTCGGTGTGGGCATGGCTGGCAGCAGGCATGGTGACGGCCCCCTGCAGAGGCATTGACAGTAGGGAAAGATGATGGGTGCAGTTTTTGCAGAAAAAATGAAAACATTTCCTTCCTTCCTTCCTTCCTCCCTCCCTTCCTTCCTTCCCTTGGTTCATCTACGCCTCCCCAGCCCCAGCCCCATGCCCCCAGGCACATAAGTGAATGCGACAGCTGGCATAATAAAAAGGTGGAGACCTGGGGGTGGAGGGAAATCTGCTTCTGAAAGAGACATCCTGGACCTCGGAGCCAGGGCCCAGCAGCTGCTCATTTCATGTTGGAGGGGCCCCAGGAAAGAAGGCTGGCCTCAGCTGACCCCATACCCTCATTCTTCCTGAAACTTCCTTGAACCCGGCTGCCTGGGACCCTCAGTGATTAATTCAATGTCAGCAGCCCCGGTGTTGAGGTAAGCAGAAAACTGGGCCTCTTTACAGGCTTCTTTGCTACACACACAAATAATGGGACCAAGCTCACACCCACTGAGTCCCCTCAGCTCACAGGAGGCAGGGCCTGGGGGTGCCCCAGGCTTCCTTGCACTTAAGGCGGGTAGGTACTAGTGGACAGTCCAGGGTTGAGGCCCTGAGGGCTAGGTGCCCACAGGCAGGGGCCCTGGTGCCTGCCCCTGACTGACTGGGCACTTGGGCAAACCCCTTTCCCTCTCCAGACCCTTTCCCTTTCTGACCCTTGCGGGCCAAAGTTTTACAAAAGGCCCATAGTTGTTTCCTTGCCTTCCTAGAAGGGCCTGGACACAAATGCATATGAGCAGCTGAGGACGGGAAGAGAGGGAAAAGGCAACCGAGGGACTAGTGTGGGCTAGGGCTTCAGAGGGGTCCTGAGGGAGGCAATGCACCCCAGGAGGATGGGCTTCAGGGAAACCTCTGGAAAGGATAGGAGAGCACTTGGCTTCCTCCCTATTTCACTTCTCTACCCTGGCATTTCCTTCCCTGAGGAAGCCCAGTTGCACCGAAAGGCAAGGGAGCAAGCAGAAGCTCCCCTTCCCCCCATCCCACCCCACCCCCCACCTCTTCACTGGCTGCCATTCTCCATTCCCACGGCCTAGCAGGCCCAGCAACCAGGGAGCTTCCTCACCTGCTGCTGCCCCGCCTGCCTCCCTCTTCCGGGCCTGCAGCTGTTCCCTGACAGCTGGACGGCTGTGAGGCGCTGCCTCAGGCTGAACTGCCAGGACCTTCTCCTCCCCTGTGTTGATGGCCCCGAGGGCCCCCCACAACCCCGCCTTTCAAATGTCCCAGACCCCCGGTCCTGGAGACCCACCACAGCTGTGGGCCACCTGCACCTTTGCAAGAAACAACAGCTGCCTTTTCTCCCACGCTCCTCCAGGGCCAAGGTCCCCTTGCCTCCTGCCAGCCTGAGGGTGAGGTGCCTGCCTCCGCCCTGCACGTCTCCCTTGCCTTCTCGAGCCTTGGTCTTCTGAGCATCTTCTCCCATAAAACAATGGGAGGGGGCTTCGGGGAGGAAAGACTGTGGGGCCCTGGCCTCCTCTGGAGGCTGCCTTCACACTGCGCCCTGAGCCAGTCCTCATGTGGGAGCCGGCAGAGCCGACTTCCAGACCAACCCACCTGTCCCACTCGGGGCCCTGCCTGACTTCTTCTGCTGGAGGACACGGATTCCCCCCTCTCCCCTCACATCCCCCTCACCTGCCCAGCTTGGCCCCTCCCCTCTAATACCTTACCTCCCACCTCTCCACCCTCCATCTCCCCATACATCTCCACTTCTCTCAATACCTACCCCTAGTTCTTTTGTACTCCAGTTTTTATTTTTATTTTTTAAGTAGGCTGTATGCCCAGGGGTGCCTGGCTGGCTCAGTCAGTAGAGCAGGGGACTCTTGATCCCAGGGGGGTGAGTTCACGCCCCACATTGGGCATAGACCCTACTTTTTTTTGGTAATATTTACTTATTTAAGTAATCTCTACACCCAACATGGGCCGAGAACTCACCACCCTGAGTTCAAGAAGTCTTCTGGAGAGACTTCCCAAAGTCCCCTGCTCTACTGACTGAACCAGCCAGGTACCCCCTACCCCAGTTTTTCCTTTGCGCATGACCCGGGTCACGTGGAACCTCTTTCAGTTGCTACAAACATGCCAGGCATCTGCCAGCTCCTCTGGAGCCCTCCCACATGCAAACCTCCTGCCCACAGCATTCTTTTCCCACTTAGCCTACCTCATTCCTGCTCATCGCGGTCTCAGTTTCTGGCCTGGGCAGGTGTCCCTGCTCTGGATCCCTGCTGAGCCCACCATATTATTATGTGAGATTTAAAATTTATCCCTAGCACAGAGGCGCCGTGGTGGCTCAGTCGTTAAGCGTCTGCCTTCTGCTTGGGTCATGATCCCAGGGTCCTGAGATCGAGCCCCACATCAGGCTCCCTGCTCTGCGGGAAGCCTGCTTCTCCCTCTCTGACTCCCCCTGCTTGTGTTCCTTCTCTCACTGTCTCTCTCTGTCAAATAAATAAAATCTTTAAAAAAAAAAAATTTAGGGGCACCTGGGTGGCTCACTGGGTTGGGCTTCTGCCTTCAGCTCGGGTCATCATCTCAGGGTCCTGGGATCAAGCCCCGCATCGGGCTCTCTGCTCTGCAGGGACTCTGCTTCCTCCTCTCTCTCTTTGCCTGCCTCTCTGCCTACTTGTTATCTCTCTGTGTCAAATAAATAAACAAAATCTTTAAAAAAAAAAATTTATTCCTAGCACAGACTGGACAATCTGTGTTGGTCTACTCCGCCCCCCGCCCCCCCCACCCCTCTATCCAGGGAACCTCTACAACTTGATGCAGGGCCTGGCACTTAGAATGTACCTGATAAAATTAGAATGAGTAAATGAACATTTTATTGAAAATGAGGTCTCCTAGAGTCTTCTGGAGAGACTTCTCAAAGAATCCAATTGGTATTTCAGAGCCCAAAATTCAGAAGCCAGCACACCTTTAGGATTTCCAGCTACCTGCAGAATAAATTTAAGCCCCACCCTATGCCACTGAGGGCAGTAGGGACCTCCCTTAGGCTAGTTGAAACCCACCAGTCTCAACCCTTCTCCCCAACTCCCTGCTGAATTCCACCCATGACGGTCCCTCTTCCTCCACCTACCCAAGTCCTGCATTTCCTACTCAAGAACAATACCCAGAAGCCTTCCCAGCATCTGACTTCCCATCATCTCTAGGAGAGCCCAAGCTCCTAGAGGGCAAAGATGGCCCTTGATAATAACATCTACCATCACAGGGCTCTGTCCTGCACCCCTGGACACACAAAATTTCTCCATGCCTCCTGACAACACTCCATGGCAGTTAACAGCCCTATGTTACAGATAAGGAAACTGAGGCCCAAGATTTAAGTCGCTTCCCAAAGGTTATGTAACACAGGAAGTGGCCAAGCTGTGGCTCTGTGTTCACTTTTACAGCCTTCGCTGTGCCTGGCCCGGGGTAAGGGACTCCACTGGTTCTTGCTAAATGAGGGAACAAATGGGTACAGTTACATCAAAACTTCAAGTAGCAGGACCCGGGAGCCCAGGACACAGAGGCCTTGGATTCAGGAGAGGGGCTTTCAGACATGTAAGAAACATGACCAGGTCCCTGACTTCCCTCCCCACTTGTGCACATAGCCAGTGGCCCCGTGGCCTCACCTCAGCAGAGTCCTGACACTGTTGAGCTGTGAGAGTAAGGCAGGAACCAGTAGGGGAGGGAAGAGGCTGCAGGGCAACTTCAGTGAGGAAGAAAAGGCAGAGGCCTCCAGGCCAACCAACCCATTTCAAAGAGCAGCAAAAAGGCCTGGGGGCCAGGGGTTGGACGAAGGTATTTTCAGGATAGCCGATTATAAATTTCTGCAGGATTATCAGATTACGAAGTTCTGGCATTTACTCTAAGTTCACTTCAGTTCTGAACTGTAAAAGGGTACAGAACTGGGTGGAGGGCAGGAAAGTAGGCAAGTCAAATCACAAAGCCCTTTCTTTACTGAGCATCTACTCTGTCCCAGACATGCAAGAAGGCCCAACGCAGAAAAGTAGAAGTCACAGCTGAGACAACTGAGGAGCATGTGTTTGGCTCCACAGGGGGGATAGCTGCACACAGGAATCAAGGTGTGTGGAGGGGAGTCAAGCAGCTTGCCTGGGCTGAGGCGGCCACCTGGAGGAGGGGTCACTGCAGCTGAGTCTTTGGGGAGGGGAGCCGCTGAGTTTCGTGCTGGCTTGCTAAATTCCCAGGATGGGTTCAGCAGCAGCAGAGCCTGTCTAGGCCTGGCCAGATGGACAAGAATGGGGCAAAGGTGACTGTCCGAGCAGGCTCTGACCAGGCCTCCTAGACTTTGCTGGAACTTGCCTGGCTCTGAGCAGAGTGGCCTGGAATGAAGGCCAAGTAGGGGGAGCCCAGGGAAGGAGATAGGGGCACTGACACGATAGGCAGCTGGCCTTGCCATTGCCCAACACTAGAGTCATCTGTTCCAGATTCCTTTCATAATGGGATAAAATGTACCAACAGTGAGGCCCAGAGTGGGGCCTGGTGGAGCCCAGTGACTACGGTGGCAGGACAGTTGGGTCCCAGGAAAGCGAGGGAAGCACACACATTCCTTGGCTTCCTGTCCCCAGCAGCTGCAGGAAGCCTTTCCAAGCTCCTAGCTGTGCCCAGCAGCCCCCATGGACAGGAGAAAGTCTCGTTTCTTGCCATCCCCCTGATTGGACACAGAGAAAGTCCTGGAAGGGGTGGCTGAGTACCCAACGGCAGGCCCCAAGGGAGAAGGTGGTGCTTCCCGTCAACATTTGGAGAGGCAGCCTAGGTCCTGTCTGGGTAGGGTGTACCATGGATTGCATTCCCCGTGGCAAGGGTCCCCAACCTTCCTTACCTCCACAATCTGAAAAAGTTACTAACACTCTCCCAGACGAATACTCCCTACACACAACCTGGCCTATAATTTAAAAGGGTCCTAGACATCTGGCAGTGCCTGGAGGGACTCCAGGCTAGGGACCTCTGGAGTGTGCTGAAAGAGGGTGAAATTCCAGTCTGTTTCTGCCGCTGCTGGCTGTGGGTCATGGGCCACCTCCCGGCCATCTTGACCTGCACTGCCCTCTAGAGCCCGAGGGGTTGACTAGGGGAGCCTCAAGGGGCCCAGCAGCTCTGCCATCAGCTTGGAGATCTTTTAACCCATCCTACTGGAAATTATGAAAGAAAGAAGAGCTTTAAACCCAGCTGAGAATCTAGACCTGCACTCATCAGAGGTGGGCTGTCCCACTCCCACTAGGCTTCCCCAGATTCCCAAAAGTGTCTGCTGCCCCCCTTCCTTCTACCCATCCAGAGGAATCTGGCCGCCAGTAGGTGGGCCTCTGGGAACTTTTGAGGTTCTGGGCTCTCATTCACATGTACCTTTATCAACATACCTTCCCTTTTTCTTTTCATGTATTGTCTCTAACCGTCATTCACCATGTTTAGCAAGCACCTACTATGTATCAGGTCTTGGGCTCCAGAAGGCACAAGTCCAAATCATGCCCATACTTCTGGATCCTTCCTGAATCTCTTGTCCTCCCAACCTTTGACCCCACCACCACCACGCCCCCAGCACAGCCCTCCCAATTGGTTTCATTTTGAAACCTAATCCTCCTTCCACTCATGTGGGGCTTTGGTAAGCTGCCCAAGTGTAGCCACCTCTAGGCAGAGCCTGCCCTTTTTATTCATTTCTCATTATCTCCTGCTGCCAATTGGCAACTTTGAACCCTCAGAAGGAAGTTAGGAAAGAACTTCTGTCTGCCCTAGGATCCAGGGAGCCTTTAACAAAGTACCCTGGCTGAATCCTGGCAAGAATATGTTGGATGTGGGATGCCTGGGTGGCTCAGTTCGTTAAGCGGCTGCCTTCGGCTCAGGTCATGATCCCAGAGCCCTGGGATCGAGTCTCACATTGGGCCCCTTGCTCAGCGGGGAGCCTGCTTCTCCCTCTGTCTACTGCTCCCCCTACTTGTGTGCTTTCTCTCTCTCTCTCTCTCTCCCTCTCTCTCTCTGACAAATAAATAAATAAAAATCTTTTAAAAATAATTTTTCTTAAATTTTATTTATTTATTTGACAGAGATAGAGAGCAGAAGCAGGCAGAGCAGCAGGCAGAGGGAGAGAGAGAAGCAGGCTCCCTGCTGAGCAAGGAGCCCGATTCGGGGCTCGATCCCAGGACTCTGGGATCATGACCTGAGCTGAAGGCAGCCACTTAACCCACTGAACCACCCAGGTGCCCCAAAAAATAATTTTTAAAAAGAGCATGTTGGATGTGTTTCTTGCCATTTTGTTCAGAGTGCTTATCACTACTAGACATTATATATAAACTATTTTATTTGTCTTATCTTCTCTACTAGAATAAGAATTCTACGAGGGCAAAGACTGTTTACTGCTGTATGTCTCTGTGAAAAAAATGGTCAGTTGGGCACCTGAGTGGCTCAGTCAGTTAAGCATCTGCTTTCAGCTCGGGTCATGATCCCAGGGTGCTGGGATAGAGTCCCATATTGGGCTCCCGGCTCAGCGGGGAGTCTGCTTCTCCCTCTCCTTCTCCCTGCAGTTCTGCCTGCTTGTGCTCTTTCTCTCTTTCTGTCAAATAAATAAATAAAATCTTTTTTTAAAAATGCTCCATAAATATTTGCTAAATAAGAAAATTCATAAGGTTGATACCAGATTCTATATATATACAACGTGGTATACTTCTGTCAGAGTTGAACCCCAGTATGGCAACTCACTGACAGTATGACCTTGGGCAAGTTATTTACCTTTCCACTCAGTTTTCTTTTTCTTTTTTTAAAAGATTTTTATTAAAAAAAAAAAAAAGATTTTTATTTATTTATTTGAGAACACAAGTGGGGGGAGGGGCTAGGAGAGGGAGAAGCTGGTTGGCTGATGCGGGACTTGCTCCCAGGACCCTGGGCTCATGACCTGAGCAGAACGAAGGCAGACGCTTAACTGACTGAACCACTCAGGCACCCCTCCACTCAGTTTCCTTCCTGCAACATGAGAGTAATCATGATTTCTACATTAAAGGGGAGTGGATGGAGTGAAGAACACGAGGATCAAGAGAACAGTGCCTGGAGTCGCTGTTTCGGACCCAGAGTGCGCGGTTGCAAGGTCTCAGCACCAGGTTCGCGGTCACAGTCTGTCCCCTCCCGTAGCCTGGGACAGACTGGGCGCGCGCCTGCGTGAGTGTGCGCGCGCACGCGCGTGTGTGAGCGCGCGAGCGCGCGCGCTGGGAGTGAGAGGGGGACTCATGGCAGAGACGTCCCCTCGCTGCCTTTTTTTACCTTCCTTTTATCCGAAAGAGGGGGGCAGTTCAGTTCGCAGGCTTGCCTTACTGTCTTCCCGTTGGGAGCGGGGTTTGTGCGCGGACTGGTTCTTTTTTTCTTTTAACCTTGTGAGACTTTTTTTTTCCTTCGTTTTCTGGACTCAGTGCCGTCTGGACGGGTTTCCTTGATCCCTGACTAACCGCTTTCTGCCCCTTCTCTCTCCACCCCCGCCTAGTGTCTACCCTGCGCCCTTGTCCCACTCCCTGCCCATCCGCGCCTCCGCAGCTGTAGCCGCACCCGCCTCAATATGAATGGGGTCAACAACCCATCTCTTTTTATTAAAGATATGAAGCCCGGACTGAAAAACTTAAACGTCGTCTTTATTGTCCTGGAGATAGGATGCGTGACCAAAACTAAAGACGGCCATGAAGTGAGATCATTTAAAGTAGCAGATAAGCCAGGCAGCATCGCTATTTCTGTGTGGGATGAAATCGGAGGTCTTATACAGCCAGGGGATATTATTCGGTTGACCCGAGGTCAACCACGCATCCACGTGGAAAGGGTGTTTGACACTATATACTGGAAGGGGTGGAGAACTTCAAAAAATTGGGGAATTTTGTTTGGTTTATTCAGAAGTGCCAAATTTCAGTGAACCCAACCCAGATTATTGAGGACAACAGAGCAGAGGGGCCAACAATGAACAGAAGAATAATTCCATGAATAATAATACGGGTACAGGTACACTTGGACCAGTGGGAAACAGGGTTCAAACTGGCCCAGAATCAAGGGGATGCCAGTTTTCATATGCTGGTAGAAGCAACAGCTGGGGACCTACAAATCCACAGCAACAAGGAACAGCTAATAATCAAACAGTCATGACCACAAGAAGGAACAGCAGGGACCCTCGGAGAGCTTTTAAAAGATGACCTATGCCAAATACTCACATGTAGTTTTTAAACTATGTGCCCTACTTGAACACTTACTGCACTTTTATTTATCGTTAACTGTGAAAACTATGTCCTTTATTGGTTTCCTTTTGTGTTTTGGGTTTGTTAACAAGAGCGGTTTGTTTTTATAGCAAAACTGTTAAGCTGCCCAAGTCTCCTGTTGAAGAATTTGAAGAATGGGAACACTGAAAAGTAGGGGCATTTATTTTTAGAGCAAAAAGATTTATGGTTATCCTCTAAAAAACATGTACCCATTCCATGGGTGAGTTACTTAAAACACCAGCATTATAATCTCTACAAGTTTATTTTCCGTATACATTTTGTAATATTTAAAATAAGGCTTAGTAGGAGATGTTCTTTTGTCTTAAACTCAGGTATTGCCAACTAAAGCAATAACCACCAAAAACCCCCCACAAAAACTCAGTCAATGCTAATAGTAGTTTTTGAGTGTTTGTGACTCCAGGAATGATTGACTTCTTCATTTGAGTGACTGCCATTAAGATTTTCCAAG
>CM053603.1:13337387-13365764 GCA_028646535.1 Procyon lotor | reverse complement strand
AAAAAAAAAAAAAAAAAAAAAAGGCACGCTAAGGAAAACAGAGTCCTGCCCCAGATCATACCTGCTTCATCTTGGCTAGCTCCCGCCTTGTGTGCTCATCATTCCGAAGATCCTTCTTGTTTCCAACCAGGATTATGGGCACATTGGGACAGAAGTGCTTGACTTCCGGGGTCCATTTTTCTGGGATGTTTTCTGCAAGAAGCAAAATTTAGAGATATGTACAATTCTATCTTGAAGAATGTCCAAAAGCCCTAGTTAAATTGCAAGGAAACTACGTAAAAAGTATGCTCGACATTTAAGGGGAGTCTCACTAGTTTCAAAACCAGAGAAAAAGGGAAAATCTAACCCCCTTCCATTAAGCACAGAATCACCAGCTTTTCCTCAGTTCCCACTAAGGAGCTCAGCTCCTGTGGAAGTGGGGCCCAGTTAAAGCTTCTGGATGAACACAGGATCCAGAACACAGTGTGGTTCCACAGTGATGCAACCTGACCCAAGGAGGGAAGCTATCCATGGACCATTTCTGTCATTGCTAGCTAGTAATTCTGACCACATCTTACAGAAAGGGTCTCCATTCTAGGGCTGCAGCTGGCCCAGGGTCCCCATGTTCTCTACACCTTCGTTATGGACCTTCAGCACCCCCATCGGTAGTTATTGATATTTTTCTTTTTAAAAGATTTTTATTTATTTATTTGACAGGAGAGAGACCACAAGCAAGTAGAGAGACAGGCAGAGACAGGGGGAAGCAGGCTCCCTGCTGAGCAGAGAGCCCTATGCGGGGCTTGATCCCAGGACCCTGAGATCATGACCTGAGCCGAAGGCAGAGGCTTTAACCCACTGAGCCACCCAGGCGCCCCAGGTTATTGATATTTCAAATGGCTCAAGAATAACTTCTGAAAATGAGTGATAACCAGCTTCTTACCAATAATGTACTGATTTACAAAGGATGGACATACATCATGGTGTGTAAGTGGCCCAGGTTCAACCTCTGACAACCATGGCCTTGGGCACCTCGGTGTCAGGCATGATTTTATAAAATGGGGTAACAGTATTACCTATGTCATATAGGGTTATTCTGAGTCAATGCATATAAAGTACTTAGTAATGACAATCATTTAAATGCTCTGCTTGTAATCTGAGGCTATATTTTGGAAGTAAACTGTTCAGGGGTGCCCTGGGTGGCTCAGTTAGTTAAGCATCTGCCTTCAACTCAGGTCATGATCCCAGGGTCCTGGGATGGAGCCCCATGTCGGGCTCTCTGCTCAGTGGGGAGTCTGCTTCTTCCTCTCCCGGACGCTCTGCCTATTTGTGCACACTCTAATAAATAAAATCTTAAAAAAAAAAAAAAAAAAAAGTAAACTGTTCATTCTCTGACTTCAAGACAAATTACCAAAAGGCAAGAGTTACTTATAGACTATGGTAAAATACTATCTTCTGGCTGAAAGACCACATCAAACAAAGAAGCTATATAAGTGAGGTCAGGAAACTTTCTACTCTTCAGCACACAAGATGGACACTTGAATGTATCCTTCTTCCTTTGCAATAGCAACAAGAGAGTCAATTGTATCACTAATGTCACAACTTAAAAGTTTTATTCTGAAACAAAGAGCTTTCCAAAGAAGTGCAGTGTTCCAGTCCTCAGAACAATACAGAATATACAGAGAAAGGGGTCAACCCAAACAGCCTCAGCCTGAACCTTGCTCTCACCTCTGCACCTGTGACAGTGATCACTTTTTTTTAAAAATTTTATTTATTTATCTGACACAGAGAAAGAGATCTCAAGAAGGCAGAAAGAGGGGGAAGCAGGCTCCCTGTCGAGCAGAAAGCCCGATATGGGGCTCGATCCCAGGACCCTTAGATCACGACCTGAGCCGAAAGCAGAGGCTTATTAACCCACTGAGCCACCCAGGCACCCCGACAGTGATCACTTTAAAAGGTCAGTGAGACATCACTCCCTTGTTCAAACCTTCCAAGAGCTCCCATCTTACTCATGATGAAAGGAAAAGTCCACACCATATGGTTCATATGGTTTTGCAACTCTCACTCCTACCCCTTCTGATGCTACACTGGATTCCTCCCTTCCTCTTCCTGCCTTGGTGACTTTGCATCTGCTGTTCCCTACACCTGGAAGTTTCTTTTGTTAGATATCTGTTACCTTTTCAGTAGGGTTGCTGACCATCCTATGGTCATCCTCTAAAACAGAATACTACCATGGTCCATTGCATACCTACCTCCTAAGAATGTTATTTGTAAAATTTCTTGCTGTCAGATTTACTGCTCTTTGGATTAACTGTTGTTTTTGCTCTTCTGCCTCCCTTAATCTAGACATTTCTTCCATAAATAGGTGCTCAGTAATATTTACTGAATATATAAAATTACTTCAGTAGTCCCCTCACTCCCTGGGGCTCAGGACACAAATTAAAATGAACTGCCTCTGTCTTGCCTTCTCTTTTCATGAATAACTCTAAAGCTTAATTTTTTGGGGGGCGCCTTTGTGGCTCGGATGGTTAAGCGTCTACCTTCAGCTCAGGTCATGATCCCAGGGTCCTGGGATTGAGCCCCACATCAGGCTCCCTGCCTGCTTGGTGGGGAGCCTGCTCCTCCCTCTCCTTCTACTGCTCCCCCTGCTGTGATCTCTTGCTATGTCAAATTAAAAAAAAATAAATAAATAATTACCCCCCCCCTAAAAGTAGGCTCCATGCCCAACATGAGGCTTGAACTCACAGCCCTGAGCAAGAGTCTCATACTTTACTGACTGAGCCAGCCAGGCACCCCTAAAACTTTATTTTTTAATTCAGTGACAGCAATCACCTACAGTATCTCCCACTCCCAAAATAATCTGATCACATTGAAGAATATCATGTTGCATAGATTTACAGTGGGGTTGTAGGAGGGCCTTTGGGAATTCCAGAAAGCTAGAAAGAAGGAATCCTTATCATCCAGATCAGGGGTCAGCAAATAAAATCTTGTCTGGAGTCTACTTTTAAGAAATACTTATACAAAGAAGAGGTGTCTGGGTAGCTCAGTTAGTTAAGCACTTTGGCTCAGGTCATGAACCCAGGGTGCTGGGATCAAGCCCCACGTTGGGCTCCCTGCTTCTCCTTGCTTCTCCTTCTTCCTCTGCCACTCCCCATGCTTGTGTGCATTCTCTTTCTCATTAAATAGTATCTTCAGGGCGCCTGAGTGGCTCAGGCACTTAAGCATCCAACTCTTGGCTTAGGTCATGATCTCCCAGTGGTGGGACTGAGCCCTGTGTGTCTGGCTTGGTGCTGAGTACAGTCTGCTTCAGATTTCATTCCCTCCCCCTATGCTCCCCCTACCCCTGTTCGCTCACACTATCTCTAAAATCTTTTTTATTATTTATTTATTTTTTTAAATCTTTTTTTTTTTTTTTAAATTAAGTTTTACTGGAACATAGCCAAGCTCACTCATTATATATATTCTGTGGCTGCTTTTGTGATACAAGAGCAGAACTGACTAGTTGTGGCAAAGTTCAGTACAACATAGGGCCAACAAGCCTAAAATATTTACTATGTGGTCTTTTCTAAGTTTGCTACCCCAGGTCTCAACCAGAATATAGACTCTAGACCAACTGGTAGTCCAGCTGGTCTGAGTCCAGCAGAGGCTCAAAAAGCAAAATTACCACAGGGTTGGCTGGCAGCAGGGCTGAAACTTTCACACCAACATTCTGATTCCCGATCAAAATTACTATCCTATACCTACATGTTGGGCCATAGTCTAATAATATCCAATCAAGTAAAACAAAGTTTAACATTAGGTTGACATTAGCTTTTTCATTTTCCTGATCCAGACTTCTGAGTTCCCATAACACATTTTACTTGGGCAAACTACTGGTGAGATTCTCCCACACATCCAAACCAAGACAATGGAACTTTTAAAAGGACTTTGGCAAAACCAAGCTAGTTAAGTCAGTTCAGCAAAGGGGTTCTACCTACCAAACGCACTCCTGCAATGACCTCCGGGAAGGCAAAGCATCTTCCAACATCAGACCCTCTCCCCAGGTGTATGTGCATTTCAGAGAAGATCAGTCTTTCTTTGCCTCTTTACTCTCTACCTCTGCTCTCTTCCCCACGGCCTGCCCTTTGGGGGAAGCGCCAGCAAAAAACAAGTCATGGCTAGTAAAGAGAAGTCAAAAGCTAAAGAGAGGAACATGGGTGACTCAGTCAACTAAGCATCTGACTCTTGGTATCAGCTCAGGTCCTGATCTCAGGGTTGAAGCCCCGTATGAAAGAAAGGAAAGAAAGGAAAGAAGAAAAGAAATAAAGGAAGAAAAGAAGAAAGGAGGAAAGAAAGAGGAGAGAGAGAAAGGAAGAAAGAAGGAAAGAAAGAGGAAAGAGAAATAAAGGAAGAAAGAAGGAAGGAAGGAAGGAAGGAAGGAAGGAAGGAAGGAAGGAAGGAAGGAAGGAAGGAAGGAAAGAAAGAGAAGGAAAGAAAGATAGAAAGAAAGAAAAAGGAAGGAAGGAAGGACAGATGGACGGACAGGCTAAAGACCTCCTCTGAGACCAGGAGACATGTAGAAAAGTAACTTTTTGCTCTGAAGGTGTTTTTCTCCCTAAAGGATAATACCATGGATGATGAGATATAGGGTATACATTCCTCCTCATTCCCATAAGACTTAGACAAAGTCCATGAGGTGTGTTGTGAAGGGAGGGTGTCACATGGCTCTGTCTTCTCTCTGCCCCTTCCTCTAGAGCCTTCCAACAGCCCTTCAAAGGAAGCCAGGTTCCTTTGAGAAACCCAAACTGAAACAACTGTTGAAAATGATCAGAGTGAACCAACGGCAGAGAGTACCTTCTCTGTCTGTCTTGGGAGACACTGCACAGAGGGCTCAGTCTCAGCTTGATGCCTTGGGATGCATAACCTTGAACAAATGGTTCAAAATCTTGGAGCACCCAAGTACTGTCACTAAAATGAGTACAACCATGACCAAAAAAAAAAAAAAATGGGTCACATAACCCTAACTGGCCAGCACAAGCCCACACCACCATCAGGCCCTCCTGGGTTGTTTGGGTTAATGATGACAATGTTCTTGGCCCAACTGGTACCTTGTAAAGACAGAGCACTATATCACCAAGAGAGATACTTTATCCTTTTAGGTACAAACTCAAAGTTCTGTTCTGTTTCAGGCCTTGGTGCCTTGCTTTGCAGAGTCTGAGATCAGTGTTATTCAGTCTTTTTCTGAAGGAAGGTGGCTTCTGAGACATGTGACCCACTGAGTTAGTGAAATGGTCATGTTCAAGTCTCTCTTTACTAGTTAAGATACTTTAGAAAAGGGCTAAAATGGGGCTTTAAAAATACTACCAGGAGGGGTGCTGGGTGGCTCAGGCAGCTAAGTATCCAACTGTTGATCTCAGGGGAGTCTGCTTCTCTCCCTCTCCCCCGTACCCTTCCCGCACACACATTCTCTCTCTCAGATAAATAAACCTTTAAACACACACACACACACACACACTACCAGGAAACAGCAAACCACCAGTTTAGATATTGGGAAGGAACATGCTTAATATGAAGTACTGAAAGAAGGTGTGAGCACCCAAAAAAGCCTTCCCCAAAACAAAGTCGAAAAGATGGCTTTGTATTTGGAACCCACCTACTAGGAGACCTAGGCTGAAAAGTGAGCCAGGGCCCAGGCTTTGTAGTCCCAAAGCTCTAGGACTACTGTCCTAGAGTAGGACAGTACTCTAGTAGTAGTAGATTTAGTGACTGAATCGTCACTGACGATTCCTTCTATGAAGTTCATGTTTACTTTTCAACCACTTGATGCACAGAAAGGACCTGAGAAACCAGGTGTCAGCCAGGCACACACACAGTGACAAACATCAGGCTGCAGAGTTACTCACCTAAACTATCAGGGCTGTCAATGGAGAAACACATCAGTATAACATCAGTGTCCGGATATGAGAGAGGCCTCAAGCGGTCATAATCTTCCTGCCCAGCTGTATCCCACAAAGCCAACTCTACCTGTGATAGGAAAGATAACCACAAGAATGCAAGGTTAATCCTCCCCACTTTCAAAAGAAGTAGTACTCACCAAAGTACATTCAAATGGCAAAATGTCCAAAATAGTAAAACAAGCCTGAGGTGGGGTGTGTTGAAATCGCTTTAGGTTGAAATTTCTCAAAATACTAGAGTACATGAAGTACATAATAAAGTATATAATTAGTACATAATTTAAAATATCAAGTCAGGGGCGCCTGGGTGGCTCAATTGGTTAAGTGGCTGCCTTCGGCTTGGGTTGTGATCCCAGGTCCTGGGATCCAGCCCCACATAGGGTTGCTTGCTGAGTGGGGAGCCTGCTTCTCCCCTTCCTGCCATTCCCCCTGC
The DNA here is from genome assembly GCA_028646535.1 of Procyon lotor. Lineage (NCBI taxonomy): Eukaryota > Metazoa > Chordata > Mammalia > Carnivora > Procyonidae > Procyon > Procyon lotor. The sequence continues at coordinate 13,359,422 of CM053603.1, read as the reverse complement.
TTGTGCTTGCTCTTTGCCTCTCTGTCAAAGCAAAACAGGGAAACACCAGACCTGAGTAACTTTTCCCAATACATTCTAATTCCATTGTTTCCTTATTTTGCCTCATCATTCTGCTACAATGTGCAAACACGGAGACACTGTATTTGAGGGGCGCCTGGGTGGCTCAGTTGGTTTAGCGTCTGTCATCCGCTCAGGCTGTAATCCCAGGGTCCCAGACCCATGTCGGGCTCCCTGCTCAGTGGGGAGTCTATTTCTACCTCTCCATCTCCATCTGTTCCTCCCCACACTCATTCTCACTCTCTAATAAATAAATAGAACCTTAAAAAAAAAAAAAGACTATATTTGAGTTGGTGGGTAAAAAAAGATACCATGTTAAATGTCAGGCAAGGTGTGAGTGGACAAGAAAGGTCTCTGGACCTGCTTTTTCTGCTCAAAAAATATCTGAATGAAAGCATCACTAAGAGAGTAGGGTACTCCTTTCATACCTGGGAACCTGCTCATCTTCCTGTGGTAGGAGGGGAAACTGAGGCCTAGGCTGTGGACACAGATCCCCTTCCATTGTTGTCCAGCACTGCAGCCAACCCTCTGATTTCTCACAACCAGAGTGGGATTTTAATACTTCTGCTCAGGGAACCTTTAGGGCCAAAAGCCCTTCTAGTACTTAGAATACCCTTTTTTTCCCTAGAGCCCTCATAGCCCATATTTCCAAGTTTCTAAATATCATTCTTTTTTCTTTTATTAAGATTTTATTTATTTGACAGAGGAGAGATATCACAAGTAGGCAGAGACGCAGGCAGAGAGAGAGGGGAAAGCAGGCTCCCCGCTGAGCAGAGAGCCCAATGTGGGGCTTGATCCCAGGACCCTGAGATCATGACCTGAGCCGAAGGCAGAGGCTTTAACCCACTGAGCCACCCAGGTGCCCCTCTAAATATCATTCTTTCCTTAACGTTGATGGCTAATTATCTCTTCCACCCTCAACCTATGCCCATGCCCTAGGATGCATCACTCACAACCTCCACTAGGCCCACTGCACTTCTGTAATGAACACACACTATCAGTTTGGTATGTATTTCTTTTCTTTTTTTTAAAGATTTCATTTATTTATTTGACAGAGACAGACACAGCAAGAGAAGAAACACAAGCAGGGAGAGTGGGAGAGGGAAAAGCAAGCTTTCCACCAAGCAGGGAGCCCAATGTGGGGCTTGATCCCTCATGATGTGAGCCGAAGGCAGATGCTTAACGACTGAGCCACTCAGGCACCACTCAGGTATGTGCATTTCTAATACACTGATACCCAAGCCTCACAACAGAAGGGACCTCAGAATGGCACAGCTCATTCACTCTCTGCCAAATTGCACTACCTTGGCCTCCATTCCTCATGTGTGGTCAGTCAGACACATCCAACCCTGACTATCTCCTGATAAGTGCTTCAGGGTGTTGGCCCTGCTTCTTGTCCAAATGGGCTTTTCCATCTTTGGTAGGTCTGTTCCTGGGACCACAATCACCTAGAATCCTGGATGGTTTCCTAGGCTATTACAGTATCCTCTTTTTTTTTTTTAAGATTTTATTTGACAGCGAGAAACACAGCGAGAGAGGGAACACAAGCAGAGGGAATGGCAGCGGGAGAAGCAGGCTTCCTGCTAAGCAAGGAGCCCGGTGTGGGGCTCGATCCCAGGACCCTGGGATCTGACCTGGGCCGAAGGCAGACGCTTAACGACTGAGCCACCCAGGCGCCCCTATTACAGTATACTCTTAAATGCATTCCTAGGCAGCACACTCTCTCAACGTGGAGGCTACTGAGTTGCTATCAAGCACTTTTATTTCAGGGACCCTAGAATTCTGAATAGTTGGCTTAATGTGCTTTCCATACACGGTGCCACAAACTGAAGCCAGGTAGCACTGGGACAGAAAGGGATAATAGGTAAAGCAGGGAAATGAGAAGGAAGATAGGATGTGGAATTATGGGGGCCAATACATTAGGTGCTAGCAGCATGAGACATGTGACTGAATGCCCAAGAGGACTGAATATATTGAAGAGCCCTTGTTCTAGTTTTCTTTTTAGCTGACCCACCTGCAGTGGGAATTTCATGCTTCTTCAAAAGTTACCCAGGAGCTGGGTAAGATATTATTTTGACAACGAAACGGAACAGAAAATTTAAATATATATATAAACTCCATAATTCCAGGAGAGTTTTGCTCCAGTTTTGCCAGTGGACTTTTAGGACAGACATGAAGAAACACTGTACTTGTTGCCAGTGACAGGTAATTGAAGAAATGGTGGCAACCTATTTAATTGAGAGTAAAAAACCACTAAAAATATTAAATATGAGGACGTTATTTAAATGTCACACTGGTGGTGTAGATCAGTATACTCTTTTGAGACCCATAAAATGACCTCTTGACCTAGTAATCTCATACATCAGTGCTGAGTGAAATATGACAGAATTGGGGGGGAAAAGTCCATCCACATGAAGAGATTCATTTTAGCGTTAACTGGCAACAAACTAAATTTCAAATATAAAGCTGTCAAGAGGCTTCCCTATGTAAAATACATAGGAATATGAGTAAAGTCTAGATGGTAGCAGTTAAAAATGAACAAAACTGGGCTATGATGGCAGGAACAGAATGGATTTCTCATTCACACATGTTCGTTATTATTATATTGTGTCCTGAAGAGACAAAAAGGCCTAATTCTCTACAGGCTCTACGAACATCTTTGCCTAAGATGCAAAATGAAATCAGTTGTTATGGAAAGTGTACTCACCTGCTTTCCATCAACTTCAATATCTGCCACATAGTTCTCAAACACTGTGGGTACATACACCTCTGGGAACTGGTCCTTGCTAAAGACGATGAGCAAACAAGTCTTGCCACAGGCTCCATCACCAACAATCACCAGTTTCTTCCGGATGGCAGCCATGCTGAAACATGAGACAAAGGTGTTATCCAGAAGCAAAAGAAGCTATTAATAGCCCCAGGCTATGACACTAGTTTCTGACCATGGGGGCACAAGCCACACCCAAATACAAAATGCTAGTACAACTTTCCCCTTGACATCAAAACTCCACAACTGTTATACACTCCATGCTGAGTGTGAAGCCTGACACGGGGTTCTATCCCAGGACCATGAGATCATGACCTGAGCCAAAACCAAGAATTGACACTTAACTGACCACCGTCCAGGAGCCCCAAACTAATAGTTATGGTTAATGGTAAAAAGACTAAAAGATGGGGTGCCTGGGTGGCTCAGTGGGTTAAAGCCTCTGCCTTCGGCTCAGGGTCCTGGGATCCAGCCCCACATTAGGCTCCCTGCTCAACAAGGGAGACTGCTTCCCCCTGTCCCTCTGCCTGCCTCTCTGCCTACCTGTGATCTCTCTCTTTTTTTTTAAATTTATTTGACAGAGAGAAACACAGCGAGAGAGGGAACAAGCAGAGGGAATGGTAGCAGGAGAAGCAGGCTTCCCGCCGAGCAAGGAGCCCGACGTGGGGCTCGATCCCAGGACCCTGGGACCATGACCCGAGTCGAAGGCAGACGTTTAATAACTGAGCCACCCAGGCGCCCCCTCTCTCTCTTTCAAATAAATAAATAAATAAAATCTTAAAAAAAAATTTTTAAGAAAAAAAGAACAGGGATAAATTTAACAAAAGTACAAAAGATACACTCTGAAAACTCTAAAACATTGAGAGAAAGATGTAAATGAATGAAAAGACATTCATGTTTCTGGATTGGAAGATAATACTGTTAAATGGCAACATCCTCCCCAATTATTCTACAGATTCAAGACAATCCCTATCAAAATACCAGCTGGCTTCTTGAGTTGAGAATCCAGAAATAAGCCCCCACATTTAGGGTCAAGTGATTTTCAACAAGGATGCCAAGACAATCTCATGGAGGAAAAACAGTCTTTTCAACAAACGGTTCTGAGACAACTGAATAGATCCACACAAAAGAATGAAGTTAGAAAGCTACACCTCACATCATACACAAAAATTCACTCAAGATGGATTACAGGCCCAGGGGTACTTGGGTGGCTCAGTCCATTAAGTGTATGCCTTTGGCTCAGGTCAAGATCCCAGGGTCCTGAAATCAAGACCTGCAAAACGCTCCCTGCTCAGTGAAGACCCTGCTTCTCCCTCTCCCTCTGCCCTGCTCCTCCTCTCTTTTGCCTGCTCTCAGATAAATAAAATCTTAAAAAAAAAAAAAAAAGATGGATTAAGGCCCCAATGTAGGAGCTAAAATCATAAAACATTTAACTCGGGGTGCCTGGGTAGCTCAGTGGGTTAAAGCCTCTGCCTTTCAGCCCAGGTCATAACCTCAGGGTCCTGGGATCGATCCCCACTTCGGGCTCTCTGCTCTGTGGGGAGCCTGCTTCCATACCCCGACTCCCGCCTGTGTCTCTGCCTACTTGTGATCTCTTTCTCTGTGTCAAATGAATAAATAAAATCTTAAAAAACAAAACAAAAAAAACCATTTAACTCCTTATCCCCCTTTTCTCCCCACTTATCCCTGAAAACTGCCATTCTACTTTCTGTCTCTATGAATTTTACCACTAGCTATTTCATGTGGAAGGACGTGGAATTAAGCAGCATTTGCCCTTTTGGGATTGGCTTATTTCACATAGCATAATGTCTTCAAGGTTCATACATGTTGTAGCATGTGTTGGAATTTCCTTCCTTTTTAAAGCTGAATAACATTCTATTGTGTGTGTATATACTACATTGTTTATCCACTGATCCAATGATAGACATGGGGTAGCTTTCACCTCTTGGCCACTGTGAATAATATATTTAAGAATATATTGAGGACGCCTCAGTGGCACAGTTGATTGGGTATTTAACTCTTGGTTTCAGCTCCGGGTGTGGTCTCAGAGTCCTGGGGTCCTGAGATCAAGCTCTATGTTAGGCTCCATGCTCAACACGGAGTAAGCTTGAGACTCTCTCCCCCTCTCGCTCTGGCCTACTCCTCCATGCGTGCTCACCTGCTCTCTAATTAAAAAAAAAGAAGAAGAAGAATATATTTATGACTAGCAATCAAAGAAGAAATAGGTAATTTTGCCTTTCGTCAAAATTTTTAAAACTTTCATGCAAGAGGTACCATCAAGAAAATGACAAGATATGGGGCACCCGCTGGCTCAGCATATGAGTTTTGATCTGAGTCCTGAGTTCAAGCCCCATGTTGGGTGTGGAGCCTATGTTAAAAAAAAAAAGAAAATAACAAGACAACCCACCAAACAGGAGCAAATGTTTGCAGATAACATACCTAATAAAGGATTTATATCTAAAATACATAAAAAACCCTTAAAAAAAAAAAAAAAGCAGCTTAGGTGGATGGTCTGGCTTGGGGTCTCATAAGATTGCAATAAAGATGTTGCTTTGGGGGCACCTGGGTGGCTCAGTGTTAAGCAACTGCCTTCGGCCCAGGTCATGATCCTGGAGTCCCACATGGGGCTCCCAGCTCTGTAGGGAGTCTGCTTCTCTCTCTGACCTTCTCTCTTCTGATGCTCTCACTTTCTCTCTCAAATAAATAAATAAAATCTTAAAAAAAAAAAAGATGTTGCTTTGGGGGCACCTGGGTGGCTCAGTAGTTAAGCGTCTGCCTTCGGCTCAGGTCAAGATCCCGGAGTCCTGGGATCGAGCCCCGCATCGGGCTCCTTGTTCTACAGGAAGCCTGCTTCTCCCGCTACCATTCCCTCTGCTTGTGTTCCCTCTCTCACTGTGTTTCTGTCAAATAAATAAAATCTTTAAAAAAAAAAAAAAAAAAAAAAAAAAAAAAAAAAAGATGTTGCTTTGGGGGGTACCTGGATGGCTCAGTTGGTTAAGCATCTGACTCTTGGTTTTGGCTCAGGTCCTGATCTCAGGGTGGTAAGATCGAGCCCCAAGTCAGGCTCTGTACTCAGGGCAGAATCTGCTTGAGATTCTTTCCCCCTTCTTCCTCCTCACCCTCTGTTCCTTCCCCTGTGTCATGCATTCTCTAAAAAATTCTCTAAAAAAATTAAGTCTCGGGACGCCTGGGTGGCTCAGGGGGTTAAAGCCTCTGCCTTCAGCTCAGGTCATAATCTCGGGTCCTGAGCTCAAAGCCCACATCAGGCTCTCTGCTCAGCGGGAAGCCTGCTTCCCCTTCTCTCTCTGCCTGCCTCTCTGCCTACTTGTGATCTCTCTCCTCTCTGTCAAATAAATAAAAAACCTTAAAAAAAAAAGTAAGTCTTAAAAAAAGGTAGGAGGCAAAGAATTTGAATAGATACAATCCAGCAATTTCATTCCCAGACATACATCTGAGAAAAATGAAAACCTATGTTCACACAAATAATTATACACAAATGTTCATAGCAGCATTAAATTATTCATCATAGTTGGGGAACCTGGGTGGCTCAGTTAAGCGTCCAACTCTTGGCTTTAGCTCTGGTCATGAGATCAAGCCCCCATGTTGGGCTCAATACTCAGCAAGGAGTCAGCTTGAAGATGTTCTCCCTCTGCCCCTCCCCCTGCTCGTGCACTCTCTAAATAAATAAAATCTTTTTTTTTTTTTTAATTTTATTTATTTGAGAGAACAAGCAAGAGGAATGGCAGGCAGAGGGAGAAGCAGACCCCCTGCGGAGCAGGGAGCCAGTTGTGGGGCTTGATCCTAGGACCCCAGGATCATGATCTGAGCTGAAGGCAGATGCTTAACCAACTGAGCCACCAAGGCACCCCAATAAAATCTTGTGTTTTCCCCAAAAAGCAGAAACAAACCAAACATCCAAAATGAACAGATAAAATGTGGTATACATAACCATACAATGGAATAATGTTCAGCAATAAAGAGAGGGAAAAGTGCTGATACATACTACAGTTTGAATGAAACTTGAAAACGTTATATATGTGAGAGAAGCTATCCACAAAGAACCACATACTGAGTGTCTCCATTTGAATAAAATTTCCAGGGTAATCTGACTGGATCAGTCAGTAGAGCACGGGACTCTTATCTCAGTGTCATGAGTTCAAGCCCCACATTAAAATTTTATTTTTGGGTTTTTTTTTAAGATTTTATTTTTATTTGACACAGAGAGACAGCGAGAGCAGGAACACAAGCAGAGGGAGTGGGAGAGGGAGAAGCAGGCTTCCCACTGAGCAGGGAGCCCAGTGTGGGGCTTGATCCCAGGACCCTGAAATCATGATCTGAGCTGAAGGCAGATGCTTAAAGACTGAGCCACCCAGGTGCCCCTAAAATTAAAAAAAAAAACCAATATGTGCATGTATATATGTGTATGTGTATATATATATAAAATGTACAGAGTAGGAAAATACAGAGAAAGTAGGTTGGTGGTTACCTAACGGAGTTGGAGGAGGGAGCAGAGAAAATGATTACTAAGGAACAGTGGGGTTTCTTTTGGAGATGATGAAATTGTCATGAGATGGATGCGCAGCCACAGCTCTATGAATATACTATATAGCATGACTATATGATATTGAATTGTACACTCAAATGGGTAAACTGTAAGGTATGTGGAGTGTATTTAAATAAAGCTGTTACTAAAAAAAAAAAAAAAAAAAGACCCCCCAGAATCCTTCCATTTGCCAGAGACTAATGGTCAACTATCTCAATTTTCACCATTCTCTCTTAGAATAGCACTCCAATTTTAGGCTGTGTACTTTGTTGCCTAGTTAAAAGATTACATTTCTGGGGCACCTGGATGGCTCAGTGGGTTAAAGCCTCTGCCTTCAGTTCAGGTCATGATCCCAGGGACCTGGGATCGAGCCCTGCCTCGGGCTCTCTGCTCAGCGGAGAGCCTGCTTCTCCCTCTCACTCTGCCTGCCACTCGGCCTCTTGTGCTCTGTTAAATAAGTAAATAAAATCTTTTTTTAATTTTTTTTAAGGATTTTATTTATTTATTTGACAGAGAGAGAGATCACAAATAGGCAGAGAGGCAGGCAGAGAGAGAGGAGGAAGCAGGCTCCCTGCTGAGCAGAGAGCCCAATGTGGGGCTTGATCACAGGACCCTGAGACCATGACCCGAGCCGAAGGCAGAGTCTTTAACCCACTGAGCCACCCAGGCACCCCTAGAATCTTTTTTAAAAAAAGATTTTATTTATTTATTTGACAGAGAGAGAGAGATCACAAGTAGGCAGAGAAGCAGACGAGATAGAGAGGGGGAAGCAGGCTCCCTGCCGAGCAGAGAGCCGAATGCGGGGCTTGATCGCAGGACCCTGAGATCATGACCTGAGCTGAAGGCAGAGGCTTTAACACATTGAGCCACCCAGGTGCCCCTAAATAAAATCTTTCAAAAAAGAAAATTACATTTTTTAGCCTCCCTTACACTAGGTATGGCTATGTACAAAGTTCTAGCCCACAGTCCCTGTGGGACTTCCAGGAAGTCTTCCTTAAGAGTGAAGTCACATGCCCTTCCTCATTCTCTTCCTCCTTCCTGGTGCTTAAACTTGGAGCCAAGGCTGCTTTCTGAACAACCATTCTGGAATATGAGGATGTCGATGTGTGGATGAAGAACCTAAGTGCCACATTCTGGAGCTAGAGGGAAAAAAAGGTAGAAAGAGCCTGGATCTTGGCTGCTCTTGGGAGCCACCATCTCAGCCCCAGACTGTCTACACTTCTACACTCCTTTATGTAAAAAGTTAAGTGCCTTGTTTAAGATGATATTTTTGAGGTCTTTGTTACCTACAGTCAAACTAATCCTCAGCAATACATACTCACAAAACCAGACTCTCTAAAGGGAATGCCTCCCAAACTGGAGCAGGTATGATAATTCACTGGGGTACATGAAAGAAACATGAGAAAAACATTTTTTTTTAAGATTTTATTTATTTATTTGAGAGAGAGAGAGAGATCACAAGCAGGCAGAGAGGCAGGCAGAGAGGCAGGCAGAGAGAGGGGGAAGCAGACTCCCTGCTGAGCAGAGAGCCCAATGCGGGGCTCGATCGCAGGACCCTGAGATCATGACCTAAGCTGAAGGCATAGGTTTTAACCCACTGAGCCACCCAGGGGCCCTGAGAAACAAATTTTTTAAGTCCAGAAAACCTAAGGAATTTAGCTTTGAAATTTTAACTGCATAAACTCCTAAGCAGAAGATCCCATAATAGGAAGGGTTCACAGAGTTGCCATCATGCATCTGTGAGTTCTCAGGATGCTTAACATTTGGCAGTCTGTGCCTAGCTAAGTATATATACAAACTTTACAAAGTTTTAACCAAACCCAAAAGTGATATAGTAATTTTTAAAGATCTTTTATATTTTGCACAAAAGCATTAGTTCGAGGATAAAGCTAATAATGAAAGTACAATAGTAAGTATAAACAGGAAATGTGCTTGATATCATTCTTTAAATAGCAGGAGCATGCAGGGGTGCCTGCCTGGCTCAGTCATTAGTAAGCATGGGACTTTTAAGCTCAGGGTAGTGAGTTTAAGCCCCACGTTGGGCTTAGAGCCTACTTAAAAAACAAACAAACAAACAAACAAAAACACAAACAAACAATAGGAGCATGCAATCAAAACAGTATTGTATTGTGATCAGCCTTTAAAGTATAGCCCAGTACTCTGGCCACCCCTTCAGCTCCCTTTTCCTTTTTTTTGCTTTGAATTCCTAATGGATATGGAACCTGTCTCAAGGTCCTGCAGTTGTTTCACTTGTGTTTTATCTTCCAACTGGACTGCAAATCACCTAAGAGCAAAGAACGTATCTTAAATTTCTTTGCAGTCTTATGCAGTTTGGTACTTTAGTGAGCACGTAGTAGGTACTAAATAAATACAAGAAAATAAAAAACCAACAAACAAAAGCAGATAAGATTACCTCATTTTCAGAATCCAGGGCACAGACACTAATGGATTTACCTCTTAAAAATCTGTTCCTTTAGGTTCAGTCTGCTAACATCTCGATAGGATTTGTAAATCATTTTCTGTTTTTCTCATGCTCTCAAATTCACTTCAAGATTTTATATACTTTACACATCTCTTCAGGCTGAACTTATATTGGTTTGTGCCCAAAGTCAAACAACCGGGGCCTCACAGGATGCTAACAAAATTCATCAGGAAATCCCTGGTTCAAAAAAAAGGCTGCCAGCTTTGAATACCTCCTTCCTATAAGGCATTCAATTCTCAAGAAATAATTTCTCAATCTAAAGTGGTTAAAGATGCACAAAATGAAAATGCCAGGGAGCGACCAAAAAGGTTCTGGAAAATTCTCCTTGGGAAGATTTGGCCCAGGAAATTGTAAAACCAATCATCCTCTACTGGTGAGAAAGACAGAAATTACAAGTGATTACGGGACAAAATGAAAATGAAAACCTAGAATTACAAGTTGATTTCTGAGAGTCTGGCCACACAACCAGAGTTGTTGACAATAAGTGAAAAGTACAAACATCAGGTCATTTCCTGAAATGACCCAAGAAAATGTTACTCTCATCTTTTCCTTTAACTTTGCTATAAATCCAACATCTTTTTCAAGTACATGGCTTTCCACAGCTTGAGAAAGGAAACCACACTGAGCTCTCTCTGCAGTCTCTCTGCCAGATGTGTCATTTTCTAGCCTGAATACAGTCTCAGAAACAATGCTTAAGAGCTTTGAGGTTTATTTGTCCAGTAAAAGTCAGTTATGACATATGTAAGTCACCTGTAACAGTATGTAAATGACTGTAAATTTCCTTCCTCAGTTCAAAACCTTATAAGGTTTTCTAAGTTTTATAAGTTACTGTGCCACCCTCACAAAAGTCGAAAGGAAAAAGGTCGAGAAAGGAGATCTCCCATGGTGCTGAGAGGGCACAGAAAACACCTACTCCAATTAATGTTATCTGCCATCACAAGATCAGTCTCTCCCCACAAACTCAAAAAATGGTGTATTCTGGCTGTGGACCAAAGTTTGGCAAATTACATTAAGCAGTTACTGTTAACAAAGACAACCAATATTGTAATAGATGTCCCACCCACATGCAAATAGAAAGAGATGCCCAAGAAAAGCGATACAGGGGCTACGTGCAGTGTCCCATGTAATCCTGTGCTTCACACTTAACAGACACAAGAGCAGACAGCTCACTGCAGTACTCAGGAGCCCGCACCATAGGCCTCCAGGGGAGCACTCCTCTACAGGGGGTGCAGTATCTCAGCAAACATCTCTTATGGGGTCTGCAATCAGAAGCAGCACTCAGTGAATAGCAGCTCCCCCTACTACAGTCTCTCCCTCCAGCTAGGCCTAAGCTCACGTCCCCTAGCACCTTTCAACTGCCACTTGTGGTATCCCACACCTTCTTTATCACTCCCGCTCCAACGGTTTCCTTCTCTCTGTCTACAATAAAGTACAGAGTTTCCCTACTTTAAAATAATAAATCTTCCCACTCACGTTTTCTTCTGGTTACTGTTCTCTCTCTGGCCTGTTTCAAAGAAAATATATACATTTCTACTGCTTCGTACTTTCCAGCTTGCTTTAAATCCCTCCAATCTGCCTTCTGTCCAAACTATCAAAACTTTCTCAGAAACCACCAATAACCACCCTTCACAAAATACAGTCCACATTCTCCTTGATATTTTTTGTTGTAACTTACCTCCCTCACAAAACACACTGAACTGCTGATCTCTGTTGTCTGTCTCTTTAGCTATAGCTTCACACCTAATCACTCCCAGTAAGGCTGCGTCTTCCCCTCATTCTCCTGATACTCTACCTATCTCTGAGGATCTCAAGTCTTCAAAATACTTCTATGAATGTCATTCCCAAATCACTCTCTCTGACCCAGTCCCTGTTCTAAAACTTCTGATACACCTCAATTGCATCCCAAATTCAGCATCTTTCAGACATCATCCCAACCTCTGTCCAATCTTCTCTTCCCAGTTACCTCAATTTTGGTGAGGAAAACAAAATTATACTCCTAAATACTCAACTCACTGTAGAAACCCTGTGGTTTGGGATGCCTGGGTGGCTCAGATGGTTAAATGTCCAACTCTTGATTTAACTCAGGTCATCTCAGGGTTGTGAGATGGAGCCCCAAGTCTGCCTCTGTACTGGCCGTGGAGCCTGCTTAAGATTCTCTCTCCCTCTCTAATTTAAAGAAAAGAAAAGAAAAGAGAAAAGAAACCCTGTGGTTACATAATTCTCTTTTTCTGGGGGAATTCTGCCCCTTCATGGGTCTCCCTTCCACCACTACCAGTACCCACTTTGACTTCCCATAATCACTGCTCCAGTTTAAGTCCTTAATCCTGCCTACCTGGAAAAAAGCAAAAATTCAACTGGTCTCACCTCCCTTCTGTTCTGCTTGCTGCAGCCAACTTCTCCATTCCTACACCTGGCTTTTACCCCATCAGGCCCCTTTGCTCAAAGGCCTTCAGAAGGTCCTCAATGCCGGGGGGGTGGGGGGCACCTCAGTTACTTTAAGCGTCTGCCTTCGGCTGAGGTCATGATCCCAGAGTCCTGGAACTGAGCCCCTGCTCAGTGGAAAGCCTGCTTCTCCCTCTCTCACTCCCTCTGCTTGCATTCCCTCTTTCACTGTCTCTGTCAAATAAATAAATAAAATCTTAAAGAAGGTCCTCAATGCCAAAATCAGGTCAAGACTTCTCAGCCTTACCACTAGGGTCCTCTAAAATTCTAATTTTCTCTTCCTACCTTCTCTCCATTCCTTATCACACACCTAACTCCACTAAGTGGACTTGTAACACTCCCCAACCCCAGCTCAAAGTAAAGCCTTATTTGAACTTTTTTTTCTCTTTCTCCAGAAAGTAACACCTCATCTGTCCACCCCAAGTTTTTCCCTCTGTTCCAAAGCCTATTTTTTTTAGATTTTTTATTTTTAAGTAATTTCTATGCATGTGGGCCTCAAGCTCCCAACCTTGAGATCAAGAGTCACGCGCTCTACTAACTGAACCAGCCAGGCGGCCCCCAAAGCCCATTTTTTTTTTTTTTTAAAGAATTTATTTGTTTATTTGACAGTGAGAGACACAGCTAGAGAGGGAACACAGCTAGAGTGGGAGAGAGAAAAGCAGGCTCCCCGCAGAGCAGGGAGTCTGAGGCGGGGCTAGATTCCAAGACCCTGGGATCAAGACCGGAGCCAAAGGCAGATGCTTAACGACTGAGCCACCCAGGCACCCCACCTCCTATTTCTTATTTCTTGTCTTACATCTTTCACTCCCCCAAATCAAATGTTGCCTCCAAGTGAGGCTTTGGTCCTCTCTTGGTCCTTTTACACCTCAATTCAACCACTTTTTACCAGGCATCCTACTCTATGGAAGAGAGATAGCAAATAGATAGCAATATTTCTTTCTTTTTTCTTTCTTCTTTTTTTTTTTGAGAGATAGCGCGCAAGAGAGGGAACACAAGCAGAGGGAGGACAGGGAGAAGCAGGCCTCCTGCTGAGCAGGGAGCCCGATGTGGGGCTCCATCCCAGGACTCTGGAATCATGACCTGAGCCAAAGGCAGTCGCTTAACGACTGAGCCACCCAGGCGCCCCAGCAGTTTTATTTCTTGTGTGCCTGACTCATATGCATTCCCGAGTGTAAGTTTCTTAAAGAAAGAGACCACATTTGGCTTGGTCTGTCCCACTTGGAGCTGCATTATTAATATAACAAGGATATGCTGAATGAAATGCTTATACAGAGGAACAAAGTCCAAAGAAGGAACATGTTTCCCAAAAATACTGGTAAAGAAAAGAATTTGATTCCTTGGCATTCTCCGATTACTCTTTTCTTGAAACAAGGGCTGTTTTTATTTTTATTTATTTATTTTTTTTAATATTTTATTTATTTATTTGACAGAGGGAGAGAGATTACAAATAGGCAGAGAGGCAGGCAGAGAGAGAGGGAGAAGCAGGCTCCCTGCTGAGCAGAGAGCCCGATGTGGGGCTCGATCCCAGGACCCTGAGATCATGACCCGAGCCGAGGGCAGAGGCTTTAACCCACTGAGCCACCCAGGCGCCCCAAGGGCTGTTTTTATAGGATTTAGGAGACTGAAAAAAAAATAGGTGGAACTGTGAAGAATCAGACAACTGAAATTCTAATCAAACTAACGCAGGCCAAGCACAAAAATAATGAAAAAGACTATTTGTACCTGCATATATGCTATACTCAGTAGAGAATTTCAATGATATTCGTTTGAAAAACAGACTAATTAAAGTAGGTCAACCTGAACCTGACTTACTAGGAATGATTTTGTAGTCTCAACATTCCAGCTTCCCCTCTTTAGGTCTGAAATGCCATATAAAATATTTGCTATCTGCCTTGCAAAAAAATCCAATTTTAAGTATATATTTTCTACCATCACTGTATTCCTGCTGGATCCTTCACACCTGAAAACAACTCTGTAAAATGCTGCCAGAAAGGTAGCACCTGAGCAAAGATGAGTCCTGCTAGTGGTTACTGTTTATAGTGGGACACTGTACCAGATATATCAGGTCTCATCCTGTCCTTTGATTTACAAGGCCAAAAAAACTCCCTAGAAGGAAAACACAGGCAGTTATCAGTATCAAAAGATGTGGCAAATCAAAACCAAACACAACGATGAGAAGGAGCTGACCATGACTTGGATATGGAGGCCTCCTTGCCTTTGGTACCTTGCTTTACTAATAACAGGCAGTTACTATTTTTTTTTTTTTAAGATTTTATTTAGGGGCACCTGGGTGGCTCAGTCATTAAGCGTCTGCCTTCGGCTCAGGTCATGATCCCAGGGTCCTGGGATCAAGCCCTGCGAGCCCCGCATCGGGCTCCCTGCCCCGCGGGAAGCCTGCTTCTCCCCCTCCCATTCCCTCTGCTTGTGTTCCCTCTCTCGCTGTGTCTCTATCAAATAAATAAAATCTTAAAAAAAAAAAAAAAAAAGATTTTATTTATTTGACAGCGAGAAACACAGCGAGAGAGGGAACACAAGCAGAGGGAATGGGAGGGGGAAAAGCAGGCTTCCCGCCAAGCAGGGAGCCCCATTCGGGGCTCGATCCCAATACCTGAGCCGAAGGCAGACGCTTAGTGACTGAGCCACCCAGGCGCCCGGCAGTTACTATTCTATAGGCAAAATTTAAGCCCCTCTGTTCTCCTGGTATAGTCTCACAAAGTTACTGATCACACACACAAAGTCAATAAAATCTTCTGTGTTCAGAATGTTTGGACCCAGAGCTTCAAGTTACAGCAATAGGGTAAACTTAACAATGACACATGTGGCTATCTATGGCTAGCATTCAATCATCTTGTGGTTACAGAATAAAAAACAAAACAAAAAACCCCTGTTAACTGCTACTTAACAGTTTCTAGCAAAAGAGTAGGAATCTTTGTTTTACTGGTCCAAAGACTTGAAACTTCTCAAAGATTGACTCCTGGAACTCAAGAGGATGTGACTGGCCCTGCTGCTGAGGTGCACAGTGCTGGGAATAAACGGCAAGAGGACACACTGTGTCTTCCTTTCACAAGAGGAAATAAGCACTATCTGGACATAAACATTCTCCCCTGAACAACAGTGAGGACAGAAGGGAAGAACATCTTTTTTGTGATGTGCAAATCCTGGTTGACATGGTCAAGTGCTCAGGAGTTGGGATGCCTGGGTGGCTCAGTTGGTTAAATGGCTGCCTTCAGCTCAGGTCATGGTCTCGGGATAGAGCTCCATACTGGGCTCCCTGCTCAGTGGGGAGTCTGTTTCTTCTCTGAGTCTCTCCCTCTGCTACTTTCCTGCTATCTGCCTTGCAAAAACCTCCAATTTTCTTATATACTTGAGAGCTTGTGCTCTCTCTCTCTAAAAAAAAAAAAAAAAAAAAAAAGTGTGTATATATATTAATTAATATATAATATATAATTATATTGATTATGATTATATTAATAAATTATATATAATTAATATATTATTATATAATTAATATATTAGTAATTATTGGTAATTATTATATATTTTATTAATCACATATTATTAATACATATATTAAATAAGTAAATAAGTACGGGGGGGGGACGACGCCTGGTGGCTCAGTGGGTTAAAGCCTCTGCCTTCGGCTCGGGTCGTGGTCTCAGGGTCCTGGGATCGAGCCCCGCACCGGGCTCTCTGCTCAGCAGGGAGCCTGCTCCCCTTCTCTCTCTGCCTGCCTCTCTGCATCCTTGTGATCTCCCTCTCTCAAATAAATAAATAAAATCTTAAAAAAAAAAAAAGCCTCTGCCTTCAGCTCAGGTCATGATCTCAGAGTCCTGGGATCAAGCCCCGCATCGGGCTCTCTGCTCTGCAGGGAGCCTGCTTCCCTCTCTCTCTGCCTGCCTCTCTACCTACTTGTGATCTCTCTCCATCTCTGTAAAAATAAAATCTTTAAAAAAATAATAATAATAAAAATAAGTACTTGGGAGTAATCCCTCATTTTTCAGGATGACTCCTCTGCTGGCACTGCTGATGAAGCACTTTCCAAAGCATATACCTCACTGGCCCCATCAGAGGGACAACCATAGCAACCACAAGATACACTTCACTGCCATGTCTGATAGTGATGCCTACCGCTAATCATAGGCTGGTTGTGGCTCTCAGCTCCCTTTCTGCCTATTATGACATATAACTTCTTTAAGAAGAAACAAAAACAAACCATACTATACTAACCATTCTCCTGACGTTCTCTTTAATACAAATGGTGTCAGAAGTTCCAAAAACTGCTACAACAGACTCTAACTATGAGGACCTTCATCAGCTACCATGACACCTACACCCTAGTGTATCACATAACCTTTCTATATGCTTGACAGGAACTTATTTGATCCTGACCTTCCAAAGGCAAGTATAATTAGCATTCATTTCTATTTTACAAACAGGGAAAGAAACTTAGTGACTAGAATTTATTGAGTGTAAGGCCAGTATATTAAAATATTAATTTTCAAACTGAAAAACCATTCTGGAATCAGGTACACAGTTTCCCATCTGTTTTTAGAGACATTGCTGAAATATAAGTTGTGCAATTGGGACAGACAACAAGGAACTGACTCACTGCCAAAGAGGCGTACAAGTCAATCATCCTTAAACTCTATTAGCCTATATTTCTGCCAGTCAATAGATAAACTAGGCCAAGACTACTCAGCAAACATGTTGTGGAAGAATACCTAACAGGGGCGCCTGGGTGGCTCAGTCGTTAAGCGTCTGCCTTCGGCCCAGGTCAGATCCCAGGGTCCTGGGATCGAGCCCCACATCTGGCTCCTTGCTCGGCGAGAAGCCTGCTTCTCCCTCTACCATTCCCTCTGCTTGTGTTCCCTCTCTCGCTGTGTTTCTCTCTGTCAAATAAATAAAATCTTTAAAAAAAAAAAAAAAAAAAAAAAAAAAAAAAAAAAAAGAAGAATACCTAACTGGTCACAAGGAGGGAGGTTTGGAGACATGTGAAAAGAAGCTATCCTATTAAAGTATGGTATACAACACATTTCTTAAAAACAGCTTTATTGAAAATACAATTCACATATCATACAATTTACACCTTTAAAGTATACAATTCTGGGGATCTAATGTACAGCACAGTGATTACAGTTAATACTGTATTATATACTTAAAAGTTGCTAAGGAGTAAATCTTAAATGATCTCACCACAAAAAAGATATGGTGATTATGCCACATGATGCAGGTGTTAGCTAATGTATCAAATCAACACTTTGTACACCTTTAACTTATACAATGTCTTATATCAATTTTATCTCAATAAAGTAGAGAAAATAGTATACAGTTCAATGGGTTTTAGTATATTACATTATTTTTAGAAGTTGTGATAATATACAACAGAACTTGCTATTTTAATTATCTTTAAGTATACAACTGTGATACTGTGATTTATATATATCTGGTCTTAGCCCCTGTTCTTGGCACAGGGCTCCTAAAACCACTGTAATTTCCTAAATTATATGAACAATGGAAGAACATTTTATGTTTGATCTTTTGTCCTCAAATAGCTCCAGTTCCTGAAATAGCTCTGGCATGATCGATCAAAGTGAAAGGAGTATCTTATTATTCATAACAAACTCTTTCAACCACACCTGAGTTTATGTAAATGAGGGCACTTTGGAAAAATCCCCTAAAGATGGGGGCTGGTCCAGGGGAACCAACCACCTGATTGCAACTTTCAGCCCCTCCCTGCCAACGTAGGGTAGGGAAGAGGGACGGAGGTTGAAATAATCACCAAAGGCCAATGATTTAATCAATCATGCCTACTTAAAGCCTCCAAAAAACTAAAAGGGCCGGCTTCAAAGACCTTCCAAAGTGGTGGACTTGTCCAGGTACTGAGAAAATGGAACATCTGGGGTGGGCGGGCAAGCTAGCTCCATATCCCTTTCCACATATCCTATGTATCTGGCTGTTCTTGGGTTACATCCTTTTATAATAAACTGGTAATCTAGCGAGTACAATATTTTCCTGATTTCTGTGAGCTGCTCTTGAAAACTAACTGAACTCTAGGAGGAGATTGTGGGATCCTAGGATTTATATTCAGTCAGTCAGAAGCACAGGTAATAACCTGGATTTGCTACTGATGTCTTAAGTGGGAGGCTGTGGAGCAGTCTTGTGGGACTAAGTGCTTAACCTGCAGGATATGATGCTAACTTCAGGTAGCTAGTGTCAGAACTGAACTGAATCGTAGAACTGAACTGAATCGTAGGACACCAGCCAGTGCTGCGGAACTGCTTGGTGTGGGAACACCCCCACCCCCCCGCCAATATTTGCTAACCAAAAGTGTGAGAAGTAGAAGGTGTTATAGGTCAGTACTGAGTATACAAACAGGAGATTTTTTTTTTTTTTTTTTAAAGATTTTATTTACTTGACAGAGAAAGAGATCACAAGTAGGCAGAGAGGCAGGCAGAGAGAGAAGGGGAGGCAGGCTCCCCACCGAGCAGAGAGCCCAATGCGGGGCTCAATCCCAGGACCCTGAAATCATGACCTGAGCCGAAGGCAGAGGTTTTAACCCACTGAGCCAAGCAGGCGCCCCAGGAGAATTTAGTGGGAAATTACATTCAGTGTTGTGCAAGCACTGTCACTATATTCAAAGCTTTCTCACTTCCCAAAAGAGAAACTTGTAACCATTAAGCAATAACTCCTCATTCTCTCCCCTTAGCCCTTGATAAAAACTCCTCAGGATGACTGGGTGGCTTAGTCCGTTAAGCCTCTGCCTTTAGCTCAGCTCATGATCCCACGGTCCTGGGATGAGTCCCACATCCTGCTCCTTGCTCAGCAGGGAATGCTTCTCCTTCTGCCTGCCTGCTGCTCCCCCTGCTTGTGCTCTCTTTCCCTCGCTGACAAATAAATAAATCTTAAAAAAAATATATGTATCTAAAAAAAAAAAAGTATTAAAAAAAACTCCTCTAATTTACTATCTTTATAAATTTGCCTATTCTAGATATCTCATATAAATGAAATAATATAGTTTTTGTCACTTTGTGCTTAACTTCACACAGTGTAATATGTAACGGTCATCTACATTGGGACGCCTGGGTGGCTCACTCAGTTAAGTGCCTGCCTTCAGCTCAGGTCATGATCCCAGAGTCCCAGGATTGAGCCCCTTTAAGGCTCCCTGCTCATGTTCTCTAAGTAAATAAATAAAATCTTTTTTTTTTTAAAAGGTTTTATTTGTTTATTTGACAGAGAGATCACAAGTAGGCAGAGAGGCAGGCAGAGAGAGAGGGGGAAGCAGGCTCACCACCAAGCAGAGAGCCCAATGCAAGGCTCAATCCCAGGACCCTGAGATCAGGGGTTAAAGAGGCTTTAACCCACTGAGCCACCCAGGCGCCCCATAAATAAATAAAATCTTAAAAAAAAAAAAAGTTTATCTATGTTGTAGGATGTACCAAATTTCATTCCTTTTTATGGCTAGATAATATTCCACGTGTGGATATGCCACATTTTGTTTTATCCATTCACCTACTGGTGGATGCTTGGCGTTACTTTCACCATGTGGCTATTGTACTAATGCTGCAATGAACACTGGCATCCAATAAGTACTGTCCAAGTCTCTGCTTTCAACTCCTTTAAGTATACAGCTATAGATACAGATAGACACACACACACACCTAGCACTGCTGTTAGGCAGTTATAGGTTTTGCTTTTTAAAGAACTGCCAGAGGTGCCTGGGGGCTCAGTGGGTTAAGCCTCTGCCTCCGGCTCAGGTCATGATCTTGGGTCCTGGGTCCTGGGTCCTGGGATAGAGCCCTGAATCGCACGCATCAGGCTCTCTGCTCAGCAGGGAGCCCACTTCCTCCTCTCTCTCTGCCTGCCTCTCAGCCTACTTGTGATCTCTCTGTCAAATAAATAAAATCTTAAAACAAAAACAAAAAAACTGCCAAAATGTTTCCTACAGTAGCTGTACCATTTTTACATTACATTCCCATTAGCAATGTACAAAGGTTCCAATTACTTCACATCCTTGCCAAGACTATTTTAATCATTGCCATTTGGGTGTGAAGTGGCATCTCCTATGGTTTTGATTTTCATTTTCCTAAATGATTAATAATGTTGAACATTTTTTCATGTGGTTATTGGCCATTTGTATATTTCTTCGGGAAAAATGTTCAAATCCACTGCCCATTTCTGAACTGGGTTGATTCTACTTTCCTGATGGTATCCTTTAAAGTATACTTGATGAAGTCCAATTTTATCTAATATTCTCCTTGTTGCTGTCGATTTGTGTCATATCTACGAAACCCCTGCCAAGAGCACCTGGGTGACTCAGTGGGTTAGGCCTCTGCCTTTGGCTCGGGTCATGGTCTCAGGGTCCTGGGATCGAGCCCCACATTGGACTCTCTGCTCGTCGGGGAGCCTCCTTCCCCCTCTCTCTGCCTGCCTCTCTGCCTACTTGTGATCTCTTGCTCTGTCAAATAAATAAAATCTTTAAAAAAAAAAAAAGAAAAGAAACCTCTGCCAAATCCAAGGTTACGAGAAATCTTACATTTATGCTTTTTATCTATTTTAGGTTAATCTTTATACATGATATAGGAGTCCAAATTCATTACTTTATCATGGGGAAATCTAGTCATCCCAGCATTATGAACACTATTCTTTCCCCCACTGGATGGTGTTGGTAACCATACTGAACATCAGTAGACCCTAAATGAGAGGAATTATTTCTTGATTCTCAATTTTATTCTATTGATCTGTATGTCTGTCTTTATGCCAGACTATCTTGATTACTGTTGCTTTGTAGTTAAGTTTTGAATCAGGAGGTGAGTCCTCCAATTGTGCTCTGTTTCAAGATTCTTTTGGCTATTCCCGGTCCCCTAGATTTCCAAATAAATTATAGGAGCAGGCTTTCAATTTCTGCAAAGGTGGCAGCTGACATTTTTAATAAGGATTGCACTGCATCTATAGATCAATTTGAGGATTACTGCCACCTTTACAGTACTAAGGCTTCTGATCCATGAAGACAAGATGCCTTTCTATTTATTTATTTAGGTCATTTTGTTTTTTTCATCCTTCTCATCCACAGCTTCCTTTTTCTCCTACTTATACCTAGACCCATAGGCATTTAACTAAAGGTGGAGAAATCCTGTCTTCCACTACTTTGTGGGAAATGCCAGAAATAGTAAACACTTTAATAATGCTGTTAACAAACTTTTTATTAACACATTTAATCCTCATAACTGCCCAATGAGATAGAGCCTAGTGTTCTCATTTCCAGATATGGAAACTGAAGTACCAAAAGGCTAACTTGCCCAAGGTCACACAGCTAGCTAGTAAGGGGCAGAACTAGGCACCTAATAAGCAATCTGTTCCAGAGCCCCCATTCCTAAACACTCCACTTTCTTGCCCTCCTTCCTCTCCCCCAAATGTCAAGAAGCAATCACAGAGCTTATAGTGTCCTTTTTGCCTTTGGTACCAAGTAAACCTTGGTGACACCAAGGTTTATACATGAACCTTGACCGTGAAGAGTCAATCAATTAATATGTAACTAAAGGTGACTGATTACTCGCAATTATTTCTTCTTGAGGTTTTGATGTATTTGATTAAAAGCCTTGTGGTTTTGGGGTGCCTGGCTGCCTGAGTAGGGAAAGCATGTGACTCTTGATGTCAGGGTCTTGAGTTTAAGCCCCATGTTGCGGGTAGAGATTACTTTTTTTTTTTTAAACAATCGATATGGTGACCCCACTTTTTTTTTTTTTTTTT